>OX421500.1:38622170-39339670 GCA_949126835.1 Anisus vortex | reverse complement strand
CCGTAGCTCGGGGTGACTAAGACTTCCCACACACCTGTGTGAAAAATCTAATCGCACGAGGCGGAGAAGATCTACACGTTGTGTGGGGAAGCCAGAGTCAAACTAAGAATTCCAAACAATATGATGTAAAAGATTACATGTACATTTAAGCGAAATGGATACGTTGTAATCAAACTAACTGGGTAGTTAATATAATGTTGAAAATTGTACATATACATTTTTTTGTTTTATAATATTTATATAATATTCACTATTTTTTAATAGTTTATATCATTATAAAGCTTATACTTTTAAGCAATGTATTCTTTTATAAAGGAAAAAAAAGAAACTTCCTAGAAATATTAACGCCAAGAAAACGGTTAATTATCTCCCTTTAATTAAAATAAAATTACCAAATTTAATTCTTTACTGATGCCAAACAAGTTATGTTGTGTAATATTACTAATACTTATACTTACATGAATACTTATAAGTTTACAGACGTTCCTTCTAGATAGAAGATTATTACATCCACTAGGCCCAAAACTCCTGCAGGGCGACAGGGATCCGTTGGTGGCAGGGCTAGAACCCGCGACCTGTCAGTTGGTTTTTGGTTGACAGTCCGCTGAACTAACCGCTGGACCAGCCGGCTAATATTACTGGTTAATTATTATTTCTTGATACAAATTCAGCATTATGATGTTCATCCCAAGATTTAATTAGAGATCTTGTTCTAAAATATATTTTCTTATCATTTTGGGTCTAATATTGCTGCTTCTAAACATGTAAATCTCATTAAATTATGTAAGTTAGTTTCTGAATGAAACGGTTCAAGTCGATAGGCGAAGTATATTAGAAGGGAAATAACCGAAGTATTTTTTGTTGTACATTGTTGTAGTGAAAAATAAGTTGTGCAGAACTATCATGATAAATTGACAAGTCTTAACAAAAATGCATGCATAAAAGGTCGACAAGAAAGAAATTTCCGGTCTTATTCGATCATTTACTTCGAAACATGTTTGTGTGCTACGTTACTGCTTGTACGAAAATATGCAGATAATTAAATTTTCATTTCATTTCCAAAAGATGGCGACAAAGAAAACGATGGATTGTGAATGTCAGATTTGAAGAATCACCTATTTATAATCTTTCTTTCAACTAATTGCTTGATGCAAAAGAATTTTCGTGTTGTTGTTTTTTTATGAATCTCCACATTATGTTTTTTAATTACCAAGGACGCAACTCTTATTTTAAAAACAAAGGCTACATTTAGCCTAACGCGACTAGATCTAACACTTTGAGTATTAATTATCGCCTACTAGCTTTTGATGTTAAAAACGGATTCCTCATAACTAATCTTGTAGCCGTTGCATGTATATTTCTAAAAGACCAGAACTGGCTGTCGATGTTGAAATCAATTGTCACAACAGCACCAAAAGCATGGTTTTTGTTTACGAAAATGGCGGTAAATTTCACCGGAAGTTCACGATCATTCAAGTTCAAAAGGTCATACTTAATTAAGACTTGTTAATTGCGTCAGTGATGTTCAGTATGGTGATAAAATGGAATGGTGGAAATTTTTTGTTTTTTATTAATCTGCTCCGGAACACATATCCCAGCGGAGGGAAAACGTGGTTTTCTCGGGTTTTGAGTGGTTTCCGCGTTTTTTCCCCCCGTCGATACGAAGCTATGCGTAGTGTGGACTATTTGGTTTACGACCCTGGGCAGCGTTATCAAACTTGGAGCGTGGGTGGGTGTTGGACCGAGTTTCAATTGTTCTTACAAAGACTATAATAAAATGGACCGCTTGCTTAATATTTCTGCTATTTGATGACTCGAATGACTTCTTTTCGGAATTCCTGATTCCCTTTTGCACTGTACACTTCCAATTTTATTTAATCGCTCTGATTTTCTCAATTAAATATTTAAATTATGATCGAAAGTTGTATACAGCGGAGACATTTAGGCAAACGTTACAGCGTTATTGGATGCGCACGAAAAAAAAACACATATAAGTTTTAAAAATAGAACAAGCGGTCCATCTTATTATAGTCTTTGGTTCTTAGCAAGCTATTCTTATATTTGCGATTCCGATTTATGTAGGAGTATTGTATTGCTATGTATAATGGTCTACCATACAGACTGAAAATGTCTTAACCCTTACAGTCCCGGGCGCGTACATAGCGGAACTGAAGGCAGCATAGATAGAAGTAGGTCGGTACGGGAAGGGTTAATGAAATGTAAATGTTCCATCGTATTTGCTCTTTACTGTCATCTCTAACATTAAAGTTTGTCACTTGTCAACTATCAATTGTTATCTCTTGACAATTGTTGAGAACGTGATCTAAGTTTAAGTGTGGTTCAAACAAAATATTTTTTTTAATGATTTAAAGTTGCGAACATCTGTTTCCTGCCCCCATCCCCCTCGCCACCTTGCCGGCATTTATCTAGCTAGATAAGATTTGTTTTGACTTTCAAATGTACACAAAAGTCGGGTGTTGGATCATAGAATTTTGTTTAAGTAACTACTGCTTTAGAAAGGTGTAACTATTATTTAGTTTCAGTTCTTGGAATGTATGTCTTTGGGGATGTTCTCACAGAAACGGCAAAGAGTAAAGTAGTAATGATACATAAGCCATTAAATACTAATTTGGAAAATGCAACACAATAACAATCTGTTGCAGTATTCGGATAAACATGAGGACAAAAACACTTTCCTTATCCCTTTTGCGAAAACAAATGTACTCTTTCTTCCCGACTGGCATCCAGTTGCCTGAACGAACCAGGAAAAACAGTAACTTAACCCTTCCCGTACCGACCTACTTCTATTTATGCTGCCTTCAGTTCCGCTATATACGCGCCCGGGACTGTAAGGGTTAACATTAATTAAAACACAAATAGAAAAATGCAAGACTACACTCAAACCACAGATAAGCGTAGGACGCAAAAAACTTCTTTATAGAAGGAGCGTCTGTAATATATAAAATAAGATTTAGGATCGCCTCCTTTAAATGTTTAATTCAGATGTTGTTTCGCGTCTAATTTGTTTCTACACCTATTTATTGGTAAATAAATACATTCTGCATTTAAAACTCACTTGACATTTTGAGACTTCAACATTGTACAATTTCATGTAAATAAGCCCAAAGTATTGTTATATTTTTATTGAAATTAGCTCAAAAGTTGGTATAATATATGTTTTTATTTCATTGAAATTAGCTAAAATGTTGACATATATATTTTTTTATTTTATTGTAATTAGCTCAAAAGTCGGTACGGTATATTATATGTTTTTATTTTTTTAATTAGCTCAAAAGTTGGTATATTATATGCTGTTTTTTTTTTAAGTAGCTCAAAAGTTGGTATATTATATGTTTTTATTGTATTGAATTTGGCCCGAAAATTGACATATATGTTTTTTATTTGATTGAAATTCTCTCAAAAGTTAACATATATCTAGTGTTGTTGAAAATGTAACATATATTAGGCTCTAAACTAAATCAACGTCTCTAAAAAAAAATGTACAGTTAAAGGTTAACGTAACATTACCCTCCATTATATCGATATTTCTGAAAGAGAAAACATTATTGAACTATTTGAACCAGACACTAAGGAAATGAAACGGTTTAGCTGGAAAATGGTATAACCACAGGCGGTGTCCAACTAGGAGACAAGTTGAATCTTCATTTAACTGGGGCGATGACGTCATAATTTGACATTTCAAGAATGACTCGCTGTGAATTATCTGACTTTAAATTAAAATTAAAAGATTGTATTCATGTTTGTTTGTTTTTTCTAACTAATTCAGCAAAACCATTAACTTTAGAAAAACCTAGTTTAATTTTTTTTCTCAGCCATCATTGAACTCTATCTTAATGTTTATAAATCTTAGATTTATTTAGAATAAATAGATAAAAAAGGATTTCAAAGAACAAAAACACAACTGTTATTGATATGTCAGAGATAATGGCTTCTCTCATTGCTGGTATTTCATAGCGATCCGGTCTGTAGGATATTAAAAGTATAAAGTATATGCCATTATTTGCCGAATCAGCCTTTTCTAAACTTAGAGGCTATTTGAAGAGGCTTTTCTCAAAATTTAGTTAATAGTTGATTTTTGGTAATAAATAGTATTGAAAATAATTGTTCAAATTTTGAGATTACAATAAATAGGTATTTATAAATAAATAAAAAAGTTTCCTACACAAGATGATATTAATTTTATTACTTCACGTTCCTTTGTTGCCGGCTATTCCCCAGCGGGCACACCACGTTGTATCGACGGGGGGGGGGGGGGGGGGGGGGGGGGAGGGGGGAGGGGGGGGGAGGGGGGAAACGTGTCAACCACGAAAAAACGTGGAATCCACTTTTTTCCCCGTCGATAAGACGTGGTGTACCCAATAGGATATTAAAATAGTTTATGAGTCGGATAAACAAAAAAACATATTCAGTTTGTCTAACACTGACCAAGTAATTTTTTTACTGCTGTTTCCTGATCCACTAACATTTCTACCGCCAATTCGAGCATAGGAGTTTGGTGGTAACTAAGGCAACGACCCAAAGGACACATATTCACCATAATACCGTTCCGGGCCTATATAACTTAGTCTTATTTCAAAACTTCCCAGCGGGCACACCACGTCGTATCGACGTGGAATCAACGTGGAGATCACGAAAACTCGTGGTTTCCACGTTGTTTCCCCGTCGCTACGACGGGGTGTGCCGCTGGGTTATAACCGAAAATATAAAAAAAACGAAGATAAGACATGCTTTATGACAAGCACTAATTATTCTGTTATAAATTTTATATTGTTTCAATTTAAGGTTGTCTGTATTAATTTCTGTTCCTATTTTTTGTATTACTTCACAAACTAGCTCGCTTTAGTTTTGAAAGAAAAGAACAACAAAATCGGGAATTCTGTCTAGACCTGGATATATAAAAAAACAAAAAAAAAACATAATCGTGGTGCACTTCCGGTTCCTATAAATCCCCCAGCAACGCTTCGCTGAGCTCTTTTTGTTAGCGTAACGGCAGTCTGCAGTTCTCTTAAAGGGTCGTCCACAAAGAGCGTCCGCAAGCGGTGAGACTATGGTTTGGTTTTAAGATATAATATAGGCTAATATATTATGTGTTGACTATACCAGACAGGGAAGGCACACGCGCCTACAGCACTACCGCGTGTTCAGCAGTGGCGTGGCCAAAGTTGAAGAGGGAAAAAAGGGGGCCAGGGGAGACCTCAGCTTTATAGGAAAAGGGCCTATAAGCAGGGACAAACCCACAGAGATGTCTGAGGGCGACTAAGCGCCCAGCCCCCCCCCCCCTATAATTTAGTTTTAAAAAAATTCACACGATTTTTTTAATATGTTCTAAATTTGGTTAATGTTTATCACGCGAAAGTTCATCCCCCCCCCCCTGGAATTTGGTAAATGTTTGTCACGCTTCGCCCCTGCCTATTTGTAAAAAAAAATGATGATATTGCATTTTAATGGGGGCAAAAAAAAAAGGCCGGGGGGGGGGGGGCGGGGAGACAGCGAGAGAAGATGGGTGTTGGAATATTAAATAAATTCTTAATACAGTTTTATTGAGTAAATCGAAGCCATGGGTTTATTGTATTTGTATTGACATTATTATAGGCCTTTCTTAACCCTTCCCGTACCGACCTACTTCTATCTATGCTGCCTTCAGTTCCGCCATAAACGCGCCCGGGACTGTAAGGATTACCAGGTTGTTGACCTCTGGTCTATAGAGTTTCATTTTTTTTATTTTTTTGATGTCCACAGATTCCGTGCGATTATGTTGGATCCCTGACAATCATGTAAACATTTTCATTAAGAACAAGTCTAGTCATTGAACTTTATTCGAAAAATTTAACTTTAGCTTTCAACTAATCTAGATCTAGAGAAACTAACGAAAATATTAAATACTGTAATGAGGTTTTTACGGTGTGTTTTTTTAAACGTGTTTTCTTTCTCTCTTTAATCTTTTCGTTGATGTTGTTGTGTTGCTGTGTGTTTGTGTATGCGTGTTTGTATGTGTGTGTGTATTTGTGTCTCTATAATATAGGTATGTGTGTTTATGTGTCTGTGTTGTGTGTAAGTGTGTCGAATGTGGCTATTGATTTTAGATTTCTTGGAAACCGGAGGGATTTATAAAAATAAAATAATTGGCAACCCCCGATCCTTCTTTCCCCCCACCTCACCCTATTCTTATACGATACGCTGTGACGATGCATATAACACGTCAACCGATCCCTGTCGCCCTGCAGGAGTTTTAGGCCTAGTGGACGTAATAATCTTCTATCTAGAAGGAGCGTCTGTAAACTTATAAGATATATAGCCTAACTCCAGCAATGCCGAAACGAATTTAATGCTGTATGATGTTCAGGGGGAGGGGGGCTGGGGATTAAACCACTTGTAACAAAAAACGAGCAAATGGGGAAAAGGTGGGGGGAAGAGTGGCGAAGATTTTTTTTCTGACATTATTTTTGGACAACGTTCTGTTGTTCTTGTTTGTTTGTTGTTCTTGTTTTTTGTTTCAAACATTTTCCAAGATCTAGATAACTTGTCCATTTGTCTCTTGTGCAGACTCTTATACATCATTGTCAAGTATTGATCGTTGCAAACAATTTGTCAATGAATTACAAATAAATTCAATAAAACGTCCAACTGTTTAAAAAAAAATAATTTAAAACGCTAAGATGTAAATAAAATATCACATCCGCTTGTTTATAACCTGTGCTGTTTCTTCGAAACATAAACATGTCATAAGGGCCTACACATATATAATTAAAAAAAAACAACAACGCACTCACAACAAACACACACGCATACAAACAAACATGCACAAACTTAAATCATTACAAAGCATGTGCTATCTAGGGAGGTCTACAATCCTCTTCACAATCTTTATTATTTATAGAGTTTTTATTTATTTATTATTTATAGAGTTTCCTGTGTCGTTGGGTACAAAAAGGTCATTCGGGATGTGTTCCTTTGAATCTGCGTAGAGCCAATGTTTACCGTGCAAATCTTACCTCGAAAGCTGAGATATTCTGAGACATTAATAGACTCCTTTAAGACATTATTTAAAAACCTTTCTCTTGAACTAGTGTTGTACGTTCCTTCCATAGCCTGAACTGTGGAAAGAGAGCGCACGCTGAGCATGCTTAATGCAATTTCATGAAGAGATGCTATAACATTATAGGCCTGACCTATAACTTAATTCTAGAAACACTAGAGGAAAGAAAGGCAAAGAGCACAGTAATAATAATTCCATCAAGCATTACAAATTATAACCTAGAAATGCAGCACAATAACAATCTATTACAATGGTGAGATAAACATAATGATGAAATCAATTTTTCTTTTTTATTCTATATACAACAACAAACGCATATATAACATTTTCTGTTTTCCCGAATGACATCCGGACACGGAATGGGTTGCCTGAATAAACCAAGACTGCCATGCGGACGACCTGGGATCGATTCCCCAAATGATACCATTTTTTTCTTTTTCTACTTTTTTAAATATTTTGTTTTTATACTTTCCTAAATTAATGTTTTTATGAAATAATAATTATATTTTTTTTAAATATCTATAGCTTTCTGTTCTTTGTAATTTATGAAATATCAATATCATAACATATCAATACATCAAGTCGATATCTACAAATAAGCTTATCTTGGCATCAACCTAAAGAACAAATGTGGGACGACCACCTTGCGAAGTTCTAGCAAAGAAAGTTAGACAAAGACTCTTATCTCTGCATAAATTAAACAATTTTTGAATAATTAAAAAAATTATAAATCATTTTTAGGCCTACAATATGCAACTATACAAAACCTGTTATCGTAGCCTATGCAATAACTTGCTGGAAAGGAAACATGTCATCAAAACTTGAGCGCCGTTTGGATAGTCCTATAAAAACACTCGGACCACGGATGAGCGTAGGGCGCAATAATCTTCTTTATAGAAGGAGCGTCTGTAATGTATAAGATAAGATAAGATAAGATAAAAGAGCGTCAAAAGTCACACAAATGACCCTGCCTTTCTTAGATGAACTAGGCCTACGGTATTTGAACTTCACTGCCTCTGCAAGATGGAGACAATACTCAAAGGTGGCATGTAGGCCTATCCACTTCACAACAACTAGGTAAATTCAACACGTAGTGGCCGACTCCTGTCAATCAGAGCCCTAACTGACAGGTACACGAATTAACTCCTTTGTTCCTTATTCTGTGAGACTATATCAACGCTGCTTCTGACTAAAGCACAATCAATTTAAGAGCCAGATGCGTGTTTTGCAGATTGATTTAAAGATGACTTATAGTGTGTATGTATGTGTGTGTGTTGTATTTGTTCTGGTAGTTGTGCTTGTGTTCTTGTAATAGGCCTACTGCAATGTAGGCCTAATTAGGCCTAAACCACATTTTCTTTTTGTATCAATAACGAAATCTTAATCTTAAATGTTTATCTGTAGCTTATCATCATCTGTAGCTTATACAAGCATATTTACCCCCCCCCCCCACCCACCCCGGGCAACGCCGGGGAATTTAGCTTGTTTATAATACTTTGTATCAGACTGTAGGCCTATAATATAATAATAGCCTATATAGGCCTATATAATGGTAGGCCTATAGGCTATAAATTTGATGTCACGATGACATTTTTAAAAAAATTATTTTGTCAGCATTTTAATTCCATGATTATTATTTATTTGTTTTATTACCCCTAAGTAAATATTTGAAGAAAAAAAAATAGACTATAGGCCTAAATTACTTTAAAAAGGATGTTTATGTTAAATTGTATTTTTAAAAAGAACTTAGATTTGTGTAGATACACATAGATGAATAAGAGCTGTGGTGCACAGATAAATTTAATACTGGTTTGGCATTTGATTCAGCCACTTGCTTGAGCTTTACTTATATAAATCATCTTTTAAAGACTTTATAAAAATATTATTTCTAAACTACTAGAACGCATATTGACTTTTTAGAGTGCTGTATTATTATTTAAACTGTGTGATAAACAATGCAAATAATTCCAATCCAGTATTTTTTATATCAAGAGTAATCTGCCCTTTGCTTCTCTTGTTCGCTTTTTGTGAGCAATATTTCCTTCTTTCGTGTATTTACAATGACAATTTTAATTTAACCAGGAATATTTAAGATGTGCTTGTGCATTTGATATTTTATCCAGGTATAGTCCTTACTACAACAAAAAGATTTTAAAATGCCTTTTGGCATCAAACCTATTTGTAGTTCCTGTAAAATTACATCTTCACCGATTTGGAGAAAAGGAGTGAAAGGAGAAGTTTTGTGTAATTCTTGCGGACTAAAACAATTAAATGGACAATCTTTAGTAAATAATTCAAACTTTAAAACAGACAGTTTTACAAATGGAACAACGAACGGTGTAACTAAAGCAACTAATGGTTCGTCTGCTATTTCTGGGAGTAATAATAATGTTCCTGTCTTACGAAAAAGTTTAAGAATAAAACCAGCTAAAAAAACATTTTCTTCAACTAAAAACTTATCCACCAAAGGAAAAGGAAGACGGATACTCTTTAAAAAAAATGTGAGTTTTTTTTCTTGTCAGCGTAACATTTGCTTGAGAGGCCGGCTGGTCCTGAGGCTAGTTCCCTGGACTGTCAACTGTCGCAGGTTCTATCCCTGCCGCCCTGCAGGAGTTTTGGGCCTAGTGTGGACTTAATATATATATCCTTCTATCTAGAAGGGAACGTCTGTAAAACTTAAAAAGATTTATTATTATTTTAGTTTTAGGTTGTCTGCATTCTAATTCTATTGTGAATCAGGGCTCAGCTTAGGCTACTTAATATTTAAATGAAGTGTCTACATGTCCAGTGACCAGACCAGTTGTAGAGTAAGTTATTCATGCGGCTGCCATGTCATATGACGCCATAATAAAGCCATGTCACTAGCTAGACCACAAGTTATAGATTGGAAATTTATTAGAAAGATGGTGTCGGAAATGTGTGTGGGCAATATGAGATCAGCTCATATTTGAAAAAAACAAATTGTTTGGAGGCAAAAATTAATAAAATAAAAATATAGTAAACAAAATGAACTTCATTAATTTTTAGTTCTGCATCTCTTTTTACATGTACATTGTGATATTGTCATCAACCTGTCACGTGACATGCCCCCCAGAACAAACTCATTTGTCCGGATAAATTAAAATTAATGGATAAATTAAAAATAATTTTCACTACATCTATCCCCAAACTTTGGTGCTTTTCAATTATATTTTAATTTAAATTTGTCAATAGAAATATCAGAGGGACTATTAAGGTAGGCCTACTGAAAAAAAATATTGATTAAAATTATATATTTGCTTTTGGCTTTATTAACTGAAAAAGGCACAGGCACCTTAGGGCACAAAACTTGCTATACAATGCCCAGAACAAAATTTCAATTGAAAACTCAGGGCCTAGGCCTGTACTTATGATGATTATATTTGCCCTCTCTAAATTCAATATAATTAACACTGTGAAATTTGATGTGTCATCATGTTTAAGTGCTTCTGTTTGTGTATTAGGGATTAGATCATTAGTTCTAGGTATAGACTAAGTATTTATTAATTAATGTGTGCCTTTTAAAAGCTACCATTAGGTATTTACGAATTAATGTGTGTCTATTAAAAGCTACCAATTGTATAATTACAGCAACCACTGAAAGCACCTGCTGCCGTCGCAACTGTAGTTACAGGTGAAAGTGTTTTTCACAAGGTATGAAAATGTTCAGCTGTTCTAAAAATATCTTTTATGTTTTATCATTCTTTATTTTGAAATTTAACCCTATAATTTCTTTATTAAATAGTTAATGCTAATTGCATTAAAAAGTCAAACATTGGCCATATAAAAAAAAATTGACCATGTAGCAGAGAGAGAGGAGGAGCAACAGGGGAGAGCAATCAGTCTTTTCTAACTTTAATTTACGCAGAGCGATAAAGAGATGTGTGTGTGTGTAATAGTTGATATCAATAGATAATTTTTTCCTTTCTCAGGACCAATACTATCAAGTGGGTGACGTGGTGTCATTGGTTGACCATGATGGAGGACTGTATTACGCTCAGCTACGGGGATTCTTGTCCGACCAGTACAATGAGAAGAGTGCAGTGATTACGTGGCTGCTGCCTACAACCAATTCACTGCTAAACAGATTTGACCCCAACACTTACATACTAGGTAATCACTATCGGGTTGACATGCTAAACAAGTCTAAGCCTCGACTGTTAACTTAATTAACCCATTTGCTACTAACCTACTTTCCAAAGACACCCTTGAAAATACTAGCCAAAGGGAAGGAACTCCTCATTAAATTTAGTAAATTATTTTTCAATATTTTTTAATGACTAAATATTTCCCAAAGTTAATAAAAATTACACCATTAATTAGATAAATCTTTTAGCTTTCTGGAAATCTATACTTTTATACATAAAAAAATGTCGAATTATTGGTAGAATCATTCGCTGAGTGTCGAGACCCTAGGATTTGGCTAAATATTTACATTAGGCCTAGCGACAAAGTCCAATAAAGTATCATAAAGCCCATAAATCAAGTTTTAATAAAAATTCCTCTAGGTTTATATCTGAAGCATCCTTATTATCAGAACTGTTGTTATGTGTTATATTTGGAAGTATAGAGCTATTGATTAATAAACTAAAAAAGACGAAGGCTATAAAAAAATGTAGACGATAGGCCATTGACAAAACGAATCGTAATAAAAACATCTGTTTTTTTTTAACAAAATAGACTATATTCCTTCTTTTTAAAAACCGAGCTTGCAGTATAAAATAATAATTTAATAATTTATTGTTACGTAAAACCTAAATTCTTAAACTTGATGTACAGTTCAAATTTTCTTTAATTAAAATGCTTTAAAAAAGTATTTTGTTTGCAATTGTCTCCTTTTTTTTTCATATTATTTTTTAAAATGGAAAACATAGAAGAAATTCTATTTTAACTCTCCAAAAGCTTACATTTTATTTTTCTTTATTTTCAGGCCCTGAGGAAGACTTGCCACGTAAATTGGAATTCATGGAATTCGTCTGTCACGCCCCTTCAGATTATTTCCGCTCTCGGGACGCCCCGTATAAAACAGTCGACCCAGAGCCTAAGCTTTGTTACATTTGGACTTCCATCGGCCCCCAGATCACGACAGTTCCATCTATAGACGAAATATTCGGCACCAGCGACACAAGCTCTATAGATGGCAGCATAGTGAAGGTCAAGGTGGAGAAGGACAAGCCGAAGGACGTCTCGGCTTCAAAAGAGAAGGACAAATTAGAGAAACGTGCAATTAAAGTTGAATCTAGCGATGAACTCATTAAAACTGTGTAATGTCTATTCAATAATTATTTCATGTTTAGGCTCAAATTTATTATGTCACTCAACAGTTTTTTGAACAGAATATGTGCACCAAATAAAAATGGACATTATTCTATTTGCCTTTTCTTCACTCTTTTAAATAATTATATTTTGGGGGTACGGTGTCTAAGCGGCAGTACGTTTGACTGGCGTACCAAAGTTCCTGGGTTTAAATCCTGGAACAAATCCTAGCCTTCACCAGGATCCCAGTACCTTCGGTGCGCCAGCCGAACGCGCTGCTGCTCGGCCACCGTGCCCCTATTACTATTATAATATATATATAATTAATTTAATTAGCATTTTTTTACTTTAACTAAAACTTTTAGAGAGAGAAGGATGAGAACGGCAAACTAGAAGGAGAAAAATAAATAAGGCAGAAGTGGGGAGAGGCTTATGAGAAGGACACAAATTTAAGAGTTGCATTACTGACTTATTCATTTTATTACTTGTTTATATGGTGGGCACATTTCTAATATTTTAATAATATTTTATCAATAAAACTCTAGATTGTACACTTCTTTGAATGAGGTAGAAATGGGCAGGTGTATTAAACAATTTAATGAATGAATGATCAGACAGCAAATCTATACTTCTTCTTCTGCCTTCTCGTCCCTGAGGAACAGGCGCCGATTATCGACGTCTGTGGTCCTTCCTAGGACATAGGCCGCCAACAAGGGTAAATCTATACTAGCTGCATCTATTTGTTTCGTTAAGTATTCATTTTCATAGCCACTCATGTAAATATCAATCCATATTTTTTAAGTTGTTGTTTCATTTAGTCAAAGAGAATATTCTATCTTAATTTCTTTTGAGAAATTGCCCAAAAATAAATTCACAACGATACAAATTTAATGTTGCAATGAAATCACTTTAATAACAAACAAGCTCAGTTTTTAAAAACAATAAAATATAACACTTGTGCTGGAAATGAGATAAATTTTGTTTCAACACTAAAACAACAATCACTTCATTGCATACAGTCATACAGTTTCATGATCATTCACTCCGCTGACCAATGTAAACATATGAAAACCACATGGAGAAAAAACGGCAGTCACACTTTTGTAGTTACTCAAACGTTTAATAAAGGAATTTCTTATTTTCCTATGGTTATTGAACTTATTGCCTTTTTTTTACTTGGAAAAGTAGTTCGGTACATACTTTGTACGACATTTAAGATATATAGCTTAAAAAGTTACAAAATGTGACTGCAGTTTTTTCCCCGTGTAATTAATTTTAACATTTTGTCAGTCTAAACTTTCGCATCAACAATGTTGAGATCCATGCGGCTGGCATACAAACACGTTTTCAAAAAATTATGAGAATAACATGTTTGATTATTAATATTATTTTATGACACAAAATAAAAAAATGCAATAGTACAACAGAAACAATTGTTTTCATTTTAACTGAACAAAATTTTGCTTTCACAGTTAGTACCTTATACTTAAATTTTACTGTGATCTTTGGCGCAACACAAACCAGTTTTAATTTTGTTTAAAAACATAAAAGAAAAAAATAACAACCTATTGCATATCATTTAATGATAGTATCATAAAGAAAAGCATTTAATTAAATTTATTATACAAACAATAATTTTCAAGACATTCAATCTAACATTTATTAGGAGGGACATCTCATTCAGCCTCACAAAAAAGGGTAACCTAAGTGTCTTCTCCAACTATTGAGGCATTATGCTCTTGTCCAACCCTGGAAAAGTCTTTAACTCAGAGAATCATTAAACAGAATGAAAGAGACAGTAGACCCTCACCACAAGGCAGGCTTTAGAAAGGACAGATCTTACACAGACCAGTACTTCAGTAACTGTATAAATTAAACTCAAACAATTGTTGTAGAGGGGAACTTGACAACAGTATAGACATTCTATACTGATAATTAAAGTCTCACATGACAGAATGACACACACAGTCATACATGGCTGGAAAACAGCAGAGGCTCTTCCAACAGGGAACTTACTCTAAAATCATTGTAAAATTCCCAAACTTTACACAAAGTTCACAAAGCAATTTAAACCTGTATGTGTAAAATATCTTATTTAACACTGACTGCTGTAGTGTATAAAGGTAGTCCAGAAAATATTGTGAATGCTACTTTGCCCTTTTTTTTAAAATTCACACTTTCCCAAACCTTAGAATTAGAAGTTTTACTCTGTAGTTTGGGAAATGGTGGCCTAGCCACTGCACTTGGCTGGTGCACTGAAAGTCCTGGGTTTGGACCCCGGTGAAGGGCACAGCTAACATAAACCATTAGCCGGAATAGTGCTAGAAGAAACAAAGTTTTCCTGACTTTGGCAGCATTGCAGATAAAACAAGGAGGAACTAGTGGCAGAGAGGCAGCGTCTTTGGCTGGCGTACCGAAGGTCCTGGGTTTGAGTCCTGGTGAAGGTTAGGATTTGTTCCCAAGTGGAGGTGTCCCTGAGTCTACCCAGCGTCTGATGGGTACCAGACATTAGCTGGGGTAAACTAAAGGCGGCTGGCCACACAATCCCCTAGTATGCCAAGGCCACAGAAACCGGTGAACAATGTTTGATCCGACGAGATACATTACATTTTTTTTTTACAAGGAGGAACTGACACAGACATAAACGTGAGGATTTGGCAAGGCAAGATCAGTTCAAGTCATTTAAATGTATTATCTTCTCTGATGAGGAAAAGCACGGCAAATAAATATTATATAAAGATATATAGATTAATAATGGATATTTTATATGTATAATATAGACGGCTCCTTAATTTATAAGACAACCACATCAGAAAACTATTACAGAAAAAGTAACAAGATAGTTGATGATACTCGAACCAATACGTCACATGAGACATACATTTCTTTCGGTGCTCAAATTCTAACCCTACAATCTGTGAGAATATAATTATTAATAGAAATTTAAAAAAAATCACTCCAATTAGCGCTATGACCTAATGATTTTCATTGACTTCTGAAGTAGTGCAGTGAGTTCAATGAGGGTATTTTCATTTTTAACATGAAATGGCTACACTTCAAACCACAATCAATTATTATTTTTAAAAAATAGACCACAAATTAGGTAAAGGAATGCCTTAAGATTCTGACCAAATCAACAGCAGAACAAAGTGAAAACAGAAACAAAAACATTTTTATAGTAGAATAACCGGGTCACAATTTTTAAAAATTTCAATCAGCAAAAAAAGCCATTTAATGTGATGAGAAATAACCATTTAATGGCATATTTCACCAACACTATTGATTGGTCAGTAGCGTAAGTCAATGTAACTCTACTAGTCATTTCATGCAAGTTGTAGATTTACACAAATTTTATATTCCTGTAACACACGCACATGCAGCTAATAGCAGGGACATGCTGTAGAGTTGGCAGACATGGGGAAACTACTCAAATATTTCTAAGCAAATCTTCTGCTTTTGAGTTCTATTTAATTTAAAGTTATTTTATTGTCAAAGAGATTCATGTATTTTTATCAGCTGTAAGATGTGGTGGCAATTTTCCCGCTGTCAAATGTGGGGTCAATCTGTCGACCTCAGCAGATGGTGCCACTTCGAAGGTGACAGTCGCCTTGTTAGAAGGTTCATCTGACAGAAAGTAAGAGGGCGGCACTTCGCCTGGCCTTGACCTAGATAGATTTAGATTCAAGTCTGTCGGCTCTGTTACGCCATTGTTCATCTTGGCAGCCTCCTCTTCTTGCCGCCTCTTGCTTCTCGTGTGGAAGAAATATTTGAAAGACTCGTAGGAGCTGATCATGATGGCACAGCTCGGTGCCACTTTTAAAAGTCTGGGAAGTAAACCTAAAATAAGAAGAAAAAATTTAGAATTTACTGCCCCATTAGTAGAACTAGAAGTGATATGTATGATTAGCTTAATTTCTACATAATATAAGATTACTTTATTGATCCAAACAGATGGAAATTTGACTTAATTACATAAATTCCATCTTTTTAAGAAAATGTTAAACAATGTAAAAGAATTATTTATACGCAAGCCCAGAAATATACATTTATAAAATAAACATTTACGTACACTATCATACGATTTAGCATTCGAGTAAAAGTATCATTAAGAGTCAACTATTGTATTATCTGGATGACTGACGATTCTGTTGAAAGATTCTCACTGATAGTGTAACAAAGGAGTTCCTGAATCTCTCTGTTCTTGCCCTTATCAAAAGAAGCCGACTAGTTATGATGTAACTAGCGTGAAGCGGATGTGCATGATTATTACAACAAGTGAGGCTATTTGTTAAAAATGTTTACAGCACAGTTTAGCTGAAATATCAATTTGAACTTTGCTTTGATAACAAATTACATTAGAAAAGATTTAGACTGTCCGATGTAATAGTCCACATCACTCATTCATGAGATAAAAAGCTCTTCTGTTTTTTTTACGTTTGATTTGTTGTTAAAAAAGAATTTCTTATGTTTCACTTTTCTATAAGGCAGCTTCAGCTATCAAACCTTGGACAAAGAGAAGTCTCAATAGTCTTCTGTATAGAAAGAAGGAGAGTCTGAAACATAAGTCGCCTAGATTTAGATTGGCTAGATTTAGTAATGTATTTATAGGCTAGAATCTAGCCAAGCAGCATTACAATTACTTAAATTAAACTCTTCATTTTAAAAGTTAAAGTGAGTCTCTCATCCAAAGATGACCATGCACAAAAATATATTTAAGATTTTGTTTCATTATTGAGATAACTAGGTCATGAATTTGGAGTCACGATTTAGTTGATAATGGAAATGAACATGAAAAGCATTGGTCATCCATCATACAAAGAAAATGCCAACTATACTTGTGTAATATTTTTTTAAAAGCTTTACCTGAATAGGGAAAGGAGTACAAAGGTCAATTAGGAATAAGGTCTATAAAATACACTGACCTGTATATAAAGCTTTGAAACCTTCACCCCAATAAATTTTGCTAATCATTCTCCATGTAGATTTGGTTTTCGTATTTTGGCCTGAAAACAAAAAATGTGTGTTTTATATTTATGTTTAAACCTTCACGGTCCAATATAATATTTTCATGGCTTTTCGTTAGATAGAAAATACTCTTTGAACAAACCTAACAGTTCTGTTTCTCCTAGCTCAATCTGTCGTCGGGTTTTGATCACATCAAAAGGAAGTGTCGCCACAGCTGCAATCTGGGAAATGTAATAAGATAAGAAAAAAACCATGTCCATACAATTGACAGTTTCTTTGTCCATGCATAAAACAAAGGCATTGCTAGCTTCTAACACCAACCAATGCTTTAGGTTTGTGTGCCATAATGTTGAAGTAGAAAACCTGCTTAATATATCAGTAAAAAAAAAAATCTCTTCGATCATTGCATCTAGTCTCCAGCATGGCATCAAAGCCAGGAAGTTTATAACAGACCTGCCAAGTTGGAAAATTCAAAATTAGTAGTGAGCCACCCCAAAGTTAGTATTTTGACCCCCAAATTTGTATTCCTTAGACCCCCCCAAATTAGTGGTCAATTAGTAGTAATATTTGTAAGCATTTTTACACGACATTTTACACAGTGTATTTATTTCACTCATGAGTCATACTCATATCCATTTCAAAGAAGTCTAAGAAGCTTCATAAAGTATACACTATTTAATATAAAATAGAATAGGCTCATAGGGACTACTATTTTAATTCAATTGTAAATTAAATGAGTTACTAGAACTTTAGAATTAGACTCAATTTCAATTAATTTTTAATTAGAGACGAATGCTAGCAAAGAAATTGAAAGAAACTCTTAGCCGGGCTTGGGCACTTGGCTCCTCCGCCCAGCCTTGGCCTTAGTCATAGTAAAGTCCATTCCATTAGTCATTAGCACGATTAGCGCATTAGGCTTCATTAGCCCTACTCTCTTGCCTGGCCCTTGGAGCGAAAGATAATGCTTTTAAATTTATTCATTTGTTCATAGAAACGATACAGTATCCCAGAATAATCCCAGTTTTAAAGCATGTCAACTTTTTTTTATATAGATCAGTGAGGGACACACATTTTTATTAAATGCAACTTCCAGCTGGAAATCGTAATTTTAACTGTGTCCCATTCGCATTCTTATATACAAAATTTGTATTTTTCTTAGAAAATCAGAAAAAAAATTTCGTTTTTTGCTTTTTAGCAAAGATTGGAGAAAATGTGTAGTGTGTTTGCCCATTCGGTAATTTTGTAGTCGGACCTTGTTTTTTGTATAAAGTACGAAACATTCGTAGTACTTGGCAGGTCTGTTATAACCATGAGATTAAATGACGTAAAACAAGACTAAGAATGTATGTAAAATGTATTACTGAGCCAGAAACAGCTCCAGCTGTAAATGTTTCAACAAAGGTAATGGTGCCATCAGGTCTCTCTGATATAACATAGGCCTTCAGAGCTTCATAACTTGTCCAGTATAATGCTGCAAAACAAATAAAACGTGACAAATTAGAAATATCCTACTTTTTAAAAAAAGTAAATACAATTTGTGTACAGCAAATTGATCACATCAACAGACATGCCTACCTCCACATATCAAAATGAGGAACACCCAAGGTAAAAATGAGGAACACCCAAGTTAAAAATGAGGAACATGGGACCAAAATGAGGAACATAAGCGCGGAGGAATCATTTTCGAGCCAATATATACGCTAAATAATATTGTTATAAACCTATTATTTTATCAAAATGAAAAACAGTGGCTTATTATGTAGCTGTACTGTATATATGATTTAAAGCTATTACTCAATAATAAAAATGCTGTGGTTTTTTTTTAAATAAACCTTTCAATCTACTAAGTCTAAGGCCCAAGGCCTAGGACAAAAACTCAGAAAGTGGTTCAATTCAAATTAATCAGTATGTCTAACCAGCTAGGGCCTATCTATATTCTTAACTAATAAGGTCAATGTAGCCTAACTGAGTATCAACTTAAGTGCTTGATATTGGTAAAACTAACTAAATAAAATAAATTCATAAGCCTAGGCCTTGGACTAAGTCTTATGGTCTATGCACTTAACGCTTAAGCAAATTTATTACAATAGGCTTGAATAGGCCTAGCTAAATGCACTAGGCACTTACACTAGTATCACTATGTCTGTTCATATTACACCAACATCAGTTTTAGTTTTACTAGCCGACCGATTGAAAGCAGTAGGGAAAATATACTTTACTTTATTTTGAATTTTAATTTAGCAACTAATTTTATTAAGTTACTAGAAGGTAACATTTTGTTTTGGCTAGCAATGATTAGTTTAGTTTTAGTGTCCCTAAAATTATTCGACAAGTAGTCGGCAGTGCCGCGAAGCCCTACGCTTATGCACTCTCGACCAAAAATAAATAGGAAATAGTATACATTAAAACCAAAGTGACATGAAGAAAACAAAAGTTGGCAAACGCCTTTTGTTTATTTCGCGTTATTACTTTCCTAATTAAAATGTCGGCATTTTCGGAGACGCCGATTTTGCAGAACAAACTGGTCTAATGTGGAATTGCAGAACGGGGGGTAATTTTCGACCATTTTACGGAACGGTTCCGGAAAATCCAGAACGGTAGGCATGCCTGCATCAAGTTCGAGCAAAGATTGTTGCATCAGTACGCACCAGCAGAGAAGGTCTAATAAGAGTAAAAGTCTAGTAAACAGTCCACATCAACAAACCGCTGTAATATGAATGTTGCTATATTTCTTTTTCTCAAACCAATGAAATAAATTTACTCAAAGTGTAAAAAAAAGTTTTTTAAATACTCAGACAAAAAAGTGGTTGCTTTATATTTACATAACCTCTTACTGAATTTACCCAATCATGACAACATAACAAACATGCAGGACAGACCCAGATATGGAGATGTATATGGAGTAGGGAACATTTCTGAACAAAGTAGGCCCCAGTCCTCGCCATCCCGGAGGTATATGGAGTAAACAACACTTCTTAACAACTTTGGGCCCAGCCCCCAACAACCTATATGTATATGGAGAAGGGAACGTCTCTTAACAATGTCGGGCCCAGCCCCTGACAACCCAGATGTGTATGGAGAAAGGAACATCTCTCAGCATCGTCGAGCCAAGCCCCCAACAACCCCAATGTGTGTGTACTGTACCAGAAAAGGGAACATCTCTCAACAAAGTGGGGCCAAGCCCTCTCCACAGAGAGAAGATTCCATCCACTTTGACAGAGTCAGCTACGGCTTTCCACACCTGTGTGTATGTGAATCTAGTCGACTGCATTTTCGTACGTATGAGCTCTATGGGGCTGATCAATGTTGCTGCCCAAACTGTGCAAAATAGGAATAGAAACATTATAAAACACAAGACAAAATGTGCATTTTTAACTTTTGTTCTCAAAACTATTTTCAACCTATCAAATATTTAACATTGAAAGGCTTTCATTTTAGACAAAATTTATTAAAATGTTTACATGTCGTTATTTTTTTGTTCTCTTTAAAGTTGGCAGATGATAAGTGAATAGAAAAGAAAAAATACTGACCCCTTGCTGTAGCACCGGCAGCCAAGGGCTTCCAACGGTCAGTCTGAACGGCGCTGTTGTATTTCAAAAGTTCCTTCAGCTGCTCGTAGCTGGTAAAGTAAACAACGGTGGCCGGCACAGCCATGACTCTACATATGGCAAGAAAAATCAAAACGTTAGAAATTTAATAGATCTTCATTTTAAGAAAACTTAATCTCTACAATCTTAATCATAATAATCTCCCTGTTTAGTGCCCCCCCCCCCCAAAAAAAAACCTTCGATAGGCCAACTGATTGGTTTTTTTTGGGTCATTTTGCTAACCATCCTCTGAGCCACCCAATGTCAACCCCTGAGGTATGCTAGGCATGGTTTAATCAGAAACCTTAATATGTCTATATTAGTATGTGTAAATGCACACTTCAATAATATTAAAGCTCTCTCAAATTTGGTTCAGATATAGATATAGAAAAAAATTAAAACATTGTAGCCTTGTTACTGAAACAAGGGAAGTTTTTTTTTTAATACGTTGAGAATAAACACAAGAAAATCAAAGTTATCTTCCCTTACAGTGTGGCTGGCAGACCACTCCAAAGGGAAGTAATTTTTAATTTACGTTAAATATAAATATGAGAAAAATAAAGTATCTTCCCTTACAGTGTGGCCGGCAGACCACTCCAAAGGGAAGTAATTTCTAATTTACGTTAAATATAAATATGAGAAAAATAAAGTTATCTTCCCTTACAGTGTGGCTGGCAGACCACTCCAAAGGGAAGTAATTTTTAATTTACGTTAAATATAAATATGAGAAAAAAAAGTTATCTTCCCTTACAGTGTGGCTGGCAGACCTCTCCAAAGGGAAGTAATTTTTAATTTACGTTAAATATAAATATGAGATAAAAAAGAAAAGTTATTTTTTCTTACAGTGTAGGTGGCAGACCACTCCAAAGGGAAGTAATACCTTCAAGTCTTGCAATCTTTAGCATTGCATCCTGACGGAAAATAATAATTTTTTTTAGCATTTCTGTTGGTAAAAAGAAAAGTGTTGTGAAAGTTAGAACAAAATTGTTCCTCACTAACAACTGAAATCATTTCAAACACTTCATTCTGCTTGACCTAAGAGTTTAAGGCAGTTGGTAAATCTGCAATGGAATATATGTGCATTACATATAACATTCTGTAGTACATTTTAGACCTAGATGACAGAAAAAAGAAAAAGCCCACTGCTTGTTGGCTAGAAACCGACTAAACTCAGCTTATACAAGCTTAATTTAAAAAAAAAATTACAGGCATATAATATACACAGCGTAGGCTATGAATAAAGAATCATTTCTTTACTACTCATTCCATCTCATGTTAGTTCAACTGATTCATAACTGGCAAACATAAATGATTCATGTCTCAACAAAGAGTACAAAAAGTGTTTACATTCTATCACCCAGCTCTGGTGGGTACCTGACAGTAGTTGGGGATAAGTAAGGCAGCTGGGCATTGTGCTGGCCACACAATCCCCTCGTATGCCATGGCCACAGAAATGTGTAAACGCTACATCACTTTCAATATAGATCAACTTGGTCTGAAAGGGATACTTAATCTACTTATATAGTACCTCATAACGTAAAAAAAAAATACATAATTATATTTGTTAAAACTTACAAATGTTCCATTAAAATGACCAGGTCTCTTGTACCACTCAGTGGATGGGGTCAAGCCATTGACACATGAACACAAGTGATCCATCAGCCCATTACAGTAAACAAAACAGTGACCTTTGGTGAAACTGGAAGGCTTGGCTTGAGACTGGAGGCGAATTTTCACCACATCAAAAGGAGTCACTGTTTAAAATACAATTGAGATCAACCAATTTGTTATACTTTTATTTATATTTTAATATTATCATCGAATTCATTGTATTATAGTTTTAGTGGTGTATAGACTATCGTAAATATGTACTATATAGACCTATTATATTAAAAGTTAGTGACATTTTGGTACTGTTAATGGTATGTTACATTTACCTATGTTACCTATAACATGGCTCACATTAAGAAAAAGATTACGATAGTTTTTATAATTTAATTGCTATTAAAATTCAATTGATTTCTTATCTAATAAGTTTTTAGTTTAAAGATGTTACTTCCAGATAGAAGATTATTATGTCCAACATGCCCAAAACTCCTGCAGGGCGACAGGAATCGGTCTGCGGCAGGGCTAGAACCCAGGCTGTCCTGGTTGACAGTCCAGTGAACTAACCGCAGGACCAGCCTGCCTCACAATTTAATGTAAGTTTTTTTTATTGACTTTGTAATCTATAACAATTTTTCAACCACCAAATAATTATGATTCAAATAGTAAAATAAAATAAGCAAATTATCAATAATTATAATCATTGATTTTTTTCTTAACAAAATTCTAATTCAGCCATCTCCATCTTAACAAAATTCTAATTCAGTCATCTCCATCTTAACAAAATTCTAATTCAGTCATCTCCATCTTAACAAAATTCTAATTCAGTCATCTCCATCTTAACAAAATTCTAATTCAGTCATCTCCATCTTAACAAAATTCTAATTCAGTCATCTCCATCTTAACAAAATTCTAATTCAGTCATCTCCATCTTAACAAAATTCTAATTCAGTCATCTCCATCTTAACAAAATTCTAATTCAGTCATCTCCATCTTAACAAAATTCTAATTCAGTCATCTCCATCTTAACAAAATTCTAATTCAGTCATCTCCATCTTAACAAAATTCTAATTCAGTCATCTCCATCTTAACAAAATTCTAATTCAGTCATCTCCATCTTAACAAAATTCTAATTCAGTCATCTCCATCTTAACAAAATTCTAATTCAGTCATCTCCATCTTAACAAAATTCTAATTCAGTCATCTCCATCTTAACAAAATTCTAATTCAGTCATCTCCATCTTAACAAAATTCTAATTCAGTCATCTCCATCTTAACAAAATTCTAATTCAGTCATCTCCATCTTTTTTCTTTTATTCCTTTGTTATTTTTTTTTTTACTCCAGTTCTATTTCTAACAAGAGGCACTTTCCCTCAAAACCAATGGACCAAATTGTTGCACAGAGAAGGGTTGAGAGTACATTGACTTGGATTTATATAATTTTAGCTTTGTTCACAGCTGAGGTGTGAGGTTGGCTGGTCCTGGTCAACAAAACGGCTCAGGTTTCAGCCCTGCCGATGACCAATCCCTGCCGACCCGCAGGAGTTTCGGACCAAGGATGTAAAATCTTCTATCCAGAAGGAACGTCTGTAAACTTACAAGTCACAAGAAGTGAAGAGGATTTATTTTTTTTAACACGAATGATCACTAATAGTCTTTATGCAAAAGAGCATTTAAAATTCTATCATTTAAACAAATGACCATTTAAATTATTTTGTTAACGATGAACAAAATTAGAATAGAATTTCACAAAATTCGGATTCAGACAAACATATTTGCTATCAATGTATGGCATTGTACGCTTCATAGTCTATTTCTAAAATACTATTATGTTTACAATATTTATTTGATAAACCCAGCTTAGTTTGGTCTATCATAGTATTCTAAGTATATGCTTTAAAAAAAAAATCAATTAAAGTGTCTGGTTCAGTTCAGTCTAGTTCACTTCAGTCTAGGTCAGTTCAGTCTAAAGGACTTTTATTGACATCAGTCTTTATATTGCTCTTGTATTTTTACTGAAATCTAAAAAAAGAAAAATATTTAA
Organism: Anisus vortex; assembly: GCA_949126835.1. NCBI lineage: Eukaryota > Metazoa > Mollusca > Gastropoda > Planorbidae > Anisus > Anisus vortex. The sequence continues at coordinate 39,315,138 of OX421500.1, read as the reverse complement.
ATCTGAGGACTATTTATAATTTTTCATTATCAATTATTACTAAATTGTTGTGTTTCTGATAAAAGTCAAATGTATCACAGATAAATAAATCAATATACACAATAAAAGCTCTTTCCCTTTTTTTCTGACTAGACACTGCACTTCGTGACTGTCTAAATTATCTGTGCTTTCTTGGGCTTTAAAAATAGTGTTATTCCATGTTTATAAATGGGTAGGCTACTAAATCTACGGATTTATGTTTTGTAAAAAAAAAATTTTTACATTTTAATAGGGCCTAAACAAATATTGCTCTGTGTATTAACCTATCTTTTTTTTTGGCATCATTTACCTGGACAAATAATAAGCTCACAAATAGTTACAAATAACAAGAAAATATAACATTTTTGATGTTAAAGAATATCAATCTTTTTTTCGTATTAATATTAAATACACTTTATCAGTTTTGTTAAAATCTTAACGGCTACCATTGCAAAGGAAGGGGAGGAATATTATCAAGTATCCCGTCGGACCAAATTGATCCATAGGGTCGGTGAAGCAGCGTTCACCAGTTTCTGTTGCCACGGCATACCAGGGTATTTTGTGTGGCCAGCACAATGCCCAGCTGCCTTTACTTTACCCCAACTAAAGTCAGGAACCCATCAGAGCTGGGTAGACTCCCAACACTCCAAACCAGGGAACAAATCTTGGCCTTCACCAGGATTCGAACCCAGGACCTTCAGCTCAGCCACCTAATATTATCAACAGAATAAGTTTTCTGTAATTATGATGGCAAAACTCTCTAGTTGCCAATATTACACAGTTAATACACAGATTGGGCAAATAGTGCATCCAAATTCTTAGATTCAGTACTCTGCGGAAATAGTCTGCTCGGTTTAGCCCTACTAATTACTTAGACCTGTAATCTAATATGCTACTGATAAGGGACAAAAATAGCACTGGTCTATAGGCCTACATATTTGTTGTTTTTGCTAATGATAAGAGAGGTGTTAAATTTCTTGCAGCAAAGAAAAGAAACTCAATGATCTTTACTTAGCAGGGATGTCATGATGGCTCCAGTGCAAGAAGATAACATCTGCTGTGTTGGCGTAATTGTGATACGGTCAGTGGGAAGATAGCCATCAGCATCCTCTGACTTTGTAGTACTTCTCATTGTCAGTTTTCAAACTGGCTCAAGACATTTTACCTAGTCAGCAAAAAAAATGTAATGAAGGGGAAAAAAAAAAGATATTTAACTGAAATTGTTACATAAAAGTGTATTAGACCCCTGTCACCCTGCAGGAGTTTTGGGCCAGCAGGCAGCACTATGTTTACAGCAGCGCATAGAACTGTTCTCAACGGGAACGGGATATGCGCTATATACTCTCATATTTATTTATTTATTTATTAGATGAAATTTTAAAAAGGTGGTCAAGCCAGTGACCACAAATTGCTGTACCGAAGGTCCCAGGTTCAAATCCTGGTTTACGGCAGGGTCTGAGGGTCCTTCCTTCCTTGCCAGAGTCTGGGGGAAGTCCCTGAACCTACCCAGTTCTGATGGGTATGTGACATTAGGTGGGGAAAAGTAACTGCGTCCGGGCATTGTGCTGGCCATACAATCCCCTTGTATGCCATGGCAATAGACACAAGTGAATGACGCTTCACTTGACCCTTGGACCCACATGGTCAAAAGCCTAAAAGGGATATTTTGTTAATACTTCTTGGAACAATTAACAACTCTGTTGTTTTCTCGCAGGGCTGTGGAGTAGGAGTTGAGGGACATTTTGGGTACCTGGAGTCGGATTCGGCACACAATGCACCGACACCTACTGAATTTAGATTGGAATTTTTAAAAAAGCAAGTTTATATGTCCCAAATTACAAAAGGTTATAATTAATGACTTCTCTACTGTAAGAATAAAGACCAATGCATGCAGTGCTTCACGTAACCGCAAAACGAACACATTTTATTATAAGTGACCTGAAGAAGCATGCTTTTCACGTAAAAAACTATATGGCAATACACTCGCATATTAATACAGAGGAGTCGGAGTACAAAAAACTGAGGAGTCGGAGTTGAAGTCGGTACATTTATCTACCGACTCCACAGCCCAGATTTTCTGACTATCACCAATGTCTTCTAAACCTATATAGATATTAATTTCTGACTCTTAGCATGTCTACTAAATTGACCTGGAGATGATATATAATGACTATTAGCAATATCTATAAGTGAAATTTGGGATGTTAGTACAGCATGACTATCAAAAGTAATATCTATTAGCAACTACTAGAATGACTAAGAGATAATATATAGTGGGACTACACAATAAGTAGAATAAAGCCTATGCAATATATGTCTCATGCCTGTAGCATATAAAATAATACACTAACTTGCTTATATAATAATCAATAACAATACACAGCCTTGAAGTTTAGTTAGCGGCTGTAGCTATACACAACTAACCATACAATAGACCATAAGTCATTATAGCAGAGTGGAGTCATCTGAGTTCTAAAGTATTTTGATTTTTCAGTACCATTTTGTTATTTATGCTATGGGGCACAGTGCATGTTTGGCTGGCGTACCAAAGGTCCTGGGTCGAAATCCTGGTGAAGGCTAAAATTTGTTCCCGAGTCTGCTGGAGGGTGTCCATTAGTCTTCCAAGCCCTGATGGCTACCTGACTTTAGTTGGGGCAAAGTAAAAACAGCTGGGCATTGTGCTGGCCACATAATCCCTTAATATGCCGTAGACACACAAAAAAAGGAACACTACCTCTGAACACTACCTCACCGGCCCAATGACAATGGATCAAATTGGTCCAACAGGAATGCTTTTTTGTTATGAGTTCTTTCAGCTAACTTTATAATTTGTGGATAATCAGAGCTTTATTTTCATTTTACCAGTTGAGATTAGGCCTTTATCTAAGCTAGAAAAGGTTTTGATACAATATAAAAATAAAACTTGCAATCACTGCTACTATAGGCAAATGACTGAAGGATATTGCTAGACAAAACAATGATGGCTAGACAAAACAATGATGGCTAGACAAAACAATGATGGCTAGACACAACAATGACACAGCATGTAATAGTCATGGCATGTTTAGAGTCAAAAGTCTAAACTTCTATTGAAAGTCAAAGTTATTACAATTAGTTGAATTAGTCAACATTCAATATTTTTAATATATAACCGCCTAAATAACCATAAATAATAGGTCCCTCAAAAATTATTTTCTTATGTTTTAAATTTTAAAGACAGGCAACGGCTACTGAGCCTCCCGTAACTGCTCACTGTACTGTGCCTTAGGAAGCATGGCAGTCTTGAGTCTAAGATAAATCCCGTGGGCCAGTTACACCTAAGCATAACCAATATACCGGTAAGTCTAAATAATGTAAATATTACACAATACATACAGTTGGTGAAACTTGATGATGCATTATTAGCTATTAGTGCCATTACCAAGTAATGTTGAAGTCTCAGAAGTCAGAAGATTACATAATTATAGTTATAGTTACTATAGATAGGCCCTAAAAGGCCTAATCATAAAAAAAACTATTTAGATCTACTTAAAATATAATGTCATTAAGTGCCAAAACATACCTATGATCGAAATAAATATATCTGGTAGGCCTATAATATTTTAAACATAACAGCGAAGAGATAGTCTGCATTTCAAAGTTACATCACATAGTCTTACTGAACTCTCACTGCCTAAAAGTGGCGATATAAGTAAACACAACACGCATGGAGGACGGTGCACAGGTCACGAACTCCCCAGACCTTGACCCCAATTTTGTTCGAAACTTTTTTCTCTATAATTTCTCACGTATTAAAAAAAACACAAAATGTAAAGCTGATTTATAATTCATATCTTAATTATTTCACGTTTATTTACAATTAGGATCATATAAAACTAAATAAAATACAACCATACCATAGATATCTATGACCATACAAAAGACACATCTACGTCTACAACTAGGATTAGAAGCTCTAGCTTTACTGTGCGACATTATTGTTGACGTCTTCCGATGCAAGTGGATCTTAATCATCTCATAGTGTATCGCTTATAATAAATAATTAATTGTTATCTTGAACTTTTAAAATGGTTTGCGGAGGCTTTGGTTGTTCACGTCATTCTTTGATTATATTGAATGTTATTTATATAGTAAGTAGTTTTCCTTTTTTTAATTGGGCTAAGAACAAAATTACTAGTTTAAAATTATCGATTAGTTTATTATATTTAGGCTTTTAAAACTTAAAAGCAATTCAATACATTTTTTAAGTTAAAGTAGGCCTATACAACAACTCAGCGTATTGTTAATCCATTGAGTCCATCTCATTAGATTTTAGATTTAACTAGCGAGCAAAGCATTAATTAGTTTTGATACAGTAAATATCATATAGGCATAGGCTAGCCTAAATATATGACATATGGATCATTTATTTTATTCATTCTGATCAAGTTGACATCATGATTATATTTTTATATATTATATATCATTTTAAATTATTTTATGTATGAAGACTGCTGTTTATGGAAGTGACTATTCGTACACCCGTGTACGGATAGCTATTCGTACACGGCATGCGCACTGATAATTAAATTCGACTGCGCCTTTCTTTTGCGCATTTAAAAAATATTTAAACATCCTAAATATATAGACCGCTGTATTTAACTAAGTATTCCTGACCTAGCGGTTAGAACGGTGCGCTGTTATATGAGGTGAGAGGTTCTACCCTCCAGTCAGCCGCTGTTAAATTTTTTTTAATTCAATTTTATCCAGTTGAACGCGAATGTTTTTTTTAATTATTTTTTATTTACTCTTTTCTAATATTGTTAGTCCTGGTTAAACTTGTAGTTTCGTTAAGTTAATTTCTTTGGCTTTTCTTTATGTATCATAATGTAATCCTATCCTTATAGTTATAGGCCTACTTATAGATACCTTTGTTTATAAATGATAATATATATATGTATATATAGGTATAGGTATAAATATACATATATATATATATATAGCCTATATATAGGTCTATTATCGGCCTATATATACCAATACCGGTAGGCTATATATATGATTGCTTGATGTTCTGTTTCCGAGACTGAATAAAGTGTTGTGAAGATATTTTACTGATTTTGTTGTATGTTATTGTATGTTATTTGACATAAAAGACCCGTCTGAATTATTTATAAATATAATGATAAACTATTATATTATTTTAAAAAAAACAACAGTAAAAGTAATTTCCTAATTATAAAAAAAAACAATCGCGTTCAACTGGATAGGCTATACTATAATTGAATTTTTTTTTTTAAATTAACTATTATAACTACGACTGACAGCAGGGTAGAACCTGTCCCCTCTTTATACAGCACACAGCAAATAGTAATTCAGCGCTGGTTTTGAGGCAGTCAATTATAATCATCACTGCGCATGTCGTGTACGGATAGACCAGTAGTCTATTCGTACACAGAGTGTACGAATAGTCACAGCCGCTGTTTATAACGGTGGTATAACCTCAGCGTTATTGTTATGTGGAAATATTTGACTGCTGGTCGCGTAATGTTTATCTACCAGTTGATTGTTTGGCGTTTACTGGCGTTCAATAAAAAAAAATGATGATTGAGAAAAAATCGTGCTTTGCTTCGTTTAAAGATTTTCATCATTCATTTGGCCCTTTTAAAAAGCACAAAGATGAATGACTCGGAGTGGGGTAGTAGCATTCATTCTAATTAATTATCTATAAAGTACGATTTTGTGTGTCTTATTTGACTCCCATTTATTTATTTTTGCATATGCCCTCCCTAGTTTAGTAGTTAGCGTCCCAGACTGTCATACGTATGATCTGGGTTCTATTCCTCACTGATGCCTAGAAGTTAGAATCATTATAATATACAGGCCCTAAATTAAAAACCATTGGAGAAATCCTGATAAGAAATTTCAGGCTATCATGAAAAAGAAAAAAACAAACGGTGTGGAGATCATATATTGAAAAAGTGTGAGCGTTTACAGAAGAAAAAAATACGATGCTTTAGATAATAAAAAAAAACATAGACCTACAGAGTTTGCATGAGAGTTTTGTTGAGTGTTACCGTAAACGGGGGTGACTTTGCCCGTTTTTCAACTTTTGAATGTTCTCACTTATTAAATACACCACATATATTTATGAGAACACTATTTAACATGGAGCCACCACTTGTACTACATGTTTATTACCAAAAAAAGACTAGTTGAAACCAAATTTCAGTAATAAACTTAAAAATATAGTAAAATCTGAAAAGTGTAAAAATGGGGTGACTTTGCCTTTTCCTCGTAAGTGACTAATTTATTGAATAAAAAGTCTGTTCAAATTGTTTTAATGTATTTAAAATCTAGAACAAGATAATAGGAATCACAGACATTGAATAAAAATAATAATATTGATGACAGACAACAAATAAATAAATTAGAAACAAGCCCTATTGAGAAACAAATTTTGTTTACATTTATTTTACGTACAAATGGTATGTAAATGGTACTGAGTATGGTAACAATCATGTGAATTGTTTTTGTGATACTATGGAATCACATTGTTAGTGTGTAGAAAGTAATGCTTTGATTCCACCTGTAATTGGTAATGTCAAAAATATTCTTAGACGACATTTTCTTTGGTGGCGGCCACTCTAGATCAGAGTCGGAGAATAAATGCCCTCCTATAGTTTATTCATTATCTGTATTGATGACATTACAGTTATCTTTCTGTGATGACCAAGGTGTTGGTGGTACTAAATTAACTGCCAAAGGCTACACCTGTAATAGTGCTTCATCTGTTGGTTGTTCTATTGTTCTCAGATCTTCTGAACACATTGATTAAATCAATGATTTCTATAGTGGTGTAGAGATTTATATCAGTCTACATCATGGGGTGACTTTGCCTCACTTTATGGAAAAAAAAGCTTAAGGATTAAAAAAACATAAGCTTATGAATCAAAATAATTAGCTTTTGCACTAATAACATGCACCAGAATGAAATAGATTGGTAAATAGCATATATTATATCCAAATAGAAGTTTGAACTCACCTAAATCAGTGAGAAATCAATGTTCTGAACAAAATATCTTGAACAGTCAGAAAATATGGCTTGACAGATACAGGAAATGTAAAAAAAAACACAATTAACATGTCTTCTTTCAAATCAGTTGAAAAAATTAGGGGCAATAACTCTAAAAATCCCTGAATTACCACTTTCACATTATTAGTATGAAATGGGCAAAGTCACCCCCTAGGGCAAAGTCACCCCCGTTTTTTACTTTTTACTTTCTTACACATGATAGAAAAATAAGTTTGTTAGGTTAACTGATGCTTTCACTTTCATTTCTTTTTCAGACAACCTAAATTTCCTGGCGTTTTCACGGGAAGGGGGGAGGGGGGCAGATCTGTATAAGCTACAGATAAAAATTGTATAAACTACGATGAACAAAAAGCTATAGGCTACATCTAATAATTTGTAAAAAAAAATAATTTTTTACTGAAGACATTTAGGAATGTAATTTAAAATAAATATTGTAATCGTTTTAAAAGTAGGCAAGTCTTTTTATTTAACAAAAAGCTAAATTGCCCCCTTTGGCCAGTGGATTTAAAATCTTTTTTTTTTTAAGAAAAATATGAATTGAAATAAAACATTTTTAGAAAAAAATATATACACTAACTGGAAAATCTATCCCGGATTGACCGCATGGCAGTCCGATACGTTATCCACACAGCTAAATTGCCCGGTTTGGCCAGAGGATTTTTTTTTTTTTTTTTTTAAGAAATATTAATTGAAAAAAAACATTTTTAGGAAAAAAAGTATATACTAACTGGAAAATCTATCCCGGATTGACCGCATGGCAGTCCGATACGTTATCCACACAGCTAGCAAGAACGCATGTGCTAAGTTAAATTGCAAAGGTTAAACATGGGGCAATAAGGTCACGTGTCTTTGAATAAACCAATTTGATTGGATTTAAACACACAGAGCTTTTTATTTCTTTTTCAGATTGTTTCCTTTATCATAATTGGGGTCGCTGCTTATGGCAGAGTGGCTGCGGTGATTACCAGTCTGACCCTTGTTGGGAGTTTGATTGCTTGCGGGGTCATCCTGTTTCTCATAGCCCTGGTCGGCTTGCTGGGAGCAGCGAAGCACCACCAAGTTTTACTATTTTTTGTATCCTTAAATAGGCAGATTATATTTTTATGAAGATCACACAAGAAAAAACGGTATAGTCACACTATTGTAACGTAGAGTTATTTTAAATTTTAACAAAGGACTATGCCTCTCTTTTTGTCATTGTACAGGGTTTTTTCTTTTCTACTTTTCCTTTGGTTATTACTGGGTTTTTTTCACTTGAAAAGTGCTTCAGTAGATACCATGTATGACTATGTTATATATTGGACGGGGGTCATAACTTTAACAATTACAAAATTGTGACTCAGCCGTTTTTTTTCCAGTTTGCTCTTCATATATATACCATAAATTACATTGTGGATTAATTCATGTTTACTTATCCATTAAAAAATTATTTAATGATATAGACCAAATATTATTTTCATAAACCAATTGTCTTGTTTCATTAACCTCTGACTAACTACTTATCACTTTTCTTATTTTGTTTATTATTAAATTAATAGGGGAATGACCTTTAGATATAAAGGTTAGCCATGAATACTGAATAAGTGGCTGTGGACCAACTGGTTTGCTGTCATGGAGGGTGAGGTGAGGTATCCCGTGATAAGGATACTGTGATACTCTTTAAAAAATGCCTAATAAATCCAGGGAAATAGCTAGGGATAGCAGTCATCTAAAAGAGAAAACTCCAACTATAAATCAAATGCTTCCTTGCAGATGGTCTTGGCTGATCAATGGCTATGGAAGCACATCCAGAAAAAAAAAAGGCTGAGGCCGGAGGCACAAAACACACTGCCACATGATTCTCAAAAAATTGAGGACAAAGAAGAAGTTCTGCCAGCACAATGCCCAACCGCCTTTATCTTATCCCCCAACTATTGTCAGGTATCCAGCAGAGATGTCTATACTCAGGTACACCCTCCACACCTGGGAACAAATCCTAGCCTTCTCCGGGGTACGAACCTGGGACTTGCAGTTACACCAGTACTAATCCAAAACTATTGGAAACTAAGGTAGAACAAGTTGAAAGTGTAAAACAATTGACCATGTGACCATTGGCAGCAGAACTTGCTTCAATTTCTTGATTTCACTGAAGGATTTGCTTAATCTTTCCGCCTGCCATAAAATTTAGAGAAGTACAGAGGTAAATATCAGTCTGGCTCAATTGCAAAATCGAAGTATCTATAAAGGTAAAATACAATTTCCCCTTCTGTTGTGACTAACAAACACCTGTTACCAGTGGGGAAAAAAAAGCTAACAGCTGTTGTAAACTACATCAATAGTTCAACTTGAAATCAATAGGCTACAAAGAAAAATAAAAGTCACTATGACTCTGTTCATCTTATACTTTTTCCTTCTATCAAATTCTATGAAGTTGAACAAAGTAGAACATCTTTCAATCTCTAAATTCAGTTGTGTTTTTATCTCTTGTACCTTTCAGAATTTGTGAACTGTTGTGTAGCTTAAAGATTTGTTATACTATTGCATATGATGGTAGACACTTTAAAAAAAAACAACTTGCAATATTGTACTGTTGTATTAAAACATATGACTGGGCTGAGTGACTCATCCCCTTGTGACTGTTGTAATATTATTCGTGTATTGTATGTTGCTTAAGATTACAGTGATTTAATGGTAGATTTTTGCATATGCAATATATTATAATATTATGTGGAATTAATACCCTTATTGACTTGTAAATGTAAGCTGGGCCATGTTGTAAATGTAAGCTGGGCCATGTTGTAAATGTAAGCTGGGCCAGATTGTAAATATAAGATGGGCCACTTTGTAAATGTAAGATAGGCCACATTGTAAATGTAAGATGGGCCACATTGTAAATGTAAAATGGGCCACATTGTAAATGTAAAATGGGCCACATTGTAAATGTAAGATGGGCCACATTGTAAATGTAAGATGGGACACTTTGTAAATGTAAGATGGGCCACATTGTAAATGTAAGATAGGCCACATTAAAATTGTAAGATGGGACACTTTGTTAAGGTAAGATAGGCCATTTCACTTTGTAAATGTAAGATGGGCCACATTGTTAATGTAAGATGGGCCACTTTGTAAATGTACGCTGGGCCACCTTGTTTAAACAGCTGATAAGTTTAATAATGCCATGAGATGTTTTTAATGTATGTATTATAAAATAATCAATAGATTAGAATAGACCATACTTCCTCATCTAATACAGTTGGAATAGTTATTCCTTAAATCATCTCAAAATGACATCATCATCTCTGTATGTTTTTTGTGTGTGTCATATTATGACTATTGTCCTGAGTTCATATACTTTGTCCAAATGGATTGCAGCCAGTTTTAATAAATTTGTTTGCATGTTCATGTGATATCATTAAATCTCTTAATTATAATTTATACCTCAGAGGCCCTAGAGTAATTTTATTTTCTCCAGACAAAAATTCACCACAAAGATATTTGTTTGTGGACTGTTGTTCCTTAACAGCGAACACTAGTATATGATCATTCTGTTCCTGTTGTTTCTGCTGCAATTTGCCCTGGCTTGTGCTTGCCTGGCGGTCAATGCAGACCAGAAGGATTCCTTGGCCAGGCAAGGCTGGCAGATGGCCAGCGCCTTGACCAAGGCAGATGTCCAGTACCAGTTTGATTGCTGCGGATTCGAGGATCAAAATTTGAACGCTTCCTCTCCGTTTGGTCATCCGCCTTGTGGATCAAAAGTTAGTAGTAAAGTCTGTAGCTTTTTTTCCCCTTTTTTGTGTTGTTCTGTTTAACTCTTTCCATGCCGGGAGGGGGGGGGTAAGTTTGTGCCAGACCAATTTTAGACCGCTGTGTCATTTGTTATTGAACTTTCAATAGCATTTAGCTCAGCGGCAATGCAGTTTTTTATACCAAACTAGCAGGTATGTGCCCGGTCCTCCAAACCGGCTAAAAGTACAACTACAAAGTTTATATTTCGAATACGACACGAATTTAAACGTGAAGGAATTTTTTATTTACCCACTACAAAGTAAATTAATTACCCATTAAAACATTGTCTTAACAATTTAAACATCGTCCGCTCAAAATTACGGCACAAATTAAATAGCAGCTATGTGCCCTGGTCTCTAAACCGGCTAAAAGTTATGTTCACATACACTCTAACTACTCAAGCAGTTATAAATGAGATTGCCCACAACAACTACAAAGTTTATATTTTGAATATGACACGAATTTAAACGTGAAGGAATTCTTTTTTTGCTCGCTACTAAGTAAATTACCCATTAAAACCATTACCCATTACCCATAATAACAATTTAAAAATTGCCCGCTATAAATTACGACACAAATTAAAATGTGAATATATTTTGTTGTGTTCATTCATAAAGTACATTAGCAAACATTGAAGCAAAGTTTATTTAACATGAATATGCAAAATTTTATGACGTCATAAAAGAAGACAGCTAGTCCTCATTGCGCGAAGTTTGATGACCCAATACAGAAATAATCTCAGTGCGACCATTTTTAGCGTGATCGATCGAATAATGATAAAAAGTTGAACCAGCATTTTCAACGTGAAATCAAAATTTGTCTTTTTATTCTTGTTTTTTTACCAAACTGACCACTGCGGTCATTTAATTTTTTTTTAAACCTTGACAGTGTCCACCGCAGTAACGCAAAGAATGTTTGTAGCGAATTTCATTCTGTCCACTACTGTCCAGTATTTAAAAAGATTATGCGACATGTACATACATAATACATACATACATACATACGTACACCTTTTGAGATTTATATTATGTATGATTAAAGGAATATCAGGGACGTGTTGAAGATGAAACAAATTTACAAGAAATGTCATCATTAATTGTTAAAAAAATCAAATTTTGTGTTTGAAAAAAATAGTGCATCCTATCTGAACTTTTACAACTACTATTACTATATTGTCTATGTGGCTGGAATCGTATTTCACTTCTGTACCCCTGCACCTCAAAACTGGTGAAATGTGTAAACCGCAGATACGCTCCCATGAAAAGTACACCGGCGGACAGCCCCTGCTGCGCATCCGAGTACTATTGCACTGCCAAAGGCCTCAAGTCTCAAACAGGATCTTGGTGTGGAACTTTCCAGCCCTTGTTCCACCCCTTCACATTGATACACCCTGGACATAATAGCAGGAAGGATCTGCCATTTCCTTAATGAGACATTTAAAATCGGTATCCTATTCTGCTTCAATCTCAATGACTATATTTATGATCAGAATGCAGTTGTAAAGTACCCTTCTGACCAAACTGATCATAGGGCTGGTTAAGCAGCCTTCAGCAGTTTCTGTGGCCACCGCATACTAGGGGGATGTGTGGCCAGCACAATGCCCAGCCGTTTTAACTTTACCCCAACTAATGTCAAATACCCATCTTAGCTGGGTAGACTCATGGACACCCTCAAATCCTGGGAAAATCCTAGACCTTCGGATTACCGGTCGAATGCACTGCCACTCGGCTACCGTGTCCCATTAATCGTTGACAATTAAAAAATATTCTATTCTATTTATTAACAGTTATACACATTTTTTTAGATATGTACAGGCTTATAACACAGTTGGAAATCACATTTTTTACAAAGTTAGCTGAAAATTCTGATAGGATTCAGATACAAATAATTCATAGTTATTGTTACCATTGACCACACATTCACCATCCATTATAAAAGCTCTTGTTCTTCCATTACCTGGTGTGCTTGACGTTGGCTTTGCCATCAATTATTTTTTTTACACAAATAGAAAATACAGTCACAATTGTAAAATTGCCTTTTGTCTTTCTCTCTTAACAAAACACATTGTAGTCATTCTTTTCTCCGTCATTTTGACGGGCATAACCACTAGTTAATAAGAAAAAGAATTGTAAACAAATCTAAAATTTAACAGAGGAGTAGCTGGATAAATTATAATTCGTTAGAGAACACAAAAAGTCAGATTGCCAGCCACATAGTAGAAAATATCTGCAGAAATTATTGCGACGATCAGTCGTCGATGGGCACCCGGCATGGAAAGATTTTATTAAATACTTGTCTTAAATTGATTCTGTTTCAGCTATTTCAGTTGTTGACTTTCATCCCACGACTAGGGCTTGTTCAGCTTGCACTCAACTAGAACATTTTAAACAATATATATAATTATACCACTAGAACATTTTAAATTTACCACTACTAGAGCAGCACACAGTAATTCCAACAAAAATATCACAACACTAGCAAATTGTACCAAATACATTTCACAAGGCAGAATTTAAACTACACTTACGGTTATTAGATTTATAATATGTTTTATTACTTTCATAATATGTTTTATCACATTCATAATCTGTTTTAATGCCTAGATTAGTTCTCATTATGCTAATTGTAATTTTCTCAATATTGATTTAATAATTCAACAAGTAAAAGAACACAAGGGTTTTTTTTTTTTGCTTTTCCCAGCTTACTAAGTGCTGCACAGGACAGGATCAGTCCCCTTGTTGCAGTGGGGTGTATGGTAACACAACGGCAGATCAGCCAACGTGCCCATGTCAGAAGTGCATGGACAAGCTGCGGCCCATAATCTACAACGCTTTCTCCGCCACTGGTGGGGTTGGTTTGTTCTTCAGTTTTACTGAGGTAAGAATAAATTCAGTGTCTGGTCCACACTCTGTGCTAGTTTTAACCAAAAAATTGGGAGTTTTGATTCTATAACTAGTCTAACCATTTAATCAAATGAGCTGTACATTGTACATGCATCTAGCTTGTGTTGAGTCAAATGAGCTGTAAATTGTACATGCATCTAGCTTGTGTTGAGTCAAATGAGCTGTAAATTGTACATGTGTCTAGCTTGTCTTGAGTCAAATGAGCTGTAAATTGTATATGCATCTAGCTTGTGTTGAGTCAAATGAGCTGTAAATTGTATATGCATCTAGCTTGTGTTGAGTCAAATGAGCTGTAAATTGTATATGCATCTAGCTAGTGTTGAGTCAAATGAGCTGAAAATTGTACATGTGTCTAGCTTGTGTTGAGTCAAATGAGCTGTAAATTGTATATGCATCTAGCTTGTGTTGAACTAATTCATCTTATTTGTTATATAGCTTGTGTTGGAACGGTGTATTTGTTAGTTCTAGACCCAGTAGTGTGTAGAAGAAGTTTTACTTTGAACAAGTCACATGTTGTGTTGTATTAAAACTTTACGTTTTACTGTCCATTGCACATTGGGCCTTACTAATATTGTATGCACACGTATTTCGATCAATATTACTGACAAGTCAAAATTGATTTTAGTTGAATAGCATTTAGCAACATTTCTCTTAGGCGTTTGTGTTGTTTTTCAATTGTGTTAGCTAAATCTTTAAAGTTTTTTTGCGTTATGTTTTATTAGAAAGTACTTATTAAGCAACTTTTTGTCTAGCTGGAAGGCTTTCTACCTACTGTTTGCCATTGATAGATATCTCATGTTAAACTAGTTTTTGCTTAGCATTAGATATCTCATGTTAAACTAGTTTTTGATGATCAATAGATATCTCATGTTAAACTAGTTTTTGATGATCAATAGATATCTCATGTTAAACTAGTTTTTGATGATCAATAGATATCTCATGTTAAACTAGTTTTTGATGATCAATAGATATCTCATGTTAAACTAGTTTTTGATGATCAATAGATATCTCATGTTAAACTAGTTTTTGATGATCAATAGATATCTCATGTTAAACTAGTTTTTGATGATCAATAGATATCTCATGTTAAACTAGTTTTTGATGATCAATAGATATCTCATGTTAAACTAGTTTTTGATGATCAATAGATATATCATGTTAAACTAGTTTTTGATGATCAATAGATATCTCATGTTAAACTAGTTTTTGATGATCAATAGATATCTCATGTTAAACTAGTTTTTGATGATCAATAGATATCTCATGTTAAACTAGTTTTTGATGATCAATAGATATCTCATGTTAAACTAGTTTTTGATGATCAATAGATATCTCATGTTAAACTAGTTTTTGATGATCAATAGATATCTCATGTTAAACTAGTTTTTGATGATCAATAGATATCTCATGTTAAACTAGTTTTTGATGATCAATAGATATCTCATGTTAAACTAGTTTTTGCTGATCAATAGATATCTCATGTTAGACTAGTTTTTGCTGATTGATATATATCATGAAAAACTAGTTTTTGATTTTTCAATATATATCTCCTGTACAATAGTTTTGCTGATTAATAGATTTCATTGCTTTTTTCTGATAAACTTTTTAAATAAAACACCAAAAGCATAAAGTATAGAGATAATCACTTTGCAAACGCTTGTCATGTCAACTCAACATATTTATCCACATTTGTCATTTATCAATCTTACAATTATTTTGAAACGTTCTACTTTGGTAACCATCTGTGATATAATCCACATTGTGTTCACAGTGTTCACTATCTGTGATATAATCCACATTGTGTTCACAGTGTTCACTATCTGTGATATAATCCACATTGTGTTCACAGTGTTCACTATCTGTGATATAATCCACATTGTGTTCACTATCTGTGATATAATCCACATTGTGTTCACTATCTGTGATATAATCCACATTGTGTTCACAGTGTTCACTATCTGTGATATAATCCACATTGTGTTCACAGTGTTCACTATCTGTGATATAATCCACATTGTGTTCACAGTGTTCACTACCTATGATATAATCCACATTGTGTTCACAGTGTTCACTACCTGTGATATAATCCACATTGTGTTCACAGTGTTCACTACCTGTGATATAATCCACATTGTGTTCACAGTGTTCACTATCTGTGATATAATCCACATTGTGTTCACAGTGTTCACCATCTGTGATATAATCCACATTGTGTTCACTATCTGTGATATAATCCACGTTGTGTTCACAGTGTTCACTATCTGTGATATAATTCACATTGTGTTCACAGTGTTCACTATATGTGATATAATCCACATTGTGTTCACTATCTGTGATATAATCCATGTTGTGTTCACAGTGTTCACTATCTGTGATATAATCCACATTGTGTTCACAGTGTTCACCATCTGTGATATAATCCACATTGTGTTCACCGTGTTCACTATCTGTGATGTAATCCACATTGTGTTCACAGTGTTCACTATCTGTGATATAATCCACATTGTGTTCACAGTGTTCACTATCTGTGATATAATCCACATTGTGTTCACAGTGTTCACTATCTGTGATATAATCCACATTGTGTTCACTATCAGTGATAAAATCCACATTGTGTTCACAGTGTTCACCATCTGTGATATAATCCACATTGTGTTCACTATCTGTGATATAATCCACGTTGTGTTCACAGTGTTCACTATCTGTGATATAATCCACATTGTGTTCACAGTGTTCACTATCTGTAATAAAATCCACAATGAGTTCACAGTGTTCACTACCTGTGATATAATCCACATTGTGTTCACAGTGTTCACTATCTGTAATATAATCCACATTGTGTTCACTATCTGTGATATAATCCACATTGTGTTCACAGTGTTCACCATCTGTGATATAATCCATATTGTGTTCACCGTGTTCACTATCTGTGATATAATCCACATTGTGTTCACAGTGTTCACTATCTGTGATATAATCCACATTGTGTTCACCGTGTTCACTATCTGTGATATAATCCACATTGTGTTCACAGTGTTCACTATCTGTGATATAATCCACATTGTGTTCACAGTGTTCACTATCTGTGATATAATCCACATTGTGTTCACAGTGTTCACTATCTGTGATATAATCCACATTGTGTTCACAGTGTTCACTATCTGTGATATAATCCACATTGTGTTCACAGTGTTCACTATCTGTGATATAATCCACATTGTGTTCACAGTGTTCACTATCTGTGATATAATCCACATTGTGTTCACAGTGTTCACTATCTGTGATATAATCCACATTGTGTTCACAGTGTTCACCATCTGTGATATAATCCACATTGTGTTTACTATCTGTGATATAATCCACATTGTGTTCACTATCTGTGATAAAATCCACATTGTGTTCACAGTGTTCATCATCTGTGATATAATCCACATTGTGTTCACAGTGTTCACTATCTGTGATAAAATCCACAATGAGTTCACAGTGTTCAGTACCTGTGATATAATCCACATTGTGTTCACAGTGTTCACTATCTGTAATATAATCCACATTGTGTTCACTATCTGTGATATAATCCACATTGTGTTCACAGTGTTCACCATCTGTGACATAATCCACATTGTGTTCACAGTGTTCACTATCTGTGATATAATCCACATTGTGTTCACTATCTGTGATATAATCCACATTGTGTTCACAGTGTTCACTATCTGTGATATAATCCACATTGTGTTCACAGTGTTTACTATCTGTGATATAATCCACATTGTGTTCACAGTGTTCACCATCTGTGATATAATTCACATTGTGTTCACTATCTGTGATATAATTTACGTTGTGTTCACAGTGTTCACTATCTGTGATATAATCCACATTGTGTTCACATTGTTCACTATCTGTGATATAATCCACGTTGTGTTCACTATCTGTGATATAATCCACATTGTGTTCACAGTGTTCACTATCTGTGATATAATCCACATTGTGTTCACAGTGTTTACTATCTGTGATAAAATCCACATTGTGTTCACAGTGTTCACCATCTGTGATATAATCCACATTGTGTTCACTATCTGTGATATAATCCACGTTGTGTTCACAGTGTTCACTATCTGTGATATAATCCACATTGTGTTCACAGTGTTCACTATCTGTGATAAAATCCACAATGAGTTCACAGTGTTCACTACCTGTGATATAATCCACATTGTGTTCACAGTGTTCACTATCTGTAATATAATCCACATTGTGTTCACTATCTGTGATATAATCCACATTGTGTTCACAGTGTTCACCATCTGTGTTATAATCCACATTGTGTTCACCGTGTTCACTATCTGTGATATAATCCACATTGTGTTCACAGTGTTCACTATCTGTGATATAATCCACATTGTGTTCACAGTGTTCACTATCTGTGATATAATCCACATTGTGTTCACAGTGTTCACTATCTGTGATATAATCCACATTGTGTTCACAGTGTTCACTATCTGTGATATAATCCACATTGTGTTCACAGTGTTCACTATCTGTGATATAATCCACATTGTGTTCACAGTGTTCACTATCTGTGATATAATCCACATTGTGTTCACAGTGTTCACTATCTGTGATAAAATCCACAATGAGTTCACAGTGTTCACTACCTGTGATATAATCCACATTGTGTTCACAGTGTTCACTATCTGTAATATAATCCACATTGTGTTCACTATCTGTGATATAATCCACATTGTGTTCACAGTGTTCACCATCTGTGATATAATCCACATTGTGTTCACCGTGTTCACTATCTGTGACATAATCCACATTGTGTTCACAGTGTTCACTATCTGTGATATAATCCACATTGTGTTCACAGTGTTCACTATCTGTGATATAATCCACATTGTGTTCACAGTGTTCACTACCTGTGATATAATCCACATTGTGTTCACAGTGTTCACTATCTGTGATATAATCCACATTGTGTTCACAGTGTTCACTATCTGTGATATAATCCACATTGTGTTGACAGTATATATATATATATGATGTAATGTACACTGTGTTCACTATCTGTGACATAATCAACATTGTGTTTCCATTATATATGATGTAATACACATTGTATTCATTATCTGTGATATAATCCTTTCAGGTATCAGGTATAATCTATAATTTGGTCATTTATCTATACAGGTTTAATCCACAATGTGGTCAGTATCTGTGATATAATTATAATCCTCATTGTGGTCGGTTACCCATGAAAATTACTCAAACGTTTCAGCCGGCATCTGTAATGATAAAATTTTGTGGCTGATGACATTTTTCAGATCCTAGGTGTGTGGCTGACCGTTCGCTACCGCAACCAGAAAGATCCAACCGCCAACCCCAGCGCCTACCTTTAGCTCTTTAATCATTTGTGTGTGTGTACAATTTGTCTCAGCTTGCCAGGTACACATTTGTAAAAAAAAAGCTTTCACCGTTTGGTTCTTTGGCATTTTCACTTTTCTCTATTCTTGATTTCTTAGTGTTTTATTTTTATTATCTTTTTGTGTGCTCCTTTTTTTTACTATTTGAATTTGCTCTAATCGTTGAGTTAGAAACACCATAGTTATGACTTTATTTGAAACCTTCCATATTTTCTGTTTCTTGTGGATTGGAGAGTATGCTTTAACTCATTCTGTGCCAAGGGGTTTACTGCGTTTGTGCCAGGCCATTTTTAGGCCGCTAGAATTTTTATTTATTCATAAATTTCTAAAGGTATTTTTTTAGCAACATACCTGTATTTCATATCAAATTAAAGGAAATTAAACAGGGAATAATAATAAGTATAAGTTAAAACAATATTATAAAAATATTTAATCTTTATTAGTAATTTTTAGAGATCAAATTTTTTGTATAAAAAAAAGGAGCAAAAAGAATCGATCTTAACAGATTTTTATATGGTATGCGTAGCAGAAATCCTATTCGGCTTAAAACCACTAAAATAAAAACTAAAAGCATATCTATTCCTGATCAGAATGCATTTTGAATTTGGAAAATATCCCATATAGTTACTGAGTTATAAGGATGTAATATTAGTATCAGCTGGCAAACGCCGATCCATTATGTTTCTATATAGTTTACATAGGGCTAGGCCTAATTGGAATGTCGGAATCTTTAATTAGTAAATAACCGAACGTCTTCAAAACCAGATTTAAATGATTTAAAGTTATTATCTGATGAATAGAAATTAATAATTAGCATAAAAGTTATTTTACTAGCAAATTTGACAAGTTCCAAGGCCTAGAAACATTTTGAGTAGGCGTGGCTATTCTTTGTTTACAAACGTTTACACAGAAATTGATTAAAAATGGTCATTATTATTTAAAAACCTAAAGTAAACCAAGCAGAAAGGAAGCAGAAACAGCTGTCATTCGTGTGATAAAATAAAAAGTCGAATTAATAGGCTATAGCAACGAAATAGGCTATGAAAACCAAATCGACCATATATGGTTGATTGGCACGGAATGAGTTGATGTTCAGTATTTTATTTGGTTGTCTGCCCTTAAAGCTATATCTTGTTGCATTTATTTCATATATTCATATATTGAATCTTCTTTTTTTAATTTTTATTTTGTGTTGGTAGTTGCATTTTATATGACATTTGTGTTTTAGGCAAACATTGACATTCAAATGGATAAAGGTGTGTTTTAGACAAATATTGATGTCATGGATAGGTATATATAATATATATGTGTGTGTATTATAGACCAACATTGAGCATGGATGAGTATATATGATACTTGTTTTAACAAATATTGATGTTCGATGGGTAAATTTGTCTGTTCAATACCATTATTGATGTTGGATGGATGTATTTGTCTGTTCAATACCATTATTGATGTTGGATGGATGTATTTGTCTGTTCAATACAATTATTGATGTTGGATGGATGTATTTGTCTGTTCAATACCATTATTGATGTTGGATGGATGTATTTGTCTGTTCAATACCATTATTGATGTTGGATGGATGTATTTGTCTGTTCAATACCATTATTGATGTTGGATGGATGTATTTGTCTGTTCAATACCATTATTGATGTTGGATGGGTGTATTTGTCTGTTCAATACCTTTATTTTTTTGGATGGGTGTATTTGTCTGTTCAATACCTTTATTTTTTTGGATGGGTGTATTTGTCTGTTCAAGACCATTATTGATGTTGGATGGGTGTATTTGTCTGTTCAAGTCCATTATCACTCAGTTGCTCTCTTCGCTACCAAACAATTGCTTTATTTTCCACATATACATATTAAATAACAAAAGAGAAAAAAAGACATGGAGGGAGTTGGGGGGGGGGGGGCAGAAAAGTTGTTTTATAATCAGATTTCTAGAACCAAAAATTTGTTTAGAAAAGAACCAATATTAACATCCCTATTTTAGAAAAACATTCACCTAGGATTGGTAAATATCAGTATTCTAGACTAACTTAGAACATAGATTGCTATAGATATGTGTTGTAGACAAACATTGACCTATGATTGCTATAGATATGTGTTGTAGACAAACATTGACCTATGATTGGTATATATGTGTGTTCTGGACAAACCTTGACCTAGGATTGGTATATATGCGTGTTTTAGACAAACATTGACTTAGGATTGGTATATATGTGTGTTCCAGACAAACATTGACTTAGGATTGGTATATACATGTGTTCTAGACAAACATTTACGTCAGTTGGTTTTGTGCTTAAACCTTGTACTTGTGCATTTTTTCTCACTGCATCTTGAAGCGTGTTATTTGTTTTATCCTTGTGTATTTACTTAACTAAAAATATTTTAACAGCATTTCTAGTTTTAATTAATTTCATGAGCTGTTCTGCTGCTGTTTTTACTTCACATTATTTACTTGTTCAAATATTGAAATTAAAATGAGGCTGAAATTTGAATCAGCCGTGACACTAAACTCCTTAGAAAGTTGTCCAGTTTGATTACGTGTGTGCGTATGCGTGTGTTACACTTAATAATTATTAAATTTTTTTTGAATTAATGCTTGTGTGCTGCTTGTTGTTTAGTTGCTGGCTGCATATCTCACTACAAAGCCATAAATAAAAAGTGTGTAGAGTTGATTGTTTGTTTGGCTTTTTTTTTTTTTGCTTTTTTTTTAGGCTCCTGTTAAAATTTAGTTCGGCTAGAAGTCCAATTAATATGGGGTCAGTTAACTAATGTAGCTTAGGATTATTATTATTTTCTCCCCAGCTTTTGTGGCCAGTATAATGAACCCGAACGTGCAATAGCCATTCTCATGTTTTGATTGAATTTCATTTATTTTACCGTTTTGCAGAATGTTATCTATCAGCAGAATTCTTGTATGAGCTCTCAACTGTGTTATATTTGATTCTAATTGTAACTATTTTTTGTTTCTCCCCAATTGGCAGATCATCGGTGTGTGGTTGGCTATGAGATACCGGAACCAAAAGGACCCAAGAGCGAATCCTAGTGCATTCTTATAACATTAATTTATTTGTTTTAATTTTTAGGTTTAAATTTTTGATTATATTGTTGACTTTGGAAAAGTATTATTTAATACATTGACTTTTTGTTTTGTCTTTTTAAGTTGTTTTTTTATTATTCCATAAGCTTGTATTAAGGTATTATTGAACATTGTGTGAAACAGCTGTCATAAAGTATATATATAGTCACATAGTACTTCTGTGTCTAATGCACTTTCTGTTTCTCACGAGATTTGTTCACGCAACGTTATATGTTGTTTTTTTTGTTTCAAGTTTGAAACTCTATCACTGCCAGTAATTGTATGTCTCTTTTATGTCATAAAAAAAAGGAAAGTTCTTCTCTGCATTGTCTTCAAATAACACAGAAATATATTTTTTACATTTGGACTAAATGACAGGTGTGTTTTGTAATTTGTATGGCTATTCAATTGACCCAAGATTTAGCATGTTTTTGGGTTGTTGTTTTTTCAATAGGAATCGACCCATTTGTTAACGTATACAAAATAATTTCAGTGCACACAAAAGACAAGAAAATATTACACAATGTATGTCAGAATTAAGATTGATTGATATTGTTTTTTAATTTCCATATAGTGGCTTTCTTTCTTGAAGCATTCTTTTAGCCTTTTAACTTGTCAATAGCACTGTTCACTACTACACAGTTATACACAGCGAACCTCTCTCTCTCCAGGATTTTGAGTTTTAATGTGTGTGTGTGGGGGGGGGGGAACAGTTAATTGTAGACGGTGGTCTATTGACACTTTCTCTGTTGACCACTGTCCCTTTGTCTCTTTCTCTATTGACCAGTGTCCCACCAAGTCACTTTCTGTGTTGACCACTGTCCCACCAAGTCACTTTCTGTGTTGACCACTGTCCCACCAAGTCACTTTCTCTATTGACCAGTGTCCCACCAAGTCACTTTCTCTATTGACCAGTGTCCCACCAAGTCACTTTCTCCATTGACCAGTGTCCCACCAAGTCACTTTCTGTGTTGACCACTGTCCCACCAAGTCACTTTCTGTGTTGACCACTGTCCCTTTGTCTCTTTCTTTATTGACCAGTGTCCCACCAAGTCACTTTCTCTGTTGACCAGTGTCCCACCAAGTCACTTTCTCTTGTGACCACTGTCCCTTTGTCTCTTTCTTTATTGACCAGTGTCCCACCAAGTCACTTTCTCTATTGACCACTGTCCAACCAAGTCACTTTCTGTGTTGACCACTGTCCCACCAAGTCACTTTCTCTATTGACCAGTGTCCCACCAAGTCACTTTCTCTATTGACCAGTGTCCCACCAAGTCACTTTCTCTATTGACCAGTGTCCCACCAAGTCACTTTCTGTGTTGACCACTGTCCCTTGTCTCTTTCTCTATTGACCAGTGTCCCACCAAGTCACTTTCTGTGTTGACCACTGTCCCTATGTCTCTTTCTCTATTGACCAGTGTCCCACCAAGTCACTTTCTGTGTTGACCACTGTCCTTTTGTCTCTTTCTTTATTGACCAGTGTCCCACCAAGTCACTTTCTCTGTTGACCAGTGTCCCACCAAGTCACTTTCTGTGTTGACCACTGTCCCTATGTCTCTTTCTCTATTGACCAGTGTCCCACCAAGTCACTTTCTGTGTTGACCACTGTCCTTTTGTCTCTTTCTTTATTGACCAGTGTCCCACCAAGTCACTTTCTCTGTTGACCAGTGTCCCACCAAGTCACTTTCTGTGTTGACCACTGTCCCTTTGTCTCTTTCTCTATTGACCAGTGTCCCACCAAGTCACTTTCTCTGTTGACCAGTGTCCCACCAAGTCACTTTCTGTGTTGACCAGTGTCCCACCAAGTCACTTTCTGTGTTGACCACTGTCCCTTTGTATCTTTCTTTATTGACCAGTGTCCCACCAAGTCACTTTCTCTGTTGACCAGTGTCCCACCAAGTCACTTTCTGTGTTGACCACTGTCCCTTTGTCTCTTTCTCTATTGACCAGTGTCCCACCAAGTCACTTTCTCTGTTGACCAGTGTCCCACCAAGTCACTTTCTCTGTTGACCAGTGTCCCATCAAGTCACTTTCTCTAGTGACCAAGGTCCCACTAAGTCATTTTCTTTAGTGACCACTGTCCTACCAAGTCTTTTTATTGACCACTATTTAAAAGAGTCAATTACTCTATTGACCACTGTCCTACCCTGTTACTTTTTCTATTGAACGTGACACTGTTGTCCAGACGGATATCTCTTCTTTCATTCCTAACTGGCCACTCCCTTTGTCCCCATCACTTATCTCAAAGACCCCCCCCCCCCCCCCCCCCAAGAGTTTTAGAAATTATTGCATTCAGGTATTATGCTAGTCAAAGCCCTTGGGGCCAGTAAAGTAATCTAAATGCCTAGAAATTATAAACTAGATGCACTTATTTTTGTCCAACATTTCACTGTTCCTATTAGAAGAAGGTTGTATTTCTCTTTGGTTCAATTAAGTGTAAGAAAACTGTTGATACAAGTGTTTGCATTCTAATACTTAGTAATGCTATCTAAAAACTGTCCTTGTGTTGAAATTATATTCAATTAGAAAATAAATAAATAATTAATTCCTTATTCTTTCTATATCATCACATTACTTGCATAGCATTTTCATCTACTGTTTAAGTTATATTTAATTAAACTGTGTAATGTCTTTTTTTTTCTTGGCTGTGAATGTAATTGTTTCAACATTTCCAACTATACTGATTTGACTGGCACTCTTTATCATCATTCCACTAACTAGCAAGCTATGATTGGGTAGCAAGATAAATTATCTTTTTGTGTATACAGAACAAAAAAAGTTGTGTGTAAAAATGTTGGTTAGCTATTTTTTGCTCAGTACATCATCATCATCTTTTGTTTCAAGTTCAAGCTTCATACTGTTACATTTAGCTCTGCCCGTTGTAGAACTCCGCTCATGAAAGTTGTAGAATAATTTTTTCAAATCATTAATTGCAGTGAAACCATTAGCAAACAGTTTCATTTAGTCAATCAATTTTGTTCATTTTTTTGGTCAAATATTTGGGTCAAACATTTATATTAAACTAGCATCATTATGTGCCCGGCCGGTTCTTTGAATGGGCTAAACTTAATCATTAATGTACAAATTCCAACTGAATAAATCATATTTGACCATGCTTGACACCATTTAATGGTAGATTTTTTTTATTGTAACTTAAAGAAATTGTATAACAAGTATGCCGATGCATAATAACTGTATCAAAACTACACCATTTGTCATGGACTTAGTCAATTAAAAGTCACATCTCAGAATATCTGCACAGTTGTACCTTGACTTAAAGTTTAATTTGTTCCATGACTGAGGTCGTAACTCAATCTGCTTGTATATCAGATCATTACTCCCCCCCACCCCCTCCTCCATCGTGGCGCTTGCTCTGCCAACTAACGGCAGCAAGGTACCTGAATCATGCTGCATAGCAAATTTCGGCTGGCAATTCAAATAACAAAAATTGACCTCTTGGGGAAACTCTTTTTAAGCTGGGGCACCCATCAGTCAAGGTACCGCCGTGTGTGTGATTCTCAGTGACAGTCAATCCCCTCTTTCTTATTCGTATTATAAAAGAATTGTTGAAAAGGAGGTAACAAAGTAAAGTTTGCATTGTTGCTAGTTGTATTGCTTTTGACAAGTCTTAGTGACATTGTCTTTCTTTTCTCTTGTCTTATTGTGTGAACAATGATATTCTTATGGTACTGTGGTGTATGGTTTTATGATTGTTGACGGTGATAGTTGGGGATACTTTTTCACATGTATATTTTTCTACCTTTTTTTTTAAAAAAAATATTATGTTTGCTTTCTATGACAATATTTGGTTTTGCTTTTTCTTCATTCGTTGCTATAGAGATAAAGACGTATCATATTTCCATTTTATGATTCAATTGAGTTTGGGATCTTTGAGGTGTGAGCACAAGGAGTTGAGATATTTAAAATGTCGGCACAATGAGTTGACAGGAAACAAAATCAGATTGGAAGAAAAATTTGTATTACATTTTTTTATTTAATTTATCAAAACTTGCAAGCTAAAATTAAATATTTATAACTTCATCTTATTACTTACATGACAATGATAAACTTGTAGCAGGTGTCAGCATTATTCTATGGTTTTATAAAAATCATTTTACAGCTTTATGACAATAATTTCAGCTTTATGACAATTATGTTATATATTCATAGTTTTTTTTTTTAAGCTTGTAAAAAAAAATGTGTTATAATTTTTAAAATAAATTTTTTTTTATTTACTTTAAAAAATTATGTACTGTCATTTTGAAAATTTAGAAAAATGAATTCGTTTTCAGGTGTTGAATTATTTATTTAATATAATATAATATATTGAATATAACCTGCTGAACAACATTACACACTGTTTGCTTTCAGGCTTACTATATATCTTTGACACCCCAAACCGCTTAATTTTTGTGTGTTTACAATACTTAACTAACATTTTTATTGACCACAAATTTATGGCCAGCTTGTGTCTAGTCTATTAGAATTAATGAATGAGTCTCTATCTCTTGTTAGAATTTATATTATATAGAATTAGAATGTGGCTTCTTTGACTGTAAAGGGAAATAACTGCAATATGCCAAGAGAGATTGTAAAAAGAAAAAAATTGTCTATGTGAAAAAACTTAGGTAAATATTGTATGTGTGTGTAACATTTCATTCTAAGTGCAATAATGATTTTCATTTCTTTATATCTTCTAATTTCATTCATCTTTATTTATCCATTGTTTTGTTTTTTTACTCTACATTTTCTTGTATTCTCGAACTCTAAGGCTATTAAATATTTTAAAGTATTGAAACTTCAACCAAATTTTATTTCATCCTTGTACATCTTGTTTCAAAAAGAACTGTTTTTTTGTTTTTATACTCATCTATTTCAAGCTTTCATATAGTCAAAGGAATCTACTAGTTAAATCTATCATGTACAGGGTTTGGGAAAATTTACAAAGATGGATCAAGTGTGAAAAAAACCTACACATTAATTATTTGCAAATTAATATTTTTATTGAATTACCTGTAAACTTAAATTACTGCTTTCTTTTCCTTCTAAAAAATCTCAACATCTTTTAAAATTTAGACTGCCTTTATAACTTTTTTATACAATGCCAGAAATTAAGACATTTTGCCCCCTTACCACAGTATAAATTAATGTGTGTATTGTATGTTTAGTTTGAGAATTATTTTTTTTTAATGATTTTAGAGTAAAAACTCTGCATGAAGCTCGTGTGGTTATATTGTTACAAGAGGGAGATCTAAAAAAAGGCACCTTCACTTGTCATATCATGACTTAAAATTTTACAGATGTTCCTTCTAGATAGAAGATTATATTATGTCCTAGGCCCTAGTAAACTCCTGCAGACACTTCGTGAGTTTATGTATCATTTATACTCACATACTGAACACATTCCCCCAAAACTGGAAATAATTCCATTGTAACAATTCAATAGAACATTATAATATTATATAAACTTGTGTATTGTAATGGTAAAATTTTTTCTTTTGCTATTAATGACATTGATTAAAATGGGTTAAATTTTATCCTTTGCAGGTCTGCCTGTAAAGATGAATGTTATGGTTTTAAAAATGACCAAATGTTAGTTTTACTTTTACTGAAAGCAATTGAAATAAATTTGTTCTTATGAGAATGTGTTAACAATTGTCTGTTGTATGAGCTAAATTATTTCAATGTTAAAACATATTTGCATTGATTCACTAACATTTCAAGCAATACATGTCATCTAACCTGATTTCTTCATTATTTACATTTAAATTACATGTACACTTTTCACTACCATGTACACTCTGGATTTCTTTCCTACATTATCATCTTGTATTGATGCCAAATTTACAGCAATTCCTAAAGTCTGACAAAGAGTTCCTAAATTCTGACAAAGAGTTAAGTTTACAGTTCCTAAATTCTGACAATGAGTTAAGTTTACAGTTCCTAAATTCTGACAATTAGTTAAGTTTACAGTTCCTAAATTCTGACGATGAGTTAAGTTTACAGTTCCTAAATTCTGACAATGAGTTAAAGTTCTGGTAAGAATAAATTATTAAATTCTGTACTACAAGTTTCAATGTCAAATGAATTTTAAGTGCAATAAAGTGATTTTCTGCTTACTGGATTTTTAAGTTTTTGTTTTTTTTCTCATTGGTGAGATTTTGAAACAACAACGGTACTTTAAATCAGTGGGTTCCAACACCAAGGTCTGGTATTTCAATCATTTTTATTGTAAGAACAAATGAAAAAAAAAAGAGCCAAACATAGAGCACAATATAGCACTGATTAACAAGATGGACACATTTCAAACTAACCAATCACAGCACAAGTAACATACAACAACAAAGAACATCATCTTTCATTGGACCTGGATGGCTTGCTGTCTTCATGGCTCATTTTTACAACACCAATTGGACCTGATAATGTTTCTAAAATTTGTTTTTAAATAACACAAACTTATATAAAATATGCCTTCTGTGGAAAAAATACTAAGTGATAAGATGAATACTACTAGTATTCTCCAGGGTTATATTTATATGAATTCTTCACTGATCCACATGCGTTGCAAACATGGATTGCAGTGTCAATAAAAGACATTCCAGGCAATGTAATAAGTAACACAAGATTAGGACAGAATTAACAAGCTATATTTTGACTTGCCTTATACAAACATATACACAACCTTACAATAATCTTGAATTATACAGCCTTGCAATAATCTTACATTCTACAGACATACAACCTTAGAATTCTCTTACATTATACAACCTTACATCGTACATACATACACTCATATAATATACAAACCTTACATTTATAAAAGCAAACACAATCCCAGTCTTACAAAAAGGAAATATTTTGCATCTTCTTTCCTTTCCCCGCCAACAAGCACTTCTTTTTATCCAGCCATGTGTTTTTGTTTTATTTTACAACAGGAGGAAAAAACAACAAGAAATGATGCAACAATAAAAACATAGAAATGAACATGGTGAACTCTGCTGAAGCAGACAACAACAACAAAAATACATTGTACAAAATGTTTCACATTAAACCTGGAGCTGTTTACTAAAACACAATTTCTTGAATGAACAAATCCAAGACAAATGCTTATCAACACTGACATTTAGGGCTCTACAGCCCAACCCTTGACCCTGTCAGGTCTTTGGCCCTCAGCAAATCAAGAGGCTTAATTAGACATAATTTTAAACAACACAACATCCCCTGCTTCACCTTGCTCCCTGTGCTACTTGACACAGTCAGCATACAAAAGAATAAATTAGGATAAAACATGTCCATATATTTACAACACTGGAAACGAGCATAAAAATATACTTGCTTAGAAAGAAAGATAGATAAACAACAAAAAAAAAAGGAAACGTTTGACCAATTTCTTAAAATCACAGGATGTAAGGTAAAGAATTGGTGGAAAGAAGACACAGAGAAAAAGAGACTAACTACTATCACTGTGGATGCAGGGCTGTATGACTGTATGGTTAGTGAGGACCATTGGGGGGTGGGGAAACACTATAGATGTATAACAAACTGTACATTGCACTGCTACCCTGCTAATCATAGGTATTCCCAAAACATTCAAGCTGGAGACAACCAGTAACTATAAACTCTGTCGCTATAGTTGCCGTGACTTTTTTAAAGAATGACCACCGCACATACAGGGACATTTTGTAGAGCTAATTGGGAAACTTTGAAAGCAAAGACATAAAAACCATGAACTTGATGTCGAGTTACAGCAACAAGTCAACAAGTTGTTTCACAGACTACATGTGTGGTCTGGCTATTCTAGGCACTAGAATAAACTGTCCTTGATGGTGAACACTAGGCATGGCAACATGATGCATCCCTGGGACTAGTCCGTGAAACTGGGCATTCTGGGCCTGGGCAGCTTGGGCCTGGGCCGCCTGGATCTGAACCGCCTGGGCCTGGGCAGCTTGAGCGTGGGCGTGAGCCTGAGCCTGGGCTTGGGCCTGCGCTGCCATCATGTGAGTCACGTACTGGGCGTTGGTCACCGCGATGCCTGGGTGGCCCGCCATCTGTACCTGGTGCATTTGAGGGTGCATGGCCCCCGAAGGAATGAGGTGCTGGCCCATGGGGATGGCGTGGTGGTGCGCCATGGCTATCATGGGGTGCCCAGCCTGGTAGGGCTGAAGAGACGAGGGCGTGGCGTAGACCACCTGCCCGTTGGACAGCTGCACCAGCTGCGGCTGGGCCGACGCCATCAAGTGTTGATGATGGAGCTGTGACGGGTGAACAAATTGAGGTGTAGGAACGAGGCCATAAGTGGCTTGGGGAGCAGCCACGGGGTGCTGGATTACAACTGTTGGTTGCTGAACCAAAGGAGACTGAGTGGCTGGCATCAAGATGGCTGTGCCTTCAACATTCACTTCCTCAACCACCTGGAGTGCAGCCTCCTCCATCTCTTTTTGCTCAGCGGCCAATCTGGCTTCATCCTCTTTCTTCTTGGCCTCTTCTTCTTCATCCTCATCACTACTCTCTGGTTCACCTTTAGCTTGATGTTCTTGTTTCCTTTGCTGTTTTTTGGCATGTTTCTGAGCCTGTTCCTGTTCAAACCAAATGTATCAAAAAAACTTGTTAGCACCAAACTAAAAACTATGAGTAGTCCATTTTCAATAGGTACTAAGCCAGTTTTCTGTTTTAAAAAGGAGTTATCAACACTATCTTCAAGAAAATATGTTTGTTAATGTGCTGATCTTTAGCTCAACCTTCTAATGTTATAATTACTCTAATATGTTTGATAGAGAATATGAGGAAATATCAAAATAAGCTAAACTGTGAAGTAAAAAGTAAATTTCTGTAAAATCAGTTATTGTTGAATTAGCACTTTTTGCAAGCGGACTACTCCATTAGTTCATACATATATCTCCTGAACATACTACAACCAAAACATGTACCCTGCTGTAACAAGAAAAATAACTTTTCAACGGAACAATTACTTACATACTGTAATGTAAACTTTTTGTCTCCGCAAATTATTAAAAGTGTGTTCGTTTAACCCTCACAGTCCCGGGCGCGTATAAAGCGGAACTGAAGGCAGCATAGATAGAAGTCGGTACGGGAAGGGTTAACCAACCCAACCACTCCCTCTCTAGCCTTCTGTTTACAGACTGCAGCTACCTTAACCGTGACCAATATAAATAAAGGAACGTTCCTTAAATGAATAACAAGTTCCTACAGCCTCTGCTGAGGAGCAGAAGTTTTCTCTATTGGTTTGTAAACTAGTTATCTACTTCTAAGATGTACTCGACGTACCTGAAGTTTCCTGTATTGTTCAGCTTGCTCTGGTGGAATCAGTGGTGCCATGGGCTTGATTTCTTCCTTCTTTGGAGGGGGAGGTGGCTGAGGTGTTGGTGGCTTTGGTGGGGGAAGTGGTGGTGGTTCAGCCGAATCAGTAGTTTTGTCAGACGCTGTACCTGGGAAATTGGGTGGTGGCTGGCTTAAATTTAGTAATGGATTTCTGGCGCCAGGACCACGAGGGTAGGGAGGCATACCAGCTCTTGACGGAGGATATTGTCCATCTCTTAAAGGTTGGCCTGACATTGGTCCAGGTGGTCCCATACGAGATCTAGGTCCCTGTCCAGGCATTGGCGGGCCCATTCTTGGTGGGCCCATTCTAAGACGGGGGCCTCCCTGTCCCATTGGGCCTAAAGGTCCCATCATTCCTGGTCTTGGTGGCCCTCTCATTCCATGCATTCCAGGAGGAAATCTAGGTCCTGGACCTCTTGGTGGTCCTCGAAGTGGCATTCTCATTCCCATAGGACCCATGTGTGGCCTCGGGCCTCTTGGGCCCATAGGTCCGTTAGGGCCCATTCTAGGACCCATTCCAGGTCTAGGTCCGAACCGTGGATCATGAGGTGGAAACATCCTAGGTGGTGGGCCTCTGTACCCTGGCAACGGTGGGCCTCTCATGCGAGGATACATGCCTGGTTGCCGCAAAGGAGGGTGGTGGTAAGGGTCATGGTTGTAGTCGTATTCCTCCTGACCCTCGTCATAGCCTTGATCGTACTCCCAACCATCAAAGTCACAGTCGTACGAATCCTCACAGAACGATGGGTCAGAAGCATTGTACCCTTGAAGATCATAGCCCGAGGCATCGCAGGCTTGCTCCAATGATGCCATCAAAGGATCAGCGGCCACTACAGTTCCATCAGTAGACGCTGTGCTTAGAGTGGTCACAGCAAGTGAATCGGCAACAGAATTGGTAATAGACGCTGTGACAGACGTTCCTGGACCCGAGGACACCTCTTTAACGTCCGACTTGCTCTTCTCCCCAGTGTCTGGAAGTGGAATATCAATTAAGCCAGCTTCTTCTTTAGTCTCCTTGTCAGCCTGGTTTACTGTAGCTGTGGTGGAAGAGTCTTTCTGAGGTAAAGGTATGTCTTCAGGCGGCCCACTGCCTCCTGAACTACTCGTGGTCCCGCATTTACCACCCGTTGTAGTTCCAGACACCGGGACCACAGTTAGTGTTGTCACAGACGGAGTCAAAACTGGGGTTTTCAAAATGTTCCTCAGTTTATTCCTTGAGCTTCTAGATTTACCGCTGCGGGAGCGCGAACGAGATAAGGACCGGCTGTAGCTTCTGGAATGACTGTACGAGCGACTCCGCGACCAGCTGGAGCTAGAGCGGCTGGTGTAGCTGTGGCTGCGATGTCTTCTAGACGAGGACCTCCTATGATGACGATGGCGAGAACGACTGCGGCTGTAGCTTCGAGACGATCGGCTGGGTGAGCGTGAATCGTCACTGTATCTAGATTCATCCGTGTAGCTTCTATAAGAATCCGACCTTGACCTGGCAGACCTGGAGCGGGATCGAGACCTGGATGACCAATCAGAAGAACTAAAAGAGTGCCTGCTGTTTCTGTTATGGTTTCTCGGCTCTCTTTGTGACTTTGTGTTCAAAGACACATCTTTATTGTTGTTGTCAGTGTCAGATTTATTTTTGCTCTGCTCTGTACTGTTATGCTGGCTTTGGTTTGGTTGTGTCGCCGGTTTACTAACATGATTACCACTTATGCTATTCTGTGAGACCAGCTTCTTAGACTGTGAGATCTTCCCATTGATTGGCTTTAAGTCCAGCTTGGCCTTTTCATCGTCAGAGAGGGATGCTGGGCCGTTGGGCGTGAGAGTTTTCTTCAAGACATCTTCTCCTTCGCTTTCGCTCGTATCCCATTTGCTTTTTGTTCCCTCTGCCTCCTCTTTTTGTTCGTAGAGACCTTCCATTTTACTCCAGGTGTCCTCCTCCGTCTTTTCAATCTTGGCAATTTTAACCGGAGTCACACCTTCGGAAATACTGGCCGACCGTTTGCGGCCAGCCGAAAGGTCCCCATTAGGAGTTCTAGCAGTGGCGGCGCTATCTTTACTGGCAGTTTCCGCTGTCAGCTCCTTTTTTGCCATCGTCGGCTCACTCAAGCTGACAGCGTCTGACAGCTTCTTCTCTTCTTCATTGCCATCTTTGTTGGATTTCACAACCTCATCCAGCTTGCCACTATCCCCTTGCTCGTGACCTTCATTTCTCTTGGCACGCCTCTTCTTAGAATTTGAATGGCGAAATCTTTTCACCTTTGGCTCCTCGCTGGCTCCTGGTTCCAGTTCAGATTGCTCGTGGGTCTCTTCCTCATCATTGTAATCAATCTTCACCTTCGGCTCCTTGGCATTCACCGAATCAACAGCGTTGACGTGTGGCTTGGTCTTCTCTGAAGTGCCTGCAGCCTTTGCTTTATCAGATCGAGTTGATCCGGCCTTTCTGTGTTTTCTCTTATGCTTTTTGTGCCTTCTGGATGGAGCGGCTTTCTCTCCGTTGACAACTGTTTCGCTTTTCTCATCTCCTTCCTTCTTCTCAACAACCACAACACTTGCTTCCCCTTCCGTGTGAGTCCTCTTCCGTTTAGATTTCTTCTTTGCTTTGTTCTCCCCTTCTTCGGTGCCTTCAACAGTTTCATTCTTTTTACTCTTATGTCTCCTCTTGCGTTTCTTCCTTTTCTTCTTCTTCTCTTTACCTTTGTCCTCTTCGGGGGCTTTCTCCCCATCTTCCTCTTTCTTGGCTTCTCCTTCGGCTTTCGGCGGTTCCCCATCTTTGGGGGGTTTGTTGCTTTTTTTGTGCTTGTGTTTTTTTCTTGAATGTTTTCTTCTGGATTTATGTTTTTCCCCACTGACTTTGGATTTGTCTTCATCGGCTGCATTGGCTTTCACTTCGTCACCTTCTCCTTCTTTGGCAACCTTACCAGATTCATCTTTCCCATCCTCCACTTTACCACTGTCTGTGTTAGCATCAACCTGCGGAGAACTCTGCGTCTCTGGACATTTGTAGATATCTTTAAAGTTGAACTGTAAAGGGTTACAGCTGTAATGTATGGAGGGCGCTGCTTTCGTGTACTTGATAGTCTCAACCGGCCAATCTATTTCTTCAACGGCTTCTTTGGCCAGTTTCACTTTCACAAAATTTTCTAGTAAACGAGGGTTTACTACAGTCGTAGCGCCAGGGGAGGTTGCAGGTGCTGGCTCAACTGTCTCTTCAGCTGGCCTGGAAAAAATTAAGTTTAAAACCTATTAGCCACAGCCCCATTAATTGCTACTCTAATCAAACTTATTATTTAATTTTTATGCTAAAAAAAAATGGCCAGGCCTATTTTGTAACAAAATTTTTCCCTTTTTTTTTGCTTCTGTTGACTTATTAGACCATTTTTACTTTTAAGTAAAGCTGCATGCCGCAATAAGAGAACACGTTATCGTCTAGCCTAACCATCACAACAACATCAAAAGTTTATATTCAAGTTAGCCACACTCACTAAAAAAGCCAAGGATGAATAAACAGAATAAGTCAATTTCTTTCTATAAGCCAATAGTTCAGCAGCTTGTTCAAATTAAATAAAATTCACACATTTAGAACCAGACGTGACTTTTGAATACAAAAAACTGAACATTTAGGCTTGGAGCAATTATTTCTGCATATGGCCTTTCTAATGGCTGACTTAACTGTTGTTATTTTAATGAATTTCATCAGTTTTTAAGGATAATTAGCTCTGGAAGCCATCTTTAGATAAGAGAACAAACATTTTTGCTTAACTTATTTATAACAAAGAGAATTCAATACATCTAAAAACAAATTTGTGGGGCTTTTTAGAACTAATATGTACAAAAAAGTTTGAGCAATTTTAGAAACCTGCAGGTTAAAATTACCTCTGATCTTTCACAATTTCTTCAGTACTTTCCACAATAGTTATGGGCTTTGAT
This sequence comes from Anisus vortex, assembly GCA_949126835.1. Lineage (NCBI taxonomy): Eukaryota > Metazoa > Mollusca > Gastropoda > Planorbidae > Anisus > Anisus vortex. The sequence continues at coordinate 39,279,609 of OX421500.1, read as the reverse complement.
GGTGCGACTTCTATCAAATCTGGCTCATCCTGATTAAATGCTGATGGTGCTACGGAAATTTTATTAGGAATCTTGCTGATTGAGAAGCATACACTGCCTTTATTCAGTTCAATACATTCTTTGCTGTAAAAAAAAAACACAGTCTATTTTAAAGTATATAACGGCAAGTTGAATAATCCACTTTATCTCTAACCTACCAACATCCCACTAGCTTTGTCTTACATAAGGAACATAATATCAAATGAACGTGATCATTATAGTTGTCTGCATTTTCTTTTATTTTCATGCTATGAACATGTGCAGTTACCATTAACCTCTACAATGTTTTAAAAAAAATAAATATTTATTACAGAAAAGGAACTCAGAGATTTATTTAACATGTCTTTAACATAATTAATTCAAAGAGTATATTAATTACAGTGCTATATCTTCTTCTATATGCAAGCTCAGTACATAATCTGTGCAGGTAATTTCTAGCCAGTTTAAGTTAAGATAATCATTCGATGTAAAGATAACAAACTCTGTAGCAAGAGGTAGTGCAATACAGAGGGCACGACTGTGTACAGGGAGCAGGGTAAATTCTTCCATCGGATGAAACACTTGTAAATTAAACAAGACATGTTAAACATTTAAGACTAATTTATCAAGCTCCTATTCTAAGTTGTATTACATTTTGTTTTCGCTGTTAAAATGTAAAATAAAGCCACACACCTTTTGTCTGGGACTAAATTTTTTGGGGATGAGACGACATCTTCTTCAGCTACATCCTGAAATAGTAAGATTTCATTTTAAGATAGTGATACAATCCTGTAGCAATGCATGTTTGTGTACAATTCTACAATTCTAGAAACACTATGAGACTCACTGCGTCTTCTATAGGACTGACTAGAACCTTTGGGCTGCCTACAGGCAACGGAACATCCTCTGTTTTGATTGGAGGAGGAATTTGTATTTCAGACACATCCTGCTATTTAGAAAAGAAAATGCATATATTTATAGGACAAATTGTTATAGATACAGCATTAAAAAAAAAATTATAGCTAAAAATTTTAAATAAAATTGTATCATTTCAGCACTTAATTTTTTAAAGTAATAGTAATGCTCCATTTTAATTACGCAATGACTTTAAAAAGTTCCACCACTTGGGGTTCTACAGATCCCAATACCCTGACTCTGATAGGAACAATCTCCCAGCACACTTCAGAAATATTAAATGGCTTAACTCTTTCACTCCCATGAGCTGGTACAATCGGCTTTTTTATTTTTCATTTCTGTCCCACGAGCTCATTCTAACGGCTTATGATTAATTAATAATTTTGCGAAAAGCCTACATGGTGTAAAGATGTAATTTTACTTTGCCATTTTCTTTGTTATTAATGCAATTTGTTTGCATTTGTTGCGTTAATTTTTTACATTTTAATTGATATTTGGGTTGAATTATTTCTGTTAATGGGTCAAGCGGTCCAGGGGCATGTCCAACTTACATTATTACCGCTAATAAAGCTCTAAAACTAATTTATTCATTACGACAGACGATTCCTTATTTTGTTAACTTCTAACAATGAAAACTTCACAGAACAAAAGATTGATTATAATTTGAAATAAAGGAAAATAGGGGCGTGGCCCACATCGAAAGGTTGCCAATTTGGACATTATTTTCTTTCAAATATAATAATAAATATATTTTTAAATCCATTTAATTTCCTTTCCATTGATGTATTACACTTTATGTCACTTTATGAGAATATGAGTAGATGTTTCTTTTTTTCAACTTCGCTACAATTTGTTTTTGTGATGGCATATATTTGGCTAAATATTGTGTAACTTTTTTATTTATTGATCAATTTGGTTCAAATATGAAAGTGTTATTATTTATTAGATTTGCTATCTAGGTTTAAAATATTTTGTCAATTGGTTCACAAGTTTTATAAAAAAAAAAAGAAGCTTTTATTGGAAACCAAAAAAAATACTTTTTATAAACTATTTTTTCTTAGTTGTTGACCACTATAAAATATTTAATATAGTTCAATAAACATATTTTAAAGTACTTTAATCATAAACTACTTCCATGTTGCTTTCTTTTGATTGTATAACATTTAAGGTTTATCTCTTATATTTGTCCCAAGATTTACATTTAAAAATAAAAGTCCCATTGTTTGTTTTTTTGTATCTGTAAAAAAAAGCTTGGTAAAACCATGAAATAAGCCCTGAGAGCCTAAGAATTAAAAGGAAATATTCAGGGGAGCAGACCTGCATCTAAGCAAGATTAAATTGTACAGGCCATGTTTTTAAAAAAAAAAACGACACAGGGATTACTGGTAAAAAATAAAAGCAAATATTTCAGATTTTGCTTCATTAAGTTGTGTGTCCAAAAGGAAAATTGTAAACTCCTATGATTTCATTCAAGTTTAAATTTATAATAAAATGGTGGCCTATTTGATTCCAGAAAATGTATACAGATACATTAAACCCTACCTTTTCTGATGAAGTAATAATGCTCGGTGATTCATCAGGAACTTTCTCAGGACTAGAATGCAAAGCAGGTGGGTCTGGGTTTTCTTTACCAGTGACATTGCTGGACTGAGGCTGTTTTGTCAGTTTTTCACACTATAGGAATAAAGAAATTGTTCTTTTTATCAGAAATACATACAGATTATCTACAAATATTTTTTCACACTATAGGAATAAAGAAATTGTTCTTTTTGTCAGAAATACATACAGATTATCTACAAATATTTTTTCACACTATAGGAATAAAGAAATTGTTCTTTTTATCAGAAATACATACAGATTATCTACAAATATTTTTTCACACTATAGGAATAAAGAAATTGTTCTTTTTGTCAGAAATACATACAGATTATCTACAAATATTTTTTCACACTATAGGAATAAAGAAATTGTTCTTTTTGTCAGAAATACATACAGATTATCTACAAATATTTTTTCACACTATAGGAATAAAGAAATTGTTCTTTTTATCAGAAATACATACAGATTATCTACAAATATTTTTTCACACTATAGGAATAAAGAAATTGTTCTTTTTGTCAGAAATACATACAGATTATCTACAAATATTTTTTCACACTATAGGAATAAAGAAATTGTTCTTTTTGTCAGAAATACATACAGATTATCTACAAATATTTTTTCACACTATAGGAATAAAGAAATTGTTCTTTTTGTCAGAAATACATACAGATCATCTACAAATATTTTTTCACACTATAGGAATAAAGAAATTGTTCTTTTTGTCAGAAATACATACAGATTATCTACAAATATTTTTTCACACTATAGGAATAAAGAAATTGTTCTTTTTGTCAGAAATACATACAGATTATCTACAAATATTTTTTCACTTTATAGGAATAAAGAAATTGTTCTTTTTGTCAGAAATACATACAGATTATCTACAAATATTTTTTCACACTATAGGAATAAAGAAATTGTTCTTTTTGTCAGAAATACATACAGATTATCTACAAATATAAACTCTAAGAATTTCTAAGTCTACAAATTTGAATAGGCCATGACATGAGTATGAAATAGAACAATAGACTCTCTCCCATTCTGTATGTCTCTATTTCTACCACCTACTTGTCATAAAGTTATCAACCACTGATAATAAGAGTAAAAAGCTAGTCTAGTAAAGTGTTTATTTACATTGGCCTAAGCCTTAATCAATTCAAAACATATGCACTTTTATTTAAAAAAACAAGAAAGCTGGTGAAAACAATGAAAAACAAAGGCAACTAAAGTGGGGGAAAATTATTCCAGGCCTAATGGCTATTTTTAAATTGAAAAAATTCCTGGTTTTCCAGATGGTGAATAGTTTTTTTTAAGTTCCAGACAAAATTCCAGTTCTCCCAAATGTGTGAGAGCACTAAACAACTTAATCGTAATAAAAAAATACATTAAAAAATTACACAAGTCTCCCTTTTCTTCTTTTTACTTCACCGTATCAATGTCTTTCTCTATCATTAATTTTAATAATATTTATTCCTTTATGGTATAAGGATGGGCTCTGTGGCTGAGCGGCAGCGCATTCAGCTGGTGTACCAAAGGTCCTGACTTCCAATCCCGGTGTACTTAGAGTCTACCCTGCTCTGATGGGTACCCAATGTTAGTTGGGATAAAGCAAAGGCGGCTGGGCATTGAACTGGCCACACAATCCCCTAGTATACCGTGGCCACAGGAACTGGCGAGCGCTGCTTCAACGGCCCTATGGATCAATTTGGTCAGATGGGCTACTTTACTTTACTACTTTATTTTTAATGATACAAGTACTATAACTCTCCCTTGCACCCATTTTTTCCTCCACCAATTTTGACGATGGGCTTAACAGCTAAGTTTATACACATGTGACTACCTCTACATTGGTAGGTGAAGTTGAAACATTGGTAGAGTCACGTTGTAACAAAGCAAGTGATCTTGCCTTAGACCTGGTCAATGCTTTTCCGACTGTAGTCTTAATGGTAATTTTGCTGTTTGTCTGGAGCAGAAACAAAATCACCAGATTACAAGGAATAAAAAAATGTAAAAAAAATTTTTGTATTATAAAATATTCCTTGATTCAAGCTACTAAATGCTTCAAAACATGAGTTGCAGCACAATTTAACAACGTGGATAATATTATTAAAAAATATAGTAAACAATGTACAAAAACCAGCTCAAACAGCCTTTTCATGGTCTTAGCCGGATAAACTATTTATACTATATGCTTACAGCTTTATTTTTCCCCACTGCTTCGGGGGCACTAGCTGCAGTATCACTTGTTCTAGCACTGCTGGTTTCTTTCTCCATGCTTGAAGACTTTTCAGATCCCTGACTTTTGTTGCTGTCCTTTTCGGCGCCGCTGTCATTTGCAACATCCTGGAATTGAAAAATATATTTATCGATTGTCAATTTTTTTTTCTGGAGCGCTTACAAACACGGAGATAATGTGTAACTTTTTTAAATGTCTTCTTTACTAAGAGAACCTACAGCTGGGGTTGAATCATCTCCATCATTTGAGACTGTCTTGGCCACATCTTTCTTAAGACTGCCATGGCCTCCGGTTTTTCCTAAAGCAAGGGAAAATAAGGCTTTTTTAGAGACGAAGCTTATAAACTCTAGAATAGTACAATATTATATGCCATAGCTGGCAATGAACCTTGAAGCAAATCAGCTCTATAGTGTTGATACGAATGGTAGAACATATAAATAAAACATATTTCATCCCCCACCTATATACACACGCACAAACAGCAGAGTTTGGCTAAATTCTATTCTTTTAAAGCTTGCATAAATTTTCTACACAATAAGATGAACAAACTTGTCTTTTTTTTTTAAACTGTAAACAAACTAACATTATGTAGTTAATTACTAAAATGCTGAGAAGGCTTAATGAAAACCCAAAGAGTAATTGTCTCTTGAGATAATTAACTGTGGCAAAGAGTTATTTAGGGAAAACAACATAAAAAAAAATAAAATAAAAAAGATTTCTAGGTGTGAAGAATAAAATATTCTTGCACAGACATGCGTGTTATGCTAATGGAATTAGAAATGCCTACCCTTTAATTGTTTATTATGATGCCATATTTTGAAAATAGAAACAAAATAAGAGATATGTACAAATATATATATAATATATGTATAAGCTAACAGAACAGACCAAAGCATCAGAACCAGAAATATTTGCACCTTGTTTTTAAAACTATTGGCCAAAGTGTTTACTGAGTTACAAAATTAACTAACATAATTAGTTTAGATGTGCAAAAATCAAAATATGATTTTTTTTAAAAAACAATAACCTAAGTAAAAGGATAAAACTAAGTGTAAACAAATTAATCAGCGACTGGAAGAAGTCTAGCGATGCAAATACCATTGTCTCAAGAAACAAAAGACACTGCGACTTGACTTTGTTTTTTTAAAAAGGCTTTTTGTGGTGCAAAAGAGGAGATGTATGTTTTTTAAAATCATTAAGTAGAGAAACAAAGCAAGCTACAAAAACAACCATGTGCAGGGCGACTAGTGCTGGGGGGAGGGGAAAGAAAACCCACGCCAATCTGGACACACACATTTACCCACTGCTGGTTTAATCTTGGAAACAAGTACCGTACATTTACCAGAAAATGGAAGTTAGAAAAAATTATTATTATTTTTTTTTGGGTTTTACTTAATCCCAAGATAAGAAAGTTAAAATGGCATCAATTTAATATGTTAATCTTCACTTTATCCATTTTATTAAAAGCTCAATAGCAATTAGTAATATTTTAAAAAAATTAAAATTTTAAAATAAAAAAACTGAATGTAAACTTCACACAAAGATACATATGTTGTAGTAAAGCAAGTGAATATATAATTTCTTCACCTGCACATACCATTCTACTTGGGCTACGTTTAATTGCTGATTACACTCCATATGTAGGAACAACACAAGTCATATTTCTTTACAATTTGTTTTAAATTTACGAGATATTACACTAAACTAAAAATTGTCACTCATCTAATAATGAGGACAGAAATTCAACTTAACGTCTTACAAAACATTTTTGCTTCTAATTATTAAGTCTGCAGAATTATGAATTCTTCTTGTATTCTAGACTAGATCGTAAGGTTTCAGTGATGTTACTTATATTTTTAGAGAAATAACCTGAGCCCTACATATATTACGGTATATGAAAGAAATATTTTTTTTGGAGTTTGTCCAACCGAGGCTTTCAATTACAACCATGGCGTGTATAGTAACTGTTGTTTAACTTAACTCATAGATGAGCAGAGTTTTAGCATTTTGTTGATGAACATATAAAGGCATATACAGGTGACTGATTAATAATAATTCAATAATACAGGAAGTAAGGCGATGGCTGACAAAGTGTTGTTTTACCAGTACAACACAGGAAACGAGTTTTGAGTTAGTAGAAGTCCAGATATGGTTACATAGGGGTGGGGGGTTCAAAGTATAGAGAGTACAGAGCCAGCTCTCACGTTGTGACACTGGCCTATAAAAGAAACATGCACACACAAATACAATTCCTTTGTGTCAAAAGTACCAACAACTATCAGCTAATAGTATCTAAGCGACTAAAACAAAAAAAAATGTAACTTCTAATCAAAGAATGGGAAGGGGTGGAGGGAGAGAGAGAGAGAGAGAGAGAGAGAAGAGGGTGAAAAGAACAAATAAAAAATATGATAAAAAATAAAAGTGTACATGTATGACAGTACAATTCATGCTGCTTGACTACAGACTTATAACATTGCACTCTGTTCAGATGGTTACAGTTTCCCCTCACCAAATTCTATGGGTGCCTCATAGATTGGTTTTATCTAAGCAAAGCTGTTAATTCAAAGAACAGAATTTATTTATTTCTCTTTTTTTTTTCAATTCCCTAAACTTTAACCCTCCAAGAAAAAATTATGTTAGTCATAGATTGAAAAAAAAATAAACAGAAAACGAGCAAAATAAATGAACGCAACTTGTAAATGAAACAACATAAACAATGTGTCCAAGACAGACATAATAAGATATTGTTCTAAAGCTCAAATCTCTATATACGCACACCTCCGGCTACAAGCACTTCACCACTTATGTCTGTTCTAAAGGCCACATTCTTTATAATGATATAGGTAAGAAAAAGAAGGCTTATAAATTTTGTAAAAAAAAAAAAACTGTATCACTAAATCTGTGTGCAAATAAACTTTTGAGAAAACACAATCAATTTTGTTATATATCTACTGAGACATCTATGGGAGAAAACAACATAAAAGTCTATCAATTCTTACAAGAATACATTGAGTTTTGCTTAAAGTTAACTTTATGTTACAAAGCTATATCAAACAGAGTATCTATTCTATAAAGTCAACTTGAAAAAAAAAAGGCTTTTAAAAATAGAAGCGAAAAAAAAAAATTTATTTTTAGAAAGTGGTGAGTGGTTGACTAAGTGAAAAATATCACAATTCCAATCCATGGCGCAATCTTACAGCTTTTTTTTTTACTAATTTCTAAAATAGTATATATAAGTTTTATATACGTTCATATATACAAATTCATGAACTAAAATAACCATAGTATGTTTGAATAATGACTAAATCTAAGAGAGTAGGGTTCAGATTTAACAATATACATTAAAACAAAAGCTAAAAAAAAAAAATGAAAAAAAAAAATTATCTTACAATGTGCGTGTTGGAATAAAAATATTTCAACCAGACAATTTTCAAGTCTTGTAAACACAAAATTAATTTTTAAACCTTTTTTTTTTTAACAGTTGAAATGAAGTGGATCAGTTTCTATTATTTCTTTTTTTTTCTTCATCAAAGTGAAACATGTCAACACATTAAAACTTTAATAACTTTTATAAAACATAACTCAAAACTGTATTTGTTAAATAAAAATAAAAGCACATTTGTTGCTTAAAAGCTAAGCTTTATAGGATACCTAATTTATGATAGAATGCAACTAAATAATACTTTAATAAGTCAAAGGAAAAAAAAAATTATTAAAAAACTTGTTTTAAGTTACTCAGGCCAATTGTGAAGAGCACACATCATGCTAATCAAGTTAATGTAAGTGGATTAAGCTAATGTATATTCACCTTATGATTTATATGATGTTGGAACCATCCTGTGAATTAGCACTTTATATATATAGAGATAATTTTAGATCAAAGCAACACACACAATTTTTTGTGATATAGCCAGAGTAGACATTGTGTGCAAATTAGATATATATTTAAAAAAAAAAGAATTTAAACTGTCTATTCTTTTTTCAAACTTACATAATGATATTTTGTTGTCTGTAAAGTATTAAAAATAATGAATTGCAATGCTCAAACAATTAGATCTATTGCTATTGTCTTTTAGATGTCATTCAAATTAATTTAGACGTTTTAGATTTCATTTATTTAAAAGTTTTATTTCCTTTAAAAACTGTACTCAGTACTCCCTCTCAGACTGTTTTTTAAAAATGTATCCTTTTTTTAAAATAACTTTTTTTTAAAACGAAACAAAAACAATAAGCAGTCACCAATGATAAAATAATATCCAAGACACTTTGAAAACAAAAAATAATGATTTAAACTCCCATGTTAAATGGTTTGAAACAAATGAATGCACAACAACAACAACAAAAAAATGAATGATAATAGACAACTGTATTGACATCATTAGTATTAAAAAAAAAAAAGTAAAAAGTTCTGCTCTAAACAAAGCTGGAAAGAGATTACAGTATTCTGCAATGCTAACATGCAACTGATGGCAAAAGATGTAATTTTGTCACAAGCAGTACTTAAAGAATTTTGATCTTAAAACTTAACAAATGCAGTTTACTTAGTTAAGTTTTATATGCTTTTGTAGGTTTCATAACTAGGTGTTTTATTGCCTTTTTTTTTCTTTTTTTTCAATGCTAGCATTAACGATGGTTTTTAAATAATACAGTTTGGAAAAAGCTGCTATTTCCCATTGCCAATATAAAGATATATGTAAAGTAAAAAAAAAAAATGCACTCATATTAAAATTGCCCCTAAATAAACCAATACACTTTCTGCAAGCTATCTACAGCACAATGAAGAAGAGGAATAAAACAAGCATAAGGGTTAGCCTGACAATAATTCTTCTCTCGAAACATAATCAGTAAATGTTTCATCTAAACTATAGTAATAAGAAAATTTAAAGAAACCGGTACATTGTTACAGTTTTTAATATTAGTATCAGTGAATTTACAAATGTACAGACTTTCAAATCAAATCACAGTTACTATTAACTAAAACTAATTTACTTTCTTTAATAAATACAAAATAACACAACTACTTTGTAATAAGTTTTGTAAAGGTATCTTACTAATTGAGTACTTATGCAAATGTATGGTTTGTACTTTGTGAAACTAAAATGACATATCAAAAACAATACAAATCATTCCAAATCAACTGAAAAGACCACAATACAGCTTTAAACAGCTTCAAAGCAACTTCATTTGTCAATTTGTTATGTGGGACAACAGACTTGAGTTACTACAAAGAGTGCAACAGACTAACTTTTGTTCTTTTCATGTTCTGTCTTTAAAACCAAACATGTGTGTTTATGAAACTATAGAGCTAACTAAATGCTGCTCAATACAAAATGAGCGTAATATAAATATGTGCCTTGTTTAGCTTCGTCTTAACACACACACAAAATACTTTTGTATTATCAAATTGTAAGCAAACTAGAAGACTATGGATAAATGATTAATAAAACAAAAGTGCTAAAAGAGGCATAAATAAGGCACATAAAGAAGGAGCATGTGAATTTCACAGAAAGAACATTGCTTGTGGGTTCTCCTAAAAAATTAGAAAATTATAGTTTCTAAAGTTATTCAACTTTAAATTAACAAAGACAAAAAGTAAAATATTTCTTTCTATTCCAGTTGGTTCAAAGAATTCAAGGGGATTGTGTAGCCAGCCCACAACAAAGTTAGGGTTACCGTATATACTCGCGTATAAGTCGCACTTTTTTTACAGGAAATTTTGACAAAAAGTAGGGGTGCGACTTATACACCCGACACTGTTTTTGAAAAGTTCGAAAAACATCACTACACTGTCAAAAAGTTTCCTCTATAACCCCTATAGTTGATTGGAGTTATGTAGAATTATTAGGATATGCCTTTATTTGATTATGTTTGCCTTATGCACGATTAAAACAATTGTTTAAGGAAAGTTTCCAAATTTGGGTGAATATTTAGTACATTTTATGTTTAAAAGGTATGCATTTTTGAGATATTAAAAGACAGTGTAACCTGGGAAGTTGGGGTGCGACTTATGCGCGGGTCAATGACAACGGATAATGAAAAAAATCTTAAACTAGGGGTGCGACTTATACACCGGTGCGACTTATACGCGAGTATATACGGTAAGTAAAATAATATACCAATAGCATATTAACACATTTTGATCTCCTAATTTATTTACTTTAAAATTACAATTTTTTAAAGGCTGAACCTATGTAGCAAACAGAACCCAAAAACAGTATTCAATTCTTGTTATATATATTCAAGTGTACGCTGTAAATTCTGGTGGATGTTATGCAAAAATGTTTAACAATGGCGCATAGATGAAATTATGATCAATGCTTGGGGATGCCGTTACTGTTAGGACAATGATACAACAGAAAAATTAAAGCAAGAACACTAACAACTGCGGATGCGTTAAAAATGAATTTTTTTTTAAGTTAAAAAAAAAAATGGTATATAGTAATAGTAAAAAAAAAAGTCTACAACTCCAAAGTACCTCATGGATCACCTAAAGAAAACATCGAAAATATAAATCAAAAACTTCGTAAATTTGAAAGATATCAAACAATAGATTTTTATTTTTTTTAATGTGCAGAAGAAAGAAATCCAATCAAAGATCTATTATAAATCATGCTAATATATTTTTTTTTTTACCCCCAAAAAATGCTATTCTGTTGCTAAGTTACCAATGAACATAAAGAAACCCTTGAGACAGCAAGGGTGATAGTCCAGCTTAACAGACCAATGTAATACTAATTCATGTGGATTTTTTAATTTGGAGGTACATTATTTTATGCTTTATTATAAACATTTTAAATGTTTGTTAAGAAAGAATTCTTTTTTTTTTGCTAATTAATTTTTTTACATTTGACACTATATGAATAGATATTTGGATATTTGCACCAAATGTGTTTCATTTCAAGTAATGACATGTAGTTCAACTCACCTGAAGGAATCTAGCTTATTTAGTCAATGATACCTAGATATATAGAAATATATTCATATCCAGCTTTAACAGCTTTCCTGTTGAACTTACCTTTTGCTTTTTTTTGTATTTTATCTAACAAAGATTTATTCTTACAGGTTATTGATATATATATATATATATATATATATGCATATATACATACATATCAATTTTTGTGATTGTAAGCTGTCAGCTTTATGTGACACTTTGTAATGTTTCTGGTTTTTAATGCAGCTCTCGTATGAAAAAAAGAATTATCTAGCACCTCTCAGCATAATGATTCGTACTTTTAATTGCACACCAAATACTAACTAAAACACCTCTCACTCTCAACGGGATCATTTTCACTTTCAGCCGCTCACCAACTTCACTGACCTACACACATTCACACACACAAATCGTTAGTGCTGTTAACAGGAAACTTTCAGTAAAGGAAGACAAAAAAAAAAATACAAACAAACAAACAAGTTAAATGACAAAGGGAATAAATTGTAGATCATTAAAAAAAACACCTGAATCAAACAATATGGAAGCCTACTAGTTACATAGATGATAAAGACTTTCAATGAGTTAAAATAAACAAAAAAATGTACCACTGAACCAGACAACACTTATAAATGATGCAGAACTTGCAAAAGATCATGGTGGGGAAAAAAACTAAAAAAAAAACTAAAATAGGCCCTAGGAGTTTTTTTTTTTCATTTCTTACTAAATTGTTTCTTTCAACAATGTTAAGTAAAAGTTTACACTGATATTTTATCATGCATGTACATTTACACACAATTCAAAGCATTAAAATGCACCAGGGTTCTAAAAAGCATGACCTTTTGCTTGTGATTTATATCTACAAATTTCAAATGTTTTGCGTGTAAAAGGGGCGTGTAAACAGTCTTTATAGAGAAAACAACAGTCGCACCCCTCTTGCATGAGTTTCATGCACAGAAAAGCAAAAAAAAAAAAAAATAATAATAATATTGAATCATAGAACGAAAAAACTTTTTAAAGTTTCTAAGATTTAAATATCAAACAATAAATATATATATTATGCAGGTGTACAAATTAAAGTTATCCTCTTTATTGAAAATGATTTTTTAAGTTTTATGTTCAATGATGTTTGAATAAAATTGCCTTAGACACAACTTCTATTGAAATGGTAGTTTTTGTTTTTTATGTGTGAGGAGGTAAATCCTTGATATTATGAATAAATTTTAAGAAAAGGGAAATAAGCGTGCAACAGCAACTAAATTACCAAATTCCCTCTCTCCAGTGAGAGAAAATTGATAACCATAAAGTTTTGAATTCTATTTAAAAACAATTTAAAGAAAAAAAAAAAGAAAATATATTTAGTAATGAAATGTTACAGCAAAACGTTAACTATAAACATTATGAAGGTGGTTATGCTGAATTAAAAAAAATAATTGCTACCATTGGATTATATTAGTTAACTAAGCAGATATTCAAATAATACAGTCTGTAAAAAAAAAAAAAGTTCATTTCTAATATGTAGGAAAACAAGTTCTATTGTTATTCTTTCTTTTGTGCTTTAACTAATTGTTTTTATTGTGTCTTATTTGCATTACAGCTCATACCCACAAACATTAAAAACAACATTTAAGAAAAACACTTACTGGCTTTAAAAAGAATTAATTGAAAGGAAAATAATCATCATGCTTAATATTTCAATCAAATCTTCCCCCAAAGATTTCTAGCAACTATCTTTCTTTTTTTTTTTTTTTAAAGAGAAAGAGATCCATTAATATATAACCAAGACTTTACTAGCAGTGTTTCTAGTCAATATTTCTGCTTTACAGAGTATAGATACTGTAAGTACATGAACTTAATTCATAAAATAAAAAATTTGAAAAAGATAAGCAGGCCCTATTTTAAAAAAAAACAAAAAAACTATTTAGACAATTAATAAGGTATTAAAGCATGCAAAAGCGTCAACCTTGAGACAGGGTTATGATAATGGATACTCTGGATTAAGAAGATTAATGTCTTTAAAGGTATTGACAAATTGTATTATTATTATTAACAAGACCTTTTTTTTTGTGTTTTTATTAATGCTATCAAGGCTGCAGGAAACTAATACTGTAATTATTAGAGGGGATAGACAAAAAAAAAAAAAATAGAGTGACGTCTCCTGACTGTCTTTATCAGTGATGCTCAATTAAAAACATTTAAATGCTAATTTCACTTTGTATCAAGTATCAAGCATGATGTATATAAAAGGTTAGATAAAACATCGAACTGGCTAAATACAAATGTGAACTTATGCCTACTTTTTTTAACCATTCCATCTCAAAAGAAAAATGTAATCTTTTTTTTTTAAATATAATTAACTAATGCATTAATCTCCTTTTAACACATCTGAATATTAGCCTCTTTTAAAATATTTTTGTTTAAAGCCAATTTTTTTTATTTTTTAAATAAGATAATACTAAAATGAGAATAAGAAAGGTAATTAACAAGTAAGTTTGAGGAACCCATTAAAAAAATGTAGCAGTCATACCAAAATGATTAAATTTTAAAACAATTCTGTTGCCAACTAAGAGTCAAACTTGTACAGGTAAAAAAAGTGTTTACATCATTCCTTAATCCAACAAGACCATCCATTGACGCTACTACAAATGCACTTTTATGGTTAATGACATAGATTTGAAATCTTACCTTCATACTTATTTTTTGTTTAAATGTTATATGTATACAAATAAAATGCTTGTGTGTGTGGTGGTACCATTATCAAGACAGAAACACATTTGAAATTGTAGTTTATTATAATAAAAAAATGTAAAAACTATGTTTTTGAACCTGTCAATCACACCATTTTGTTATAAGATGTTTGCGAATGGCTACTAAGCCAGGATCTGCTGGTGTAATACAAAAATTATGGTTGATATGAACCAATTATACTCACTAAGTAGATCCATTGAAAAGGGACAGACAGGCTTAATCCTGAAATTTTCAGCCGAGAATCAGCCATGTTAAATATTTATGTCAATTCTACAGTGAGAAAACAAAGTACTCCTTTTTTTTCTTATCAAATCTCTTTCTTAAAGTGTCCTCATTTACTTACTTTTTTTCTTCATATAGTTTTTTTCTTTTTACACAAAACAAAACAAAAATTTTACAAATTAAACCGGGGTGGTCAATTTAATCACTATGAAAAAAAAAAAAACAAGCAGCACAACTTTTGCTTTTTGAATAGGTCCTTTAGTTCAGAGTATGGTACCTAAAGCTAGGGAGCTAGAGAAATTTTCCTTTCTGATGTGTGTTGTTATATACTGTCAATGCTTTGTGTGCAAACTATTTCCACTTAAACCCACTTAAATTAATCATATTGGTTTATTTTCTGCAAAAAAAAAAAAAACGTACAAAAAAAACACGCGTTTTCATCAAAATTCTAATCACTGTTTTATTTTAGCTATGAAAAGTGTGAAACTCTACCTTTCTCTTTGATAGCCGCCTTGGCAGCCACGGCAGCATCTCGCTTCCCACTGGGCCTCATTTCTCACATCTGGGCTCAGGCACAATCAGGAGGCCAAGTTTGCACAGGAATGCTCCCAAGACAAGGCAGCTCCAATGATGACTGGTCAATAAAACCAAGGAAATAAAACATTTCTTTACAAAATTGTAACAAAAAATAATTGATTTTTACTAAATGATGGTTTAGAAAATTGAATTGGGGGAGAGGGTGAGGGCGGGGGAGGGAGGGGGAGGGTGCGGGGAGGGGGTGAGAGCACAGGGAGGGGGTGAGAGTACGAGGAGGGGGTGAAGGCACGGGGAGGGGGGGGGAGGGCACATGTCCATTCCCAAAGCAACTAGATGGTTTTAGATGGACACTTATTCTTCTATTAACCATTCAGCAGAGCTGTTTGCTTTCTTGCAGTCATTGTCAGACAAACATTTTTACAGTCTTTTCTAGTTGTTTTGTATTGCTGTATAGTGTATTAGAAATGGTCAGTTGATGGGGGAATAATGTATGTGTGAGGTTGGTTAGCTTGGGGCATTCAAGTAGGAAGAAGTCTTCTATTTCATGTGGGTGTTGGCAATATCTACAGTTAGATGGATGTGTTGGGCTTATTCTGTCTAAGTGTGAGATGAGTGTTATGTGTCCTGCTCTTAACTCAAACTGGATTATAATTATGTTGCAACTTTTCTTGGGGAGGAGGGGGGGGGGGGGGGAAGCTTCATTTTGTTTTGCTTGTTCAGCTTGTTTATTTCTCTGCACATGGTAACAGCATAAAACTTTATACAAAGACATGTCTGAGAATTTAATAATAAAGACCTCACTATATACAAATCTGAGCATCCACTTTAACTTTTTTTTCTCTAAAGAAATAGTCCACCCTTATGTTTTTATAGATTATCATCTTTGTTGTTTTTTGGGGGGGCTGAAGAATTTAGTATAAAACTACATGTGTAGCAGTAAGTCTGTATTTTTAAAGGAGTACAGCCAAAATATTGGTTCACTGTGAAAGAAAAACAACAACCTTGAAATCGGTGCAAACTATATGGTCTATGAAATATTGTCAGTTCAAAGTGCTCTGATTATTGACACAGAGTGTGTTAGGCCAAAAAGTTATTGATGCTGGATCACAATAAAACAAAACTAGCAACAAGCATTTCTTTCTGCACTCATTTGCTCAAAAATGTATTATGTACCAAAAAAAAGAAGAAGAAAAGCATTGAGACAAGCACGACACCTGTTAGCAAGAATAGTTCAATTCAACTGATTACACTTGTTGTGTAATCATTTTTATAGGTAAGCCTATTCAAATGTATATGGTAAAGTATGTTCATTATTAGTAAAAGAGTTTAATATTTCCCTAAAAAGTTCAAATATTTTAGCACTAAGAGAATCACATATTTACTTACTGCGTTCAATGAACTAGAAGATTTTAACTTTCCTTTCTTTAAATATATAAATATATATATCTATCTCAGGTATCTGAAAATGTCACACAAAAAACAATTTTATTAAAATGCATGTCTACCCAATGCACTTAAAAGTGTCGAGCATAGAAACTAAGGATGTAATATACTGTATACTCATAATGGATTTATATAAAATATTTCTGTTGAATATAAGAACTAGATAAAAACAACAACAATTAAAGCTAAATGCACTCCTAGAACTCCTTGTGTTACATAGATGGTGAAAATGTGTTCAAAAAATATTCCTTGACATGATCAACAAGTCCATTGTGACTGCTGCAAGGCATCAAAATTATGTAATGAAGTAGCCAAGACAATTTTTTTTTAACAAGTTTAACTACATCCCCAACTAATGATCTGGAAATAAAACATTTCTTACACTATATTGTTGTACTACTTAGCAATTTAAGAGTTTTTATCAAAGGCAGTGTCTACATATCCGGCGACCGAAAAAATAAGAACAGGAGATATTTTTCATGTCACATGACCGCCGGAGATATTCTGACTGACCTATCATGCATTACATATAACAAGAGGTTGCCATCCAAAAAAAAGGCAGAGCTTTTAGATAACAATAACACTAAGCTTAAACTCACTATAATTTAGATGAAAAATTGATAAACTACTAAAATAGGGGTTAATTAAAGTATGGTGGATGTTCAGAAAATATTACATTGGTTATTAATAAAGTTTAAATAAAGCAATATTTGTTTGTAGCCTAATTAAAATTATGATAAATAATTTATAGCAAAATGGTGTTTTTTAAGCACAAACAACACAAATAAACACATATAGGGGCCTATATATATTTTTTAATAGCAAATATAATTTTAAAAATTTTTTATTTAAATGTAAGTGTATTGACAAAGAACATAGTTATTTTGATATGATATATATTCCTTAGGGGGTTGATCCTTTTCATTTTGGACAAATAGGCTATGAAGTGTTTTATCATAGTTTTATGTCAAAGCTACATTATTAAATTAATGGCTTTGTTGTTACGATGGTCATGTGACATGGTTGCCGGATGAATTTGTGCTACAAATTGTCGGATCGCCGAACATGTAGACATTTCGTTTATGTTAACAAGATGTTAATACAAATTTATTATTTGTAGAAACCCCCAGTGACGCTCCAGGTCAGAAAGACCCAACTCCAATAATACACTCTACGTTCTACTAAATTTAATTGTAGGGGATTCAATGACTTGATTCCAACATTGTCTGTTAGTGTTGAAATTACTTTTAAGTAACTGCTTTAAAAGGTTGGGGTTTCCAATATGCACAGGTAAATGAAGAAAGAGAATAGTTTGGCAGAAAAAGTACCATGTCCAAGGATCTAGATTCTAGTCTTATTTAATAATATTAAAATATAGGCAGGGCAGGGGATGTTTCATGTAGCACAATAGAAATATAATACAGGTGAGAAGCCTTTAATTTAGCAGCCTTTAGCCTTTAAAATACTTTGTAATTTATAGGAACTTATAGGCCTATTTTTTTTATTTTATAGGATTATAGGACAATAGGAATAATATAAAGACCCAGGACCCAGGCCCAGAGACATTCTGAGTCAACTGAGACATGTATTTCTGTCTGAAGTGTCTGGGATTGTTTAGCTTTCTAAATTAAAGTTAAAGAATTAACAGGAAAACCTTGTTTTTTTTTTTTTGCTTCTTAAGTGTGTACAATGCGCACATGCCATTAATTAAATAGTAATATAATAGATTAGCCTATACATCCGAACCAAAATACTAAAAAAATGGTGGCAGGTTCTGTTTTGCTCTGTTCCGTTCGTTATTCAATGAGAATAATATGGTGATCGTTTTCTATGATCTGTGGACGTTAAAAGCTGGACATTTATTATGTAGGCTAAATCAAAAAGGTAAATGATGAATTTTATTGCGGACATATGTTTCACCTGTTATCTATAGATGGGCGTTGACTAAAAGAATGGGACTATTCATCCAATACGACATAGGCCTACTCATACGTACGACCATTTTCGATTTTATTTAACTAGGCTATTCAATATGAAAAGCGAACAGACCAAGTGACGTCACTGAAGTTAAATTCGAACTGTATTGCTTTAACTATTTTAGACAAAACAATTTTTCACTTACTGTTTATTGAAAAATCAAAAGTAAGCGTTCAATAAATGACAATTCAAACGAGTTCGTTTAGTATAATATAACATATTAAGCGATTGCAAATGAGCAACCTAACTTGACATCAACAAGGTCGGTAGCCATGTTTTAGCCTAACTGCATAGCAATACACGAAATGTTACGATTGGTTGCATTATAAAACGTTAATTTTCTATCCCAGTTCGTTTCATTTCGTAGATTTCCGTTAGTGCATTAGGTCGGTTTTGCAAATAATGGCAAAATCGCAAACCAAAATGTTGCCTTTTGTGATTCAAACATGAACAACGCTTTTTTTTTTCCAATGGCAGAAAACTATAGATCTATTGATCTTTGTAATCTTTGTTTGTCTACAACCAGTAGTTGTATTTGTAGCTACGCCTGCAGTAGGCTATATTCTTTGGTCTACATTCTTTAGATGAAATAGATGTCTAAATATTTCATCTTTTCTTATAAGCTTTATAATTAGGCTAGGCCCTACTTAATTTTAATAAAAATATTTTAATTATTTCTCCAGTAAAACTTGGCAAATATTTATTGCATGGTAATTATAAGTTATCTTACTGTCTTAATTGGTAGGCCCTTATTATATTGATGAAATAATTTAAAAATCTAACAAAACAAAGGCCTACATATGCCATGCTTCATAAAAAAGAACTTTTTAAAATGTAATAAAAATATAAAACTAATTAAAATGCTATCTCACATTAATTAGATCTAGATCTATACGTCGGTACTAGAATACGCAACGTCTGTATAAGGTCTGAACTAAAGAAAACATAACAAATTGGGCTTATTGGGAACAAATTCAGAAAAAAAGCTGCAAGGTTCATATATAGGCCTATTATAGGCCCTACTAGCGAATATATATTCACAACTGACAAGAGTAGGCTAACACCAATAGTTAGGCATAATAAATCGCTAAACCTAGAAACATTAGAGGATAGAATTGAGAGCAAAGAGTAATATTATAATTACCCTCCCGATAAAAAAAACCACAGAATAGCAGCGTTTAAGCTGGATTCGAACCCGAGACTCACTGGGTAGGCAGCCTCATATGTAGCCTAATGAACTCTATGCCTACCACCGTGTCTTTTTCAGAAGAATGGCCTATGTATGGTGGGACCGGCAAGCAGTCCTCTTTCCTGTGACTAGTTCTGAGTAAGTAGCCTATATCAGAGTAGGCCTATAATATAAGGATATTATATGTCTTTAGGGACTCATCAGCCTCAGTGCCCTCACATTTGTTGAGGGATTATATGCCCGGGGGCGACACTTCCATGGGGGGGGGGGCGGCAAATGTAGACTAAATATAGCAAATATGGCACTAAACAAGCAGTTACAGTTTGAAAGGGGGCGGCGCTGAAACTTTTGCCCTGGGGCGATAGGCCCTACATATAAGATTGTAAATAAGGCTCTGCTCAGCCTTCCTCCATCCTACACACATGTCCTATGCCATCTGAGTCAACGTTGACGAAGAAGAGTTAACATGCTTGGTATTTTGGCCTGCCAGCACTTCGTTGTTAGAGACATGGTTCATGGTCTCGCCACTAACATTTAAGCGCTTACTTTATAGCATTGGTACTCAACCTTTTTCGGCTCACCGCCCCCTTTTACATTTTTTTTCCGCTCACCAACTTAATTTTAGCGGAAACATTTGTTAATTAAAGGGAGATAATTATCCCTTTTCATTTGAGGTAATATTTTAATTTGTTTTTCTTTTATAAAAAACTGAATGGCTTGCATTTATAATTTGAAATGATGTGATAGAACTGTAAAAATGATTTGAAAATTGTATAAATATTATATGACTAAAGAATTTATATGAATATTTTCAAGCATTTAATAACTACCCAGTTTGTATAATTACTACGTATCTATACCGCTCAGCTATTGTGGTTACCTCTTTACAAATGATTCAAACGCATTAAAGGACATCTCGGTAAAACGAGTAAAATTAGTAATATTAGCCGATGTTAAGGCTACAGTCCGGTGAACCAACCATAAGACGAGACAACCGCATAACATATTTGCCAAGTACTAACCTCTACTTCATCGAAAAGTCATTGCAATTCTTATTTGTTCAATAATATGTATGCCTACTGTTGGGGGATATCAGATATTTAGTAGCACTTGCGTTTACATCATATTTCATCCAAAAACTAATCGATTCAAATAGCTGAGTTGTTGAAATTATAGCAGGTACGTATGTACCGCCCACTTGCCCTTCATCGCCCCCCAATCGCCCCCGGGAATGTTATCGCCCCCCTAAAGCTTCTCATCGCCCCCTGGGGGGGGGGGGGGGGCGATATCGCCCCCGTTGAGAACCTATGCTTTATAGAGATTAAAAGATGAAATATGCCTAACAGTAGCAATTTAGTCTACGCAAAAGTTATATATAGGTCAGGTCATAATCTAAGAAATACTTTACTTTAGTCATTTAATGGTCTTTTCGTTATTATTATATCAAAATCTGAAATTTCGATAGAGCAAGATGCAAATCTAGTGTAGACTCTATATATATGTCAATATTCACCTATCACTGATATAAAAGGAGCCAAAGCATATGAGTGGCATTCGGGCATGGAATGGGTTGCCTGAACAAATCAGGAAAACCAATAACCTAACATCATGTTAAAACATTAATAAAAATGCAAGACTAGACTCGGACCACGGATGAGCGTAGGACGCAATAATCTTCTTTATAGAAGGAGCGTCTGTAATGTATAAGATAAGATAGGCTGTGACTATTCGTACACCCGGTGTACGAATAGACTACAGTGGTCTATCCGTACACGACATGCGCATTGACGATTTCAGGACTATTGACGCTATAATCAGTGTTACCACTCCTTGGTTTTTTCCCCAAGATCTTGGCTTTTTCAATCGAAACTTCGGATATTGTCTTTTTATTTCGAGGACCTGGGCTTTTTATCTTGGCTTTTCTTTTCACGAAAATATTAGAATTTTTTTATGTATTTTAGTGGTCAAAATGTATTTGTGGAAAGCAATTAAGTCTAAATGCGTGTCAGCGTGTCATCAGCGACATGTATTTTAGTGTATATAATACAATAATATTAATGTATTTTTGGGAAGCAACACAGTCACTCCTCAAAACTCCTAGTTTGGATGGACATAGAAAGAAGTAGGCCTACCTGGGAGTATACTCATTTGAGTCAGTGGAGCCTTCTCTATGGAACTGGAACAGGATATCTCAGACACTGAGAGAATCTGGGACAAGAGAATCTTTTAAAAAGAACTTACAGACCTTTCTCTTTGGCTAGTACATCTGCCACTGCAAATCATACCAAGAGCACACTGAGCATGCTAATTTAATAGCATGGATAGAAGCGCTATAAGAAATGCCCATTATTATCTTATGTCGGCTGTATTGCTACAGCAGATTTAGACAGACTCAGCGTGTCATCAGCGACCATGCTGAGGTGTCTGGATGAGGTGGCAATGAGGATTGGGGGTGAATGAATCTAACCTCAAATTTGACAAGACAAAATAAATTGATCCGACATCTTAATTAGTAAATACCCGCCGCCGCTTAGTGCAATTGATAAAAGAAATATCTCACTTTATATGACTATAATAAGCCTATCTATAGGTTATAAACTGGAAGTAGTTCAGACCAAAAACAATGCGAGGTTGGAGGAGAGACAAATAGTGTAAATTAGTATTAGTAGGGAGAGGTGAGGGCAAAGGGTAAGCAAATGTATAAATGTAGTACAAAGGGGTGGGAGGTGTGCTAAATTTTGCAAAAGGTAAAATAGTGCACGGTTTGGGGAGGGGTAATCACATGCAAGGCTTTTTCTGCACTTGTGCATGATTTCACCCTAAGCGATTCAAAACCCTTTTTTAAGTTTTAAAATTTGAAACGGTAATAGGTCTAAACAGATCATTGATCATATTACAATTTAAATTTAATTGTTTCTTTTGTGTTTTGAGGGGAAAAGTTGTGATGCCCTAGATTCATGCAAGTGATCTGCTATTGAAGAATACAAATCAGCACACTTTTCAAGTTCAAGTGTTCATTTTGTAGAGCTTGACTGACCCTGTGAAAATGTAACACTTCTTCCCAAAACACAAGCATGAGAGAAAACTTTATCACCTAAACTGACTTTCTCACACTCACCATAATCTCACATATATATATATAACAAAATCATTTTTTTCAGGGGTTCAAAATGATTAATAATCAAAATTTATTGAAATGAAAATGGTGTTTTGTCACATTTCAAAAAATTAACAAAGGGAGGTAAAAATACCATAACTGCCTACTTTTCAAAAATTCATTTCATTAAAAAAAAATCAAGTAATGAACATACACTATTAACAAATACATCAAAATGTAGGGTAGCTTTAGCTCTGTATATCTATCTAAATTGCATGGGTTTACAAAAAAATTACACAAAATTAACCATTGTACCAACAAGTATCATAGTTAGATCAAAATGAAGGATATTTACAGCTCTAAAAAGTTCAACAGACCTTGAGGTCATTACATAATTATTTACAGTACAAGCATTCCAATAACAGGTCAATGGTTTACACAACAAAATAACTTTGCACTTTTCAAACATCAAGTTAATCAAACTATTTCTTTTTTTTAAGCTAAGCAAGTAAAATATACTCCATAAAAAAAATGTTTAGTCAAAAATGGGTGACCAAAAGCAAAGCAAGTAGTAAGAAAAAAAAACAATACTGCAAAAATATTACAAGGGTAATATCAAAGACATTATTCACAAGCAATGCAAGTAAACAACAACATTACTGCAAAAATACCACAAGGGTATAATATCAAAGACATTATTCACAAGCAAATGAAGCAAAAAAAAATATTTATGCAAAAATACCACAAGGGTATAATATCAAAGACATTATTCACAAGCAACTGAAGCAAAAAAAAATATTTATGCAAAAATACTACAAGGGTAGGAAGACAACTTATGGGAAAACATTAAATAATATAATATCAAGTGGTGAAGGAAGTTGACAATGTTACCCTAGAACACTGACGAAAAAAAAACAAAAAACAACATCATAAAAAGCAAAATTAAAATACCACACTATCTACACAAACATGAAACCACACTAAAAGACTAAAAGAAAACTATCTACCCTACCTACCAGCATGCAGAACAAAACCATTTTTTAACACACATACTTGACCTATAGCCTACACAATTAAAATGAGACCATTCTAGACAACTATCACACTGAATAAGTTTAAACTCTCCATTGTCAACTTCCTTACACACTTGACAAACAAATAAATGCATAGCCTTCTTTTCAAAAAGGCGCCGGGAAAGTTCAGACCAACTCTGACCAGTAAAAAAATCTTTAATTACAACATTATCATCCTCTAAGAGGCAAGCACCCAATTCTTCAGCTGTTTTTAAATTATTAATAAAAAACGGGGCCACTGAACCCTCTGTAACGGCAGATTTTATTAGGAAGGCTTTCTTTTTTTCAATGGCCCACTCTGCGTAAGAAAGAGGAACTTTTGCTTTTCTTTTACGCAGAGTAAACGTTTGTTTGTTTCTTGGCCTACCCTTAACCTTTACAGCAGTCATCCTGACAGACGAAAATGTCAAATTATTATTAGACTGTGAATCCGAAACAGCGGGTTGTGGGTATTGACAAGAACTAGAGGGTTGTGTGGCAGGGTGTAATAGATCAGTAGCAGCTGGGAGTGAAAGATCAATAGTAGATGGGACTGGGAGTGAAAGATCAGTAGTAGATGGGACTGGGAGTGAAAGATCAATAGTAGATGGGACTGGGAGTGAAAGATCAATAGTAGATGGGACTGGGAGTGAAAGATCAGTAGTAGATGGGACTGGGAGTGAAAGATCAGTAGTAGATGGGACTGGGAGTGAAAGATCAATAGTAGATGGGACTGGGAGTGAAAGATCAATAGTAGATGGGACTGGGAGTGAAAGATCAATAGTAGATGGGACTGGGAGTGAAAGATCAATAGTAGATGGGACTGGGAGTGAAAGATCAATAGTAGATGGGACTGGGAGTGAAAGATCAATAGTAGATGGGACTGGGAGTGAAAGATCAATAGTAGATGGGACTGGGAGTGAAAGATCAGTAGTAGATGGGACTGGGAGTGAAAGATCAATAGTAGATGGGACTGGGAGTGAAAGATCAGTAGTAGATGGGACTGGGAGTGAAAGATCAGTAGTAGATGGGACTGGGAGTGAAAGATCAGTAGTAGATGGGACAGGGAGTGAAAGATCAGTAGTAGATGGGACAGGGAGTGAAAGATCAGTAGTAGATGGGACTGGGAGTGAAAGATCAGTAGTAGATGGGACAGGGAGTGAAAGATCAGTAGTAGATGGGACAGGGAGTGAAAGATCAGTAGTAGATGGGACAGGGAGTGAAAGATCAGTAGTAGCATGGTGCAAGAAAGTAGAAGGGTGTGAGATATCACTTAAAGTGGAGGGTTGTGAATTACAACCGCTCCCAGAAGACAGATATTGCCCCTGCCACAACAAAAATAGCGCCTCTAGCTGGTCCATCATGGCATGAAAATCCCTGTCACCACACATTGCCATAAAAGAAATGATTTTTTTTGACAAAAGTGAGGCCTGGGCATATTTAGTTTCAGGCACAAGTGGAGGCAAGTTGGTGCAAGTTAAATTTGTACAATTTATATTATTTACAATTATTGAATCATTTGTCTGAGTCAGTTTAAACCTATGGCCTACTTTGAGTGGCTCATACATAGGCATGTTACAAAACTTTCTCACAAATAATATATGCCTACAAGGGAGGTCCATGTTCCTAAAGAAAGAACAAGAACACTCATTGGCATTTGTAAAATACTCCTGGTCATCATAAACAAAAAAATTATCACCAGAAGGCCTAATAGCAAAATGCTGCTTCTCTGATATAAGAACTTGCTTAATTACCAAAGAAGCTGCAAAGTAGGTCATGTCAGACTTGATTAGATTGACAATTGGATTATCTAAGTCTGTATTGTACTGTCTACTGTTAGCCTGAATCAAGCTGTTGATCACACTTGTGCTGTGAATCTGCTCATCATAACTCATTAGACAATGTAATGCCTCACTCAATGGCATTTGGTGATGCATGGACTTTTTAATCTTAGAGTGATAGGACTCACAGTGAATGGTGGTAGTCACATGCAATTGTACATTTTCTAATTGTGTATGAGCAGCCCACAGCTCAGGCTTGTTCCACCAGTTAGTCTCAAAATACTTTACAACATCAGAGGGGGCTATTGCTTTAATGCTTTCCTTAAATTCTTCATACTCAGTATCACTCTCTGTACTTTTCATGCTGCCAAACAATGCGCCAATGGCTTCCATTGCAGGTCTCTTTAAGCCTCTTTTGCATAGTGCTTTTTGAATAGCAGTAGCAACATGAAAAGAACAGAGAGTGATACGAGCTGAAGGAAAGACAGTTGAAAGGGCCCCAATTTCAGAAAAATCTTTATCAACGAAAAAAGTAGAAGTTTTTTCAAAACTGTAAGAGCTTTTAAGAAACTCTAAACAATGTATGAGGACATTTTTTATCTCACAGCTTAAAAAAGCATGCAAGACACTTTGTCCTCGGCCATGTCCATCCACCACCATCACAGTGAGAAGGGGTAGATGGTACACATTTGTTTTGTATGTAATATCCAGAATTAAAACCTCTGGATATTTTCTAATATATGACAACATGGGGGCAGTTTGAAAAATCAAGGACACAAAACTATTATCTGCATCCCTGTTGACATCCACTCTGCCTCCCTTGTCAATAATACATTTAATAACACTATCTACATTTTCTTGGTCACTTCTGTGCAATCCATGCTTCTTGGTCTTTGACTTCATGTTGTACACATCCTTTGACAACACTTGTAATCCCTGCTCCTTTTGCAGCAAGTCTTTAATCTCCCCACTGGACACCGACGAGCACGATAAAAGGGCCTTTACCTGGGCAGTCATGTCTGGTCTACGCCTCTCCGGGAGCACAGATACAGACTGAAAATATAAATATTAGTACAATGGAAAAAAATTATAAATCGTGAGATTGTTGAAAAAAATCTGTCAAATGAGTGTTTAAAAGTTGTTTTTTTAAATATTCAATACGACATAATATGAAACCATTTTATCAAAGCTAACACAATAATGATATTGAAAAGGTATAGGCCCTAGGCCGAATTCTTTTTACCTCCACTGTAGGCACATGCCCATCATGGGTCAAATTGGCTATGGTCACCACTAATTGCCATTGCTGGTCAACCTTTTTGGCCTTGATCCTAATTTTAGCTTCACAGCCAAGCTTTAAAGACCTGAAAACAAAATAATCTAAGAAGTCAAAAAGCAAATACTATTAACTATTATATTTTTTAATTAACGACTATCCATAACAAGTAACTTTTTATAACTATGCCTATAGGGTAACAGGGGTAATAAGCCCCAAGAATTTAATAACATTTATTCATTTGAAAAGGGAAAGTACTCATAAACATGGGACTTATACCGGTACTTATTGGCAGACTTTCCCCTACACCTAATCATTAGGTTTTTGCTAATGAAGCAATTTTAAAAAGATTTGTAACCAAAGTAATGCAATATAAATTATAAAACCTCTAAATTTGCACCACTTTAGCATAGACATTTAAAACTAATTACAAATTTAACATGCTACATCTTTACCTTTGGTTAGGGCGGATGCCTTTAGACTCTGATTTTCTAATAGTGCCATGCTTGCATTCAAACACGGCACGCTCATATATCAGATGACTCAGTTCTGGTTTACCTATCTGAAAAATATTTTGTAAAAAAATGATTAAAGCAATTAAAGGACTGCTTTTGAGGAAATATTTATTTGATAATACATAACTTGACAGGGGCTTTGCCTGGGTGACAGCGAGAATCCCTAGAGAAGCGCCGACGGGGGAGGGGGCGGTGAAGGGTAGACCAATACTCAGTATACATATGATAGGCCTATAGAGCCTATAGTCTAGGCCTACTGCATACATAACATAATATAACTAAATTGTTGCTGTAATTATTTATTTCTAACGATATGTGTATAACTTAATACCGTTCCTGCAATGTAGAATACTAGAGTCTATAATATAGCCTAATAATTGGGATTGATTAACGTGCGTTAAGTTTACCTGATTTGAGCTCCTCCGAATAAATACAGCGTTTTGGTGGGCCGCCAATTCTTTCATTGCAGTTTCAAAGGCAACGAAATTGGGGAAAACTCTTCCGACAGCAAACATTTCAATGGGATCCATTTTTCAAAAGAAGTGAAGCGTGAATCGAACAATCAATTTAAGTGAAGCGTGAATGGAACAATGGAGCGTAGCGAACAATGAAGTAATAGATCGTAATCTAACCCTTTTCAATATTGGCGCAATGCGAAGCGCAAATGAGATGTGCGCATGTCCAAAATAAATGCGCAGTCGAATTTAATTGTCAGTGCGCATGCCGTGTACGAATAGCACAATCCGATGCGGAGTGTGCTATCCGTACACGGGTGTACGAATAGTCACTTCCATAAGATAAGATAAGATATGAAATGGTTTTCCTTTTTACTGTTTTAAACAAGGGAGAGCACTGTAAATAAAACACGGTTGAGGAGCGTAAACACAAACTAGACCTAAGAATTTTGGGAATATTGAACTTTAATCTGGGTATTCACTTCACACTTAAAAGCGAAAATGGCAACGATTTCACGCCGATTAATGTTCTCTCACAATTCTAAAAAATTGTTGAGACATTGTCGGTACTTTGCAACCACACAGAACTATGATTCGAAAAGTTCAAGGTAAACTCACAAATCAAAATGTAGCTTAAATAAATAAATTAAATTAACACTATTTAATTTACTATTATTAACAGTAAATAAAATTGTAGGCTTCATTTTATTTAAGTTTTTATTATTATAGGAGGCTAATTATTGGGTTTGGTCGTGGACTTTAGACTTTACTTTAACTTAGGTGGTCGGTCCTGTTGGTTGGATAATAAGATTATGATTATAATAATTAGGCCCAGGGCCCAGCCTATTAAATATTTATTTATTCTGCAATATATTTCTAATCTAATATTTAATATCATAATATAGTCTAGGTCCTAATTAATATCGCAATATTCAATATATGATTTTTTTTTTTTTTTAAATTGTCTCTGCCTTATGAAATGAATCAAACAAAACACAAATTATGCAAAATAATTTTAATAGGCCTATATAATATAGAAGGCCTATAGCGGCTATAGCCTATTATATAAATAGGCCTAATTAATATTTTTAATACTAATACTAATACTGTTAGTAATAGTAATACTAGTAATACATTTGTTTAGTCATTATCATTAGGTAAGGGCCTACACTAAATAGTAGACTCTAGTAGGGATGTGACAATTCTTTTCAAAATTACTGATTGTCAATTTCTCAATGGTCTTAGCTTTCCAACAATATGCTAGATAAAAAATCTCCTATGACTTTAATAGTAAAAGAATTTACACATTTTCTTTGCATGGAGTAGCCTATATAGGGAAAAATGTGCCACAATTTTGAGAATGGGCGTCCTTGTAAAAAAACAACAACTTTGCCATTTTTTAACATAGAGTCATGATCTAACCACAATTGGAAAGGTCTTTATAAGTAGGCCTACTATAATCCTAAACTACAAAACAAGGTTCTTAAAGCATGGAAAATGGGGGAGGAAAATTATGATGGGAAATTTGGTTCATTTTTGTTAACAATTCACACAGAAAAGGACAACTTTATTATTGCTTGACAATGAGTCTTTATTTTACCACCATTTGTCATGATTTGAAAAGGTCACATTAAGGCCTACTATAAAGCTAGAATTAAACAATTGCTTTTTCATTCTTTTGTTTGGATGGGGAAGGGATTATGATGGGCCATTTTCTGGAGACACCCTCCACTTTCATACTGAGGGTCCAAAGTTCAATTCCTAGTAAGGGTTAGGATTTGTTCCAGTCTTAAGGGTGTCTCTGACTCTACCCAGCTCTGATGGATACCTGACAACAGTTGAGACTAAGTAAAGGAAGCCAGACATTGTATCTGCCACACAATTACCTGGTATGAAACTGGTGAAGGCTGCTTTACTGATCAAATGGACTGAGTACTTCCTCTTTTTTGTTTGTGTACACATATAGAATGAAGAAAGAAAAAAACAAAGCACATATATGGTGCAGAGGAAATGTAAGAAGTGGGCTGGCTGAAATTGTTTAGTGATTGGAGCACTATTTCTTGTTTAAGTCAAAGTCACTAGTTTCCACATATTACTTATTCATTAGGGCCCATATATTGTTTAGTGATTGGAGCACTATTTCTTGTCTAAGTACAAACACACGAAGATTGTAAAAGTCTGACAAAAAAAGAGTTGTTAGCCGGTATTATATTTTTTGTTTAATTCTATTATGTTGATCTGTACAGTTTCAAAAGGTAAATTTTTTATGTTGACTGTTAACATATTACAGTGGACACCGTCCTGATCCATGTCAATCAGCCTCTATGTTGGATATTGGCACAAGAAGACTCTTCAACGAAGAGCATGACATCTTTCGTCAGACAGTCAGAAGGTTTATGGCAGAAGAAGTGATACCACACCATGCCAAGTAAAGTATAATTATTTAATTGCACACACACACAAGACCATAAAAAATTGAATTATAGTACTTAATAACTTGCTCCATGAAACATCACTGGCGCTAGGGCAGCAACAAAGTCACACCACCTGTCTCGGTCAGATACTACAACGCTGATCCTTCCCCTGAAATGACATCTGCCCTGCAATCTCCTGGTCTGTGGAACTGCAAGAGGTTGATTTCGGCCAACCTCTCTTCCTCTTTCCTTCTGGGGGTCCTAAGACGGGCAGTTTTAGGTACGTCTCCGTCTTCTTTTCTCAGCAAGAGATCCGTTGGTCCTGTGGCTAATACACTGGACTGTCCACACGACGACCCTGCCGTCATCTAATCCCTGCTGCACTGCAAGAGTTTTGGGCGAAGGCGTAATAATCTTCTATCTGTAACTTATATGAACTCATAAGAACTGTTCATGTCCAATCCATCGCCTATGACATGATGAGGGTGCTCATTTCTTAATGGCAGCATCGGACCATCACAAATTCAGTGGATACATTTCTCTGCAAAAAAAATTCTGAGGCAATACTAACTAGTCTTAAGAGTTGCAAATTAAAAGCCTGGACCAGATTAATTAACTTTTTTAAAATGGAGCTTTTACCAGAGAATTTTTTTATCTCCTTCTTTTAACTAGGCTGCAGAAATTTTCCCAAAGCTCATGAACCATTTATGTAGATATGGGACATTGTGGTCTAGAAGCGGCCCAGTTAGATTGCCACACTGAAGGTCTCAGACTTAAATCTATCTTAAGGCCAAGTTTTTTTTCCCCAGGAAGGTAGTCCCTGAGTTTATCCAGCTCTGATGGGTACCTGACATTAGTTGGGGAAAGTAAAAATTGCTGGTCACACAATCTTCCTGACCACAGAAACTTGTTAATGTCGTTTCACTAGCCATGCAGACCAATATGATACTTTACTTGCTTACAATTGTGTAGATTTGAGTGACTATTTCTGGTTAACTTTCTATTGTTTCCAAAGTCCCAACTTTCATCTCTAACAGCATTTGTTGTTTATGCCTTTATGAGCATTTCAATACAAAATCAGTCCCTCCACGTGAAATCACATTAGTTAGGCCTATACTAGAATATGCAGCACCTGTATGGAACCCATCAACTAAAGAAAACATAAAAAAATTAGAGCAAATCCAAAAAAGAGCTGCAAGGTTCATAACCAGTGATTATTCCCAATTAACAAGAGTAACACCATTAGTCAAATCACTAAACCTAGAAACACTAGAGGACTCTAATTTAGAAATACAACCCAATAACAACTTGTTGCAAAGCTCAGATAAACATAAAGACAAAAACACTTTCCTTGTCCTTTATGCGAGAACAAATGCATATAAGTGCTCTTTCTTCCCGAGTAGCATTCGGGCATGGAAAATGTTGCCTGGACAAGCCATGAAAACCAGTAACTTAACATCATTTAAAACATTAATAAAAATGCAGAACTAGACTCGGACCACGGATGAGCGTAGGACGCAATAATCTTCTTTATAGAAGGAGTGTCTGTAATGTATAAGAAGAAGAAAATATTCTGTCCCAATGACTTAGTAAGCCAACTAAATATAGTTAATTTAAATTTTGTTATAATTTTTCTAAAGAAATGTTTTTGTTCACAGGTAAAGACTCCCATATTTTTTTGTTTGTTTTTAAATATTTTTCCTTTTTCATTTATTTGTAAATCTAATCAATCAGTGAAAAATCCTTTTCAATTTCATATATGGTAGCAAAAAATGAAAATTCCTAAATATTGGCACATTTTTTAAATGGTTTAAAAAAACAATCAATAGCCAACATTGTGAGTTAATAATTCTTGCTCATGAAATATTTAATTTTTTTTTTTTTCCTAAGATGGGAAGAGGATGGTCAAGTTAGCAGAGAGGTATGACCTTGAACTTATAGTCAATCTTTACAGTAAAGTATTTAGACTTGATTTCATTAATTCTCATTGGTTTCCTCAATGAGGCTGTCCGTATAAATGTTGTGCTTAATTTGTGTAAAGATGCTCGCAGGTCTCTGTGAAGTGAAAGCAACGTAAATACTTTTTTTTTTCCTCCTTCTTTTTACAGGTGTGGGAAAAGGCAGGTCAAATGGGCTTTTTGGGCATCGATACGCCAGAAGATCATGGCGGGATAGGTGGTGATTTCATCACCTCATCTGTTGTCATGGAAGAACAGTACGTCGCAGCAGTCGCAGCATCGTCGAAACTTTTATTTTTTTCTCTATTTTCTTATATATATATATATATTCAAACTTTTAAACTCATTTTTGAAAATTAAAAAAAAAACTGCAAATGTAATTGTTACGCAAAATTTTTCTCAAGGTCATATGCCAACTGTTCTGGGCTTGGGTGGCCTTTGCACTCTCACATCGTCATGCCCTACATTTCGCACTATGGCAACAAGGAGCAGATTGAAAAATTCATACCGAAAATGACTGCAGGAAAATGTATTGGTGCCATAGCCATGACGGAGCCAGGGGCTGGAAGGTAATATATTCTGATAGACAACTTTTTATCACCATACACATTTGATAGACAACTTTTTATCACCATACACATTTGATAGACAACTTTTTATCACCATACACATTTGA
The DNA here is from genome assembly GCA_949126835.1 of Anisus vortex. Lineage (NCBI taxonomy): Eukaryota > Metazoa > Mollusca > Gastropoda > Planorbidae > Anisus > Anisus vortex. Next base: position 39,246,567 of record OX421500.1, on the reverse strand, counting down.
TAGACAACTTTTTATCACCATACACATTTGATAGACAACTTTTTATCACCATACACATTTGATAGACAACTTTTTATCACCATACACATTTGATAGACAACTTTTTATCACCATACACATTTGATAGACAACTTTTTATCACCATACACATTTGATAGACAACTTTTTATCACCATACACATTTGATAGACAACTTTTTATCACCATACACATTTGATAGACAACTTTTTATCACCATACACATTTGATAGACAACTTTTTATCACCATACACATTTGATAGACAACTTTTTATCACCATACACATTTGATAGACAACTTTTTATCACCATACACATTTGCTAGACAACTTTTTCAACATACACATTTGCTAGACAACTTTTTCAACATACACATTTCATTAAACAACCTTTTCTACCTACACATTTTTCCAAACAAATTTTTTTACAAACCTGGTTCATGCAAAATGCAAAGAAAACAACTTAAAGTTCTCCTAACAGCGTTTCCCAATCTGAATTTTATCACGATCGTTTCATTTTTATATTTTTACAGTGCGACTAATTAAAAATGCTGAAGCATATAAGCATATACAAGCCTTTTAAGTTTTACCAGTAATTAATTTCACGCAATTTTTAAGACAAGCCATGTTTATGCTGGGGGGGCTGTCGCCATCATTGGAGTCTAATATCACAAAAGTTCGATCTGAGGCAAAAAATGCATATTTTAGGTCCAGCACAATATTCTGGGTCACAACCCAACATTTCTGAAATGCTATTCTAAGTAATCTCCCCCTGAAAATAATCGCAAGCTTTCTCGCCTCAGTCTTAAAAGGGAAATTAAGTTTTGAAACACCCTTGGTGCCAGTTCACTTCATGGTGTTTCACGGTTCGTATTTCAACAGCGACCTGCAGGGCGTACGAACAAATGCCAAACAGGATGGCAGCGATTACATTCTCAACGGAAGCAAAGTGTACATCACAAACGGCTACATGGCGGATGTGGTCGTCGTGGTGGCCATCACCAACCCGAACGCCAAGACAACCGCCCACGGCATCAGCCTTTTCCTGGTTGAGGATGGACTGAAAGGCTTCGTTAAGGGAAAGAAACTTAATAAGATGGGTCTCAAAGCACAGGTGTGTGTATTGTGTAACAGCTCCAAGGGCATTTAAGTCATTTCATTAAAGTCATTTCAATAAAACATCCAAGTCATTTCATTCAAGTCATTTCATTCAAGTAATGTCATTGAAGTAATGTCATTAAAGCAATGTCATCAAAGTAATGTCAATAAAGTAATTCCATTAAAGAAATGTCATTAAAGTAATGTCAATAAAGTAATGTCATCAAATTCATCTCATTGCTTGGTGCTACATATATTTTTTTCTGTTAGTTATATATATATAATATGTACCTAACCTTTATTGGTTTTTTTTTTGTGCGCTCTGATTAAGCTTTTGGCAGAGTATTATTATATTCTTTTACAAAAATGATACTGAATTGAAGCTCCATCCCACAATCCATTTATCTTATAAGTTTACAGACGTTCCTTCTAGATAGAAGATTATTACGTCCACTAGGCCCAAAACTCCTTCAGGGCGACAGGGATCCGTCGGTGGCAGGGCTAGAACCCGCTAACCCCTGTGAGTTGGTTTTTGGTTGACAGTCCGGTGAACTAACCGCTGGACTTGCCTTCTAGTGATTTTATACCAAGTATCCACTTATCTTACAGCTGTTTACAACTGTATATAGATATACAGTGTGTGATTAAAATAAAATGGTCTTTTACTTAACCAATATTGCCACAAATCCAAAAGCCTGTCCCCAAAAAATGTGTGTGTTTTTCATTCATCCCTGCAATATTATTCCGGTGATTAGGATAAATTATTGAGTCTATGCTGTATCCTGTTCTTTATCCTATCAAATCTTGTCGTCAGAGCTAAGCGAGAGGATCTCTGTTCCCGGAGCAGAGCTGTAGATATTTTTCTTTTTATATGATAACAAGGGAGATAAATTATATTCTTTAAAATTAACCCTTTGACTGCGCAGGTTTTTAATATAAATATTTGCTGACGTGGCATATTTTTACCATTTCTTTCTTTATTGATGACGCGTTGCTGTGACGCCCTTGGTACATGTTTTAAAGGAAATGATGACGTCGATGTGACATCCACTGTATTTAAGGGGTTAAATATAAATATAAAGACTTTAAAATAAAGCTGATGCAATTTTTATGTAGTTATAAATAATGATATATTGCTGTCAATATTTGTGATTACTTGGTCTTCCCTTCTGTTATTGCATGCTTTAGTACGTCACCTTTCATGATTTTGCCATTTCATTAATTGAAAACAGGATACTGCTGAATTGTTCTTTGAAGACGTCAGGCTGCCAAAGTCCAGCCTGCTCGGAGAAGAGAACAAGGGCTTCTATTACCTCATGAAGGAGTTGCCCCAGGAGAGGCTGCTTATCGCCGTGATGGGCATTTCCAGCTGCGAGTACATGTTTGAAGAGACGAGGAGGTATCTCCGTGAAAGAAAAGCGTTTGGAAAAACCTTGTCAAAGTTACAGGTTAGCCCATTTATATTTCATGAAATTTAATTTTTGTTGAATTGTTTTCATTAGCTAAGATTATTTAAATCTTATTAATGTTGAATGGAATAAAATGTTGGTGTATGAAGTTTTGTTTTGATGAATGCTATATCTTGAATAAAGAAGCCTGACCATAGCACTCTAGTTCTCAAAGATTTCCATTGGCTCCCTGACCAAATTGATCCGTAAGGCTGTTGAAACAGCCTTCACCAGTTTCTGTGGATACTAGGGGATTGTGTGGCCAGAACAATGCCTAGCCTCCTTTACTTTACCTCAACTGAAGTCGGTTACCCGTCAGAGACGGGTTCACTCAGAAACATCCTCCAGACCCAAGAACAAGTCCTAGCCTTTACCAGGATTCAAATCCTATACCTTTTGGTACGCCGAGTTGATGCTTGGCCACAGTGTGCTCTGTGTTGAACCGCATCGAGTGCAAAAATATGTCTCTTACTTACAGATGCATGGACTTTCAGCAGCTTTTATTCCAAAGGTGCTGCATCATCATAGCAGTAACTTCTGAAAATTCCCAGTGTGGATGGACACAAAAAGAATTCCTTTGGAGTGGGCTTGTTTGAATCAGTTTGTCTCAGACTCAGGGATGATGAGACAAGAATCATTTGAATCCTCTAAAAAAAGGGTTTAAAGACCTTTCTCTTCAACTAGTGGTTGTGTGCCTTCCCTAACCCAGCATCTGCAACTGAATCGTTTAACATGCAGTCACTGAGACTGCTATGTGATAGCATGGAGAAATGCGCTAGCTATATGAATGATTATCATATCTTATAAATTTATGTACAACGAAGAAAGAGTATGAATATGTTGACACCCACAGCGCTATCCAAAGACAGAAAAACTAGTCGTAATAATCCACCTTCAATGCTAGCCTTAAAAACATTACTGACTGGAAAATCTATGCAATCAATGCCTCTCTAACTGAAGCAATCGTCAACGTACTAAACTAACTGTCACTCAAAATTTATACAACAAAAGCCAACAGGGGAGTTGAAACTAGGGAGAAAGAAATAAAGTACAAAAAAATGTGTGTCATCACAAAGTTAACAGAATTTGGGATATATATTTTAATATTGAGCTCATTGCAGATAAACATTTAGGAAAGTTTCTAAGTGGTTCTAAATGTTTTATTATCTCTCCCCAAAGAAAACTCAAATATTGATCAATATTTAAACATATAAAGTAACATTTCCTTCAAATTTACATGCCTATCAAAACTTGCTGAGTTTTTAAAGGCTTATATTTGAAATAATTGAACAAATATTGCTTGCAAAATCTTCTAATCAACATAGATGAAATATTAACTTTCAATATTTCTATTTTCTAAGTAAGCTCTCAAAAATACAAGTAGAGTAAAGTACCCTTCGGACTAAACTGATCATACCAGTCTCTGTGGCCTCGCATACTAGGTGATGTGTAGCCAGCACAATGACCAGCCACCTATACTTTACCCCAACTAATGTCAGGTACCCATCAGATCTGGGTCGGCTCAGGGACACCCTCAAGTCCCGAGAAAAAATCCTAGTCTGCACCGGAATTGGAACCCAGAACCTTCTGCTCGCCAGTCGAATGTGCTGTTGCTCGGCCACCGTGCCCCCGAAATACAAGACTGTAAACATTTCCAGTTATTTAACAAGTATTTTCTCTTCTAAAAAAGACATCATTAAAATATGATTAGTTCCATTTCCATCTACAGGTGATCCAGCACAAGTTGGCAGAAATGAAGACTGAGATAGCCTGCACCCGAGCTTTTGTTGATCGATGCATTGAGCTACACAATGAAGGAAGACTGGATACAAGCACTGCCTCCATGGTGAAATATTGGTAAACATTAGAATAGTACATTTTTTTGTTGATTGTTCACTTTCATCTCACCAGACGATACCATAGCTTGCAAGCAAGAATGCTAATAGAGCTGTTCTTTCTTTGGGGGGGGGGGGTGCTCCTATCCTGGACTCCGATGTTCCAAACTGGCTTTTTTTTCTTTTTTTGTTTTGACTACTGGCAGGGTACACTACCGTGTGCTAGCAAGTTTAGAGCTAGCAATATTTAGGGCACTTCCTCTAGTCCCCTTCCTCTGTGCTAAGGTGGCCAGTGCTTGTCCTAAAAAAGCACCTTTACTCAAATGTTTAGTTTTTATGAATGTGTGAATTAATTAATTAATTTTGTGGACACATTGGAAAATAGTGAAAGTATCTAATAATTATTTACAGACCATACTTCTACAGTGAAGATTATTGCCTGTATCAGACTAAATAAAAATATATTGGACTAATGTATATTATGAATTTTACACTACTGGTCTACTGACAGTCATCGTCTACCTTAAAATTTAAAATTAACCCTTAAACTTTGACATTGTGTTTCAACTAGACAAGTTATTGTCTTAAAAATTTTTTTTTTAAAGAGAGACAAAAAGAAAAGTCATACAACTAAGGTCTGGAATACAGTAACAGAGTTGGGAAAGTTTGGGAACACTGACTTGTTTTTTTAAATTAATGAAATTAACCTAGGTTTGGGAAACTTCGTGAATTTTGCTAAAGTGGACAAAGAAGCCTGAAAAATATTTATTTTTAATGTTACAAAAATAACTAACTATATAAATAAGTTCTTCACTCCCATCATGTTTTGTCTTTCTAAAATTATTCTTTGGGGATTTGAAAAATATCCACAAACATTTTTTATTGTTTGGACTACCTATATATACTACCAGTCAGTATGAGCTTTCACATGGATCAGTACAAATTGTTTTGTGAAATTTTGTGTCAAGTTTTGGTAAAAGTTTGTGAACTTTTAAAAATAGTTTTTAGAGATGGACACATGAGTAAATCACTTGACCATATTTCAGGGTCAGTGAACTTCAAAACCGAGTGGCCTACCAGTGTGTCCAGCTCCACGGAGGCATGGGCTACATGATGGAATGTTCTATAGCTCGAGCCTACGTCGATGCCAGGGTCCAGCCTATCTACGGTGGCAGCAGTGAAATTATGAAAGAACTCATTGCTCGTCAGATTATCAGCTAAGAGACAACCCCATTCAGGTTCTATATGCCTCAAAAAATGTGTTTCTAAAATTTCATTCAAGTGCCATATGCCTAAAATAAATATGTTTCTAAAATTTCATTCAAGTGCCATATGCCTAAAATAAATTTGTTTTTGAAATTTCATTCATGTTCTGTATGCCTAAAATAATATTTATTGAAATGATCAAATAAATAAAATGATTGTTATATTGTAACATTATATATTGAAATGATAAAATAAATAAAATGATTGTTATATTGTAACATTATATATCTTTTAAGAAAATAGTTTTATTTAAACATTTCTTTGTTTTATTGCAGACTACTGACTTTTTTAAATTTAATTATCTAATTTTTCAAAACATATTTTCTTCATGACAATATTTTTACCTTACCGGTAATGAAAGTGCTTCAAAATTAAACCCTGTTTAAATTATATTATTTTTTCACCCAAACAAACGTCAAGGACCTATTTTACAAATAATACAATGTACAATGACACACTTGTACATAAAGATAAATTTATTTATCACAATTTGAGAACATTATTATTTTATCATAACGGCAAGTGAGAAAACCTTGCAATGGTGATAAGGTCCATAGCAAAACAAATATTCGGCCAACGTGATAAATTATGTTCATGAATGTTCAATAATAGTAAAATACACTCAAAATTTAAAACTATATTTCTGTGATGTTTTATTTTTACATTGCTTATTGTGGTTCATAGTATTTATTATAAAATACATATTTCTTTGAAATTAATTTTTTATTATTTAAATATATATATCAAATAAATACTTTAAAAAGACATGCAACTGTGTATGTGTTATTGAAACCTATTGAGCTTTTTTTTTTTATTATACAGCATTTTAGAAGCAAATTATTTTGATTAAAAATGTAATTTATTTGCTTTCCATATATGATACAAAATATTTAAAGACCAACTGAAGAGGTTTTTCTCAAAAGGAAGAGATTTGGAATAGCCTCATATGGAAGTGACGTTTGAAAAATGAAATAAACATGACCTTCTAAATCTATATTTAACCATTTTGTTAAAAATAAGAACAGGGAAAAGATTTAAAACGTGTGGCAATATTCATTTTTCCTAGTCGAAATACTTTCTCTGACGTCACTTTCCTATGTTGCCGGAAATTAAACATTTCAAATGGCTACGAGATTTTGGAATTTTCCTCAGAAAAACACACACATTTAAGTGCAAATATTGAACTAATTACTTGAAAGTTATTGATATTTAGTATAAATGATTTTATTAGCATTCAGATAAATGAATGAATACACTATTTACTATCCAAATCAAATGTAACTTAATTTTGATAAAAAGCTTTTCACTAGGTCTTTAAATATATCATGTGCATTTTTTTCAATATTTACATAAAGATTAACAACAAATTTTCTTTGAGCTCAAGTAAAAAAAATTACACATACAATTTTTTTACAAATAATCACATTAGAAAATACATGTAAACTATACAGGTCAGTTCTTGATATTCTCACAGAACAATACAGTTTTTCATCCACAATAAATGTAAACTAAACAGGTGTCTCTAGATGTTGTCATAGAGCAATACAGTTTTTCATTCACAATACATGTAAACTAAACAGGGTCGTCTCTAGATCTTCTCACAGAGCAATACAGTTTTGCATCCACAATACATGTAAACTAAACAGGGTCGTCTCTAGATCTTCTCACAGAGCAATACAGTTTTTCATCCACAATACATGTAAACTAAACAGGGTCGTCTCTAGATCTTCTCACAGAGCAATACAGTTTTTCATTCAAAATACATGTAAACCAAACAGGGTCGTCGCTAGATCTTCTCACAGAACTATGCGTTGCAGTGGTTTGACTTAGACTCAGGGCGCCTGGACACATCTGTACACGGCTAAGTGGTCGTTACCTCCCTGCGCCAATGTTGTTAACTGGCAAACTCTTCAACTCTGCTTTTGAGTGGCCTTCTGGGATAGGGTAGTCAAAGACCACAGGTTTGTTGACCAGCTTGTAGCTGACGTTGCAATTGGATCCATTGATAAACACGGTCTGTCCATCAGTTGTTACACCATAGCCTGAACATTTAAAACAACTTTTTTTTTTCAATGACATATAATCATACATGGATACACATTGAGCTTATCCTAATACAGGAGTGGAAGAGAAAAAATAAATTTTTTCACAATACAATATTAAACCCATACTAGTAGATTAAAATAATAATATTTACTAAATCATACATTAAGTAAAGTATCCCATCTGACCAAATTGATCTACAGGGCCAGTGAAGCGGCATTCACCAGTTTATGTGGTCACGGATTTTGTAGTCAGCGCAATGCCCAGCCGGCTTTACTTTACTCCAACTAACTCAGTTACCCATCAAAGATGGGTAGACTCAGGGACACCTTCCAGACCCAGGACTGAGTTCTAGCCTTCATCAGGATTCGAACCCAGGACCTTTGGTAAGCCAGCCAAACAAATGGCCACTGTGCTCCGTAAATGGATTAAGATTAAGTAACGCTATATATTTATCTGTCTAAGTGAAATGATACACAAACGTTCAAAGATCATGAAGAACTGGGGCAAGTACTGATTGGTGGATCAATCAATGCCAACTCTAAATCTATTCACCTTCATGGATATGTCCAAACAAATGGTACTTAGGCTTGACCCTCTTCTGCACAGTTGTCAGAAGCTCAGCACATCCGGCTCTCGTTTGACTGGTACACAAGTCACCGAATCCTAGATTATTTTTTACGGAGATGGACACAAACAGGACCAGTTACTTAATGTCACATATCAAATATTGTATCAAATTAACCTAATAAGTTGTTACACACATTTGTAATGCATATAATATAGTATAGTGATTGAAAAAAAAACATACTTTTTATTTAAATTGAACAATTTGTTCACTCAGTAATATCTTGTTCTAAGACGGAAAGACAACATTTATGTCATCAAGTCAAATTTCCATTTATTTGGATCAATACGGTAATATTATCTTAACTACTGGTTTTCCACAAACCTATTTTATATGAAAAAACAAACACATTATGTCCTATCTTCACTTATCTATTTTCTCTGCTTTTTAAACAATTGATTAATTTGTCTTTCGTTAAAACTACAATCTTTCAGTCTACTAAAAACTTCTGATGCATTTTTCTAAAAACTATAGCCTGATGACATAGAACCAGAACAAGATAATACTGAGGGGAAAAAATGTTGTAAATGTAGTTCATTTATATCAGCTATTCGAGTTTATAGAAACTATTTGCGGTAGACATTCAATATGACTTAATAAATGCATTAAAAAACATATTTTTTTAAATTTAATCTCATGTTTAATTAGTGCTACCATCTTTTAAATGGGAACAAACCTAAAGGTGGAGAATGTGTCATTAGAATGTCAATGTCATCTGGTATTAGGTCCCACTTTTCCGCAAGTGCTTTCCCACGTGGAAGGTTGAAAGCCCAGCCGCAAAACTCTGGCTGCCTGTGAAATACAAGTTCATTAAATATTCCAACAGGACAACTCCAATAAGCTATCAAAATAATGGTTATTTTATAGTGTTTCTTTTGCTCTATGTGAGCAACTCTTTTAAGGTTGAACAAAGTGAAGCATGATTGAATGGAACACATTCATGATAAAATGAATATTGATCAAGACTTCCCAGTCTTTATAATAGTAATAGTGTTATGTCTAAAGTATAGGATACATGCAGAATGGGTCAATGTTACAGATGGTGGAAAAGTTGGACGTGGACCTAGCAAGTGTATGTTAGACTGCTGGCAACTGGCTTGCTTGGCCTTGAGTTAAAATTTCTGTTCAAAACACACTCTTGGTTAAATGTTACCTGGTAAGTGAATATATCAATGTCCGAGAACAGTAAGTATCTTTTCGGTACGAATTGATCCATAGGGCTAGTGAAGCAGCGTTATCAAGTCTCTGTAGCCAAGGCTTACTAAGGCATTGTGTGGCCATCTGCCTTTAACATTACCCCAACTAATGTAAAGAACCCATCAGAGCTGGGTAGACTCAAGTCTGAGGAACAAATCATAGCCTTCACCAGGATTCGAATCCAGAGCCTTTGCTATGCTAGCCTAGCGCGCTGCTGCTCGGCAACCATGTGCCCATCCAAGAACAGATTGGTTTTATGAGCATATGTATCTATGCAAGAGCAAACCAAAAACATTTGTTGTCAAGAAAACTTACCAAGGAGTTCCATAAATTTTGATGCCACAAACTTCTATCGATGAATCATGTAAGTAGATACAGTGCCGAAGAAGTTCTCTGCTAGAGCTCACATTGTATTTTTGGTGTTGAGTTGTCGTTACCTAGGAGCAATGGGAAAAATTACTAATTGTAGGCCCAAAGTTTTTTAAAGTCATTGTAAAGTATGTAAAATAATATCATTTAAATCATATTAATGATGAATTCATCATACTAAGATCAAGTGTGTTGTTGAGCGATTTGTATGTTATACTTTACAGATGCTACTTGTATATACAAAAGATTCACTACGCCAACATCGTCGGTTATTGCTGGGTCAAAAGACTAATATCAAATGTACTAACTTTTTTTTTTCATACTTAACACAAAGTGTTTAAATAGTAATTCAGCATGACTAGTATCAAGTGAATTATTTTAATGATTTTAATTTATAAATACATTGCTAAAGTAATGAAGCAAGTAAAATATTCCTTAAAATAAGCCATTATATTATATAATGTACATTTATATATAAGTATAAATAACCTAATCAGCACATATAAAGTGCAGCTTGAGCTTAGAGCTAGAGCTGAGCATATTGCCTGGAATCGGAGATGAGAACTGAATATTTTTTTTTACTGCTCTACGCTCCCACCTTTCACCATTTGCCCCTCTCACTTGCACAATTTGCCCCTCCCACCTTGCACAATTTGCCCCTCCCACCTTTCACAATCACCATTTGCCCCTCCCACTTGCACAATTTGCCCCTCCAGCCTTGCACTATTTGCTCCTTCCAACTAGCACTATTTGGCCCTCCCACCTTTCACAATTAAAGAGTGGTTTTTAAAAGTCACTCAGTCCACATTTTATAGTTTATTTTATTGTTTAATACCAGTATCCTTTTTTTAAATAGTTTGGAACAATTAAAAAAAAAAAATTATATCGTGAATAGGGCCTACTAAATATACTAGGCCTTTAAATTAAGTCAAAGACATAACTCACACAACCATACACTGATACCCTGTGCTAAGCTAAAGCTAACTTAAAGTATAATATCAGTCCATTGGACTGAGTGAGTTTTGAAAAAAAATCTCACATTTTGATATCACTTTTTGTAAAGTTATTTTAGATTTTCTTTTTTTTTTCTCTAATTAACTTAGATTTGATATCTACACTACACATATATAGAAACGATCACATTTTCAAAACAAAAATCTTCTATATCATGAAAACAAAAAAGTGTAAATATCTTCAAACTTGAAAAAGTGGACCGAGTTACTTTTGACAAACTACTCTTCAATTTGCCCCTTCTGCCTTACAATCATTGTCTAAGTAACTGTTGTTTTTTTTACATTATAATGACCTATTGCCCATATGAGTGAACATATGCTAATTACCTGTGTACCAAATATAGAGGAGATTTTTGACCTCCTTGATGTACAGTCTGTATCAAATGAAATCTCATGATTCCCAGCAATCACTATCTTAGATTTGTGTGGCAGATTACCTGTTAAAATTAAATAGATCAATTACTAGCTTAGTTCAATAGGGACAGTAAAACAACCAATATCTTAGTTTAGTGTCGTGGATGACTAGTTCAATAGGGACAGTAAAACAACCAATATCTTAGTTTAGTGTGGTGGGTGACCAGTTCAATATGGACAGTAAAACAACCAATATCTTAGTTTAGTGTGGTGGATGACCAGTTCAATAGGGACAGTAAAACAACCAATATCTTAGTTTAGTGTCGTGGATGACTAGTTCAATAGGGACAGTAAAACAACCAATATCTTAGTTTAGTGTGGTGGGTGACCAGTTCAATATGGACAGTAAAACAACCAATATCTTAGTTTAGTGTGGTGGGTGACCAGTTCAATAGGGACAGTAAAACAACCAATATCTTAGTTTAGTGTGGTGGGTGACCAGTTCAATAGGGACAGTAAAACAACCAATATCTTAGTTTAGTGTGGTGGGTGACCAGTTCAATAGGGACAGTAAAACAACACAACCAATATCTTAGTTTAGTGTCGTGGATGACTAGTTCAATAGGGACAGTAAAACAACCAATATCTTAGTTTAGTGTGGTGGGTGACCGGTTCAGAAGGAACAGTAAACAATCACTATCTTAGAAATAGTCATATGTAGTAGATAGGAACAAAAAGACAATGACTTTCTTAAATTGGTGTGGTGGGTGACCAGCAGTCGTAAATAAGTGAACACAGATGACATTGTCATTTACCACAATAGTGGGTTAAAGTTGTGAGAGCTATTTATTCTAATTATCAGTTTATTGAAGATATTACAATATTCATTTCTGTCCTCAAAACAATTACTGATATTTTTTAAACTATTCTTCTTAATTTTATTTAACCACCCTTTGTTAAATTTGTGCACTAAAAATAGTATTGTGTTCATTCTAATCAATTAAATCTAGAAACCCCATAAGTAGTGGTGGGCCTATATTTTTATAAATATTCATACTTTATCTTACTAACTTTTCATTAACAAAATTTTTAACTCAAAAGGTAAATTATGCATTATTTGTAAAAAAAATTGATACCAGAAAATGACAGATAATGGGTTCTTAGCATTTGAAAACCTTCAAAAAAAATGTGTATATATTTGTGCAAGTTTAATTTACATTGTGTTTGCCCTGTAAGCTGATTTCTATAGTAATATATTAGTTCTAATAGGCCTATAATTAGGCTGCAAGTTCCTATGTTCAGAGGCGGCCTTAGCAGTGCTCGTGGCCCAGGACGATTGTCATATGTGGGGCAGAGAGCCATGAGTGTAGGTTATACCACAACTTTACACAATGACCACAGGCTTGTTACTAAACATGGGACATATGTAGATCTCATTGCATGTTTGATTAAATTATGTATTGTAATTATTCTTGTACTTAGAATGATTTTGTGGCCTTTAACTAACTTAATTAAGGATATAGAAAAAATTGTGCATGCATAATTAAGGAGATAATATTAATTTCTGATAAACCTGCTGTTGTGGATCAAATCAAATCTCCTATTGCTAGCCTTTTTTCTTTCCAGAGGGAATTTGCCCCAGTTACCACCCCTAAATGCCACCTCTACTATGTTATATATATATAAATATTTATTCTACCAATATTACCTAGAAAAGTATCAAATTCGTAAATAGACTCTAATTCACCACTTCTAGTAAAGTCTCCTGCATGTAATATTACATCTCCTGGCGGTACAAATGCTGGAATTTTTTCTATTCGGCTGTGTGTGTCTGACAGGCACACAAACCGAATTTTGTTGGGGTCAATTGGGCGAGAAGAATCTTCAAACTCTAAAGATTTGATAACCTGCAATATAAAATTAAGAAGGAGATTTAACCAAAACAAATATAGACTCTTAGCAGTAAACAAAAAAATATTTTCCAGGTGACTAAGTAGAGTGTAGCTTTGGTTACATAACTAACAAATAATTCACACAAAATAAAGTGTGTCTAACTAACAGTTTTATGTGTTACAGACACTCCTTCTATACAGAAGAGTATTGCATGCTACACTTATCCATGGTTTGTCTAGTATTGCATTTTTAATATTTTTTTTCAATGATGTTAATTTACTGATTTTCCTGGTTTGATCAGGGAACCCATTCCATGCCCAGATGCCACTTGGGAAGAAAGAGTACTTGATGTATGCATTTGATCTTGCATATGGGATAAGAAAAGTGTTTTTGTTCTTATGTTCAATTGGTCTTCTTCTTTATATTTGATTCTTCAATGTTTTTAAATTAACACAGGCTTATGTATGCACATTGTATTTGTGTACACATTTTATAAGAAAGTCTGAAAAAAGCTGTGATGATTATTTCAAGACACCTTGGGTTATAAATGCCTCAAGGTACGAACAATTCAGATTACAAATAAGATCTTTGAAAACAAATTTGTCTCAAGTAACAAACAGTGTTTTGGGTTATTGACAAATGCGAGAGACAGATAGTAAAGTTTAACGTTGGAGTTAAAATGATCGCTTATTACTAGTATAAACAAAGACCTTGCAGTCCTGACAGTGCTAAGCACTTGCCTAGATGTACGAGCATGTGCAACCTCAATTTCATTGGTCTTACTACACAGCAGTAGCATATTTCTTAGCAGTGGCAGATTATCTGTTTCTTATTTTCTTTGTCAACCCCATCAATTATGAGTTTAAAAAACGGTAGTGAGGCACAATGTATGCCACTGAAGGTAACAAAAGAAATAATTAGGAAACGTGTATTCTTTGCATTTTGTTAAGGAAACGAACAGATACAAAATAACTATTCTTTCATCTTGAAATGAATTGTCTTTATTTCATTGATTTCTATGATCCAGGTTACAAACGTTTTAGGTTATAAACCGATTACATTTGTAACCCGAGGTACTACTGTACTTGCTTATATGACTCATTTTCTGTCTAATGAGTCTTTAAATAGTAATTAAATATGGTAAGCCTACCTGATTGACTTTGAGCTTATCCCAAGCTTGATTAGGCTCATTCGTTAACGGGTTTATTGGAACTTGAAATGTGTTCTTTGTTGGTGCAAAAAGAAAGAGATTTGAAGATGGTGGTTAAGAAGAGATTATAAATAATGTTGACTCTTAATAGGCTTCTCATACAACTAATACTGTCTCCATTTATTATTTTAGACAAAGTATACCATATTCTGTATCATCTTCGCCATTATCAACTCTTAGTGAAGCATAGGCCATCAACAATTTCTTTCCATGTCCTCCTGTCTCTGGCTATCTTCTCTAACTCCTTCCAAGTTCTCCGGATCAGCTGCACATCCTTTTCTACTTCTCTTCACCAGGTGTTCTTTGGTCTACCTCTTCGTCTTGCACCCTGTGGATTCCACGAAAGAGCTTGTCTAGTGAAATTTATTCTGTATGCTATGGGCCTACTATTAAACTATTGTCAGCAAAGTAATTGTGGCTGACCAAATTGATCGAACCATAGGGCCAGTGAAGCAGCGTTCACCCGTTTTTGTGGCCATGGCATACTAGGGGATTATGTGACCAGCAAAATGCCCAATCAACTTTACTTTGCCAGAACTAATAATCTCAGGTAGACTACCCATCAGAGCTGGGTAAAGTCAGGGACACCCTCCAGACCTGGGAAAGAATCCTAGATTCAAACCAAGGACCTTCGGTCGGCTACTAGGGCCTATATAATTTATAATTTGTATAATTATTAGTAGGCAATAAGTTAACGTATAACCATTAGGCCTATATATGGCCATGACTAAGTTTTTTATTATTATATTTAATTTACACCAGTATCGTACAGTGACCATATTGATTTAAAAGCCTATATCATACTATAATCAAGGCTACTATGGCATATATTACAATAGTATTTATTGTTAGGCAGCCTATAAGCTATAATATAGCAATATATATTATAGCTATATATAACTAGCCTATATAATATATTATATAATATATATAGTCCAATGCAATATTAAATATAAAAATAGGCCTATAGCAAAATTTTTTTTTTTGCAAAACTATTAGGCCTATGGCAGGTTTTACTATAATATATAAGGACTTAAAAATTTTTTTTTTACAAAAAAAATATTTAAAGCTTATTTAGCCTATTATATATAATGTATTATATATATCATTTTAAAGCCTGGAAGCTAATTATTAAGGAATATGAAAATTTGAAAGTCGGTTGACTTTCCAAGGTTTTATAATTTAATATATAATATATGGCCTATAGGATTAATTATAATTTTAAGCTTGTAGGCTATTATAGCCAGCACTGGACATAGCATAGCATGGAGTAGTTTATTCTAAGTAAGCTTATTTGCTTATAATCCCTATAAGTCCCTAGCTCAGAATATAAACTATTATATAAGAATATAGCTTACATTCATTGAAAATAAATAATATGATTCAATCTTTTCTGCTGCCTATGTCACCTGTGTAGTACTGTGTACCTTAGCTTAGCTGACTGGCTCGAATCTGTGAATGTGACACCAATTAAATTAATAGTTACTGTGTGGACAGAAATAGAAACTGGAGTCATAGGCTATTGATTTAATTGATCATGGCATATTGGAAATGATATGGTGATAATTTAAGACCATAGGAGGCCATAGACTATGGCATAAGCTAGAGGCTATCCATATTAGGCCTTCAGTCTACAATTCGATCATCTTCTGGTCTACTTTTTTGTTTGAGCTGTTCTGTGTTTGGCGTGCAAAAGGCGACCCGCGGCGCGGGTCATATATAACTTGTAGGCCTACATTCTACATAGGCTAACACTCGGTTCGCCAAGCCTATGTTCCCCACATTCTGCTGTTTTATGTGGGAGTGGACAATGTATTATAGGCCTACTGTAAGGTGGCTCGGGGTTGTTGGGTACATTCTGTCAGTTGAAAGCTATTTATTCTTAACTGAAATATATTATATTATATAGGCCTATTTATATGGCATGGTCATGGGGTCATGACTCTTTAACAATGAGGCATTGTTTTTATAGGGGGGGGGGGGGGGGAATAGGCCTAGCCCAGAAAAAAACAACCAAATGCCCAATGTCAATATGTTAATACATAAAGCATGCATTTCTAAATTTAAAATAAGCTTAATACACAGTGATCTTTTTAAATAGTCAGGAATATATGAAGATAAGAACACTTTTGATTTATTCCATTTCCGAGAACAATAAACGCATTATAGGCTTTCTTCTCGAATGGCATCCGGCTCGGGCATACAGATAGCTAGACTGCTATGACCTTTGAGTCAAGGCTTTGACTATGCATAATTTATGGGTTGCGGGAATAAACTAGTAAAGTATCATTTAATGTCAAAATCAAAAGGGAAGGGTGTAATAATCTTCTGAATAGAAAGTCTAAGAAAGGGTGTCTGAAACATATAAGTATAAGATACGATAAATCTGGCAACAAAAGAATAGCTAACTATAAACTATAATAAAATAAAAAAACACTACATCTGTGTGAAAAAAACATAGGCACTGCAGTCCTGGCTGACACCCCTTCTTTAAAGGGAAGTCATTCTAATATCTTGTATTTGTTTACATTTTATTTCTCTGGTTTATCTTGTAGGCCTATTACTTTTATTATCTCGTGATACTTTACTATTTTGTTTTTCTTCTCAATTAGATGCAAATTTAAATAAACATTCAAGTTTTTAATGGCCGAGGAGGTTTATATTTCAGACAACGGATGTCATTTCTTTCACGATTTGAATCCGCCAGAGACATATGAATCTCAAAAGGAACTTTTAAAGGAATTCACGAAAAAACACTTCACATTGAACAACCGAGTTGTTTTAGTTACAGTGAGTAGCGGGTAGCGTACGAAAGAAATTATTAATTAATGATGTTTAAAATTTTTGTTTGTTAGGAGAGTTTACCTTGTATACTAAAATATTACTCAACCGTTGTTACTGACTATTAAAATACCACAACTGGCACAACCCAATAACAACCTGTTGCAAAGCTAAGATAAACATCACTTTCCTTATCACTTATCACTTTTTATCCGATCCCTTATTACTTATGATTCTATGAACTTATGCGAGAACAAATGCATATTATAAGTACTCTTTCTTCCCGAGTGGCATTCGGGCATGGAATGGGTTGCCTGAACAAACCAGGAAAACCAGTAGAGTAACTATTAAGTTGACTTAACATCATTTCAAACATTAATAAAAATGCAAGACTAGACTTGAACCACTGATGTGTGTTGAGTGTAGGACGCAATAATGTTCTTTATAGAAGGAGCGTCTGTAATGTATAAGATAAGACATTTTCTACTAACTCTAAACTAACTAAAACTTTTAGTAAAAGTAAAAGACTGATATAAGTCATCACTAAGTCATTTAATAACTAATTAGGCTACTGATGACATAGTAATTATGACTCAGTAATTAAGACTCTTAGACTCTTACTCTTTATTATCTATATTTCATGATCTATATTTTTATCTTATTTATAATATGGTCGCAGATGCTAATAGGCTTACTTGTCCAAGATCCAAGAAGAATCCTATCACAACCTACCCATGGCCCATGGCCATTATTATTATTCATTTGTTCCAGTCTGGCTGTGGGCTCGCAGATAGTAAATTAGACAAATGAAAAATCTTTGCCTCTTATATTTATGATTTTAGTTATTAAAATAAGTCAGGTAAACTATACTATCTTATCTATTCGGGACCTTCCTTCTATATGTACAAAAGATTATTACCCCCTGTTTGAGTTTAGTCCTTGGTATTATTATTATTACTTTGAGTTAGAGTTCAACTTGCTGTCTGTATTGGTCCGTGTCTTATCAATGTTGCTGTTTTTATATAGTTCAGCTTTCAATCTCTGTCCTTCCTTCTGTTCTTCTGTCAAAATCAAATTTTCACCCACTTCTTATTATTCCATTGAGTTTCATATTAGCTTACAATAGAATAATGTTTTTGTGGTCAGCCTAACATTGTGAACAAATTAAGAGATTTCTTTTCATTTTGGTCTGTAAAGGGCAATGATCTCATTAAAATGTGTTCTCCTTTAGAAAAAAAAACATGTATGCCTATTTGTCATTTTTATTAACTAGTAACTATACTGTAAGTGTTTTGCACTTGCCAACTGGGTGGTTAAGGGAACTAAACTTCAACTAAATGTTTTAATGACGCAATGAACTATGTAGAACTTGCATTTTATTCAAGTGTAGTGCTCAAATCAATATTATATATAATGGACTAAAACTGTTAGACACAGTGTTTGCAGCATACTTTGATTTCTGTACTAAAGTTCCCGGGTTTGAATCCTGCTCTATGAGTATGAGTCCATACCCAAATATGATGGGTACCTGGCATTTGATGGGAGGAAAGTCAAGGCCGCTGGGCATTGTGTACAATACCCCTGTATGTAGTGGGTAAGGAAACTCATGAACACCACTTCACCTGTCCCCATGGACCACGCTTGATTCTGAAAGGGATACTTCACACGGATTAAATGCCTTGGACTTAATTAAAGCATAATCATTTAATGTCCTTTATATTAAACAACTTTATTCTTAGTAAATGATTTTAATATATATTATGTATAATTAAGTCAGGAGGGACAACTGTACCCCTTGAAAGCCGAACTGTTCGTTTTATTGACAACTTTAGTATTGGAACTAGAGGAGCTACATCGGCAGAGTATCCTTGACAAATCATTGGTTTGCTTTTGCTAGTCCCAAGTTAACTCGTATTAATTAACAAATGCATACAATATTTTTAATCTGATTATTTATACATAACACATTCAAATAACATCACAGAACATTTACATTTTCAGCCTCAAAATGTATACATTTATTTATTATGAGCTTAATTTTACAATTCACCTAAAACATTATAGTTGCTGGTCTGTTTATATAATACACAGTAATCATGATAAAATTGACAGTTGTTTCATTTGCTAAAAAAAAAATATTTTAAAAATTCTCCCTGACCATTTGTAAAGATATTTTCTGAAGCAAGGTTATGCAGTCATCTTTTTGCATCGGCAGAGATCATTGCAGCCTTTCTACCAACGAGTGGAAAAAAATATTTTAGATGCCCTAATATTTTCTGATGAAAATGAAACGGAAATAAAAGGTGTTCAAGTTTTTGTTAAAAACATATTTTTTTTACTTTATAGTTTAAAATAATTTTTTTATATATATTTTTGTTAAGATTTTGCCTAGTGGTAAAATCATATAACCCTAGCCCTAACCCTAGCCCTAATCTATTGTCAGTGGAAGCAGCATACACCAAAAGATTGGCACCATTCCTGAAAGAGTATCAGACCTTTAAGGCGAGAGGCATGCTGTGCATGGTGGAGTTTATCACCCTGTCAGACTACCTTTACCTATTGAAGGCAGCCTGTGATGCAGTGAATGTTTGCGGCAGTAAAGCAATGGTCTACCTGGCAGCCGCTGTGGCTGATTTTTACATTCCTAAAGGCCTGATGGTAAGAGATACTAATTGTTGTTATTTTTTTGTCCATCGGAACGATGAGGGCCATCCTTTGTAAAAGCGTCATCACATTCTCTGGGAGTGGGTTCACAGGTAGCTGCCAAGACCAATCCAGGCCTATGAGTGTCTGTCACGCTGGGGGGCACCTGTAAGCTGCTTGGAGAAGGAGGGCAAAACTTATTGAACCTGGTTTTTCTTAGTTGTCGCTAGAGTGGTGCATCGATCTGTCTTTTATGTTTGTAAGCCACTTCTCCGGTCTTGATTTGGAATGCCATGTGGCGCGATCAGTTACAAAGATTCTTCCAATTGTTGACGTAGAAAATTTTTCAGGGAAGCCCTCAGTGTATCTTTACAGCATTTCTTTTGATTGCTATCAAAACTGTTTTCTTTTTCCAGCTCTCCATTGAGTAGCTTCTTTGGCAGATGTAAATCTGGCAAGTGCCCATCTAAGCTGTGCTTACTTAACATTGCACGTATTCTGGAATAAGTCAAAATGTGCGTGTGTAAACAATTATGTAAACTTTTTTTAAGTTTGCCGTAACACCAGCTCCCAGAGTCTTTTTCAACCTCATACACAGTAGCCTAACTAGGGAAAATGCCACCTGGGGTCATCATCATCATTGTCCATCACCCCAGCCAGGCAAGGGCCGTCAACCGAGTCTTCTGTCCTGAGCCATTCTTTCTAGTTGGTTCCAGTTGTAACCCATTTAGGGGTGCCTATCTATGATATAAGGCTTTAATTATTAGTAAGCTAATGATGAGTTGCTGCAGATAGATCAGCTGATAAGTGAGCACAGTTGTTACAGGTAGGTCAAACCCAAGACTATTTACACATCAAAAGCAATACAGTAAGTACTAGAGCTGAGAATCAAACCCACATTTAGTAGTTCGGGTTCAGTTTGGTCGCTAGCAGAGTTCAAGTTCGGTTTGTTCCTTTCGGATTCGGTTCCATTCCCATTTCTAGTATGTACCCTAAGTAATCCTTTCCTCTTTATGACAAACAAATAATTCTGAATATTTTGTATTGATCAAGCCAGAACACAAGATACAGTCTTCTGATGGCGCTCTACAGCTGACACTTGAAATGACGCCAAAAATGTTGAAACCGCTTGTCAAAGACTGGGTGCCTAATGCTTTTACTATATCCTTCAAGGTAATATATATAGTTTTTTTTTTTTTTTAAATCTGACATATGGTTGTCTAGCTAATTTACTTTGTTTTTTATCTTATCTTATACATCACAGACACTCCTTCTATAAAGTAGATTATTGCGTCCTACGCTCATCCGTGGCCCGAGTCTAGTCTTGCATTTTTATAAATGTTTTAAATGATGTTAAGTTACTGGTTTTCCTGTTCTTTTCAGGCAATCCATTCCATGCCCGAATGCCACTCGAGAAGAAAGAGTACTAATATGCATTTGTTTTCATATAATACTCTGAAACAAGAGATATATCTAGCATATCTAGCAAATCAATTTATTTATCATATATGTGTTATTATGTCCCAGTTCTTCACTATGAAATAATTAACTCAAGCCGCTTGATGAAAGTTTAAAAGAATTTAATGCTTGAACTAGTTTATATTGATTAAAATGTTGAAGAAGTTCTGTACGCAAGACTGGTTGATAATGAATAACTTCTTTGACATTTTTTAAAACAAACATCAGCAAAATACACCTCCTTATATAGGTGCTAGTGCAGAAAAAAAATCTAGAAAGAATTTTCCAGAATGTCTACACAAATAATCTCTAAGCCATAATAAAATAACAATAAAAAGCTCTTATCAATATATATAAAAAGCTTCCTGTTTGTGTTTAACCAATCAAATTGGTTTATTTAAAGACATGTGACCTTATTGCCTCATATTTTACCTTTGCAATTTGATTTAGCACATGTATCCTTCCTAGCTGAGTGGATAACATATCAAACTGCCATGCAGTTGACCCGGGCTGGAATCTCCAGTTAATCTATACCTTCTTTTTATTTCTATTAATATTAATTTTTAAAAAAGATTGTAAATCCATGGGGCAACACCAGGCAATAATTTACCTTTTTGTTATATAAAAAGACTTGCCTATTTTAACCCGTTTATAATATTTATTTCAAATGTATTCAGTAAAAAATAAGAATGTTTTTCCTTTATTAGATCTTTAGCTTTCTGTTCATTGTAGTTTGTAGTTTATAAAATGTTTATCTGTAGCTTGATATTAGACTGTAAGTGGAATATTTCTTTCTTTTTTTGTGTCATTGTTTCTAAGACAACATTCTTACTTTCCCCTTTACTTTCACACTTATTCTAGAATTTAAATATGTTCTCTTAGCATATTGTAGATACGCTTTCATTTCTGCTTATTTTGAAATGTAACACTTAGGCTTATGGCTTTATTTATTATAAAAGCTGTAAAAAAAAAGCTTTGACTGCATTGGGACTATGTAAAAAGAAAGGTCATGAAAATGGGCTGGTTATACAGTGGAAAATGCCATGGTAGTTATTGAGTTAATATTTTTAATAAGAAGCAAAGTCAACACAACCGTTCGCTACTTTTTCAAACCAAAAGCTTGGCAGCAACAATTTGTATGCACGCTTTAGAGACAGGCCGACCGTAAACACCAAAAAAGAACAAAAACTAAATACCGGCACAGAAAGAAATGTTCTCACTTCAGTTTTTATTGTAATATTATTTTTTTCTTTCTCTCAAATTGTAGATATTTGTTTCTCCGACATTTTGACGGGCATAACTACTAGTGTAAATATATCTTGTTCTTAGTGACTCACGCCATAATTTTTTTTCTTTTCTACAGCTAGAGACTAATGGAGATATTTTAATTGAAAAAGCCAAGAAAGCACTTTCTACATACAATCATCAGGTATGTTAAAGGGTGGATCAATGTCGGGGGGGGGGGGGGCACACCAAGATCCTGTTCAAGACTAGCCACCCTGGCGTGTCACGTAACATATGGTATGATCTCTACAGTACATATACTTCTCTCCCCACCTGCGGAATCCCCCCCCCCCCGATCATTATCGTGGTGGCTCGCTTATGTACCTGCACTGTCGCCCGGTAACACAAATCCCAAACTATAGGCCTGGTCATCCAGGCACCAGGTCTGGTTCCTCCTGATTGAGTCTCAGAGAGCCTCTTGGCAGTGCAATGATCATCGAATGCACAACAAGGGGCTGTCCTCCATGCGTTCGCCAACCAGTGTGCTCTTAATGTAAGTGTATAGGTGGTTTACATACCTTGCCGTTCTTGAGCCCTGAAAGTGCCTGATCACCGTCCTCGAGTCTACTGCTTTCGGTCAACGCCCATGGTAAAGTCAAAACTCTTGAAACCATGTTTGGATCAGCGTCAGCAGGCCTTGCACTCTGACATGGAAAGGTATAATTAGGCATGCTCTGTCCGAGGCTAGCCCTATGCTGGCTGCCTATAGGGTGGTCACGTGTTAGGTGGCTTGCTCCGTTCGGATTCCCCTTTTTTTTTCTCGAACGTTCATTTGCGCCCCCTCGAGCCATCCAGGGCTTGCCTCGTATTCCTGTTATGTAGGCTGATGGTGCGTGAAGTCGATTTGTCTGACACTGGGATGTCTCCATCTAAAGTGAACACATCCCCTCAAGACCACCTTTGAAAGCAGCTATTTTTACAGGACAGGAGATGTATACCTTTCCGTACTTTGCAACAGCCCCCACTCCAGGAGGGGCCAGTTTTGAGGGCCAAGGGTACAGAAGTGAATAATAAAATATGTATTTGATAATTTAAAGTTATATTACCTGATTATTTTTATTATAATCCTTTTCAACAGATGGTGATTGCCAACACATTGGATACCAGGAAGAAGGAAGTGTTTATGGTAACTAAGGACCGAGTAGAAAAAGTTAGCCTCAACGAGGAGGAACTAGCAGCAGGACGAGATATAGAGGAAACACTAATTGCTAAACTTGTGGACTGCCACACAAACCTTGTACATGCATTAGTTAATTGAGTTAAGTTATTGATCCAATGAAATTTTGTATTTGAAAATACATTTTTATGAAAATGTGTCTTTTAAATTGATTAGCACCGCCTTGTGCCATTTATCAGTCAGTCATTTCAGTTTTAAATTATTGTGTTTGCATCAGTCCCAAAAATGTTCTCGGCTCTTGTCTTTTAAGGCCTACAATTATTTCTGTAAGGTATTCTAGTATCAGATCTCGAGATCCCTGTACTTAATGACTTTAATTATATTATGAAGGAATGCTTCCAACCCAGAAACCTTTTTGTTTGTGCTATTTGTTGATGTTATACATTTACTGCTTGATGTATGAGACAGCACGGATCATGATAAACTTTTTATATGATGAATCAAAATCATATTATGGCATATTAAGACTAATATAAATGTGAATATTATATTTTATTGTTTGATTATTATATCATTTATGTTTGATTTTGATGATTATATTATTTTGTTGGATGATCATGTGACAATGTTTGATGATTAAATGATTATGTTTTAAATTATACTTTACACATTTGTTAGTATGATTGTTGTTACAAGGGTACATTTAGGCTGACAGACAGAATCATAATCACAACTACATTACAACACCCTGGAAAAACTGTCTGTGTATTACAGCTGACTTACTTTGATAATTCAACAACATGTAGACTCTATACTAGTCTCTCATTTATTATTTGATATACTCCCAAGTATTTAGCATTTTTAGTTTGGATTAAACCTTTTCCATTGAAATGGGGCAAGGTAGCTGAGCAGCAGTGCGTTTGACTGGCAATCCGAAGGCCCAGGGTTCGAATCCTGGTGGAGGCTAGGATTTTTTCCCAGGACTTGAGGGTGCCCCTGAGTCTACCCAGCTCTGATGGGTACCTGACATTAGTTGGGGTAAAGTAACGGAAGCTGGGCTTTGTGCTGGCCACACATCCCCTAGTATGCTGTGGCCACAGAAACTGGCGAACGCTGCTTCACCAGCCCTATGATCAGTTTGGTCCGAAGGGTACTTCACTTACAATATTTCTTTTTCTTTGATAGTCTAAGCAATCGGCACTACTCCAGATGAAAATACATAATCTAATTATTAGATCCCTTTTTATTGTAATGAAATTTTTTAACATTTTATTATCTCATATTGATCTTGTTGAATAACATTAAACAATTATCTACAATTTTCTTGAACCAGATTAAACAATCATCTACAAAAAGCCCAAATTTTGTTTCAGTTATTGGTGTTGCTTTTAGGTTTATTAATGTTAATATCTACATATCAAAAAAGTTTAGAATCATCTATCTAAAACAGCAGAGATGCCCTGAATATTGCAGGTTTTTAAAGCAATCTAAGATAGATAAAATCAGTAACTTAAGTTCACTTTTCAACTCTCTGGTCCTTGATATCAATGGATAAACAACATTGTGAGTCAATTGTGATAGAAAACAAACAGTATAATTAATGTTTCTCTAAATCAGGGGTCAAGAACCTTTGGCTCGCGAGCCAGATGTGGCTCAGATGTGGCTCTATAGATGGCTGCATCTGGCTCGCAGACTAATATTCGATTAAAAAAAAATTCTTTAGACTCCTTTGATCGACATATTAATTGCAGATCAATATTTCATTCTACAAATGAGCTAAAGTCTACTGCAGCTCAGCATCAGAAGTGGTAAAGGAGATAAACTCCGCTGACCTAAAAGATAGAAATATAGCAACCTGCTTTCATTGTAATTAAAGGGAAATAACTCTTGCCCTACGTTACACAAAATGCATACATTTACTAAAATTTTTAGTTTTAAACATAATGTATGGCTCTCACTGAATTACTTTTTAAAATATGTGGTGTCAATGGCTCTCTCAGACAAAAAGGTTCCCGACCACTGCTCTAAATCAACTCAAATAACTGACATATCAGGATTTTATACAAACAAATTAACATGATAGTATAATTAATTAATTCCTTATTAAAAAGTTATTTGCAGTTGGCTGAGGCAGAACAGTAAAACTTGAAGAATATAATTTCAGTTATAATAATAGGATAAAGGGTAAAGCAACAGACCACTCAGTTGTGTTTTTTAATTACACCCTCCATTATCAAATTTAATATGCTGCATTTTTTTTACATTAAAAAAGATTAAATTGTAAAGAAATACTAATTTCAACTGTCAGGAGTTCTTGGAACTAGAATTGTACACCTTTGCCTACCAGGTGCCAGTACAAAATAATGGTAAAATCAAAGTCTTGTGCAAATTCCATTGGTTCTTTTTTTAACCTTACAGTTTATACAGCCCAGCATTACAGCTGTCTGCCTGTCAAGATATTCTTTATTAAGTGGTTTTTAACCTTGTGTTCTATGGTCCACTTTCCAGCTCTGATAAAGGTTTTGGCAGCTTATAAGAATAATCGATGGCCATAAACTTGTGAGCAGTGGGCATTCAGCTATTACACAAACTAATTTTTAGGCTAGTTTTGGATAGTTGTATGTTTTTCAAACAATGGTATGCTGGTCATAGATTTAGTGTATGATGGTATATATGTACTGCAGTCTTCTAGTGAACAAACCTGGTGTCTTAATGAATTGTATTGCTTGAATGGCATGTATGATAAGTAAAAAAAATGTCATAGGAAAAGGAGTATAAACATATAGCTAATAGGAGGAACAAGAGGGATAATTATACAGCTAATAGGAGGAACCAGGGGGGACAACCTTACAGCTCATAGGAGGAACCAGGGGGGACAATCATAAAGCGAATAGAAGGAGGGACAATCATACAGCTAATAGAAGCAGGAACAAGAGGGGACAATCAAACAGCTAACAGAAGGATGAACAAGGGGGACTTCCGTATCTAATGGGAGAAGGAACAAGTTGGATCAATAATAATAAGACTTGTATAGCGCATATCCTGTTTGAAACAGTTCTATGCGCTGTCAACGGTTACAGACATAGTACAGACAACGAATAAAAGACAAAAATGTATAAATGAGAAATAATAAAATAGTAAAATACAATCATGACTAATTGGAAGAAATTTTAACCCTAGCTAACAGTTTATTTAAAATCTGGAATTCTTCTTCTTCATATTATTGTGGAGACCCCGTTAGGACAGAGGAAAGTCCACAATTTAACTACACATAAAATTAAAAACATCACGGCTGTAATTGGTGTAAAACTAATAAAATAATAAATATTTTCCAGTTAATAATTTAAAAATTGTTTTATTAATTGTCCAAGACTAGGCCAACTCAAAGTCATTATAAAATTTACCAACTACAACTAGCAAATTAATACTTAAGTCATCTTCTGTTATTAGTCAAATTCTTTAATTAAGAACAAATCAGTTTCTTCAGTGTATCAATTATCCCTAAATTTAATAAACAATAATCACAACTAAAGCTTCTTTTCATAAATGAACACAAAACAAAACATAATAAAAACTATGATATTAAATGTATCAGTTTATTTAACGGACAAAACTTTGACACAATTTAAAATTTATGTTTGTAAAAAATTGTCTCCAGAGTCCTGGCTCAAACTTGTCCAACAAAAATTGTTGCGGTACTCTTTGGTCTTATTTTATATATCTTGGGCAGATACCAAGCCACATGGAGTTGGGGATGGGGGTACTAAGCCCGCCCTGACAATTTTGAAGAAATTTTTTTTTAATTTTTTATTTCATATCTGTACGAAATTTGGTAAATGTTTGTCATGCAAAAGTTTATCCAACTCTGGCCTGGTATAAAATCCTGGCTTTGCTCCTGATCAAGAGCACAGTTTCCTAAACTAGCCGTTTACATAGTAACAATGATTGTTTTAAACACCAAATTTAAATGGATTTTGTTTTTTTACAGTTTTAAAAACAAGGTGAAGTAAAAATTGAAGAGAAAGGTCGAATAAAAAAAAAATTGGGGATGTAAAAAACAATAACTAATGAGCACCAAATCTATCACAGATTTATAGTTGTAATGTATATACATAGGTGCTCACCATCAAACATAAAAAAGAAATTAAAAAAAACAAACAAATCACAATCAAATAGACAAATAGACAGTTCTGTACGACTGAAATGAAAGGAAAAAGCAAGTGTGAATTTCACACAGAATAACCCAAAACCCTAAACCTGTTTAATCTGCTACAAACATTTGACTACATCTACCGGTATTTACTTTTTATTGGATACAAAAATACAAACAGGAAAAATAGAAAAAACTGTTAGAATGAAAGCAGTTGAGGGAGCACACAAAAACCTTCCCTGCAACTTTAATACTCTTTTTGAAATTCCAAATGCTTCAAAATTTGTTATTTTTATTTGTAAATAAATATATATATATATTTTCCCTCACAAAACAGCCCGGTGTGAAGCCGGCTGGTCCAGCAGTTAGATCACTGGACTGTCAACCAAAAACCAACTGACAGGTCGCGGGTTCTAGCCCTGCCACCGGCGGATCCCTGTCACCCTGCAGGAGTTTTGGGCCAAGTGGACGTAATAATCTTCTACCTAGAAGGAACGTCTGTAAACTTATAAGGTGTTAAATAATTAAGGAGCAATAGTCATCTAAGGGTTAAATTTTAAAACGACAACAAGACACTCATTGTGTTCATGTACACATGTAAGGCAAATCCATATTTATTCCAACAGGACCAAACAACATAAGATCTTCAGGCCAAAGTCGACAATTTCGTGTTGTTTGTCATTAAAATAACAAACATGTGTTGTTGTTTTTTTAATTTGCCAGTATATTTTTTTTTTACTTTTAACTATTGGCATCAATGATTTTTTTTTGCACCTTGAGTATAATTCAACAGTGGTAAATGGATTAGAAATATATTTGAATACATTAACACATTTCTTTTTTAAGTAAAAAAATAAATAATTGTGGGCGGAAAAAAAACTGGGGCCGCCTGTGCCCACCTGAAAAGCAAAGTGGTTTTAAAAAGACACCGAAGATAAAGAGAAAATTTGACATTGTCTTCAACCATGTAATGAATGGTTAATATAGATTGCATATATAATTGCATCAGGAATGTTTAATATACAAATCACACAAAATAGGTCAATATATAATTAAATAGAGAGAGAGAGAGAGAAAGAAAGAAATACAATATAAATATTAGCTACATGTTACAATTAATTAACAAGATAATGACTTGAATAATACAAGCAGAAAAACCAAAGATGACAAATTCAATAAAATTATCCGTAAAAAAATAATAATTTTGGTAGTCGAGGCTGTGTTAGAGCATCGTCAAGTCAATTTGTCCCCAGGAATTGATCCCATAGATCCACAGCTGGTGATCATCCACTACCAGAATGAGACTCCCCCACCGCTGCCCCCAGTCAGCCAGCTACCTTTCTTCTGAGTGGCTAGAACTGTCCCGCCTTGAGCCACAGCCATCTGGGCTGCATTAGGAGCACAGCCTGGGGGTGGAGGCTGAAAGGGGGAAATAATAAACATTCACTTAGTACATCGACTTGTTCAAGATAATTTAAATATCTTTATTGTGTCATTCAAACATTCACTTAGTACATCGACTTGTTCAAAATAATTTAAATATCTTTATTGTGTCATTCAAACATTCACTTAGAACATCGACTTGTTCAAGATAATTTAAATATCTTTGTTGTTTTATTCAAACATTCACTTAGTACATCGACTTGTTCAAGATAATTTAAATATCTTTAGTGTTTCATTCAAACATTCACTTAGTACATCGACTTGTTCAAGATAATTTAAATATCTTTGTTGTTTTATTCAAACATTCACTTAGTACATCGACTTGTTCAAGATAATTTAAATATCTTTGTTGTTTCATTCAAACATTCACTTAGTACATCGACTTGTTCAAGATAATTTAAATATCTTTGTTGTTTCATTCAAACATTCACTTAGTACATCGACTTGTTCAAGATAATTTAAATATCTTTGTTGTTTTATTCAAACATTCACTTAGTACATTGACTTGTTCAAGATAATTTAAATATCTTTGTTGTTTTATTCAAACCTAAGAAATCTGTACTCAAATGGAAATATGAATGGTTGATTCTGGATTGTGTTGAAAAGGTGAATGAGTTGAAACTAAAAATGCAAAGCAAAACGCGTAGGGGTACCGGTAATTATAATGGAACTATCTTTTGATGAAATGATAAAATAAACATAAAAATAAGACATGAAGTTGTTTTTTTAAAGTAAGTATTGGGATTAACATTTTTTTATTTTACAATTGTAACAAGAGCATATACAACAAAAAAATTCACCTAAATTTAGTTCGATACTTGAATTTGCATCTTCTGTTTGGGACCCACCAATTAAAGAAAAAGAAACACTAGACCAAGATCAGAAAAGAGCTGCAGGCTCATTACAAGTGAATATTCAATTTTAACACAATGAGTTAAGTCCTTAAACCTATAAACAAATAGCAAAGTAGTAATAAAAACTTAAAGCTTTTAATTTGAACTTAGTACTACAACACAATTATCTAGTAAAAATTTGTTATAACTAACTAAATATAAAATAAACACATCAAAAAAGTTTAAATTAAACATTTTCTATAAAAGTATTATTGTCTTTACATTGATCATTCTGTGGTATAGAGTATCAAGCGCATTAAAACTCTAGCGTGCACACTTCACACTAAACACTTTATCACATTTTTTTGTTGATGGGGGATTGTAAAGCTTACCGGAATGTGCTGGGTTGCAATGCCGTCGAATCTGGCGCCAGAGTCAAACTGAGCCGTAGCTGTGATATTCTGGCTGTGATGATAAGTGTAGCCAGCTTGTGTTGGGTAGCCTACACTGTACTATGTAAATATATAACAGCACAAACACTGATTATTTCCAATCACAAAAGTCTGCTAAGGTTGTTTACTTAATATAGTGATTAAAATTAAGACTTTGCCCATTGGAAAATTATCTTGCTAGAGATAATAAGTGAAAGGCAATAGCATGCCATGGCACAAAGATCAGGGGCAAAACTCACTGGCAGGACCAGATTGAGGGAAGGTAAGCACCCCCCCCCCCCCTCCAGAATTCCTTTGTTTTAAATTTTACTATATTTGCAAAAAAAATTGGTAAATGTTTGTCATGCTAAATTCAGCTCCCCCTCCACAAAAATGCTCCTGAAAAAAAAAAGTCTATAAAAAGCCTAAAAAGAATATTAACTATATGTCTTGGAAAAATTACAACAGAAGAATTACTAATATAAGATAAGATAAGATTGCTTAATTGATCCAAATGAATGGAAAATTGACTTGATTACATAAATTCCGTCTTTCAGCATAGCTAAAACAATATTAAAGAACCATTTGTACTCAAACACATTAGACATTCACGCACACTATCATACCATTTATCATACAAGAAAAAAGTAGGCCTATTATTTAGGAGTCAGCTATTGAGCCATTGTATTTCCTGGCTGAAAGATGATTCTTTATATTTCTTCTCTGACTGGACCCCCCCCCCCCCCCCCTGATAAATTTAAGTTTTTTTTACACCATAGGCACATTTGTTGTTTTTTTACCTGCCATGCATTTGTAAACTTGTTCTTTTGTCTGAGACTAACCAATGGGGCTGTGTCTCTACACTAACCAATGGGAGAGTGCCTCTACTCTAACCAATGGGAAAGATTTAACATTATGATGCCATTCTATCAAAGACCAACTATAGCTTAACATTATGATGTTATCCCATTCAATACTTACAGATTGTTGCTGAAATGAATATGGTGGTGGCGGGCCTGGATTGGTCATGGTAGCTGAAAAACAAAAATGGTTTGAGTGTAATTTTAACATAATTACAACATAATGTTGTTTTTTTTACTTTTTCTTAGCATTTAAATAGACTAGGAAGTTTTCCAGTAAAAATTAACAACAGAAATTTTAGGAAGCAATCACATGAACTATTTTACAGAAAACAAACACATTTAGAAGCATAAAGAAATCAAATACATTGGCAAGTATTAGAGTAATATAGAGAAAACACAAATAGTAATAAATATTTAAAAAATCAACTGATTGACAATTACTGTATAGATAATTGTACTATAAAAATTTTTCAAGAGAAAACAACTTCAATAGAGTAGAAACAAAAAACCTGCCAAAAATGTCAGACTAAAGAAAGATCAACTTTAGAGAGACCTAACTTTTAAAAGTAAAGATAGACACGCCTCAAAAGACAAACACCGATGAAGCAAGAATAGAAGAGGCAGAGATTTCATGGCAGTTATATTTCACGCTAAGGGTGGCATCAAAACCATAACATCCAACATCTTAGCCTCAATTTTTCATGCTGTTGATTTTGAAATTTAATCTCACCAGACATCATTTTATACTTTGGTCTGACCACTCTGACCACACCCTTAGAAAACCGACACACAAGCCTTCACTTAGAACCCCCCCCCCCCCAAGAGAAAGAGAAAAAGGGAGCAGCCTAGAAACACCTGGAGATGATAAATGGAAGCTGATGCCAAAAAAAGGTCTAACTGGGGTCCTGTAGAGAAACTGGCCCAGGATCAAAATTCTTGGAGGATTCTTAAAGGCTGCCTCTGTTCAAGGTACAGCGACCAGTCTAAGTAAGTAAACCCCCACCCTCCCCCACTTCACAATATTTCATTGCTAAAATGAGGGGTGTAGGCCTTCCTTAAAAAAAATTAAATTATCCCTGTCAGATCTATTGGATTCATTGGGCATGTGTAGCAGAGTTGGCAGGTTTGACCTGATTAGTTGGGCAGGAATTTGACACATTTATTTTCATTTTCATGTTTTTATTTTTTACATCTGATGCTTTTGGTGAATTCCTAAACATTTTTAATCAATTAGACCTTAGTCTAGCAGCACATGTCCAGGGATATAGGTGACCTTTACTGCTGTATGGTTTCAAATATTTACACAAACACTTAATAAAGCAGCATACAGTGTTCCTGCACCAAACTCAAATCCAAATTTCAGGAGGTTTTCAAGAGAAAATCTAAAATTTCAGGAGATGCGGCAAATCTGAATTGACTTAACAGTGTCGCTGATACATAATAATATAAAATTAAATATAATATTTTTAAGGGCATTATAATGTGAAAAAAAAATTTACCAATAAGCTATGTTCATTAAATAGAGTCCTTTAACTGTCTTTAGAAATTTTATAATTTAAAGAAAAAGTACAAATAGTAGAAATATAAGAAAATATTTTGTTTATGAAAATAAAAAAAGGGGGGGGGGGGGAGCAGAGAATAGTAATATAGTATCCTGTATAGGAGCATCTGTAACATATAGAGTGTTACATTAACATTTAACAAGTATAGAGAAAATATTTATATGGGCCTACATTGAAAAGTAGGCCTACATAGAAAGATTAATGATTTACAGGTATAAAAAAAACTGCTATGGTAAGTTAAAAGGACATGTAGATAATACAATTTGATTACTTTCCAATCATTAGGATCATTAAGCCTATCAATTGAAATCCTGCTACAAAAATAAAACCTTACAGCATCTAGCTGTGGTAGCTAGGTAGGGAAGGGCAAATAGTGCAAGGGGCTTTGAGGGTGGGGGGGTCATTGACAGTAGCACCCTGACGTTTGGGGGGAGGAAGGTACACTGCCTTTTAACTTTCCTGAAATGCATACCTTTTAAGCATATAAAAGTTACTAAATGTTCACCCTAATTTGGAAACATTCCTTAAAAAATGGTTTAAATCATGCATAGCAAACATAATCATAGTATTCATAGGCCTATAAAGACAGAGCTTCATTTATTTTAAACAACCTATCAATACAGCCTTTAGTTATATCAACCATATTGGAAAGTAGTTTAAGGTATCTATTTCTTCTCTAGGTTCCTGTCCCTACTCAAGTTCCTATCCCTATATAAGTCACACTAAATAGTGGGTCAACAACAAGTCTTCTGAAGTGTCACGCCATTCAATACCGCCATAGTGTCTAGACTGGACGGCACCGTTGATGACGCTATACATGCCCTAATTACCATTAACATTGTTTGTAATGATTTCTAGTCAGATATATTCAGCATTGAGTGCATTTCATCAATGTATTGGTGAATAAAATAACTTTTAGATTAGGCCTAGTCATTAGTCTGATAGAACAAGGCTCACACCGGCGCCGGCTATGCCTAGACTCAAAATCGTCTGCTACCACACTTGTTTTTCCACCAAAAGGAAAACTTTCATTACATTATGTTTTGCTCGTTGTCTACCGTAATTTCAAATTTTTTTTTTAATTGTAGGGCTAAGCATTCTGCAAAATGTATCGGTTTGCAGACTCCACGAAGCCTCGACTCATAGGCGCTGAAGTAGGCATTTCCCACATTTATAGCAAAAACACATTGTAGGTCTATGCATACATTACGATAATTAGTAAAACCATGCAGGGCCTACACCTTTAATGATATCGGCGCTAATCATCGCCTACGATACATCACGAACAATTCCTAAGTCAAACTAAATAGGCCAACTGTAATTTTAACTCTATGATATAAAATAGCGTCTTAAACGTCATCCGTTTTCTTTTTTTTTTTACTAATAAAAAGACCCATTTCTGTGCATTTTGATATAATTAATTTTAAAATAAATCAATTTGGTAAAATGTGTCGGGTTGCCGACTCCACTAGACTAGCAGGTGCCGCGCATAGCGTCATATAAGACATTTTCAACATTCATAGATCGCGAAAATAACGCACCTTATCTAATCTATCAGACACCAAACTGTGTGCGGGGAGGGGGAGGGGAAAGGAAAGGTTGTATGTATACCATCTTTACCCCATCTTTACCGTCACAAAGCGAAAAGGAGAGGCTTGGCGTAGCAAGCGTAACCGTAACACATGGGAGGTGGGGGCTGTTGAACTAGGAACACGAGTTGGAGAAGGAAAAAATCTGGCTCTCAATTTTTCAGGACATTTCAGGAGATAATTTCAAATTTCAGGAGTTTTTGCACTTTTTTTCAATTTCAGGAGGTTTTCAGGACATCCTGAAGTTTTAGGAGGCCGCGGGAACCCTGAGCATAAGGCCCTTCTTCTAAACAAATAAAATTACACACAATGAAAATGCACAAAATGTTACCAGTGCTGTAAGAGTAGTGCTGTGCCTGTGGGACAGGCATGGGGTTGGGAACGTTGGAGTAGGGAGGGGGGGCATAGGGGTAGGAAGGAGGAGCGTAATTCCCCATCGGTGGTGGACCCATCTGCTGACTTTGGTAAGGGTTTCCCATCGGTGGTGGACCCATCTGCTGGCTTGGGTACGGACTTTTTTCACTTTGTGAAAACGATGTATCTGAAAAAAAAGGAAGAAAAAAAACAGTAATTACCAAGCAAATGTCTACTAAAATGTTTTAATACACTCGTTTTCATCTTTCAAGGTCTAGGTTGTTTGACGGATTGGAAAAGAAGTAAAATAGCCTACATAAATTGGAAACGTCCTCCATTTTAACAATACATATTGTGGTAATTTGTTTCTGAGTCATTTTGATGGCCATATCTAGGCTACTACTTACTACTATAGTAGCACTAGTAATTAATCCATCCATCCCTGTTCAACCTGTTGTGATGTGCTAGACTAGACTGCTAGACTAGAAGAGCATAACCTAATAACATTGACTATGACTATGGTCATTAGTCATTAATTATGAGTATGGCTACTTAGTTTAGTACTTATACATTATCTTATACATTACAGACGCTCCTTCTATAAAGAAGATTATTGCATCCTACGCTCATCCGTGGTCCATCTAGTCTTGCATTTTTATTGATGTTTTAAATGATGTTAAGTTACTGATTTTCCTGGTTTGTTCAGGCAACCCATTCCATGCCCGAAAGCCACTCGTGAAGAAAGAGTACTTATATGCATTTGTTCTCGCATAAGGGACAAGGAAAGTGTTTTTGTCTTTATGTTTATCTGAGCTTTGCAACGGGTTGTTATTGGGTTGTATTTCTAAATTAGAGTTTATTGCCTTATGTATTATTACTACTTTACTCTTTGCTCTTCTGTCCTCTAGTGTTTCTAGGTTTAGTGATTTGACTACCTACTACTCTGAAGTAGGCCTACTCTACTCTACTCTACTAATCTACTTACTGACTAACTAAGTTAACTAAGTCCTTAGCCTTCGGCTCTTCCCTTAGACGCATTGCCTTAGTACTTAGTGACACTAACTCACTAACTTAGTGACTTAGTCTTACCCTCGCCCTCAGCAATTCGAGAATTGACTTTTAATTTCCTTACTAAACTAAAAAAAAATTAAGCCATGACACAAGTCACAAGCACCAATTTATAGTTCATGTTATAAAAATTAATATTTCATAAACCTTTTTACCTTTAGAATAAGACATTTAGTCTAGTATTTAGGTAGATTTCCTGAAACTGTCTTTTAGACACAATTTCGTTGCGCAATGGCAACAGGAATATAATAAATATATTATATAGGTCACAGGTCTATTTGTGGTTGTTGTGTGATTATCACGAACGTTTCCGATTTTCTACCAGATGTTGATTTTGAAAGAACCCAGAAAAAAACACTACACTTTGCTATATTTTGGCATATTTACTTAGTTGACTTATTTTCAGTTTAAATGTTCAATATTAAACAACTGTTCATAGTTTCCCAGCACCCTATCTTTTTTTCTCCACTGGCTCCAGTGGACGATGATATCTTAAGTAATATTTAGCCTAATGTAAATAATTTACATATAGGGAAGCATTTTATAATGATGAATAATCCGTGTTAAAAAAAACAGCATAGATCTGAGTTGAGACCATTATACGTTAAAAGGAAGTAAATAAACATTCAGTCTCAGGTCCTCACCACTGAGCTATATATCAGTTTAAAAAGTTGTACTTCCAGACTGATTCGTTCATTTACTTTGAAAACGAAAGTTTGACAACGCATTCGATCTTTGAAAAATAAATTTGAACAGAGTTCTGTGTTGTAGAAACTGATTCAACGAAGGTAAGTTTCAAACATAGAAATGAAAAGACAATTGTGAATGTACTGAATGGCATTCAATGAATCTTAGGGGCGGGGGAGGGGTCAACTGTTCAGCCCAATTTCTTAAAATTTTAAAGTTAATAATTAATCTAGAATCTAGGCCCTAATTATAATTTAATATTAATTTTATGCTTTGCTGATGTCTTATTTTTTTTCTTGATTTTTACTTACGACATAAGTTATGTTATAGAAAGTCATAGTGCAATACACGAATGAAAGTTTGTTTGTGAATTTTGTTATTTTTTAAAGAAATATTTAGATTTTAATATAAATTCCCTTTAAAAAGTATGCCAGCAGAAAATGGTAGGCCCCTACCGTGACATTGCATGAATTGAGTAAAAAAAAATCAAAACACGTATTTAATTAATATTTTTACGTTTTTGAACAAGGGGGGGGCCCCATTAAACATGGTGGGTCACTGGTGACTGGTGGGCCTCTGAGGGTTAATTTTGTATGCATTAAAAGTTGCTTTTTTTTTTTAAATTTCAAGTAATACAAAGAATGATATCTGCAAGGCATAACATCAAGAACATAAGAAACAAGAATGCTTGTTGCTACTGCAAGCCTTGGGCCTCATTGGAAAGGTCATTACTGGTCCTTGGATGAAGGTTGTTTACAAAAATATTACTGGGATTACTCCAATCTTGAAATGGTAAGCTTTTAGTAATAATAGGCTAATGTTACAATTTGTTTCTTCTGTCGTCTGCTAAGGGTCTGGTTCACTTTGAAATAATACACTCAAGCCAATCGCTGACCATTTAAAGAAGAATTATTTCCTTGAACTTGTGTACAATAATAACATTTAATACTAGTCAAAAATAAATAGCTTCATTATCACTATGCTAAACAAGAACAACAACCTAACTACACCTGTGTGTGACTTATATTTATATATATATTGGTGCAGAAAGTGAAAGTTTTAGAGACTATGAGAATATGTATTGGAGTTAGTGTTTCTAAGTCATAATAAATACAATTGTACACAAATAATCTATGCCATAATTAAATTGAAATAAATGAATTAGTTATACAATTCTAAAAAATAATAAAATATTTGTATAGCGCTGTCAACAAACATACTGTAAGCCCAGAGCGCATTTAACATACAACTAAGAAGACGAACATTACTCTAGGCTAGGAGACAAAGCTAATTGATGATTTAAAAAATGCAATCAAATAAATGTAGCATAAACCGACCCAACCTATAAGTAAGACAGTATAGGGGCTAAAGCATGTTAAATGTTAACTTAGGTAAATCTTGAAATAATGAGTTTTTAAGTTCTAAGAATAATATGAAAACTATTTATACATGCTAAACTAAAAGAATAATACAAGCAGCTTAAACTAAATACTAAATTAAAATTAGTCAAGTATTTGAGAAAACTTACAGTATCAATTACTTTATATTTAATGTTTGTGCCTTTGATTTTCAGAGCCATATCTTCCAAACGACAGAGAAACAACTCGCATGGTTCAAAAATGACCTCCCAAAATATTTTAAGCACAGAAGAAGATGTTTTTGGCCTCTCTCTAAACATAATTGAAGATGGCATTCATCAGTCTCTTTTAGTGGTGTCAAACAAGGTAATGCTAATCCAGATTTTGGCGAGGCTTTTATCTGCCTTAGAAACTGTTCTTCAGAGACAGATGGAAAGATATTTGAGAGGAGATCTTGCACTGTGCACATCCTTTGAGTGAAATGATTAAAGCCACGCAGTCAGCCCCACATCACAATATCTAGACTAAAGAAATTTGGGGTTGATGGACTTTTTAATTTGCCGTGCCCCAAATAGCGACAATGGGCTACCTTGATTCAAAGGTTAAAGCTAATCTAAACCATACATTCGAATGGCTTGAAGTACAGCCTTTAGAAATTCAAAAAAAAAAAATTCATTACATTTTCCATTAAGAGAGGTGCCATGATTCTGAAAGTTTCCAAAGGCATTGAAGCCAATATTGATAATGAGATTATATCTAGAAATGTTGAGGCCAGGAAAATTAAAGAAAACGACTTGAAAAAGAAGTCTCAAAAGCTATTTTAGGTGGACTTTCAGTTGATGACCCATTAAGTGGACTTTCAGTTGATGACCCATTAAGTGGACTTTCAGTTGATGACCCATCAAGTGGACTTTCAATTGATCCATAAAGTGGACTTTCAGTTGATGACCCATTAAGTGGACTTTCAGTTGATGACCCATTAAGTGGACTTTCAGTTGATGACCCATCAAGTGGACTTTCAATTGATCCATTAAGTGGACTTTCAGTTGATGACCCATTAAATGGAATTTCAGTTGATGACCCATTAAGTGAACTTTCAGTTGATGACCCATTTTATGACAGAATCTTTGATTCCTCAAGGATTTGAGGGTGTCCCTGAGTCTACCCAGCTCTGACGGGTACCTGACCATTAGTTGGTAAATTTTAGTTGCTCACGTCTGCAGGAAATGAAGTGCAGCCTATACACTAGCCTCCACTGCACGACACATGCGTTGATTGGTTTTGTTTACCATGCAAAGAAGGAACTGAACCAGCTTCTATAGAGTTTAGAGATATAAAGTTTGAACGTGAAAAAATAAGCAAGTTCTTCAAGTGGAAGAGGGAATTCCATCTTATAAAGATAACCGTTTCAACGCTGCATTTGAATGCGCAGCCTGCATTTTACACCATAAAGATGACATTGTAGCTCTTCTGTGCAAACTGAAAACAATGAACATGAAGATTCACAGTGTTAGATTGAACTTAAAAGACCCTGTGATTTGTTCGATGCTGCAAGCGTCGTAATTGCTTGTTTTCGTCCACATCATCAGACCCTACTGGGACCTGACAACATCCAGGAACATAAACTATTTGGAGCTGAGTCAGTACATCATGCCACTGGCAGAACAGGTGGATGGTTGGTGCAACAGTCCACAAGAACTGCTGACAGAGGGTGAACCTATCT
Organism: Anisus vortex; assembly: GCA_949126835.1. Classification (NCBI taxonomy): domain Eukaryota; kingdom Metazoa; phylum Mollusca; class Gastropoda; family Planorbidae; genus Anisus; species Anisus vortex. The sequence continues at coordinate 39,206,851 of OX421500.1, read as the reverse complement.
GGCAAGGTTTCCCACCCAACAGAAGCAGTCCTTTATAGGATGCAGCTACAGCCAAGCCTGCAGATCTGTCTGCATTTATCAGGACGCTCCACTGCCTCCTCATAGGCATCCGTACATGCACTGGAATGCAGCTAAAGGACTTCCTACCTGGTGGCAAATACAGCTGCACTCCTGACGCAGATGCAAGAGCAGCAGTGACTGTGGAATCACTAGATACATTAATAGATACACCCACTTAAGTTGTATCTATAACAGACAACTTTAATACATGTAAGTAACAAAAAACTAGATAACAAAATAACGTAACAACAGCTCTAACACCACTAACACATAACAATCCAGCCTCTGGCCGAGCTGTCATCGCACACACAGTCCCTATCAAAACCTTACACACCAACATTGACCCCAATTGCTTCACGCTCCACTTTATACGCACGCTGTATGTTCACATTTACAATACAAAAGTTACCTATATACACACACAAAACACAGATACCCAACCTGTCATCAACAATTTAGCCTGTGAAAGATTGTTTGGCTCTTTGGACGCCAGCCAAAACAGACGTCGCAATGCCCTCCTTTCACTAACACAGCAGTTTCATCATGCTCAAGCAGAACAAAGGGTTTAAAAGATTGGTTCTTAACAAAGTCAGCAGAAGAGCGTCAGCAAATATGAAAGATTGCAGACAAGGGTGGCCATGAGCTACGAACAAAACGCAAGCAAGAATTTGAAGATGAGCTTCGGAAACAAGAGGTTGATCTTGAAGCAGAGGTGACAAGGAAGACCAAGAAAGCAAGAGGCATCAGGCTCAGCGAAAGCTACTGAACAACTCGCACTCTCAAAAACAAGATTGGGTAACAGTCGTCTACAAAAATGGCTGGTACATTGGATGTGTCATCGACGTTACTGACAATGAAGCCAAGGTCGACTTTATGCATCATTCATCTCTAACAGGCCAGTTCAAATACCTTGCCTTAAAGACACTACCCTGGTCCTCTTTGTTTTCATTTTCGCCTGCCCCATTGCAGCCCCTGTCCCAAAGTCTGGAGGACGTCCTGTATGCTCTGCTTTAGGCTAAGCTCCAGCAACTGCAGGAGCAGTACCTGTCATTTACCAAGCAGAGGCACAGTTCAATGTTTTCTAGTTGCTTTTACTGTAATGATTATGATGATAGTTTCATTTTGTTTTTACTCAAGTACTGCAACTGTAAGATATCATTATACAGATGTCATATTAATACTTGTTCAATACAAATGTTATGATTCATCACTTCACACTTTGTTTCAGAATGTGGGTCCATTGAAATTGATTGCTCAGGATGCCATACTTCAGATCATTCTCCATTGTTTTCCTCGGGTTTTGTAATTAGTGCTGTTGTTGAATAATAAATTTGTCTAAACCTATCAACAAAGTGTGTTGGTTATTAATTATCAAAGCTCTTTGTGTCATTTTCTCTCCATTTCATTTATGCTTGGTTTATTACGTATATAATATATATATATACCTCGATAGCCACAGAATGATCCGTCAATATGTTATTTGACTGCATAATTGTGGCGTGTCAAAGGCTGAGTAATTCATATGCATACAGACAGTTTAGAATTATAAGTCAGTGTTAATTTATTCATCTTGCTACTGAAAGATTTGACTGTAAATGCATGGTATTCTGATAATCTTGATGCTCATAGACAATGACACACACATAAATCCATACAATTAAAATAGTGAAGTTTATGACAATTTAAATTTAAGCCATTCAGCCAATTAATATGCAAATCATACTTTCATCCAAGTATTAAGTGCAGGACATTCTCATGAGAGGGATGCAAAAATAAAGAAAATCGTACAGAAAATACGAAAGTTATGGTAATTTTGTATATTGGCTTATCGGCTGGCAGCTAATTAATATGCAAAATTGCATTTCTTAACAAAATGTATGTCTATATGCCAAGTTAAATATCTTTTGTTACTTTCAACACTATTAAATGGTTTACAACAATGTTATTATGAACTTTATTAGTATTATATATATATGTATACAATTTATTTTGTATTAAAAAATGCTAATTTTATGCAAATGAGATAATTTTTACATGCCATGTGGAGTTTTTGACCAAACCATTGGATTCGCCATGTCTTTTTCTTTCAGGATACACATTTTATCAGTTTTTAATAACAAATGATGATGATAAGAAAAAAACTTTCTTTTTTTTGTTCAATGAACGGTGCCATAAAATTATTGTTGTTCTAAGCCAGAAAAGTTCCACAAAATGGTCAAAATTTACAGTTCTTTAATTGCACAAAACTCGCTTATTATTTGTCAGATTTAAAAAAAAAATCAAAGTGTTCTGTGACCAGCTTTCTGAGATCTATACAGAAAACACAATAACTCAAGTAGAATTTAATAAACAAAAAAGCATGTGGACATGCTACTTTATTATAAAACATTTCCCTGACACTGACACTTTAGTGCAATTGTCTTGTGTGCTATTTTATCCATCAATTTTAAGTGAATTGTTTTTTAAAGCTCCAAATGTTTGGTTTTTTTTTACCTTCCTTAGTAAATTTGTCCAAATTTGATGGAAAGCCAGTTGGGAATTACAACTAATTACATACCGGGATTTATATAGTGCTATTCATAACAATTTAAAGTCTTCGAATGCGCTTTACATTTACCATATGTTATTAAAATAATTTGAAAAACTGTGTTTTTAATTTTAATTAGGTTTCTTTTAAAAATATAAATATTGTCGGCTTGTTTAATTGTGTCCGGAAGTTCATTCCACCACAGAGGTGCTACGACGCTGTATGAGTGTCTTAAATAGCTGTCAAACCAGTTTAGAGCTTGTCCCTCGATGCCAAATTTAGCCTCTAACAGAGATACTAAAATGTCATGATCTACTGTATCCAAAGCTGCACTTAGATCTATTGCCATCAATGCAGTTACCTCCTTATGTTATATTGCACATAGAAGGTCATTCATTAATTTGACTGAAGCAGTTTCACAACTATAGTGTGATCTGTATGCAGAATGATAATCCGGAATTAGGTCATTTTTATTGCAGTGTTTCATTAGTTGAATGAGAGCTGCCTTTTTTTTTTAACTTTTGAAAGGAAAGGCAAGTTGCTTACAGGTCTGTAGTTATTAGCGATTAGGTCTAGCCCAGCCTTCTTAATCAGTGGTCTGATAATTGCAGTCTTCCAACAAGTTGTAACGGTTCTTTGTTCCAGTGATGATTTTATTATCTTTGTTATCATGGGTAGAATGGTATCTAGTATCTCTTTTAGTAGCTTTGTTGGCATGCAGTCTAGTTTGGAAGTTTTTTTCCGATAGAGATTTGATTGTTTTTAACTTCCTGCTGTCCCAGAGCTTTAAAACTGTCTAGTTTGGTAATTCCGCTGACCGAAGGCTTGTATTTTAGTGTTAAGTTTAGATCTTCTCTAATTGTTGAAATTTTTTCAAGAAAGAAATTGGCGAACATGTCTGCTAGGTATTGATCTGTTTTGTTTTCAGGCATGGGGTTTTCTTTTTTTATACCCGTGTTATTGTTTCATTGAACCATGGGATCTGATCTCTTCTTATTAATGTTGTTTCAGGTGTCCATAACTTTGATGATGGTAATTAAAAATTAGGTTTTGAGATCAAGTGGATGGTGTGCTACCTACTCCGCTAGTAGAAGATTCTATGGTAGTTAAGTACAGGGTTCTCATCTTCGCAGCCATTCTTCAAATGGGGGTTCCAAAACAGAAACATGTGGCCAGAACTTGTTTGCAACAGCCCTTAAAATTTTCAATAAGAATATTATTGTGCAATTAGAATTCTTTTATATGTTGGAGTTCCCCTCCCCCCCCCAATCAGCCTAAGAAAATATTTACGACCAACCCTGTAGATTTTGTTAAAATTTAATTAGAAGCACAATGAAATAAGGTATATTAAATAGATTCTAATTCTATAGCATTTCAATAAGTAAATTTTTTTAATAGTTTTATCAAATTTGTGAGAAATGATTTTTTAAAGAAAAGAAATGTCATTTTGAAGCCATGCTTTCAACTTTTATCAAAAATTGTTTATTTAAAAAAGAAAACAAATGAAGGAAATAGTTTTACAATAAATACAACATATAAACATTGTAACAATATCATATCAGAACAATACAATTTCAGCAGTATTTAGTTTAGTTGTGCATGGAGTTTACAAAGCAACAGCAGAACATTGTTTAGGTTTACAAAATAATATAACAAAAAAATAAATTACTGTAAATAACTTATAGAAATTTTATAATACAATAAAACTTAATTTTGAAGGTTAAATGTCTATCTCGGGTAGATAAAGTTGATTTTGAGTTCAATATAAAAACACATGTAAATATTGTTTCTATTGAATAATTTATAGATTATTGCACAAATACATTGAACAACAGAAAAAGGTGCAGTCAGTTATCTGTTTTCTCCTCTAATAATATATCAAGGAAATGAAAGAATCATCCTAATTAATTCTCAAAAGCTTGTAATTGACGAGTTGGCAGAAAATAGAGCATTTACAGTATTACAAATTTTAGCTACGGTAGTGAAATATATATATTTTAACAAATTAAATTACCGCAAATTAATGGAATAATTAATACAAGTGTTCTATATATGTCTAGGGGACTAAATCGGCTAAATTGTAAGTAGTGAGCCTAGTAAGTAGTAAGAGACATTGACTAGTCCTAGAATTGTTATAAAAAATTTGAAATATTAAAAAATATTTTGTTCACAATCAATGGTTAAAGAATAATAATTTATTTTAAAAAAAATACGTGTAAGGAAAATGGTTGAAATTGTGAATCAAAAGGGGCAAGTAACTGTGTAAATTTAAAGTCACATGATCTGGGTCACGTTTTCGCAAAAGCCCAAAGAGCAGGTTAACCTTTGCTTGTTATTCTGACTTTGTTTAGAACTAGAACTATAACCACCTCCATTTTCAAATAATCTTTTCTGTTGCCAACTCTGAATCATTCAAAGTAAAACACATAATGAAGATTTTTTTGATGGAGAGCTTGGACTCTTTGGTCTTACTTTCATCTTCTTTGGGTCCTCTGATTTTGTTTTGTCTGCATGTTCTCCATTAAAATTTGTCTTATGTTTGTCTTCTTTGTCTTTCTTTTCATTTGTTTTTGTCTTAGTTTTCTTTTCGTCATCACTAGAGTCAGAATCAGAATCATCATCTGCAGGAAAAATTGTAAAAAAAAATCATCGCTTTTAGGCATCCACTTAATGAATTTTTAAAAACTACATTCAAATTTCACTATTACCGTATATACTCGAGTATAAGTCGCACTTTTCTTACAGAAATTTTGACAAAAAGTAGGGGTGCGACTTATACACCCAACACTGTTTTTGAAAAGTTCGAAAAACATCACTACTCTTCTGTCATAAAGTTTCCTACATAACCCATATAGTTGATTGGAGTTATGTAGAATTATTAGGATATGCCTTTATTTGATTATGTTTGCCTTATGCAAGATTAAAACAATTTTTTAAGGAAAGTTTCCAAATTAGGGTGAATATTTAGTAACTTTTATGTTTAAAAGGTATGCATTTTTGAGATGTTAAAAGGCAGTGTAACCCAAGAAGTCGGGGTGCGACCTATGCGCGGGTCAATGACAATGTATAAGGAAAAAAATCTTAAACTAAGGGTGCGACTTACTTATACACCGGTGCGACTTCAAAGTGAGTATATACGGTAGATTAGATTAAATTAAAAGAGAAAATATTTTTTTTAATGTTTTGGCTGTGAAACAGAACTGTATAAATACCCTCTGCATATATGTAGCAATTAAAATTAAAATAAAATCAACTTTGATGATGGTTAATTATAAAGCACATCTCTCCATGCTATTACATTTATAAGGCCACAACATTTGTACACCATAAGGGATTTGTAGAACCAATTTTAAGTTTGTTAGATCAAGCATAGGGTTATTGACTTTACTTTGTTCCACATATTTCATTTTAAAACAAAAAATGTATAGAAATAGCAAGAGCAAAAGGACCTCTAAACTCGACATTTGTGTAAACTGTTACAAATTGGTCTGTTAAGATGATGAGACTTGATACAGATTACAACAATAATAAAGAATGCCAACTCCAATGTAATTACACAACATTTAATATAACAGTACATCTTATAAGACACAAATTATTTTGCTGATGACATATATACTGCTACTACTACTCATATACTACTCAAGCACTTAGACAACACTAGCCTACTACACTAACTTTTCATACAAGCTCTCTGCGCTAGGCTAAAAACTACCCCTCAAGGGCCCACTCTCAGACCTCTCCCTCTTCAGTACAAATAGTTCTTTTATTAAAAAGTTGAAAGTTCAAAGGTTAAGAACGTACCAATGTTTACCTTTTTCCTTAGGTATAAGACTGATACACTTCTGGGCCTGGTCTTCAGTGCCTGCACTGTAAATCTGTGAGATCAGAGCGGTGGAGATTTTCTTCTTCTTGTGCTCAGTGGCAGCCTCCAGCATCAGACGAATGTGTCTCTGTTAGGGCAGCAAAGATACATGGAGATGAGGTTTAAGTTGATGTCATTCTCACGCATTAACTCCCTTTACCCAATTGAATTCCAGTTTTGAGTCATAGCACAGTGAATGGCCTTTATGTTCTTCCGCGACATTGAGCCTAGTTTCTAATACTTCACAATACATACAAAGGGTGTGGAGTTGGCAAGCTGCTATTGACAAGTCTTAATGAGGCCTGACCTTTTCAAATAGAAGAGATCATGAACTTTAGGGGCTATTTTAACTTTAAATTACTTTAGGCATTTTCGTAATAAAAAAAGCATGCTTTCGCTGGTGTTTGACAATTTATTACAACCTCGACGGCCAGTTCTGTTCTTTTAGAAATATACCAAGGCTACAAGATTAGTTATGAGGAATTTTTTTTAACATCAAAAGTGAGTATGCGATAATGAAAATACTTAAATTGTTAGTCGAGTTAAGTTAAATTTAGCTTTGTTTATAAAACAAATTAGTCAAGAGTTGCGTCCTTGGTTATAAAAAAAAACAACACAATGCGTAGATTCATAATAGCATAAAACGAAAATTCTTTTGCATCAAGCAATAAGTTTGAGATAATAAATAGGCGATTCTTCACGTCTGACATTCACAATCCTAAGTTTTTTTTGGCAACATCTTTTGGAAATGAAATAAAGTTTAATTCCCTACATCTATTCGTATAACCAGTAACTCAACACACAGAGATGTTTTTAAATAAAATGAACGAAATGGGACCAGACATTTTTTACACTTTGACCTTTTATGAATGCATAATTGTTAAGACTTGTCAATAGGCAAGCTCAACTATCCTCTAGACAGTTATCTCCCTTGACAGTGACACCCCAATCACCAGACATAAAAATGTTACACTGTTGTGTTTTTTTACTTCTGAAAAGTTTATAAAACAATCAACCATTAACTTCTTTTTTGTCACAATATCTGCTATTCAATATCATCTACTGTCTCTCATTACATTTTACCAAATGTCAAAATATCATTTACATTATTCTAGAACTCTAATTTAGAGATGCAACCCAATAACAGCCTGTTGCAATGCTCAGATAAACATAAAGACAAAAACCCTTTCCTTATCCCTTATGCGAGAACAAAAGCATATAAGTACTCTTTCTTCCCGAGTGGCATTCGGGTATGGAATGGGTTGCCTGAACAAACCAGGAAAACCAGTAACTCAACATCGTTTAAAACATTAATAAAGATGCAAGACTAGACTGGGACCACCTAATAATCTTCTTTATAGAAGGAGCGTCTCTAATGTATAAGATAAGAAGTCAAATAATCTATTTTGAAGAAATTCATAGGTTCTGTTAACTAAAGATGTGCTTATACAGCATTTCTACAGTTATTTGTGTTGAACCTCAGAGTAAATTTCTATACTTTCAAAATTAAGGGGAAATAAGTCTGAAAGAAAAGACAACTCACCAGCTTAGCTTCCATCTTCTCTTGCCGCTTTCTCAGCATGCTGACCTCCATCATATACTTGACTTTTTCTGCATCAAATCTCTGAGACACAAAAGAAAAGAAAATTATAATTAATTTACTTGTTAATGCATTAATAGCTGAATAGATTCAATCTTAACATAACAGACTTGATATGTTTCATATGGGATAATGTTTGTAAAAAATACTTTTGGATCCTACAATAGGGTTCAGGAACTCTGCAAAACCCTGGAATCAGTAAGTGAAAGCCTCCATTTTATATCATGATTGTTTATAACAGGGGTCAGCAACATTTTGATAATAGTGCGCCGAAGTTGCCTTTCTAATCCATTCAGTGTGACAAGTCTGGCACAAGTGCCATATGTTGCCGACCCCTGGTTTATAATTATAAGGTTAGTAATGCAGCGTTCACAAGTTCTCGTAGGCATGGCATACACAATGATTATAAGGCCAGCATTATATGCCTCTAAGCCTTTACTTTACCCCAACTAAGGTCAGGTACTCATCAAGGATTAGTAGACTCATGGAGACTTTCCAGTCCCCCCCCCCCCCCCCAAAACAACAACCTTTCCCAAGATTCAAATGGAAACTCTCAAAATTGCTTCTGAACTTGCTACCGCTAGATCAAAGTAGGATCTGTTTAGTCAGGTAAACAGTCAGTATCATTGCTATGAATATTTCCCACTGCATTACTTTTATAGTCTCATCAAAAATACGGTACACAATATATCTTTCATGTAATGATTCTCTGATTCCAAAACATAAGTTTTAATGTACATTCAACAGCTTACAGTTATGTTGGGCAACAAAGCATTTACTTGGAAGATACGCTTTAATATAAGTTTTTACAGTTTGATTATAAAAGTTATATCTAAAGTGTGAAGGCAACAAACCTTTAAATTATCATTGGCTGCTGCAATCCCACCTTTAGATTTGGCGTCTGCCAGGTTGGCCATCTTGGTGTTGACAGATTTTTTCTCCTTGGGGGCCTTTTGTTTCCCCCAGATTTGGACCATGACAGCACTTTCCTTGAGGAACTTGAGCAGCTGGTGAAATATATTTAGATGGAAATTTATTGGGTGAAATGTACAGGCAATTCTCGCATGTATTTTAAAGTAAGCTATACTTCAGAATTGTAAAATCAAAAGTTGTCTTTATGAAATAAAATGTGTGCAATATACAGTAATAAATATCAATAAATACATCAAATAATTGTTAATATCTATTAAGTGGACTAAATGTTTTCTGTCACTATTATGTTGAATCAGACAATAAATACTGCCAACTTCGAAATGAAATTTGAAAAAATACAGTTATTCTCATGCTTAGCTTACAGCTTCATCTGCTTTGGGAAAATTCAAAACTCTCTTGTGGTTCCAGTCAGGGTTGCTGGTGTTTTTCACAACTTCTGTGGAAGTGAAGTTTTCTTCTTTGTAGACCAGGTACTTGGCATAGACATCCTGAAATCATGATATACATATACTTTTTAGCCTATATGGATCACATTTATCAGAGCCCTAATAAAATGTATAAACATGCATTGACCAGAAAACTCAACACAACCTAGTCCATTTAAAGTATAGCAATAAGTAAGATGACCTTTAGTTCTCCGCTTACATTTCAAAATACTTTTTAAAAATTTTTAATTAAATTTCTGTTTTCTTTAGAAAATGTTGTTCAACAAAAAAACTTACATGGTAATTTTTTTTATCTTAAACAACCAGTTAATGCATCTCCTGAAAACAATTGACCACACTGAGAACAATCAGGTGAAATGTCATTCACGTTTTTAATGCAGTCAGGTCAGAATGAAGGTTTACTTTGACCAAGTGTTTGTTGTGTCTTATCATCACCCTCCTCCCCCACCCCCGGTGGTTATCTGAAATCTTTACCTACCCTTGTTAAAACTCATTCCACACAACAGAGTTATGTCATCCTCAGCCCAATGTATCCCATACATGTTAGCAACCTTGGGCATAGTTTGCCGCCATGATCAGAATTGAGGCCCACGACACAGTGTGTACAATGAAGAGTTTGTAAGAAATGTCCTACCGTGAAATTTGTGGGCAAACCTCTGGCACTGAGTATCTTGAAGACAAAGTTGACAGGTTTATCCAGCAGCAGCTTTGTGTCCTCAACGTAAATGTCGTCCTTGTCTGTGTATTCTTTACCTTTGGGATCACATGGGCTGACTTCAACCTTTAGTTTAAAAAATGAAAATTTGTACACATGCATACATCAAACAAATGGGATTGGAGTATGGAGTCGGCTGCTTGAAACAGTTAGGAAAACAACAGCTTAACATCATTTTAAAAACTTAACGAAATGCAAAACTAGTCTCAAACAATGAATTAGCACAGCATGAAATAATCTTCTATATAGAATTAGCTTGTGCACATTAAACATTATAATTATAAATTTTGGAATTTCTTCATGATAGCCTCAGGTCGAAGGGCAAGTGCACAGATGGCTTCTGGATCAAAATGATGATGATGATAGATACATTTTATAATAATTCTTCTATCAATAGTTTTCTAATGTATTAATGTAAATCAATTGGCAAAAAAAACACTCTTTTATTAAAAGAACAAAACAGCATAAGAGCGTACATTTAGCAGCCCAACTTTAGCTCCTCTGAAGTCTGTAATATCAAGCTGAACCTTGGATTCAATCTGCCAATCAGTAAAAAATTAAGACTAATCATGTGATATTTATAGAAGTAAATACATTAATTCGGCTACATTTAGCTAACTATTTTGTAAACTTTTGCCAAAAACATAAAAAACAAACATTTCCCTTGATGCTATAAAATAAAAGAAATGTTCACAAATGTTTGTTTTTGTGTAATTTTCTGACCAATTAGGACCGAAAGGCAAGTGTTGCAGCTTACATTGTAACCACAGCATAAAATTTAAAAAAACAACTATGGTGTGGCCAGCAAAATGTCCAGATGTCTCTATTATACTGTCTCCCAACTTATGTCAGGTAACCGTCTGAGCTGGGTAGACTTAGGAGAACACCCTCTAGTTTCAGGGACAAAAATTTTTTTGTTTAACTTGGATTTGAACCCAATCATTAGAACGGTCCGACGATATTCAGCGAGCAATAAAAGAAGGGCGGACTGGGCCAAGGACGTATAACAACATGAACAAATATAGCTAGCTTGAGAAATCCCTATCATAGAATTAACAAGAACAGACCCGGAGTATAACATTGGTAAACACACAGACCTGGAGTTTAACATTGGTAAACACACAGACCTGGAGTATAACATTGGTAAACACACAGACCTGGAGTATAACATTGGTAAACACACAGACCTGGAGTATAACATTGGTAAACACACAGACCTGGAGTATAACATTGGTAAACACACAGACCTGGAGTATAAAATTGGTAAACACACAGACCTGGAGTATAACATTGGTAAACACACAGACCTGGAGTATAACATTGGTAAACACACAGACCTGGAGTATAACATTGGTAAACACACAGACCTGGAGTATAACATTGGTAAACACACAGACCTGGAGTATAACATTGGTAAACACTGACCAATGGCTACTTACCATATAAGCCAGAGACTGCATCCAAACCTTGACACTTCCTATGTGGAAATCTGCACTGTAATCTTCATCAAATGGATCTTTTTCCTGTTGAGGTTAGTATAAAATAATAAATAGCTTTCTTACTAAGTATGCATTTATCAGGGTTGTATCTCATTGTCTAGGTAGGGGGATAAATCTTATTCAAACCTTGAAGAAAAGTCTAGCTTTCATCTAATGAAGTGGCAAGAATGTGTAACTTTCTTTCTTTTACCATTGGTCAGTTGTCATAGTGGTCAACAAGTGACCATGCCTTAAAGAGGATCTAATGAACTATCTCATCACTCCAGTAAATAGTGACTTGCAATTAAATTGCTTGTCTTAATTAACCAAAATGACCGTACTCTGTGTCATCATCAACAAAAATTATCTTAGTGCAGGAAAATGTTGTTGTCTCTGTTTTCCACAGAGTTGTTGTTGTAATATTAAGTAATGATATGGACACACCAGTAAAGATATCGTTAACTATATAAAAAGCTTCAATATTGTTTTATTTTGTTTTTGCTAGTTACCTTTGGTAAGTCCCAGGTATCCCCATCAAGGTAGTTTTGATACATCTCCTGCATGACAAACTTTCTGTTCAGGAACTTCTCTCTTGGCCACACCCATTCATGCTTGGTCTCCAAGTTGATGACACGGATCATCACCTGCGGAGGAATACAACAGGAAATAGTTGAAGTAATATTAGCAGTTGATCATTAGCACTACTACTACAAAAGACCTATACAATTCCAACAGGCTTTGCAATGGAACCCACAGGGAAAGAGACATGTTGTCCGCCCTAAGAACACTTGGAGACGATCCTGCTAAGATGAAATGACAAGCTGCAACCTCTCATGAGGCCCCATGTTCCACCAGGAACCAAAGATGGAGGTGAAGAAACTGGCAACTCTAAACCAGTTGCTTTTTGCCAACAGTAGCTACTTAATCTCCCATTATTTGTACTGTACTACTTTCCACGGCAACCAATGTCACTGGCATATATATTCACCTCAGTCCTTCCAGCCAGTTCACCCCTGGCCTCAGGGGAGACAATCATCAGTTCAAATTTCATCTTTTTATCCAAGTCCTCACTGATGGAGTTTGCATTTTCTATAGCAGGCATCAGATCTAGAACATCCTCCTGGAGAAGGGCATCCTCTGATGAGAATAAGAAAACAATGCAAACAGTATTTCTTAATTAGAGTACCTTATTATAAATGTGTAATGTTATGCTTTCTTAACAATGGCTAAATGAATACTTGATGGCTAACTCAACCAACTGTATCATTGTAACAAGACCATAACACTAAAAAAAAGATTTATGCCATTGTTGTCAAGAGTAATGAATTCAACATTTACTCTATAATATCCTCACAGTAAATACGACAATACAAAGATATAAAGGCCCTTTGGTGCATTATGAAGCTCACAGTTATGTCCCTTACATAATATGTATTTCTATAGTTGATGGATACAAAAAACACAGTACGGTCTGAAAAATCAGGATTAGTGTTTTTTTTTTCATCTTATTATGAAAAAGTAAGTATCTTTAAATTTGATACAGCTCAAAGCCTGCTGTTATGTACTGCATCAATTGTGAGGTTTTTTTTTGCCTTCATGTAAAATATCTTTCTATACAGATTTTGACTGTTTTACCAAAACCAAAAATGCATTTTATTTAACACAATATATATCGTAGCTTGCAAATCTCTGATAAGGTCATAGAAATAAAAAAGTCACCTGAAGATTTATTGGAGCTGATGTCAAAACCAGAATTTTTAGCTATCTCCTCCTGAGCCATTTCAAAAGTCACCTCCGGATATGCTTTCTTAGAAGCGTCTCTTTCTTTCGGATGCACAAAGACAAAGTACTGTGTGGTGCCAAACAAAACTCTACAAAAGGAACAAAAAAACAAAAGAATTAAGTTACAAAGTAATGCTCAATTATCAGTACAGAAACTAAGTACCACATGCTGTGTGGTCGCTCTCAGCCCACATGGAAATAATTACCTGTAATTACCCGATTTATTAAAATGTGTGGAGCTCTAATAGTCAAGTTTTATCCATCACCAACAAACAAATAATGAAGCTTGTATGTATTAATAATATCAACAAAATTGTAATGGTCTTAGAGTATAAACTAAGAAAATATTTACCTAAAAATGGGACTTGTGTCTTTTCAGCCTAACTTAAGTATGCTAGTCTGTTGTGATTTTTAAAGCTTTGCTATTGTAACAATGTTTCATATACGAAAATATTTTTTTCTTCATTGTAATTATCTCAATCAGGTTTTATGTCAGGTTCAAAATAATTGTTACAGCCCATGAAATAGATCAATAGATAATCAAAACTTTTCTCAATATATTCTTTTTTTAAAACCTAAAATTACCTCATCTCAATGCTGTAATACATCTATCTACCTACATAATACAGTAGATTTAAAGTTCTTATTATGCAAAAAACTATAGCAGTAAGCGTTTCTTTCATGCAAAACTACCACAAGTTCAGGGAATAAAAAAAAACTCATATAAACTCACCTGTCATTGTGATGAAGCTCAACTTTATCAACTACAGCTTTTCCATTGTGCATCAACCTGACGTTGGGTTCACCTGGTTCTAAGGTGAATTTGTCACCGTCCATCCTGACGATGGCATGCTTTGGAGCAATGCTGACCAGCAGAAACACAAAAAAAAGAATACCGTTAAATTTGAAAAAAAAACAACAACAAAAAATGAAATTTTGAGAATGAAATATTTTTTTTTGTGGCAATAGAACAAAACTTTCTAAGCCTATCTTCTAAAATATTATCTCTCATTTACATTATAGAAACTTATTAACTAATTTTGACTTTACATTGTTTTTAGTGGAGAGAAATTTAAAGTTAAAAAAAATTTAATGTAGGCCTGTATAGTTTTGTATAATATAAAACATGTTGTATATAGTTTTTGTAATATAAAAAAATTGTATTCTAGTTTTTAAAATAAATAAAAATTATATATAATTTTTCTAATATAAAACAGTGTATATAGTTTTGTATACAGGTGTACCTGTAAAGTTTTATATCATAATAATAAAATATGGTTTATAGTTTTTTAACCCTTCCGGCACCGACCTACTTTCTTGCTATGCATACCTTCATTACCGGAAATTATTTTACTAATTATTACCCACGGCCCAGACTTTATTTTAGAACAGCTAAAACATTGATACTAGATAGGGTTCCAAAATTAAATGTTTATTTTTTGATTTGTAAAAAGTGATAATAACATGTAGAGAGTAAATTGTGTTTAACTTAATAACTTATCTTATTAGAATAATCTAATTCTAAAAATAATTTTTAAATAATTCTATTCATTCATAATATTAATTCATAAGGAAAAGTTTCATCAACACCTAAGTCCATAATAGTGGAAGGTAAATACCTATCGGCCATTAGACATTCACTTACAATTTCACAACAAAAATCAATAATTGGTCAATTTTCATAATTTAAAAAGTGAAATAAAATTATATTTTTCAGCTACCGAATAATCATTCTGCCTGATATAATGATGAAAGGTCAGATCCTTATTTTTGTTCTTTAAAAGGACACCCTTCATTGAAGAAAATATATGCACCTGGGCCACAGGGAATGCGGTGGCTGATGATAATATACACACTCGGGATGGAGGGGAAAAAGTAGGTCGATGGAAATATACGCGCCTGGGGCTGTAAGGGTTAAACTATAGAATTTAAGAAAGATACTGTACCCTGGCCCTGCCAAAACCAATTCTGTCTGGCCCTCATCTTTCCCACTGCCGATTTTCTCCGCAGGTGTATCGAAAAAGTTGATGATGTGTCCAGTCAAGAACTGGTCAGTATTCAGGTTGTACATGTGGGCCGTGGTCTTTTTCTTGGCGTTAATCTGTGCCTGTATGTTGTCTCCCTTCATTGGAACAACATTTGAAATATTTACTGCCATAGCAACATTTGAAATATTTACTGCCATAAAAACATTTGAAATATTTACTGCCATAACAACATTTGAGATATTTACTGCCATAACAACATTTGAAATATTTACTGCCATAACAACATTTGAAATATTTATTGCCATAACAACATTTGAAATATTTATTGCCATAACAACATTTGAAATATTTACTGCCATAACAACATTTGAAATATTTACTGCCATAAAAACATTTGAGATATTTACTGCCATAACAACATTTGAAATATTTACTGCCATAACAACATTTGAAATATTTACTGCCATAACAACATTTGAGATATTTAATGCCATAACAACATTTGAAATATTTACTGCCATAACAACATTTGAAATATTTACTGCCATAACAACATTTGAAATATTTACTGCCATAAAAACATTTGAAATATTTACTGCCATAACAACATTTGAGATATTTACTGCCATAACAACATTTGAGATATTTACTGCCATAACAACATTTGAAATATTTACTGCCATAAAAACATTTGAAATATTTACTGCCATAACAACATTTGAAATATTTATTGCCATAACAACATTTGAAATATTTATTGCCATAACAACATTTGAAATATTTACTGCCATAACAACATTTGAAATATTTACTGCCATAAAAACATTTGAAATATTTACTGCCATAACAACATTTGAGATATTTAATGCCATAACAACATTTGAGATATTTACTGCCATAACAACATTTGAAATATTTACTGCCATAACAACATTTGAGATATTTACTGCCATAACAACATTTGAGATATTTACTGCCATAACAACATTTGAAATATTTACTGCCATAACAACATTTGAAATATTTACTGCCATAACAACATTTGAGATATTTAATGCCATAACAACATTTGAAATATTTACTGCCATAACAACATTTGAAATATTTACTGCCATAACAACATTTGAAATATTTACTGCCATAAAAACATTTGAAATATTTACTGCCATAACAACATTTGAGATATTTACTGCCATAACAACATTTGAGATATTTACTGCCATAACAACATTTGAAATATTTACTGCCATAAAAACATTTGAAATATTTACTGCCATAACAACATTTGAAATATTTATTGCCATAACAACATTTGAAATATTTACTGCCATAACAACATTTGAGATATTTACTGCCATAACAACATTTGAGATATTTACTGCCATAACAACATTTGAAATATTTACTGCCATAACAACATTTGAAATATTTACTGCCATAACAACATTTGAGATATTTACTGCCATAACAACATTTGAGATATTTACTGCCATAACAACATTTGAAATATTTACTGCCATAACAACATTTGAAATATTTACTGCCATAACAACATTTGAAATATTTACTGCCATAACAACATTTGAAATATTTACTGCCATAACAACATTTGAAATATTTACTGCCATAACAACATTTGAAATATTTACTGCATAACAACATTTGAAATATTTACTGCCATAACAACATTTGAAATATTTACTGCCATAACAACATTTGAAATATTTACTGCCATAACAACATTTGAGATATTTACTGCCATAACAACATTTGAAATATTTACTGCCATAACAACATTTGAAATATTTACTGCCATAACAACATTTGAAATATTTACTGCCATAACAACATTTGAAATATTTACTGCCATAACAACATTTGAAATATTTACTGCCATAACAACATTTGAAATATTTACTGCCATAACAACATTTGAAATATTTACTGCCATAACAACATTTGAAATATTTACTGCCATAACAACATTTGAGATATTTACTGCCATAACAACATTTGAAATATTTACTGCCATGCTACTTGCTTTATACTATCACCATTATACTGTTTTTAAAATGTTTTAGCTTTCCCATTTGGTCAACTTTCAATTAACTAAATGTATTAACTATCTAACTATTTTTTTGTTTTAAGTAAATCTTTTAAATTCCAGAGAAAACTTTAGTTAAAAATGACCACAGGTAAAAAAAAAGATGTTAAATTTTAATTCAATTTAAAAAGGCTACTTTTTTATTTATAGCTTTTACTTGTGAAAATTTTTTTGTTCAAAAAAGAACTTAAACATGTTACTCTTTAAAGTTAAGCAGACTATTTAAAAGGTTACAACTTTAAAAATGTAACAATTATGAGTAACAATTTATCAAGTCAAAATTCCTAATGTGATAAACATTTGTGAGGAATTTTTTTAGTGCTTAATACAATGTGTTTGCTATCTGTTATGTTCTTAGTGGTCTTTAATATGATATATTTCAACTAGAAAGATAATCTTCTTACAGACAAGGCCTGAGCTTCTTTTAATTTCTCTTCAAATGTTTTCTTTATTTCCTCCATCTCTTTCTCATTGTTAGAGAGTCTTGATTTGTACTCTTCCTCCATTTCTGCCTTCAGCTTGGCAATCTCTGTGGACCAGATTTCAAATGTAAACTTAGTTTCAGGTTTGCATGGTACAGAAATCCAAGAGGCAGAAGGTATACCATTAAACAGCAAAGCGCTTTTCTTTTCGTGTTGTATTGAAAACATATTTATCCAAGATATTTAACAGTGTAACAAAGGTAATAAGTAAATAATCTCAATAATCTGAAAAGCACATGACGATGCTATTCAATCAAAGGATGCACATTTGTTAACAAATGAATACAAGTACAACAGTAAGAAACAATTTATCAACCCCATGTGTTAATATTTCCATATCAAAACCTTTTCTCTGTGGGGTAAATGATACAGAGTTTCAATGGTCACGGCTGACAAAGTGATTGTGTTGGCAATACAATGCCCCCATCCACCTATATCACGCCAGTGAATTGGGTGCTCTTTTTGCCTAATGCAGGGGTTGGCAACATTTTGATAACAGTGTGCCAAAGTAGGATTTCTAATTCATTCAGCGTACCAACATTCTAAAAGTTATCCTAAAAGTTATCCTGGTTTAGCACTTAATATCTTGTAGAAGAGACTTTCATTGTCTTTTTTTTTTTGGGGGGGGGGGGGGGGAGGGACTTCCAAGTGCCATTGAAAATTGCTCTTCGTGCCAAGTATGGCACGCTTGCTGTAGGTTGCCGACCCCTGGCATAGTGGACTCATGCTCTCAAGAGCCCATCAAAATTGTGACACATGTGTGGCAATACAGTGTTATTTGCGAACAACTGTCGTCACATGTAAGTGTGAGTCATAGAATCACACCCGTGGCTGGTTGTCAAGGGGTACGATTGACGTACAGACCCTTCATCAGTCTTACAAATTTATATTTGTCCACTCTGCCTTTAGAATCTAGCACTTGGCGTAGAGGGAAAATACCAGTGTCACAATCAAGCTGCTAGACTAATTGGCTTACAGCACACCGCGAATACACGACAATAGATATTTATGTATATCAACACAAGTATGAAGAAATAGTTTTATGTATAACACAAGTCTTTAATACTAGAAAATGTTGATATATATCTGGATGAACTGGAAGAATTCAATAATAATGTAAACAATGCTATAAGGCGATAATGTCATACACAATGTTAACCATTGGTGAATATACTAGGAAAACTTTACGCAACTGCACAGTGAACGGTAATAATAATAATACGTGACTTCTGTATCACGGAGTAAACCACATTTCTGTTCCACAGAACGAGCTCAACTAACTAAAACTGGGAAGATGGGGGTCTTTAAATACACACGGGCAGTGAATTACTAGAACTAAATTAAACATGTGTCTAAAAGATTAATCGCTTTCTAAGGAAAGGGCGTGGCTATTTACAGAAGGGGTAGGGGAACCATTTATGGCTGAGACAAATGGTATCACTATCGGCCTCCATTTTACAAAACTATAATTATTGGGAATTCCCAGGGGGCTTGTTAATGTATTTTTAAATTTTTAAAGCCATGGCATTGTTGTGGGCTAAATTAATTCAGAAGAGCATTTTCTGGTGTAGAGGCGGAGAAATGGGGGGGGGGGGGGGCTGAGGAGCTCCTATTATCTCTGCTATGCTAAGGTTAAAACAGGGTGAACAGCAAGGTCTAATGGGGGGGGGGGCAAAGGCGAGAGAGAATACAAAGAAGAAACGACATTGATTTACATGCAAAATCTCTATTCTAGCAACAACAAGTGATTTAATCTAACCTCTCTTCCTCCCATTCATTCAATTCACCCATAGACTAGGTGCTAAAGGCAGCGCCGTCTCACATCCATTTTCCATTACACTACACGGCCATGTCAACCTTCCTACCCTTGGCTGGGAAATTCTATCTCTCCTTTTGTTAGAGCGGCACTATATAGTTTCTTTTTCCTAATTAGTGATTAAAATGGCCGGAACGACCGAAATGGTCGGGTCTTTGTTATAGCGTTGCCGTGTATTTTTATGGTTAAAATGGCCGAGCCGAGCTTCATTGTTACAACATGAATCCAGGATTTACAAGCCCAGTAGTTAGGGGTTCAAAAAATAATACCTAAAGACAAGTGCAAGAGTGTAATGTAATAATAAGCCATAAACATGTAAATCTATTTCCTAATCCTCCCACCTTCATCAGACAAATCTTCATCATCGTCTTTCATCACTTCCATCTTCATGTTCCCGCCCAGCATGGCCTTCAGGCGTTCATTCTCTTCCTGCAGTTCTCGAATCAATTTGTCTGTGGGGTCCTCATTCACGGTGGCTGTAGTCTTGATCTGTTTGGCCCTGTCGGCTGATAGATTGAGAACACACTGAATTGTGATCCCACGCAGGAAATACTCGTGTTATAAAAAAAGTGATCATGTTTAGCAATAAAACAAAACTGCCAGGGCCAAAAACTTACAGTAATATTTTACTGGTGGATTTCAAAATTTTAAATTACAATGATAATGAACACAAATTGAAATCAAAGTAATTTGAAAATCTTGAAATCAAACATCTATGAAACAAACTATAATGAAGATTTTGTGGAAACAGTGTTTCAATAATATTTTTGATCCCGTATCACACTCAATGTACTAGTATTAACGTACTAAAATAAAGAAGGGCAGGCTGAGGTGGGCAGGCCATCTGGAAAGAATGGCAGAAGGCAGATCAGCCAGAAAAGTATACCACCAGAAGCCATGGGGGAACAGGTTTAGGGGCAGACCAAGACAAAGATGGCTCAAAGCTGCAGAAGCAGATCTACAAAAGCTTGGTGTGCAGACATGGCGGAGGAATGCAATGGATAGGCTCAAATGGAAGGGGGTGGTGACATGGGCTGTAGTGTGACAGGGATAGATGAATGGATAACATACTAAACATTAGAATTTCTCCTTTAAATTTAAAAGTTGAGTATTAATATTTTTTTTTAAAGGAGTGCCCAACACAATAACCTAATAAATATTCAGACATGCAAATAAAAAACATTGTTATTCTACATGCAATGATATATTCATAGAAGCTTTCTTTCTCTCTGAGGGTCATGCAGGCATAGAATGGGTTGCCTGAATAAACCAGTTATACCAACAATGTAACATCATTTTAAAACCCATTATTGAAACACAAGAATAGACCAAAACTGCATAGGATACAAGATACAATAGTCTTCTGCTAGAATTTCTTTAGGTAAATAACAAGAATATAACATAAGAAAAGAGCATGCTTTTTTTTCTTCAAAAGGTTTAAAAACTCATTATTTAAGAAGTTCTCTAATGTATACATTGGTTTGGTATCTAGAAATAAATGACAAGGCTTACCATATCTTAGTGTTGACAGAGATTCTTCAAAGTTAATGTCAGCTGGGCTGATTGCTGCAATCTGTGCAGAAAATCATTTGTCATAAAATCATTTTTTTTATTAATTTACTGTCGTATATTTTATTTTATTTTTTATTTTATTTTATTATTTTATTATTATTATATTATTAATTATTATTATATTATTATTATATTATTTTATTTTATTATATTTTATTTAATATAATTTACTGTCATATAGGGGCTAAATTAAAAACTTTAAATAATCAGTTCTTTTTATCTATATTAACATTAAAAATATATAATAAAGTAATGTATGGTATACATCAAGTATTTGTGTATTATATGTTAGGAGTTGTGAATTTTCTGGGTGTATTGAAAAAATGAGTTTAGAAAAACCAAACTTCTGAATGGTGGCATACCATAATAGTTTTGCTGTTTCCGCCCAGGGCATTTTTTAACAGTTTGGTCAGCACAGAGTCCCGAAAAGGTACTGAGAACAAAAAATAAAAGAATATTACAGTGTTGATATGGATATATATGTTAACCCTTACAGTCCCGGGCGCGTATATAGCGGGACTGAATATAGCATAGATAGAAAGTAGGTCGGTGCAGGAAGGGTTAATTGGACTTACCTGAATTTGTTTTGGTTAATATTCATACTCTAATTTGACATGGATATTCAATTTAATTGGACTTATCATTTTTGGTTAATATTCAAAATTACATCTGACATTTATGGGCCTATATAAATAAATCAGAATTATCTTTTTTCATTTTTGGTTTGTATTCACAATTACATATTACATTATTATATATATATATAATTATATTGCAGGGACTTATCATTATCATTTCTTTGGTTAATATTTCCAATTAAACCCGACTCTAATATCCTGAAAAACAATGTTTCTTTTTGGTATGCTGGCGGTATATGGTCTGAAAAATTGAAAGGAGTTAATAATCTCCCTTTCAGTGAAGCAGTATTTGCATCACTTTTCTTGGCCACAATGGCATACTATGGGGATTGTGTGGCAAGCAGAGTGCCTCTGTTTCCTCCAACTAATAATATCAGGCACTTATCAGAGGTGCGGGTAGACCAATATGACACTAAGAGGCAACATATGTACATCATGACTGACTCTAAGATCTTTCAAATAAGATACCAACTTCTTGCCGATGGTCCACCACAATGTCCCATATTACTTTGATAAAATTGATATTATACTTACAGCTATGGCGAAGTATATATATATCCTACATAATAAATATAAATATACATTAAGGGGGCTAACCTTTGACTGTCTTGCCAGAGGATTTGTCTGCCAAGGCTGCAATACAGTTTCCTAGACATGACAAAGACTGGTTGATGGCGGCACCTTCCTTGAGACGATCGCCAGTGGCGCCTGTACTTTCTGCTCTCTCACTGGTAGAGTCAATATAGTCATTTATGTTTATTAATATGTATGTAAGCCTATGTATGTATGTATGTAAAGAAAAAGAGAGAGAGAGAGAGGGGGGCTTATATAAACGCTTAGCTTAGGCCTATCCTGTAAGATTATCTTAGGCCTACATTTTATTAAGAATTGTTTTTAATGCTTCTCCAATTTTCGTTACAGTAGGCTATGTTTAAAGAACTCACTTAAATTAGTATAGATTAGAATGAAATAAATTATAAATCTACATAACACCTGCTTTCAACAATAAATTATAGTAAAAAAAATGGATGGGCTTAGACTTCATTACTTTAATGCAATAATAATTTTGACGTACCTTCCCGCCAAATCTACCAAGTTGATGAGGGCAGATTTCGTCGTGTCTTCACCTGCAGCGTTGCGAAATTTTTGTACGAAGGTGATGCCGACAATAGTGTGAGCCCGGCTTAAAACAAAAACAAACACATACACACAAAAATGTAAATTGTATAATATCCACAAATAGTTTATGGATTTTTATTATGGCACTTGGGAATTCAGAAAGCTATTTTGTAATTGTATGAATGGGAGGTTCTTTGATTTGATACTTTAGTTATTCAAGTCTTTGGTTTATATCCTTTAGCTGATAAATACTGGACAGATAATGTAGAATATGTCTAACTAAAGCATCATAGCTTTTTGTTATAATTTTTATCTAGCCTACTCCTAACTTAAGTAAGTTGCAACTGTAATTTGAATTACAGGTCAGCCATGAATAAATTGACTAGCATAGGCCTACTATTTGCTTTTTTTTTTCAGTGTGATGTCTCAAACAAGGCTTTTTGTTTTTATTTAAAGCCCATGTGGTCCATGTGGTTAAAAGCTTATGACGCGTTGACCATACTCTATTAGGGATAAACATACACATTACGGTTGTCATTGTATATGTTTAAACTTTTTTCCATCTCTACCCAAATGACTTGCTTTTATAAGCATATAGATTGGCAACCCTAGCTATCATTGTCCTGTTTAAACAATCTCACCCTCTTACTCTTGTTAAGTTTTCCTAACTGTGCTCTGAGTGACGCAGTGAGTGATCTCTAGTACGTGGAAATGGACGGCCAGATCAGATTTGAATAGAGAAAAGAAGTCGCGGCATATAAAACGAGATGTATGCTTATTCATCTTTTTAGGCAGCCCATCGCAAGTTTTCGAAGAGTACACACCTTATGCTCTATTAGAGCAGTCCGATTTCTCATATAACAACCTAATATAGTCAGTCTTAATATCGACCAAACCAGCCTAGGTCGATATACGTAAGTCTTATATATATGATAGAACTGTGTATTTTCACTAACACGTGGGTGACAATAAATGTTTCCACTATTAATTAAAAAAACTTCAATTATATACGTTTGAAGAACGATGTTTGTTTCTAATTGTCAGCCAGGGACATTATCGGACAATGTTTGTAGCTTATATCTAATTCTTAATCGGCAATTCATCCAGGTGTATAATAGGATTTTCCTTGGCGCCTAAGCTGAAGCTACATACAAAATAGGTTTAAAAAAAAATACCGATAACAAATGTGTAAGAAGACACGTATTAAACTGCTGCCATCTGGCGTCAATTATGCTGTCAAGACTTAACGATGTCAAGGGTGCGATCACAATTTCAACCCCAGGCGTATCTGAGAGTAGGCTAAACATCAAAACCGCATTACATCACTAGATAACCTCACATCTCACCTTACTTTTCACGCACGACTAGATCTAGTGGTTAAACATGACATAAAAGTTTAAAAAGAAGCTTCATGAATTACTCAATCACCAAAATACAAAGGGAAGAAAGAGATGCTTTGAAAACAAAACAAAAAAAGAGTTCTTTAACCGTTCGATGGTTTTGAACTAAAATCATATCGGGCACGCTAAATCGATACGGAACACCACGATGCCAAAACAGACCTTGGCCCATTATTTGCTTTCAATATAAACTTACTTTCCCGAACGGACTAAATATTTGATCTTGTCGGCGTTTTAACGCCACATACTTTGTTGTTGATCGGAATCTTCAATATTTAATGTTCTCACTTCTGTGGAGGAGTCGGGAAGGAAGGGCGTTTTCCCCGCGCATCAACGGTAAAACCAATACCATATCAGTTTATTGTATAACGGTATCATTCTCAAGATAGCAGCAACTGGTAAAGAGCAGCCATTAACCTTCATATGTCTATTGTTGGTAAAAAAAAATGGACCGTCATTCAAGGATCAGGCTGTCAACTCGCGGCAACTCATGACATAAGTAAATATCCCGTCTGACCAATTTGTTCCATAGGGCCGGTGTAGCAGCGTTCACCAGTTTCTGTGGCCACTGCATACTAGGCGATTGTGTGGTCAGCACTATGCATAGCCGCCTTTATTTTCCCAACTAAGGTCAGGTACCCATCAGAGCTGCTCAGCTGGGTAGACTGAGATGTCCTTTAATGTTTTATTTTATACCCTGTACCCACATTTGTCACATTAATAAGATTCCAAGGAATTGATACGTAGTAATCATACAAAATGGGTAGTTAATGTAAGGTTTAAAAATATACATTTCTTAGACATATAATATTTATAAATATATCAAATGTTTTGTGCAGTTTGAGATCATTTTTAAATTATAAATTGTAAGCCATTAATATATTATTTTATACAAGAAAAAAGAAATATATTACACATATTATCTTAAATAAAATGTGTTTATTATCTCCCTTTAATTAAAAAAACCGTTTCCGCGTTATATTGATGCCAAAAAAGTTGTGTTTTGTAATATAGCAAATATTACTAAAAAATTATTATTTCTTTATATAAATGCGACATTATGGTATTCATTACTAGATCTAGATTTAATTATTAGAGGATTTAAATAATTTACGTTAAGCGTTTGTAAATAAACATTTCATGCATTAATTGTTTGTCCATTTCATGAGTTTATCTTTTAAACAGTATTAATTACGAAAATTACATACTAGCATCATCATCATCTGTGGCGCTACAGCCCATTGAGGGCTCTGGCCTGCCTCACCACCTCCTTTTATAAATTTATTTCAGAATTACTTTTATTTATGTTTAATTAAAGAAGATGAGCATAAGAATACTTTTAAATGTAATTAGTCTGTATTGATTAATGAGCACCTTGCCTTGAATGCTTTTCGCTAATTGCATTATGCGATACATATTTAGTTACTTCTGAGTGGTGAAGTGTATGTGATCTCTTTGTATGCTTAAAACAGCTTTCATGTTTGATAAATTCTGTTCACAGGTGTAAGTTGAAAGTAGAAGAGCGAAAGTCTAGTTGTTTAGAACAGGGATCGGCAACCTTTTGATAATTGTGAGCCAAAGTAGGATTTCTAATTCATTCAGCGTGCCAATATCCTAAAAGTCATCCCACTCCAGCACTCAATTTCTTGTTAAAGAGACTTGAATCGCCATACTGGGGTCCTCCGCGTGCCATTAAAATTCGCTCTGCGTGCCCAGTCTGGCTCGCGGGCCGTAGGTTGCCGACCTCTGCTCTACAGAATAAACATTGTATCACGTCCTTGGGGACGTCCATTCTTTACGTCAACAAAATAGGGAGAGGGGGGGGGGTCTGAAAAAGTTTGACAATTGTTGACATGGGGGAGGGGGGGAGGTCAAGAAAAGTTGACGTCAACAATGTACATTTTTATGAAATAAATAATGATACAAATGTTTTACGAAATTATACATTTATCCTGTTCAACTGAGACTTACATAGATAACATGTAAAAAAGAACATGGTTTTACGTTAATACAAATATATTAATTATGGAAACTACAGTTGACATGTCCTTTTTGTGTACATCTTATTATAGTTTGTAGATCTATGTATTATTATGTATGGAGGAAACTAATGCAATTGTTAGCAAGGCAGTGTGACCGACCAAAATTGTAAAAAAACTCATCTTCGTTGTCTAGCGTAGAGTTGCCAGACACATGGTTGTCAAAAGGAGGACATTGTGTTTCAATTGCATAGTTTCGCATTAAACCCGCAATCAGTATAATTTTATCACAAGAGCTGCCACTAAGTTTAAGTCTGTATAGGTAAACTGAGAAAGAAACAGTTTTCTTTTAAAATAACATATAAATTCACTGTAGGCTGAAAGGCATCTTGCATTTGGTTGGGCAACTTTAAAGCTCATGCAAGATTCTTAAAAAATAAATAAGAATAATTGTTTTCTTGTACAAATGATCACCTGTTTATTAATTATATTCTTAACATGTTAATACTATTTTTAAAAATGTATTTTTCTTTATGCCTACAAAACATAAAATATTACAAAAGCCGGAAATTTTAAAGGTTTAGTGCTTTGCCCGTCAAACGCAGGGCAAAAGTAGGGTTGTCAGTACAAATGTACTACAATAGTTGGCAATAAATATCTATTAGTAAATAATTCAAGAAAAAGTCTTGCAAAAAAAAAAAAGTTTAAATATAAATTCAATTGACTTTTTTTTTCACGAAATGCAACAACAGAGCCTACTATATTATTTGAAAACAGCCAATATCATTTTTCTGAATTAAATAGAAATCTAACTTATTTCTACGACCAACTTTTTCCAGATAATCTTCGTTAGTAAGCACAAGTGTATACAACTGTTCACAAGTTAGATTTTTCAAGTTATACTTTATAAGAATGTTCCATTTACAGAGTTAACTGAGCGTCTGTTTCTTTCCTTTGTCCTTTATCAACGAGAACACTCTTTCCACATTACCATTGTGTCCAATGATTCATACAAAAATTCACAACTTTTAGTAACTCTGAAAAGCAACTAGCATTTGGGAAACTTTGACAAAACTCCACTGCAATTATAAACGCATTAGATAAAACAACAGAATTCACGACATTTCCTGCTAAATACGCCAGTGTTTTGCTTTACCCGACCCAACCATTTATTGACAGTAAATAATAACGTAAAAAGTGCACAAAGGATTTTAAAAACCTTTGGTTTACAAAAGCCGGACATTTTAAGGGTTTTTATCTCTGCCTGCCGGGCGGAGGACACATGGCTAAATAGGAGGGCATGTCCTCCTTTTGCCGGATGTCTGGTAACCCTAAACAAGAGTCTAAAAAGGAGGACATGGCATCCTTTTGCCGGACGTCTGGCAACTCTAGTCTAGCGAGAC
Organism: Anisus vortex; assembly: GCA_949126835.1. Taxonomy (NCBI): domain Eukaryota; kingdom Metazoa; phylum Mollusca; class Gastropoda; family Planorbidae; genus Anisus; species Anisus vortex. The sequence goes on along the minus strand of OX421500.1, from coordinate 39,178,944 downwards.
ATGGTGGCTGGAATAACAAAGGAACACCAAACACACCAACAAACTGTCTGCAGAGTAAGTTCAGAAACCAGTTCAGTAGCCTACATCATATTGAACATACAAGAATTGGAAGAAGTAAATAATTTCAAATATCTAGGAGCAATCATATCCGTAGACGGACGCCGTGAGCCAGAAATTTGAGCAAGGATTGGGACTGCGATGGCGGCAATGGCTCGCCTAAACAGAATCTGGGCCAGTAAAAGCATTGGCCTGCCAACAAAGCTCAGACTTTACAGAGCCCTTGTCAAAACTATTGTTCTGTATGGGTGTGAGACATGGACGCTTCTATCGGCAACTGAAAACAAGTTGCTGGCGTTCGAAAATAAATGCATGAGAAAAATACTTCGAATCTCCTACGTAGAACACAGGACAAGTGCGTATGTGTGGGACAGAATATCCTCAATTGCAGGCCCTCAAGAAAACATTATGGCTACAATCAAACGGCGCAAACTGACATGGTTCGGTCATGTGTTGCGGCACAATAGCCTAACAAAAACAATCCTCCAGGGCACGGTGGAAGGTGGGCGTAGGAGAGGCCATCAGCCTAGATCATAGGTTCTCAACGGGGGCGATATCGCCCCCCGGGGAGCGGTGAGAAGCTTTAGGGGGGCGATGACATTCCCGGGGGCGATTGGGGGGCTGTGAAGGGCAAGTGGGCGGTACAAACGTACCTGATATATTTTAACACCTCAGCTATTTGAATCGATTAGTTTTTGGATGAAATGTGATGTAAACGAAAGTGCTGCTAATTATCTGATATTCCCCAACAGTATGCCTACATATTATTATATCAATAAGAAAGAGGAATCGCAATGACTTTTCGATGAAGTAGGGGATAGTATTTGGCAAGTATGGTGTGCGGCCGGCTGGTCCTCTGGTTGGTTCACCGGACTGTCAACCCCGTTGACCGATCACTGTCGCCCTAACATCTGCTAATATTAATGATAGTTTGATCTCAGTTTAACCGAGATGTCCTTAATGTGTTTTAAATTGACAGTACAAACATGGAACTACTGATAAGCGGTATAGATAAGCAGTAATCATACAAACTGGGTAGTTATTGTAGTGCTTGAAAATATACATATACATTCTTTAGTCATATAATATTTATATAATTTTCAAAAACTTTTTACAGTTTGATCATTTCAAGATTATAAAGTGTAAGCCATTTATTTTTTTATAACAGAAAAAAAAAAAACAGAAATATTAGCTCAAATAAAACGGGCTAATTATCTCCCTTTAACTAAACAATTTTTCCACATTTAATTCAATAGTGATGCCGAAACAAGTTCTGTTTTTAAATATAACAAATATTACTGATTATTAGACCTAAGGCTTTTGCAACCAAAATTGAAACAAAAATAGACAAATTGCTAGCAACACACCAGGCAAACGATTCACAATATTGATTTATTTAAACCTTTTGTTAAGGCAATTTTTGATCTATTAATTCTTACAAATATGTTTCCTTTTCAGTTTTTTTAAAGATAATTAATCACACAAAAAGTCTAGTTCCCCTAAAAAAATTGCGGAAACTATAGTCCAGATGGGCGGAAAGGTGGGGGAGTGGGCGCTAAAAGAAATTGGGGGGGGGGCGGTGTGCGGAAAAAAAGTGGGCGGTGAGCCGAAAAAGGTTGAGAACCTATGGCCTAGATGGTGGTTCGACAATGTCAAGGTTTGGACAGGGCTGCAGTTGACTCAACAATTGACAACCGCGCAAGATAGGGGAAAGTGGAGGAAGTTGACTGCCGAAGTGTCCATTCGCTCCTTACGATCTTAACGGTCATGGGATTGATGATGATGAGCCTACATCTGAATTAGGCGCCAGAGACTGGCGTTCGTTAGGTAAGCCATGTATGCGATGGCTGGGATTGGCAATAGTACTAAAAACAACAATATGCCCTCTCTGAGACTATAAGTAGTGCTTGCAAAGCATTGAATGAAGTGTATTGTGTGAATCTCCAACATGGTTACTATAAAAAAATAATTCGCGGCCCACCATGCACATGAAGTACAAAATACTATCCTACATTATTTACTTTTTTAACATCCCTATTTCTGATATATAGACTAATATATTTTTGCTGACTACGATATAAAAGGTGAAACGTTAAAATTAGGTTGTTTAGGCTACATATATATATTGTCATGTATATTGTTTTTCCAAGAAATGGAACACGCAATGTTTATTCCTCTCTCTCTCTCTTTTCTTACTACACACAATATTAGGACGTTTAGTAGGAAAACAAAAGGTTCTAGGTAATGTTGGGATTCTGTGTTGATCTCAAATTCTCAGGGTCTGGGAACGACTCATTATTTAATAGGGGAAGTTCCTATCGTTTTGTTATTAGTTTTGTAATGTTACCATGATTTTCACCCCTACTGGTAGTGGGTCTGTCCCTTGCACCACTCGGATAGTATTTAATTATTTGGTTTGTCTGAAAGACAGAGAGTTTCAAAATATGTTCCTTTGAGAACGTTTGTGTTTGCACTATTTTATTCTAACTGTACATAATAGATATATTGTATATATTGAACATACCACCTGAAATAAACTATCAACAACAGTTACACTGAAGCTTCCTTGTCAAGTTACTATTCTATTGTGTTGTACACATTACTATAAGATTTAGCTACTACTATAATGTACAAGAAAGGAAATGTTGGAATACAAATACTGAATTTGTGCCCAGGACTATAAGAAGAGTTCGTGTAATACTGAAACATAAATACTAATAATTAAAGTCTCCCCTAGGACTAACGAGAATTATCAGCAAGATCTACACAGCTCTGGCCACAAGGGGATTGTGGACGTAACAAAATTTGGGGGCTCGTCCGGGATATTTGAGTTCTACTTTTCCTGACCTAGGATTAACAAAATTTAGTGGTCTCGTTCGATATATTTGAGTTCTACTTTTCCTGATCTAGGATTGGAAAAAATTTGTTGATCTCGTCTGGAAAATTTGAGTTATATTTTTCCTGACCTAGAAATATTTTGTGACATTAGTAGTACTGAGAGCGGCATATTTGTGTTTCGTTTTCTAGGACTGTGAAACTATTCTTTTTTAAAAAGAGGAGAGAACTGGTTTGCGAATTTATTCCTTGGGAAGTGTGAAGATTCCACGAAGTGTAATATTATATTGTGCAAATTTCTGGACAAATCGTAAGTTGGAACTTTATATTTTATTATACAATATATACTACTCTACTATCACAAATATTTCGAACGCTATACTATGGCTTCGAATATATCAAGTGAGGAACTTAATGCCATGTCATTTGCTGAACTAAAAGAATTAGCTGAGTCCTTTGGGATTGAGGCAGGACAGGCAAGACCTAATCGTAATCGTTTGATCAAAGAAATTATGATATGTTTGAACGGGCAGAATGCCATGAACACTGTTAATGTAGTTGAAGTGGGACAGAACGATATCAATGAAGGTTATGTAGCTCCCAGTGGGGGCGAGGTAATTGTCCACGGAGACGAGGTAAGAAATATGTCATCTAGATCATCAAACAATGAAGAAGATGAAGGGTTGAGTGAAAACCTAAAATTCCAATTAGCTATGAAGAGAATGGAATTGGAAAGAATGAGGATAGAAACTGAAAGAGAAAATGAAAGAATTAGGATTGAAAGCAGAGAAAGGATAGAGATGGCACGCATGAACAGACCTGACCATCATAGGGACAGCAATGGTATGGATATTAGCGCAATGAAGCAACACTTGCCTATATTCAGAGAAGAAGATGTTCAAGATTTCTTTTTGCTTTTTGAGAGGATAGCTGTAGATTATCAGTTCCCTGATGATAAGATGGCTTTATTGTTAAGGTCAACTCTCAACAAAGGAAAAGCATTGGACGTAGTGTTGAGTTTAACACCCGAGGAAATAAATGACTATGAAGTAATCAAAGATAGGGTGCTCAAAAGTTATTCCCTGACACCAGAAAAATATAGAAAGCTATTTAGAGACAGAAAGAAGGCATATGATCAAACTCATGTAGACTTTTTGAGACAAAAGGAGAAAATGTTAGAACAGTGGCTAAGGTCACAGAATGTAAGTGAGTTTGATAAACTCAAGAACCTAATATTGTTTGAGGAATTCAATGATTGTATTCGAGTGGATATTAAAACCCACATCTCAGACCGAGGGGTTGAAGATGTGCATGAAGCTGCTAGATTGGCAGATAACTATGCCATAATTCACGCCAGCATAAAGCCATATTATGCTGACAAACCCAAAGTGCACAAACCAGAGCCCAAGGAGGCTAATAAACCAAAAGAGACAAGTGAAAACAATAATAAGAACAGTGGTGTAAATAATAATAGTAACTTAGTTCATTTCAGGAAGCAGACAGATGTAAATAAAGCAAAGGTGGTATGTTTCAATTGCAAGAAAGAGGGCCACATGAAGAAAGATTGTTGGATCCTTACCAAGAAGCAAGGTGCTATTCTACACTGTGCCAGAGTGCAGAAAGACAGCAAGCAGACAGAAGAAGTGTGCAACACAGGGTCAAGAAAATCAAAAGAAATGCGGCCGGCATCGCCCATAGTTGTGGAGTCGATGGTTTTTGAGAACAGTCTATCTAAGGTAAAAGAGAATAGCTGTACTCAATCTATTATGCTTTCAGAAGGCCGTGAGGAACAGATGGTTCCTGAAGTCCCGGAAGAGGACGACTTATCCGATTTTCGACCCTTTGTCTACGAGGGGACAGTGTCGACAGAAGTCGATGTACTCAGCAAGAAGAAAATACAGATATTACGTGACACGGGTTCTGCTGTCAGCGTGATCCTGGAGGGCAGTGTGCCGTTAACAGATGCCACCAGTACCGGTGAGTCTGTTGTGCTGAGAGGTGCTAGTATGGAGGCTGTGGAAGCTCCACTGCACAGAATAAAACTCGAGTCGGATATTTTTACAGGTAACATCGTAGTGGGAGTGTGGCGCGCACTACCCGTCAAAGGCGTTTCCATGATATTAGGAAATGACATTATGGGCGGCAGAGTCACTGTCGAGCCCATGGTTAAAGTGTTGGAGACAAAGATGGCGGAGGACAAAAACCTACGTCCTGCCAATGAACGCCCAACATGTGCACTGACAAGAGCAATGCAGAAAAAGAAGTCGGTAAAGACTCCTGCTACGCCGTGTAGTGCAACGAAAGATGTGTTTGTCTGTTCTGAAGACACACATGCGAATGAAACAGTGATAACTGAAACACCTGACATCGATTTAAGTGCTACGTTCTTTGCTGAACTAGCAACTGGTGATGCAACAGAGAACGATAACATTTTGTCACCAAAGCAGAAATTGGTGAAAGAACAATTGAATGACGAAGTAATAATGCAACTCAGAATGAAAGCTGTTGATGAAAAGACTGCAGATGCAATAGCGGAATGTTTCTACATGAAAGATGAAGTGTTGATGAGAAAGTCGAAACCGCTCAACTCAGGTACAAACGAGTGGGACAGTATTCACCAGATTGTAATACCTAAGTGCTATCGTCAAGATATACTGCGTATGGCGCATGATCTTCCTTTCGCTGGTCACATGGGAGTCCGAAAAACGCACCACCGTATCCTCCCTTACTTCTACTGGCCAGGACTGAGAAGAGATGTCGAACAATACTGCAAGACTTGCCACGTATGCCAAATGGTAGGACGTCCTAACCAACGAATTCCTGTCGCTCCACTCCAGCCGATACCAGCGTTCGACGAACCATTCAGTCATATACTCATTGATTGCGTGGGCGCGTTGCCGAAAACAAAAGCCGGTTTTCAATACCTGCTCACAGTCATGTGTTCATCCACTCGCTTTCCGGAAGCCATTCCGTTGCGGAACATAACAACAGTGAAGGTGGTAGACGCCCTGACAAATTTCTTTACACGTTATGGCCTACCGAAGACAGTACAGTCCGACCAGGGGACTAACTTTACTTCGAACATTTTCAAACAAGTCATGGAACAATTAGGGATAAGCCATAGGCTATCAAGTGCCTATCATCCTGAGAGCCAGGGAGCTCTGGAAAGGTTTCATCAGACATTAAAATCGATGCTTAAAAAGTACTGTTATGAAAACGAGAAAGACTGGGATAAGGGTGTGCCTTATGTACTGTTCGCTGCAAGGGAGGCCACTCAGGAATCCCTGGGGTTTAGCCCATTCGAACTTGTGTATGGACACTCAGTCAGAGGTCCGTTGAAACTTCTACATGAAACTTGGCTAACGGACAGTGAACCGATTGGACTTTTGTCATATGTAGATAAATTTAAAAATAGGCTTTATCATGCTTTTAACCATGTGAAGATTCATTTTCCACAGATGCAGGAGCGTATGAGACAGAACTATGACCGTAAAGCTACAGCTAGAACTTTTGCACCAGGTGACAAAGTTCTTGTGTTTCTACCTTTGCAAAATCAGCCTTTAAGTGCAAAGTTTAGTGGACCCTATGAGATAGAGTCAAAGCTTGGCGAGGTCAATTATTTGATAAAGACTCCTGACCGGAGACAAAAACAGAGGGTATGCCATATTAATTTGCTTAAGCCCTATGTTTCAAGGGAAAAGAGTAAACCACGGGAGGTCCCCATGATTTCGTTAGCTAGAGTCCCGACGGATTTATCTAAGATAGAATATAAGTTTGCAGAAAGTAAACTTAATAATACAGATGCCCTTAAGAGTTTAGATACAAGGCTAGAACATCCTCCGGTAGAAGATAAGGAGAAGATTATTGAGCTGGTACATGAAAATAAGTCAATGTTTACAAATGTTCCCAGTAGGACACATGTCATAGAGCACGATGTAGTGTTAACCAATAGTGCCAGGTCTATTAAACAGCATCCATTTGACCCCATCAGACCTGAGCATATTAAATTAGATGTAAAGTATATGTTAGAAGATGACATAGGAGAAAAATGTGATAGCAAATGGTCTACACCCTGTGTGATGGTACCAAAAGCCGACCACACACTGCAGTTTTATAGAGACTTTGGGAAATTAAGTAATTTGACAAAGACCGACTGGTATCCCATTCCCGTATCATCGACAAGATAGGGACAACGTCACAGCTGATACTCTATCTCGGGTGTTACATGATTGACTGAATAACCCTATACTTCTTTTTCAGATCATCTCACTTATTCATTAAGAATGTGTCATGATAACCTATCATTCGTTTGAATTTTGATTATGGAATACCTATAGAATACTTGTATCATACAGAAGTCAAGTCTTTTGAAAGTATTAATAATTTTTATAATCATGTATAATATTGATGTTCTGATATATTTTAAATTCATTTGATTATGGAAAAGAAATTCCATTTAAATTTTGATGCACTATGCAATAAATATATAAGTATGCACGTATTTACTTGATATGGATGGATAAAAGTAATTGTCATCACATGCAATTAAGTGGGAAAACTTTGAGCTAGTTGATTTATTATCTTGTTTTATTTTAGTTAATGAATGGAACTAAATAATAATATGTACAATTTTTATCTTAGAAAGAGATGTAATATCAATTGGTATAAATTAATAGATAATATTGGAAATCTATTGCCAAATTGTTATATCATGGTAATAGAATGGGAAAAACTAGTGGATATTCACTATGTTGTATAGGTTGTTATATATTCCATATATCCAGGAACGGAGGGAATCAAAGGTACCTAAAGGTGTGCACTCATTCAACCCTGAACAAACTTTTATATTAAACTTTCAAATTTGCCAAAAACGCATAATAGTGGATTACATTTTAATATTTAGATTACTGTAGTAATCGTAACTAGAGCATATTTTCTCCTCATATTTGAGAAAAGGGGAAGTATCATCATCTTAGGTATGAACCCTGTTAATGTCAAGTTGACACTGTAATTTAAAGGGGAAGTAACCTATAGTTTGATTCGAGTTACGTATTACTTATATTTTGGTTTGTATATTAGAAGTAAACTGTTGAAAATTGACAGAGTTTGAGCAATGTTATATTTGTTTAAATAGATTAAGACTTTTTGCAAATTTTTGGTGGAAATCCACACAACTGTACATAGTTAAAATAAGAATGACTAGAATATTTTTGAATTATTTGTACTTGTTGAGACATTAGTTAATATTAATATTAACGGGGAAATATTTGTCCATCACGTTATAATCACAATTACCATTGGGTAGTGACACTTTTTATAATTTAGTTGTGCCAGTGAGCCATGTTTGCTTAAATTGTCTTATAATCTTCCATTGATTGATGGTTGTTAAAACGATAGTGTTAAGTACGAAAAATGTACCATGTTGAGTATTACTTGGGTAATTATGGTACATTATTTCTTTCATTGGGTGGGGGCGTGTCATGTATATTGTTTTTCCAAGAATTGGAACACGCAATGTTTATTCCTCTCTCTCTCTCTCTTTTCTTACTACACACAATATTAGGACGTTTAGTAGGAAAACAAAAGGTTCTAGGTAATGTTGGGATTCTGTGTTGATCTCAAATTCTCAGGGTCTGGGAACGACTCATTATTTAATAGGGGAAGTTCCTATCGTTTTGTTATGAGTTTTGTAATGTTACCATGATTTTCACCCCTACTGGTAGTGGGTCTGTCCCTTGCACCACTCGGATAGTATTTAATGATTTGTTTTGTCTGAAAGACAGAGAGTTTCAAAATATGTTCCTTTGAGAACGTTTGTGTTTGCACTATTTCATTCTAACTGTACATAATAGATATATTGTATATATTGAACATACCACCTGAAATAAACTATCAACAACAGTTACACTGAAGCTTCCTTGTCAAGTTACTATTCTATTGTGTTGTACAAATTACTATAAGATTTAGCTACTACTATAATGTACAAGAAAGGAAATGTTGGAATACAAATACTGAATTTGTGCCCAGGACTATAAGAAGAGTTCGTGTAATACTGAAACATAAATACTAATAATTAAAGTCTCCCCTAGGACTAACGAGAATTATCAGCAAGATCTACACAGCTCTGGCCACATGGGGATTGTGGACGTAACACTATATATTTAGTAAATTTTACGTTTTAATTTCTAATTTTCTGGAAAAATTGTATGAGAAAAAAATATAGTAGTATCAGTGGCGTCGCCAGAATTGCAAGGAGTGAGTGGCAAATAGTGCAAGGTAGGAGATCTAGAGGTAGTGGACAGGAAAGGCAACTACTATGTGTATAATGTGTGTGTGGACAATTATAATGCAAGAAGGAATAGTGAACATATGGTTGAAATAGAGTCTGGTGGCTAATTAACAACTGGTGTATAATTTCCCCTAAACTAGTTAACAATTAACATGATACCAAGAGCTCAGTTAGTGAAACGTAAAATAAGAAAAGATTAAATATTTCTATAAAAAGGATAATAGTAAACAAAAAGAAAAAAAAATGTTAAAATCCTCGGATTGGACAAAAATGTGGGAGAGGCGAGTGAGGGGGTAGGAACCATGTTACACCCTCTCCGTGGTTACGCCTCTGAGAATTATAGTTATAGTCAATTTGAAATTTTATAAACAAGTTTAAAAATGTATTACAATTACACTAATTATAGTATAGACCTTTCCGTTTCAAATCTATTTTTTTTTGTTTGACAGTTGTTGACAAGGGGGAGGGGGGGAGGTAAAAAACGCCTAAAAATTGTTGACGTAATTAATGGACGTCCCCCTTGCTAGAGTCCTAGGGGTTCTCATCGTACGTAAACTAGTACCCGGTACCATTGCAGATCTTTATTTTATTTGGGCTCTAGACCTTTTGTCTTTTTTTTTCTGGTGCATTCTCGTAACTTGTGCACTAATTTTAACGTAATTAGAACCGGTACGTATTACTCTCTAAAGCGAGGTACAATTTAGCCGGCTGAAACCTAACATTGTTTATTGCTTCTGTATTTTTATCGGCAATAGAAAACATATATAAATGTATTTATTAATGAAGCAGTCTGGCACACTAAAAAAATATAAATAAGCTATGTTTAACCAGACTTAAGTAGTACGACTAGAGGCTCTGGTAAAACAATAACATCAAGTAGTGTAAAAGAAAGATAAAGTTAGCCTACCGTTTTATTTTCTTGCCAATGTCCACCTTTGTTCAATGGCAGTCATAACTAATGTGCTGGCTTGTGTTAATGGGCTTAAATGTTAATTACAACCAGTCATTATATAAGCTTATAAAAAGGTATGGGTACGAATTACCCACCTTTCACTATATATATATATATATATATATTACCTTCGTAATAATGGTTTTTACATTTTGTTAAAATTCGAGCTTCTCTTCTGATATTATGTTTTCGTCGGGCTTCTTCTACATGGGCAGCCTCAAAATCCAATTTCGCACCGAACGCATAGGGCCTACACGGCGCGCGCAAACGGTTTCTTAAATTATGTCATTGGCCTATATAGTCTCTATAGGCCTATATAGTCCCTATCAATCTATATATATAACAAGCCGATATGTGCCCGATTCTTCGAACGGGCTTTTTTTTAGAATATGCTTGACACATTATAGTTTTTTAGTTTTGTTTTTGCAACATAAATAAAGTAGTATTTTTTTGTGGTCAGTATTTATTTTTGTTTTGCACACTTTATTATACACCAATTCAATATACAACTAAAAAGGAAAAACAAATAATAATAATTTTTTTTTATTTCTTGCTCAAAGCATGACCACTATGATCGAATTTTGTGAGTTTATTGGGTAATTAAACTCTTTCTGTAAAACAGAACTCACATGTCATTTAAAAAGTACTGTTAATTCAAAAATGATTGTTTGATATATTTTTTTGCTACAACATTAGTCGTAGATCAATATTTATTTTTTTATTTTTTTTTTGTTTTTGTTTGTGTTATTTGCTATTTATTTATTGTTGCTTTGGAAGCAAACTTAGAATTAAATTTAAAATGTAACAAAAAAAACAATAACAACTGAAACCGATATGAATCATAGTTTATACAACGTATACGACATGAATTAAAACTTTAAAAAGTTGGTCCAGCAAATTCAAACATTGCCCGGCAATATAAAAATTTCCCGCTACATAGTTTATAAGACGTATACGATACAAATTAAAACTTTTAAACGTTGAGCTCGGCAATTTAAACATTGCCTGGCAATTGAAAAATTTCCCGCTACAAAGTTTATAAGACGTATACACAGAATAGGTATAGAACAGAATGCACAATCCCTATATACGCAGTCACTGAAAGTTACCATTTTCCGCAATGCAGCGGTCGATAGAGACGCTACTATAATAAAATGAGAAAGGATATCTACGTCTGCCATAAATATATACAATATATATAGGGCCTACATTATCTTTCATTATAGGCTTACTTTTATATAAATTTGACTTCATTACCCATTTTGTTTTCAACATTATAGGATTAGGCCAATATGATGTAAAAATATTTATTACCCGGTACTGATTTGAAAAAAAATGGCTTAGACGTAGCTCGGTACCGGTAACTAAATTGCTACGGCTACCGGTACATAAATATATACTTTTAAACCAAAATAAACTTTTAAAATTATGAAGGGAAATAGGCATATAATTCATAATGAGTTAATATGAGGTTGTTTATGCCGTTGTTTATCCTTTATGGAGTCAGGAAAGTCATGCAGTTTGACATGCTCTTTTTTACGATGATCAGTCGTTTTCGCATCATTGTTGTAGTTTATTACACCACCGTTTATGCACATTTTGCCTGAAATATTAGCTTTGGGTGTTCGAATTTGTAGATTTGAAGAAAAGGACGTTGTAGGCTAAATAAGCATAAATATAGAGTGTAACCAGGACCGCTGCGTTTAAATAAGCTTAGTATGGCGTCAGTATTACTGCCCAAAACAGAAATAAAATGCGATTGCGCATTCTGTTTTATACCTATTCCGTGGACATATACAACACGTATAAAAACGTGAAGGATTTTTTTTTATTTGCCAGATACAACGTAAGTTACCAATTAAAACCATTAATCATTACCCATTATAACAATTTTAAAATATCCCGCTATAAATTACGACGCAAATTAAAACGTGAATATATTTTTTTCTATTCATTCATAAAGTACATTAGCAAACGTTGAAGCGAAGTTAATTAAAATGAATACGCAAAACTCGATGACGCCATAAAAAAAAAGACAGCCAGCTATCCCTGCGCAAACTTTGATGACGTCATATAAAAATAATCTCTGCGCGTCCTTTTGTCTTATTTTTTTAGCGCGATCGATCGAAAAACTATAAAAAGTTGGAACGGCAAATTCAACATGAACCCAAAATATGTCGTTTTATTCGCGTTTTTTGACCAAACTGACCACTGCGGTCATTTTAATTTTTTTAAAACCTTGACAGTGTTCACCGCCGTAACGCAAAGAATATTTGTAGCAAATTTCACGTTTTTATGTCCAGTATTTAAAAAGATTATGCGGTATGTACATACCCAGCCAGCCAGCCAGCCAGCCACATATTCCTTTTGAGATTTATATATATATATACAAGCCGTTATGTGCCCGGTCCTCCGAACCGGCTAAAAGTTATGTTTACATACACTCTAACTACTCAGGCAGTTATAATGAGATTGCCCGCATGACCTACGACACGAATTTAAACGTGAGGTAATTTTTTATTTGCCCGCTACAACATGAATTACCCGTTAAAATCATTACTCATCACCCATTATAACAATTACAAAATTGCCCGCTATAAATTACGACGCAAATTAAAACATGAATATATTTTGTTCTATTCATTGATTAAGAACATTCGACAGTACTTGTTTTTTTTTTTATGATTGTTTGATATATTTTTTTACGACAAACATTAAGTCGCAGACCTATGTTGTGTTGTTTTTGTTATTTACTATTTATTTATTTATTGTAGCTTTGGAAGCAAACTTATAATTAAATTTTCTATTTAACATGTAAAACAATAACAAATGAAACCCATAAGAAACAAAGAAGAAATATTTTTTTTTTACATTGTGTTCAATGTAATCGCATAATGATCTTTTACATACACTTTACATATCCATGGAGTTATAATGAGATTGCCCGCTACACAGTTAATATATAAGGCAATTAAAGGTATTTTTTTATTTGCCCGCTACAACATGAATTACCCGTTAAAATCATTACTCATCACCCATTATAACAATTACAAAATTGCCCGCTATAAATTTCGACGCAAATTAAAACATGAATATATTTTGTTCTATTCATTGATAAAGAACATTCGACAGTACTTTTTTTTTTTAATGATTGTTTGATATATTTTTTTACTACAAACATTAAGTCGCAGACCTATGTTGTGTTGTTTTTGTTATTTACTATTTATTTATTTATTGTAGCTTTGGAAGCAAACTTATAATTAAATTTTCTATTTAACATGTAAAACAATAACAAATGAAACCCATAAGAAACAAAGAAGAAATATTTTTTTTTTTACATTGTGTTCAATGTAATCGCATAATGATCTTTTACATACACTTTACATATCCATGGAGTTATAATGAGATTGCCCGCTACACAGTTAATATATAAGGCAATTAAAGGTAATTTTTTATTTGCCCGCTACAACATGAATTACCCGTTAAAATCATTACTCATCACCCATTATAACAATTACAAAATTGCCCGCTATAAATTACGACGCAAATTAAAACATGAATATATTTTGTTCTATTCATTGATAAAGAACATTCGACAGTACTTTTATTTTTTTTTAATGATTGTTTGATATATATTTTTTACGACAAACATTAAGTCGCAGACCTATGTTGTGTTGTTTTTGTTTATTTGCTATTTATTTATTTATTGTTGCTTTGGAAGAAAACTTAGAATTAAATTTTCTATTCAACATGTAAAACAATAACAAATGAAACCCATATGAAATAATGTTTATAAAACGTATACGACACGAATTAAAACTTTAAAAAGTTAGTTCCAGCAATTTGAACATTGCCCGGCAAAGTAAACATTGCCCGGTAATATAAACATTGCCCGGTAATTTAAACATTGCCCGGTATTATAAACATTGCCCGGTAATTTAAACATTGCCCGGTAATTTAAACATTGCCCGGTAATTTAAACATTGCCCGGTAATTTAAACATTGCCCGGTAATTAAAACATTGCCCGGTATTTTAAACATTGCCCGGTAATTTAAACATTGCCCGGTAATTTAAACAATGGCCGTTACCAAGGCGATAAGTCTAAAGGTGCCCAGTTCTGGGAACTGGATAAAATAACCCATGGAGTTATAAGCAATAGTCTTAAGCGGGGATAAAGTATTTTCCGGTAACTTAAGCCATTTAAATATTGCATTCTACAAATTACGACGCAAATTAAAACAAAATTTTGTTCCCTTCTTAAACGCATAAATACGCAAAATTTGATGACGCCATATAATTATAAGCTTAAATATAGAGTGTAACCAGGACCACTGCGTTTAAATAAGCTTAGTAAGGCGTCGGTATTACTTCCCGAAACAGAAAAAAAATGCTAAATCTATTTGCTTTGTCCTATGTTTGTAAAGTTTTAAATTATAAATTAGCTTTAAGTCATGTATTCACAGTGTAAAGTATTAAAGTAGTGATAGATTAAGAAAATCAACTACAGTATTGGTAGTGTAAAGAATGTATGTTGTTTACGGCACGTAGGCAATTTAAACATGAAGAAAATTTGTTCCCATCATTGAGATAAAAATCCATGCACATAGTTTGATGACGTCAATTTAAACATGAATGAAAAATGTCTCTTCATTGCTAAAAAATCCATGCGCATTTTTTGATGACGTCATAAAAATAATCTCAGCGCATCCTTTTTTTTCTAACTTTGTGACGAAAAACTATAAAAAGTTGTACTGGCAAAGACAATGTGAATCAAAAGTTGTGTTTTTTTCGCGTTTTTTGACCAAACTGACCACTGCGGTCATTTTAATTTTTTTGTTTTTTTAAACCTTGACAGTGTTCACCGCCGTAACGCAAAGAATATTTGTAGCAAATTTCACGTTTTTATGTCCAGTATTTAAAAAGATTATGCGGTATGTACATAGCCAGCCACATACATACATACATACATATTCCTTTTGAGATTTATATATATATATGATATAGTCTATATATGTGCGTCCCCATAGTGGGCCGATCCGCATTGAAAATATAAAATAGTGATAGAATATTGGGTTTACATAGGTTAATGATTTCCCGATTGTCATGCCAGGCTGGACAAAGCAAATTGGCAATCTAGGTTACATGAAATATCGATGAGCTGTATAAAAGGATTGAAAGGCGTTGACAACCACAAAACAAAACAAAAAGCTGACAAGTGTCAACACATGAATAAACTATAGTCCTACATTCCGTATTTCGTAATAGGGTAAAAGACGTTTAATAATGTTTATTTAATTGTGTTCCTATAAGAGTTCCTTCATATATGACAGCAAAGGGAGATAATTGGGGTATAGACATTTGCAAGACGAAGTGTGACGTCTGAAAATGACGTATGCAAAGAATGGTGAGATTTCAGTTCGGGTTATCGCCCCTTAGTTGCCAGATGATTGTTTATATAGGTCAGGCGTCGGCAAACCATTGATAATTGTGTGCCAAATAGTGCCAATGTAGTGTGCCAATGTAGTGTGCCAAATAGTGCCAATGTATGATTTCTTTTTCAATAAGCGTGCCAACAGCCTAAACGTCATCTTGCTCTTTATTGTTGTTGTTTTTTTTTTGTTTTTTTTGTTGCTGTTTCCTGTAGTAAAGATTTGAATTGCCTTTTCAGGGTTCTTCCGCGTGCCATTTAAAACCGCTCGGCGTGCCAAGTGTGGCACGCCTGCGTGAGGTTACTGATCCCTGGTTTAGTTCATTATTAGGCAATGTAGGCAAGCTTTGTCACAAAAGCAGAAGCCTCTATTTTGTAATTAGACCTAATCCTACAAACAAGGCATTTCTCATTATCAAAAAAGTGTTACAACTTTAGAAAGTTGTAAGGATTGGGGGGGGGGGGGGGTTGCATTATGACGTAAGATTTGGGAAACACGTGACGTCACCAAAAATGGGGGGAAAGGACCTGGGTAGGTGAAACAAATATGGAGGAGTGGGTAGCAGCGCCGTAGTAAGAAGGGGGTGGGTGTGAAAGAGGGGTCCAGGGCAGGACAAGAAGAGGTGCGACAATAAGGCGCCAGATATCTCATCAAGTATTGTTTCCGCTCCAGGCACAATATATTTCCTTACTTGGAAGCGTACTATAATATTTTATTCTGAAATCTGGGATCCATTTCTCCCGCCATACATGCACCCCCCCCCCCCACCCCGAACTGTCTGTCCAGTCCAAGTAAAACATCCATGTCCGTGTCAACGTCCGTGCGTCCATTAAAAAAAACTAAATTCTCCATTCCCCCCCTTCCCTCCCCATACAGTGCTGCCAGTGCAGTATTTGCACTCACTCCATGGCAGCCAATTTATCGATTTATCGGCCGCGATCGCTGATTACGTGAGGCATTGATCTCCAAACGTATGCATAATAATATGCCGATCATGTCGAATTGATTGATAGAATATAAGGGCGCGGTTGGAAACCTTCTAGGCTATATTCTTTTTCACACATTGTTCTTTTTTCTTCTTGCATATATAGCCTAGACCTATTTTTCTTGCATATATAGCCTAGACCTATTTTTCTTGCATATATAGCCTAGACCTATTTTTCTTGCATATATAGCCTAGACCTATTTTTCTTGCATATATAGCCTAGACCTATTTTTCTTGCATATATAGCCTAGACCTATTTTTCTTGCATATATAGCCTAGACCTATTTTTCTTGCATATATAGCCTAGACCTATTTTTCTTGCATATATAGCCTAGACCTATTTTTCTTGCATATATAGCCTAGACCTATTTTTCTTGCATATATAGCCTAGACCTATTTTTCTTGCATATATAGCCTAGACCTATTTTTCTTGCATATATAGCCTAGACCTATTTTTCTTGCATATATAGCCTAGACCTATTTTTCTTGCATATATAGCCTAGACCTATTTTTCTTGCATATATAGCCTAGACCTATTTTTCTTGCATATATAGCCTAGACCTATTTTTCTTGCATATATAGCCTAGACCTATTTTTCTTGCATATATAGCCTAGACCTATTTTTCTTGCATATATAGCCTAGACCTATTTTTCTTGCATATATAGCCTAGACCTATTTTTCTTGCATATATAGCCTAGACCTATTTTTCTTGCATATATAGCCTAGACCTATTTTTCTTGCATATATAGCCTAGACCTATCTTTAACGCGCGGTCTTTCTAGGCCTATAACACCCACACAAATCATTGCCCTTTATTTGGCGTTTCGTGGGCTACTGATTGTTTTCATTTGGTTGCTTTGTGTACCGAAGGTCCTGCGTTCGAATCCTGTTACAGGGCTATAAGTTGTTCCCGGGATGGGAGGGCGTCCCTGAGTCTATCCAGCTCTGATGGGTACCTGACCTTAGTTGGGGTAACGTAAAGGTGACTCTGCATAGTGCTGACCACACACTCCCCTAGTATGCCGTGGCCACAGAGACTGGTGAACGCTGTTTCACCGGCCCTATAGATCAACGGTCCGACAGGATATCTTACTTTTTTTTTAAATATGAGTAATATGATAAGAATTGGTGTAGTCGCAGGCAGAAAGGGAAAGAGGAGGGGGGGGGGGCTATTCTTCCCGGAGAAGATTTACCTAATTTGTTCAAAACCGATTTCCTTTTCTAGAAGGGTAGGCAATTTGGGTAGGCATCCGGACATGGAATGGATTGTCTGAACGAACCAGGAAAAACCAGTAACTTAACACAATTTAAGACACTAATCAAAATACAAGACTATAGACAGATCACGGATGAGCGTCGGACGCAATGATCTTCTTTACAGAAGGAGCGTCTGTGGAACATGCCTAAAAACGCCACTGTGTTTCGTGCTTAAAAATCTTGTATCAACATTTGAATTTAATTGTCGAGATAATTTTCTAGTAATAGCTATTAATTAATTCTATATACTTTATAGTTTGATCTCAACACGAGTGAGATTTAATTTACGCTAATATATCATTTACGATTCAGAGACTTGCACATGTGATACAGTTAAGTGGAAGAGATACGTAGTAATCATACAAATTGGGTAGTTAATGTAATGTTTAAAAATGTATATAGGCCTATACATTCTTTAGTCATATATTATTTATATTATTTTCAACTTTCTTTCATTTTTTGAAAATTTTAAAGTTATAAATTGTAATATATCTTTTTGAAGGAAAAAAAAAAAAAGAAACATATTAGAAATATGAATGCAAAGAAAACGGGTTAATTATCTCCCTTCATCTTTACCTAATTTTTCCAAATTTGATGCTAGTGATGCCAAATGAGTTAATTGTTTTAATTTTAATATAACTAGTGTACTTATGAAAACGCTCATCATTCTTAACCCTTCCCGTACCGACCTACTTCTATCTATGCTGCCTTCAGTTCCGCTATATACGCGCCCGGGACTGTAAGGGTTAATTTGCCTTAAATTAGGGAAATAGTTAAATGTTTTGAAACTGATTTTCATGGCAAGATATTTCCAGTTCCAATGCAAATCTATTCCAGTGGTCCAACACTTCAAGTGCGTATCGACCCCGTTCTTGTAAATGCAAGTTCAACTCACTGAAACGTGTCGACATGTCATTCAGAAACATCGGCTTCAACAGTCAGTTCTCCTCATTCAATACCGGAAATGTTTTTTTTTCATCAAGGAACACCTTAATTGCTTCCCGTCAAGAAACGAATCTATCCAAGACTTTAACTATACTCCGTATCACTTTCTTCTAGACGAGAATTGATAAAGTATATAATTGACTAGTCTATCTTAACAATAGGTTCAATCACAGATCGCAAGTCCAATGATGAAAGCTTTGCATACACACATTCCTGTACTAAAACAGTCGACGTCCAGTGTGATTCCCATGTAGTTCGCCCCGCAGCACCAATTAATTATGCTGACATACGTTGTTTTGACTTGCATTAAAAATATTCCTGGAGGTCTCTCGCGTGCCACTGAAAATCGTAATCGTGCCAAATCTGGCACGCGTTCCTTAGGTTGCCGACCTCTGCTATAACTCAACAAAAAAATCCACCCACCGGAAGCATTTTTAAGTTACGTCTCTACAAAAAAAAGGAGAGACGTAGTCATCTTCAGTGTCTATCGGCAGCGCCCCCTTCATTTATAAAAAAAGGAAGCTGTGACATAAGCCATCGTTGGACCTTTAAATTATACTGATTTTAGTCGACCCTACTTCTCGTCAATTGCCTCGAGACATAAAGTTACACAAATAAGTCTGATAACGTTCAGTATCACCCTAATTGTCACAGGACAGTTCTGGTGTTGACGCCCCAGGGGCGATTCACGCGATTTTGGCCAATTTTGACCTCTTACCCCCCCACCCCATCTCCTTTTTTCCTTCTCAATATGACGTCATAAAGCCTTGCGCCTCCCCTCCCTCCCATAACACACACGATATTTTCAATTTCCAAATGAACATGCTTTTGTATTGACGTATAAGTATTACAACCAACAATACGATTACTGTAATAAATTAAAACTTGTTAAAGTTAAAGTGTACATTTATTTTTAAGATGTAGGCTATACATGTTTTTGACGTGACGTCACATTCTCTAAGCTCCCCCCCTCGTCACATATCGTCACAAATATTTGTCAACCCACCCTCAACTCCCTCCCCTAGGTGAATGACGTCATTTATGAAAGGCCGATTTTTAAGCACTAAACACTGTGGCGTTTTTAGGCATGTTCCACATGTTCAATGGAACAGGGCCCACACACAAAAAGGGGCCGCCACACACGTCACACATCCCAAAACACAGGCTAACACAGCAATGTCGGAAGACAAGGGCGAGGGCTACGAGGCCCCCCCCCCCACATAAATTTGGCCCTTGAGAACAGGTGCCCCCCCCCCCACAATCCTAAACACATAAATTATCACGCGATGAGGTTCCCAACAAACGCCACCCCCACATAATATTCTTCGCAGAGGTCTGATTGCAACATAGGTCACCTGTATATACACACCACTTACTACCAACAATAACAAAAATAATTCTGCACCAGGGGCTCTGTGCTTGCGTAGCCTCCAAACCACAGCAGGTGTCAACGGTGGTGAATGACGTCGCAGTATGTATCCCGTACACCTACGCTGGACCCCCCCCCCCCCTCAATATCACAACCCCCCCCCCCCCTCCCCCCAAAATCCATGGTTCTTACTGAACTCAATAATACTCTCGTTAGAACTTATTGATCTACTGAAAATGTACCGTGACACTGACCGATTTCACCGAAAATTCATTTTTTTACAGCAGGCGATAAATGTTACGTAGGAGGGTAACCAGTAATGAGGGAATTCAATCAAGCGTGAAAATAATGGGCTGGGAAGGCGGGGGTGGGAGAGAGACTCTTCTAACATATTATATTATCTGAGTTATTATATTACCTGAGTTATTATATTATCTGAGTTATTATATTATCTGAGTTATTATATTATCTGAGTTATTATATTATCTGAGTTATTATATTATCTGAGTTATTATATTATCTGAGTTATTATATTATCTGAGTTATTATATTATCTGAGTTATTATATTATCTGAGTTATTATATTATCTGAGTTATTATATCTGAGTTAGGCTATAATATTATATTATCTGAGTTATTTTATTATCTGAGTTATATTATCTGAGTTATTAGAGTTAGGCTATTATATTATCTGAGTTATATTATCTGAGTTAGGCTATAATATTATATTATCTGAGTTATTTTATTATCTGAGTTATATTATCTGAGTTATTAGAGTTAGGCTATTATATTATCTGAGTTATATTATCTGAGTTATTATATTATCTGAGTTATTATATTATCTGAGTTATTATATTATCTGAGTTATTATATTATCTGAGTTATTATATTATCTGAGTTATATTATCTGAGTTAGGCTATAATATTATATTATCTGAGTTATTTTATTATCTGAGTTATATTATCTGAGTTATTAGAGTTAGGCTATTATATTATCTGAGTTATATTATCTGAGTTATTATATTATCTGAGTTATTATATTATCTGAGTTATTATATTATCTGAGTTATTATATTATCTGAGTTATTATATTATCTGAGTTATATTATCTGAGTTAGGCTATAATATTATATTATCTGAGTTATTTTATTATCTGAGCTATATTATCTGAGTTATTAGAGTTAGGCTATTATATTATCTGAGTTATATTATCTGAGTTATTATATTATCTGAGTTATTATATTATCTGAGTTATTATATTATCTGAGTTATTATATTATCTGAGTTATTATATTATCTGAGTTATATTATCTGAGTTAGGCTATAATATTATATTATCTGAGTTATTTTATTATCTGAGTTATATTATCTGAGTTATTAGAGTTAGGCTATTATATTATCTGAGTTATTATATTATCTGAGTTATTATATTATCTGAGTTATTATATTATCTGAGTTATTATATTATCTGAGTTATTATATTATCTGAGTTATTATATTATCTGAGTTATTATATTATCTGAGTTATTATATTATCTGAGTTATTATATTATCTGAGTTATTATATTATCTGAGTTATTATATTATCTGAGTTATTATATTATCTGAGTTATTATATTACCTGAGTTATTATATTACCTGAGTTATTATATTATCTGAGTTATTATTTTATCTGAGTTATTATATTATCTGAGTTATTATATTATCTGAGTTATTATATTATCTGAGTTATTAGAGTTAGGCTATTATATTATCTGAGTTATATTATCTGAGTTATATTATCTGAGTTATTATATTATCTGAGTTATATTATCTGAGTTATTATATTATCTGAGTTATATTATCTGAGTTATTATATTATCTGAGTTATTATATTATCTGAGTTATTATATTATCTGAGTTATATTATCTGAGTTATTAGAGTTAGGCTATTATATTATCTGAGTTATATTATCTGAGTTATATTATCTGAGTTATATTATCTGAGTTATTATATTATCTGAGTTATATTATCTGAGTTATTATATTATCTGAGTAACAATCTATAGAATAAATAAGCCTACTGTAAAGCAATAGTGTGGGATTGGGAAGGGGGAGGGGGGCAGGATATGACAACCATCATTCTTGTTCTTGGTGTAATGTATATAGGCTGGCTCGTGATTGGCATCGAGGCTTCGATTGGTCAACTAAATAATGTGACCTGACCAACCAAATCACGTCAATGCCTTTTTGTTTTTACATTTTTACTTTTTACCCATGAAAGCTATTTCAATATTACTAATGTCTTGTTTGTAGGCCTATTATCTAAAAATAAATTAAAAAAACAATATATATTATCTTTCAACTGGGGCATTCGGGAGAGGAATGGGTTGCCTGGAAAACCAGTAACCAGTAACCAGTAACTTAGCACCAACATAAATAAAAAATGCAAGACTAGACTCGGAGCACGGATAAGCGTAGGACGCAATAATCTTCTTTATAGAAGGAGCGTCTGTAATATATAAGATAATATAATTATTTGACGACGTCCTCTAGGCAAGATAGATATAAAACAAATTCGGGATCTGTAGACTTGGGGCGCGGTGGCCGAGCGGCAGCGCGTTCGACTGGCGATCCGAAGGTTCTGGGTTCGAATCCTGGTGCAGGCTATGATTTTTTCCTAGGACTTGAGGGTGTCCCTGAGTCTAACCATCTCTGATGGGTATATGACCTTAGTTGGGGTAAAGTAATGGCGGCTAGGCATTGTGCTGGCCACACATCACCTAGTATGCCGTAACCACAGAAACTGGTGAACGCTGCGTCACAAGCCCTATGTTCAGTTTGGTCCGAAGGCTACTTTACTGCACTTATAAAAATAGCGATCGCTTAATGTTTTGGATAAGACATTCATCTGTCTACAGAAAGCCTACAATTAAATTTCATTTAAAACAAAACAAAAACGATACCGGTAGCATAATAAGAAAACTATATTTAGAAATACGCCTTTCCCATACCTATAGTAACCTAATATCTGGGGGAAGAAGAGCTCTAAACCATTTTGTTTTACACCACAAAGCATTAGAGGATTGTGTAGCCAAGCACACATAGGCTACATGGAGCAGCCAATCTCTAGTTACTGGGGCAACTCAGGCCACGGGAGACAAAACTAATGCCAAATCATGCGTGTGCCAAAGACACGTTAAACACAACAACAACAATTAACCTATATTTCTACTATTTAAGTTTAATCCAAAGTAATTTTGTTTTAAGCAACCGAACTGTTAATGTTTTGAACAGAAAGAAAAAAAAGTGTGCAGCGCTATGAAGTCATTCACATTTAACGATTATTGATTGGTTGTATTCAAACATAAAAGGGGAAACAAGAAATGCTAATTACTCTGTTAAGGGTAAAGCAAGGCATTTGAACACATACACACACAATAAAATAATTGACCACAGTAGGATGTTAGCATGTCATTCCCATTTTCTACTATATTGTGTTAGCCAGGTTGTCATTCACATATTCTACTAAAGGCCAGGTTGTCATTCCCATTTTTAGTGTAAGCCAGTTTGTCATTCCCGTATTTTACTGTATTGTATTAGCCAGGTTCTCATTCACATATTTTCTACTAAAGACCATGTTGTCAAGCCTATTTTTAGTATGTGCCTGATAGCCATTCCCATTTTTACAATAAGCCAGGTTGTCATTTACACTCTTTAAAATCTTATCATATACTTCATATAGACACACACACACTAACACACATATACACATCCATGAATGGTCAAATATACTATTGTACAAGTCTTATTAATACATAGTTTGACAGTATCACAGGTTCACTTCTACAGAACTCTCTTGCTACTATTGACATATATTGCAGTAAAAAGATTCCTTTTTTTGCTTGATGGCAATTGATGTTTAAATTCCACTTTATCAAATAATAGATCCGTTTTCATATTGGCGTGATGAATGAGGCCATTTGGAAGAAGTTATGTGTCTGAGTGATTGGCATTTCTCTGCAGCTATTGATTTGTATGGATTTCTATTTGTATGCATATTATATTTATACATATAGAAATAGATCTGCACAAATTCAGTCAAAAATCAGAATGTGTGTTGAAATACTATGTGAAACATTGTTTGTGTAAAATGTATGCCTTAGTTCTCTTACCTGCTTGTGGCGTTCATATTTGTGGCAGCGACTGTTCTATTTCTTGTTCCTTCATCCATTTTCAGTTCAATGTCTTTGTAGCTTCGAACAGGCACAATCAACAGGTCTTCCACTATACAAATAATTAGATAAAATTATCAGTTTTAAATCAGCTAGATA
The DNA here is from genome assembly GCA_949126835.1 of Anisus vortex. Taxonomy (NCBI): domain Eukaryota; kingdom Metazoa; phylum Mollusca; class Gastropoda; family Planorbidae; genus Anisus; species Anisus vortex. Next base: position 39,154,511 of record OX421500.1, on the reverse strand, counting down.
AGAAAGCTACATAAAATTTACTTAGCTCTGTGTAAAGTAAAAGTGTTGTTTATTTTTTTACAATGTTTCTAAAAGAAAATATTATGTGTTTTTTTTTTTACAGAGATTATATGTTTATTAGATTCTAATTTAATTATTAATTTTAATGAAAAGTAATTATGTAAATAATTTTTTTGTAAAATAAATCTTTAATTAAAAAAAATAAAGCAAATTTAACTTTTTTTCAATTAATTTATTTACTGGTAATTTAAAGCAAATGAAAACAGAAAAAGTGAAACATGTTAAGTGCTTCTATACAACTTTACAGGAGAGAAGATTATCAATTAATAATTTTCACTATCAATTTCTTTAAGGGGACACTGTCGCAGAGCAGCAGCGTGTTCGACTGGCGTACCCATAGGTCCTGGATTCGAATCCTGGAGAAGGCTAAGTTTTTTTCCAGGGACTGGAGGATATCCCTGAGTCTACCCAGCTCTGATGGGTACCTGACCTTAGTTGGGGTAAAGTAAAGGCGGCTAAGCAATGTGCTGGCCATACATTCACCTAGTATGCCGTGGCTACAGAAACTGGTGAACTCTGCTTCTCCGACCCTAAGATCAATTTGGTCTGAAGGGTTCTTTACTTTTCTATGAATTTCTTTTACTCCAGTAACCAAGAATTATATTGTGCATCCAAACAGTTCATGTTCAATCAATATATGAAGAAAAAAAAGAATTTTTGAAGGTTTGAAGGGTCTCATGTTTTCCAGGCCCTGAGGGCGTTCTCTATTTCCTTCAGCTGCACTAAGTGATTGCTAGAGTTTTCACAGAGGGCTAGACTTTATGACTGATCTTTAACCTATAGACTCACCATAGAATCCTGACTTAGGGTGCTGCCTGATTCTCAGTCCTCCTCTCTTGTTACCACCTTTAGGGTCTAAAAGATCTCTCACCTGTTCATTGTAAATCTCCAACATGCTGAAAGTCACCTAAAGGTATAAGGGTTAAATGAGGGATATTACCAAGCACACAACACCTAGTTTAACAATGGTGGTACTGAGATCAAAGTAATAAGATGCACACAGAGGACAGAGACAAGTTTTTATGTAACATAAATTGGCAAAATGAAATGGAATACATTGGCTGAATGGCAGCGTGTTCTACTAGCATGCAGGAGGTTGTTCGGGAATCATATCCTGGTGAAGGCTAGGATTTATTACTGTGTATGGAGGGTGTCCTGAGTCAACCCATCTCTGACTGGTATCTGACTTTAGTTAGGAATAAGTAAAGGTGGCTGGACATTGTGATGGCCACACAATTCCCTCGTATGCAATGGCCATGGAAATGTATGGACAATGCATCACAAGCTCAATAGATCAAATTGGTCTCAGGGGGATACTTTACTTTTTCCAAAATAAAATATGGATAAGACTAACTTACTATTGCTAGTACTACAGAAATAAGCAAATATATACTCTCTTTTTTTAAGGTTTAAAATATTAAAAATATAATTATTCACCCCATAAGGAGAACTACAAAAGTAGTGACTCTGGGAATTGGGTTATGCAATACATATTCCTTCTTTAAGGATAAATGATGTTGGATATTTATTATGGTTGAGATTGAATGCACTGTTTTAGATCTACGAAAATTTATTTGCTGTCATCATGATTTGACCACATTGTCCCATTGTGAAATGTACAAAATGTGAACAAAATATAAAAAAGTGAATACAATAAAAAAAAACAATATATGAACACAATATATGAACACAATATATGAACACAATATATGAACACAATATATGAACACAATATATGAACACAATATATGAACACAATAGATGAACACAATAGATGAGCACAATAGATGAGCACAATATATGAGCACAATATATGAGCACAATATATGAGCACAATATATGAACACACTATATGAACACACTATATGAACACACTATATGAACACAATATATGAGCACAATATATGAGCACAATATATGAGCACAATATATGAACACAATAGATGAACACAATAGATGAACACAATAGATGAGCACAATATATGAGCACAATATATGAGCACAATATATGAACACACTATATGAACACACTATATGAACACACTATATGAACACAATATATGAGCACAATATATGAGCACAATATATGAACACAATATATGAACACAATATATGAACACAATATATGAACACAATATATGAACACAATATATGAACACAATATATGAACACAATATATGAACACAATATATGAACACAATATATGAACACAATAGATGAACACAATAGATGAGCACAATAGATGAGCACAATAGATGAACACAATAGATGAACACAATATATGAACACAATATATGAACACAATATATGAACACAATATATGAACACAATATATGAACACAATATATGAACACAATATATGAACACAAAATATGAACACAATATATGAACACAATATATGAACACAATAAATGAACACAATATATGAACACACTATATTAACACACTATATGAACACAATATATGAACACAATAGATTAACACAATAGATTAACACAATAGATGAACACAATAGATGAACACAATAGATGAGCACAATATATGAGCACAATATATGAGCACAATATATGAACACACTATATGAACACACTATATGAACACACTATATGAACACAATATATGAGCACAATATATGAGCACAATATATGAACACAATATATGAACACAATATATGAACACAATATATGAACACAATATATGAACACAATATATGAACACAATATATGAACACAATATATGAACACAATATATGAACACAATCTATGAACACAATATACATTTTTGATTTATGGTTCAATGTGTTTCTTCTCTAGTTATAAATAATGCAAAAGTTATTTAAAATGTATAAGCAACATACTTCATATTCTGTTTTGTCACCAGATTTTTTCTTCTCATCAATTCCTTTGAATATGTTTTCACAAAATAAAGGAACAACACCTGCAAAAACATAATGTACATTTTGTTCACAATATTTCACCCATAATCATAAAAAGAAAAAAAAAAAAAAAAAAGAAAAAAAAAAGGTTCATATCAATGAAATCACACCTTTACTATGTTAGCTTCTTTTTTTTTTTTGGTGCAACTATGGCTTGTGAATAAAAAACATGTATGGGCTTATTTCATTTTTAATAACTATAGAGAAATTTTTATATACAAGTAACTTTGTATTATATATTGGGAGTCTTTAATATATTGCACTAATGTAATGAGTTGTTTTTTTATGGTAACTGAATAATTATAATAGAATCTTCCTCATCAGCACACTAAAGTAGCCAAGTTTGTCAAAGTTTAAAATTTTGGCCAAATACCAAAGTGGGGTCAAGAACTTTGGTCAAACAATGCAAAAAAATCTGTACTGTCTGAGTGTCTATGTAGAAAATGGCTTTTTGAATGTTGATTTAATTGAAGACATACAACAACAACAACAAAATTAAGGCTGGGGCTGGAACTCTGGAGTGTCAACATGATGCCGCCCACAGGAGGTTTGGGCTAAGGACATAGACTCTAATAATCTTCTATCTAGAAGGAACTTATATAACTTATAAGACTAATACCAGTATGTAGACTCTAATAATCTTCTATCTAGAAGGAACTTCTATAACTTATAAGACTAATACCAGTATGTAGACTCTAATAATCTTCTATCTAGAAGGAACTTCTATAACTTATAAGACTAATACCAGTATATAGACTAATAATCTTCTATCTAGAAGGAACTTCTATAACTTACAAGACTAATACCGGTATATAGACTCTAATAATCTTCTATCTAGAAGGAACTTCTGTAACTTATAAGACTAATGCTGGTATATTGTGTAGACGTAAGGTATTCTTCAAATGTTCCTAACCTTTATTGACTCCATAGCCAACAATGGACCAACTTTTGCCAGATCCAGTCTGACCATAGGCAAACAAAGTGGAGTTGAAACCATCCCATGCATTTTTCAAAACACCATCTCCAAGGTCCTGGTAAACCTTTTTCTAGATATAACCAAAAAAACAAGAAAAATTTGTTAATGGTGATTATTTACTTTACTGATATTAAAAATAGTAACATTAGTTATTTCATTTAAAAGAAAATTAATAAAATATGGGACAAAAAAGATTTTTTCTAAACCTTATTATGTAGCCTACATCGCAGTTGGTAATAAGTCGTACTAAAGTACCTGTCTGACCAAATTGATCCAATGGTCCGGTGAAGCAGCGTTCACCAGTTTCTGTGGCCACAGCATACTAGGTGATTGTGTCGCCAGCACTATGCACAGCCACCTTTACTTTACCCCAACTAAGGTCAGGTACACATCAGAGCTGGGTTAGACTCAGGGACACCCTTCAGACCCGTGAAAAAAATCCTAGCCTGCACCAGGATTTAAAGCCGGGACCTTCGGTATGCCAGCCGAACGCGCTGCAGCACGGCCACCGTGCCACTTTGCAGTTGGTAGCCTACATAATAATTCTTTTTAAACAATTTGGCTAATTAAACAACAGTTTCATCTTTTCTCTTTTATTCCTACTCACTGACAGCTATACTTACTTGGTCTGCAAATTTTTTCCCATTAGGCTGTGAAGTGTCTGGAAGAATAGAGCCATCTGGTGATTCTTTACATCCATCATGTGACCAGTAGCTGTAGTCGAAATTAAACTTTTTTTCTTCGCCGTTGCTCGGGTTTTTTATGACAGTGCATTGACCACTCATGTCAATTATGAGGGAAGCATTTCTGGCCTTCTCTCTGGAGTTGTGTGTTTAGTTAAAGAAATACTTTTAAAATGATAAGAGAATGATTAAAAGCATTGAAGGTAGATAAACCAACAACTGAAAAAAAATCAACAGGGTATATTTATTAACTAATTATCTTATATTCTATATATCTTACAGACGCTCCTTCTATACAGCAGATTATTAAGTCCTACGCTTAATCATGGGTTGATTCTAGTCTTGCATTTTAATTAGTTTTTTCTAAAATATTTTAAGTAATTGATTTTCTTGGTTTGTTCAGGCAACCCATTACATGCCGGGATGCTAGTCAGGAAAAAAAAATAGAACTTATATGAATTTGTTCTCGCAAATGAAATCTTGACATTCTTAAAATCGTTTTTTTTTTCAAGAACTCTTTTATTTAGACAACTAAGCATAAATTAATTATATAGGTTTGCAATACTATTCAGATTGTACCAATTATATTTAATTTGTGTCCCTTATCTTATATATTACAAACACTCCTTAATATAAATATGATTATTGCGCCCTATGCTCATCCATAGTCTGAGTCTATTGTTGCATTTTGATTAGTGTTTTAAAAAATGTTAATAGGTACTGATTTTCAAATATTTTTTCAGGCAACCCATTCCATGCCTGGATGCCACTATACTTTTAAATTATCATTCATTATTGATGCAAGTACTGAGAGGAACTAGACTTTTCAATATTAACTTTGCTATTATAGAAAGTATAGGTCATAGTTCATAGAAAATAGATATATAAAATAGATTGTATAATATGAAATGTACTGGTAAGTATTGTATGAATTTCATACAGAATCTAAGTATTGTATTTTAAGGGTCAAAGAGCAGGTGTAAAATGTGTTTCCATGTATTATAACAATAGTAAAAAAAAAAAAGAATAACAAAGTATTTGTGTTATCGATTAAAAAATCTGTCAATTATCTTCTTATATATATATATATTACAGACGCTCCATCTATAAAGAAGATTATTTTGTCCTCATCCATGGTCCAAGTCTAGTCGTGTATCTTTATTAATGTTTTAAATGATGTTAAGTTACTGGTTTTCCTGGTTACAGGCCACCCATTCCATGCCAGAATGCCACTCGGAAAGAAAGAGTACTTATAGACTTATATGCATTTGTTCTCGCATAAGGGATAAGCAAAGTGTTTTTGTCCTTATGTTTATCTGAGCATTGCAACAGGTTGTTAATGGGCTGTATTTCTAAATTAGAGTTTAATGCCTTATAATATTATTACTACTTTACCCTTTGCCCTTCTATCTTCTGCCTATTGCTATGCCATAATGTTTTTGCACCACATCATAAAAATTCTACACACACAAAAAGTGATAGACTAGGTCCATCAAATTTATTAAAGTCCATTAAATAGGCTATGTAAAGGCTATATGTGAAGCCGGCTGGCCTAGCGGTTAGCTCACCAGACTGTCAACCAAAAACCACTTGACACGTCGCGGGTTCGAGCCCCGCCACCGGCAGATCCCTGTCGCCCTACAGGAGTTTTGGGACTAGATGACGTTAATATTGAGTTGTTATCACATGCGCTTAACCGGCAGCAGTGAAACCTCTCCCAGATTAATAGTCTTCTAGAGCGCACTGAGCATGCTAAAATAGCATGGATAGAAGCGCTATATAAATTGCCATTACATTACATTACATATATGTTGCATGAATGTAACATATATTCAACTATATATGGTTAGTATGTTAAATGCTAGTAGGCTATGATAAGTATGGCTAGGCCTATGGCTAGGCCTATGGCTATGCTATGCCTAAACTATATGAATATATATGAGCATAATAAAATATGATGAGTCTAGAGTCAGTCTACTAGACTAGAGTATATAGTATATGACATTTCATTTAAATTTAATGCTAGACCTAAGTAAAGAGTTAAGATTTAAGATATTATGGCAGTAGCCTAATTAATGTAGGCCTAATTAATATCCTAAATTTAATAAAATAACAATTTAGAACTTTATACTTTATAGTTAAATTTATAGGTCTACTTTTCTTAATACTCTACTAAAAAGTCTTATATTTTTTATTATAAAGTGTATTAAAGATTTAAACGATATAAACGTATAAAGGTAAGAGTCCTGGTAAGACGTTCTTTTTTAATTAATCTAAATTCTAAATATTCTAAATGATTAAATTTAAATTAAATGATAATAAAGTGAATGCCTAAACATAAAACTTTAAAAAAAAGGATATGAATGGTCGCACTCTAACAGCAACTTTAACATTTTCTTCCGGCATTTTATTAAATCCTCAAAATTTTAACGAAGTTTTTTGTTTCTTCTCTTTGCACCATACAACTTCAAAATACAACTGAACTCGCTCTCAGATTTAGCAGAATAAAATTTAAAACCTGCGTCAGCCATACCGACACGGTTGTTGACAGTTTCGCACTGGTTGCTATGGCCCTGATGGCGCAAGATAATAATAAAGCTTTTCATTTTTTTTTTGGTTTATTGAACTCGCGTGGGTTAAATTACCAGCAGTAACCCGCCTCTCTCATTGAGTGAAACACCAGTTCTATTGAGTAGAGGTTGTAGCTTTTATAATTATATTTTAAGTAGCTTATATACAGGTCTGAAGCAGGATCTAATCAGCACATGGCGGCACATCAGTCATCAGTGAATCAGCATTATTAGACTTAGACCTACATATATCCTAATATAGCCTAATATTTATAGGTCAGCATAATTACTGTCATCGATGTGAGTTTGTTTATGTTTGTTTATATATAATTATAATATAATATATGCGTGTGTGCGTCCTCTATAGATTCCTAACCGTTAACGTAGCGAGACAAAAGGTCAATAAGCCTAGGCCTACATAGCCTAAATATGGAAACGCCCCAAAAGAAATTTTTATAACGTCACTTATAATTTATAATCATTGATGTTTTGATTTTATAGATAAAAAATAATAATATATCCAATGCATAAAACCGAACGCAACAAAATTTATACAATGCAGTAAAGTTTTTGTTACAACTCCTTAACGTAAAATAATAGGTCTATTATGGGCCAACCTCTAATTATATCTTTAAATGAATACCATAATACTGGATTTGTAAAAGGAAATAAATTTTTTTAAATAATATGAGTTATATAACAAAACATAACTAGTTTTGGCATCACTGGAATCGAATGGGAAAACTTATATTTAATTAAAGGGAGATAATTTACTCTTTTTCTTTGCGATAATATTTCTAATGTTTCTTATTTTTCTTTATAAATGACATATTATTATGCTAAATTCCCGGGTGTTGCCCGGATGGGGGGGGGGAATCAAAAAGGCCTGTATTATTATTTTTCTATTAGCCAGTCTGCATAGCTGTTTGCTCTCTTGCAGTCAATGCCAGACAAACATATTTACATGTCTTTTTCAGTTGTTCAACACTGCTATATAGGGCCTAGTGTGTTGGTAATTGTAGGTTGAGGGGGGAGCAGAGTGTATCTGAGGTAGGTTAGCTCAGGGCATTCAAGCAGGAAGTGGTCCACAGTTTCTTGTGAGCAGGGGCAATGTCTGCAGTTAGGTGGGTGAGTTGGGTTTATTCTATGTAGGTGTGAGTTGAGTGCTATATTATGTCCTGTTTTCAACTGGAATGTGGTGCATTGTTCTTTGCCGGGGAGGAACTTTATGTTGTCTTGTTTGTAGGGCTGATTCATTTCTTCGTACATTTTTTTTCCAGTTGTTCACTGAGCCCATTGATTTAGCCATTCCTCCTTATTCCTTAAAGTTGTTTTTAGCATGTTGCACACTGTTGTAGCTGAAAGGTCTTTCATAGTGGTCCATGTTAGCTCCCTTTCTAGCCAGTCTGTCAGCCTTTTCGTTGCCTGGTATGCCGATATGTCATGGGATCCATTAATCTAATAATTAAAAAAATATTATTATTATTTACTGAAAACATTTCGTAAAGTAATTTAAAATAAATATTGTAAAAAGTTATATTAATATAATTATTATTTTTAACTTAGAAACAGAAAGAGAAAGCTATCAGTGCGTAGGGGAGAGGGGGGCACGTTGATACACATTTTACATTCATTTACATTAATTGCAAACCATTATATTTAGAGTGGATATAAATACATTTATTTGTTCCCTTAGGTATCCTGCATCTTTTTATCTACACATTTTATTCATTAGAATATATTTGAAATAAATATAGCTCTAAAAGCAATGTAGGGGCAAGGTGATACACACTATGGGGCAAGTTGATACATTGAATGAGATTTAATAATAACATTAATACAATGACAATTTAACAAAGTAAACAACCCAAAACGTATATTTTATTGTTTATTTTATTACTTACAACAATTCTGGTCAATAAAACTTGTATCGCAACCCCATGTTAAGGCTGTCTTTTACATCTTCGCACCATCTGAAATTACAAACAATTTAAAAAATTAATAATTGGTAATTTAATACATTTAAACTAAATTTTAAAATCACAATAATCGTAAAATAATATGATAAATAATAGTTTAATAGTAATGTATTTAATTAAACCTTTTTATTAGACGCCTGTATAAGGCCTAAGCATTAAATTTAAACCCCTAGGCTAAGTTCTAAATAGGAATAACTCAATGAACCTAACACTCTAATTAAATATAAATACGTTTTTGTAAAAAAAAATATGTATTCTTCTATGTTTAAATGCTTTTCCAAAGGCGTAAATAGATAACCGGATATTGTATTAATGTGCCCCGAGTCGTCTGTATCAACTTGCCCCACTACACCACATTGCATCCATTCGACAACATTAAAAACAAGACGCAAATAACACAATCGTAATTTAAATAAAAGTATTCAGGAATCCCTATTTAAACCTAAATAAAAAGACTATAAAATAAAAGTAAAACCCTAACCCTAATCGAACGAACCCAGGTCCCCCGCATGACAGTCGCATACACTAACAGCTCAGCTAGGGAGGACACATCTGCCACAAGCTTGATCGCAAAATTAAATATGAGACAATAAGGTTCTCGAAAAAAGCTCTTTAAAAATATCTTTGAATAAGCCAAAGAGTGGTAGAATCGGCTTCCGAGAAAATCCGGGTTAGGCCTACCCGCATATTCTATTCTTAGGTACCCGGTTCTGGAAGCCTATATCAATTGTGTTATAAAAACTAGGCTAATAGGTAGAACAGGTTGACTTTCAAAAATTTCAAATTTGGCACACTATTAGGAAACGGTTGCCAACCCCTGCGTTAGACGGTCCTATTCTCGCACACAATCTCACAAAAAACGCAGAAACAGCTAATTAACATTTTTTTTGGCCATATGACCAAAATCTGATTACGTCATTGGATAAAGTTGAAGTGAATTCCTTTTTTTATCCCCGGAAATAAAAAGATGTGGGAAAAAAAATATGTTCAAGGAAAGCAAAAGTTAAATAAAGAGTTTCGATATAATCTACGTGAGACATTCTAATATTTGTAATGAAGGTTCTTTGCTATGTATCAACATTTCTATTTTTATCATTATGCTCTGATCTTAATGAGTCTACGTCTGCTCCAGTATCCGAAAAAGATATTGGGAAAACGATCACAGCCAAAAACAGATTTGTATACAGTTATGAATTGATCATTAAAAAAGGTACCGGTAGCTTTAAAAGAATATTGTAATTTAATTTTGGTTGCTTTTTTTAACCCTTCCCGTACCGACCTACTTCTATCTATGCTGCCTTAAGTTCCGCTATATACGCGCCCGGGACTGTAAGGGTTAAGGGGTTATAACTATACATTATCATTTGAGCCAAACATGCACTATGAGTTATCTACCCTAGAGGACTAATTTCTCTGTTTTCACAGCATGAATGAAAAAAACTATCTATTTATTATAATATACTTTGGTAGGTATTTGTTCTCGCATAAGGGACAAGGAAAGTGTTTTTTGTCTTTGAGAGCTGTTGAGAGCTACTTTGAGAAGTTATTAAAGGCATAAACTATTGTTGACGTAAAGAGAAAAGGGAGAGACATGTTGTATGAGTAAAGGAAACAAACATATGTGTGTGCGCGCGCGATGAGAAACAACACTGGTAGTGTTCTTGTCAATAATAATAATATAGGAAATAAATAATTGCATTCAGCTATGCATGAATGGGAGCGATGGACAGCTGACATGGTTGTAAGAAGGACAGAAGGAAGAACATTCGGGGGGTGCGATCTCTGAGCTGTTGGCGTTGAATATCGAATGTAGAAATAAAACGTCTTCTCCATTATAATGTATTCCATCGTTTCATTTGAATCTAATCGAATCTAGACCGAATCTATAGATAATGTTGTAACAAGAGCCTTCTTCATATCTGGTCCAACAAATGTCTGGAATCTGCTCACCATTCAGATCAGACAGACACATTTTATAGGCCCTAAATACATTTAAAAATAACTTAAAAAACGTATTATTTTAAGATTTAGCCTACCTTCCTTAAACATTTGTTGACCCCTACTGTTTTACTTGTAAATAAAGTCGGCAAATTCGGCATTCTTTTGCTCTGTTATATTGCTTCGTAAAGTTGGGAGATTATCGATTATTCTTTTTTTAAACAAAATAGGCCTACTTATTAGCCTAGAGAATTCTACCCGTGCTCAATGCATGTTTTTGTTGCTCAATGTCAAACGCGCTCTGGGCTTAAATTAGCGGTCTAATCTTGCATTTTGATCATTGTCATAATTAAATGATGTTGTTGTTTTTTTTTTTTATGCAGCTAAAATTCCTGGTCAGTCGGCTTACATCGGCTGCTTCCAGATGACCCACGAATGGAGGGACGACTTTGTTGTGGCCGCCCCACTTATGCTGGTCACGGATGTGGGGAAATGCACTGAAGCATGCTGGGAACGCCGACAGCGTTTCGCTTTACTCAAGGTATTGGTTTTAAAATGTCGCTACAAAAAAACACCGGACCAACCTGCTGGCTCTTTAGTCCAGGTGGTAATGATGTAAGGGGGATGGATCAACGAGAGAGCGAAGGCACACCAAGATCCTGTCCAAGACTAGTCACCACGCGGCACGCCGATAAGGCGTATCGCGTAACTTAGGGTTAGGGTACGGGCTCCGCAGTCACATGCACTACTGTTCACTTCCCACCTGCGGAGTTTCCTTCGGATCAATTTACGTTGTGGCTCGCTCGTATGCCTGCACTGCCGCCCTGTAGCACAAATCGAAGACCACTAGGTCTTTGTATCCATGTACCAGGGCGTGGTTTAAGACGAACTTTTTGCGTTCATTGCTTCCTCCCCACCGAGGCTCGGAGTTTCTCGGCAGCGCAATGAACCTCGTCGTCCTACATGGGGCTGTCCCTCATGCCTCCCCCTCGCCCACGTGTGCTTTTAATGTCAAGGATTCGGCGGTTTACACACTTCGACGGTCTTTGCGGCTCATGGGTACAGAAGTGACTCAAGGTATCAGCTATTTAGTAGCTACACACATTTATCTGTCAGGGGTGAAGACAAGTGATATGATTGCGGCATCCCTAGAAATAGCCCAATTAATAGGCTCTGATAAATTAGGCAGTGTTTACAAAGCTTATTGCACTCGCCGCGCTCGTTTTTTTTAAAATAAAGTTTCTTTCCATCGAGCCTTGATTTAAGTCAAAGCCCGCTCGAAGTAGACGTTACATTTACCCCCCTCCCCCATTGACCCGAAAGAAAAAGCAATAATTATGAAAGCATTTATAATGTTCCACGGCGCACATTTTTTGAACCACTGGCCTAAAGGGTTGTACATAAATGAGGTCATTTTAGGAATATAAAACGTAGGGGCCTATAAAGTGTGCCCTTTCATTACCTACGCCTATATAAGTAATCATGTAAGCTTATATATTATACGTATGTCCTCTAGGTATTTTTAAAGATTTGTTTGGATTTTTATATTTTACTGTATTTAGGCTATATTGATTTTTTTTATGTCAACATTATGTTTGAGACTAGACAGCTTTCGATAGTTCCTTGTTTGTTTTTAATGTTAAACTGTCAACATTTGAAACAATGGGTTAATTTATAGCCTATATTTTTGTCACAGGAAGGAAGGACTTGCAGCTGTGCAGTAACACTACGCTCTTTGACAGAGAGCGATAACTCTGAGTGTTCCAGCCCGTGCCTGGGCAACAGTAACCAAGCCTGCGGTTCCCCGGCCCATTTCAGTGTGTACTACACAGGTGCTTGCATTATTTCGGGGATTTCCGTTTTTTTTATAGATTAGCATCCGGGGCATGGGCTTGCATTCTCTCGGGGATTCCCGTTAATTAGGTGGTATCTTCATGAAACCGGTCTGCCTGAACGAATCAGGAAAATAAACGAGTTAACACCATTAAAAACCCTAATTAAAAAATACACTACTAGACTCAAACCACGGAAAAATGTTGGACAAGGTAATTTTATGTATAAGAAGCCTCGGTAACATCTATCATAAGGGGCGGTACCAGAGACTTTACAAGCTTATGTGGCGCCCCAGGGCAAAAGTTTTAGCGCCGCCCCCTTGCATACCGGTACTGCTTGTTTAGTGCTGTATTTGCTATATTTAGACAAAAATTGCCGCCCCCTTGGAAGTGTCTTCCCCGGGCATCTGCCCCCCCCTCTGCCCTCCCCTATGTGAGGGCACTGGGCGGTACACAATTGACCCACAGGGGAAGGACGGGGTGAAGCAGTTGTGACGATATGCGACATGTGGGGGGAAAATGGTGGAGAGAGTGTTTAAATAATGGCAGGTATCACTACAAAATGTGCATCCTTAAATAGAAATGTCCACCTTAACAAGATTCACTTAATTAACTTCAGTAGCCTTATTATAGGCTTATTGTTGATTATTATACTTAGGCGACAATGTAAGGTTAGTACCAATTACAACATGTTTTATTTAACATATTGATATGTATCACAGTTATGATGTATTTTATTATCTCTCATGTAATTTACAAACTTAAAAATCGGAGGTGAAAGGGCCTCATAAGACTCATAAGTGGAATAGCCTAGGGCCTAGGGCCTCTTTTCATCTAAATCCGGCCCTGGTGGGGGGAATGGACGCTTTAAAAAGTTGGTGGGGGGGGGGGGGGGCGATCAGCGGAAAAAAAAATTAAAAGGGGCGGTGAGCAGAAAATGGTTGAGAACATATGGTCTACACCAATGTAAAACTTCACAGTTATAAATTATAAATGGAGTCTAATTGCTCCAAAACTACTTTGATAATTGCTTGCTGGTGGCCTGTATATTTTTCTGATTTATTGTTTTAAACACTTAAACCAATGTTACATTTTAAAATACACTTTCAATCTAACTAAAAAACTTTAAAAACAAATTGTAAACATTTTTTATTTTAACTATACAGAAAGATCTATGTGGGGCCTAGTAAGAATATTAGTTTTGATTTAGTAGTAAGATTCATTTTTAAGAAAGTGTCGGTTTGGCGCCTATCCAAACTTTAGCGCCTGCCCCCCCCCCCCCAGCTACTATGTGCAGGCCTAAGCTTACAACTAATATATTATAACAATCTACATCAATTGGTTTCCAATTCATTTATTATTTCTTTTTCTTTTAAATAATTGTAAACAGGTTATATAGAAGAGCCTCCCTTTACGAAATTTACAGTGGAATTTGGGAAAAAACGTAAGTTGATGGCATAATATTTTTGTTATCTTTACATCGTGTGTGGGAAAATGAAGCCAGTAAATATGTGTTATATCATGTGAGTTCTAGTATCTTAATTTTGTGTGTGTGTGTAGGTCCCTAAACTAAACCTTGCGCATAAATAATAAGTGTGTAGACTAAGTGTTTGTGATTAGTTCAGCGAAATTTAATTTACTTAGAGGCGAGCTTTAGGCAACCATACGAATTTATTATGGAGGGGGGGGGGTATTGATTCACCCCTGTGGTGTTATAGCTCATGATGGCCTCTGCATACTCACCAATTCCTTACACACTGGAGTCCAAGCTGTGGCAAATCCATCTCCACGTCTATCCGTCATAGTCCGAGACAATCCTGTGGTCGTTTACTTTTAGGAAATCTATCTATCTACCTACCTATCTATCCATCTATTTGTCTATCTATCTATCTATCTATTTATCTATCTATCTATTTATCTATCTACCTACCTATCTATCCATCTATTTGTCTATCTATCTATCTATCTACCTATCTGTCTTTCTATCTACCTACATATCTATCTATCTATCTATACATATATCCAGTGCTATTTTTGTGACGGTACGCACCAGTACGGCGTACCGGCACTTTTTTCAACGTGGGGAAGAAACGATTACTTTTCTTGTATTTTAACGTTTATGATTAATCTATTATATTATTTATTTGTTAAAATTGAATTATTTTAAAATTGCGCGCAATAAGAATTAAAATATAAGATGCGAAACTGCTTTAAAAGTTAGGCAATCCATCACTGAATACCGGCACCTATTTTTTTACACAAAAAAAAAGCACTGCATATATCTATCCATCTGACTATCTATCTATCTATATTATTATATATACCTATTTCTGTCAGTCTGTCTGTCTACCTGTCTATCTATCTATCTGTCTACCTGTCTATCTATCTATCTATATACCTATCTATCTATGTATCTATCTAACTATTTACCTAGCTAGCTACCTACCTACCTATCTATATGTAGGCCTTTGTCTATCTATCTATCTATCTATCTATCTATCTATCTATCTATTTATCTTTCTATCTATCTATGTATATCCATGGTTAATATAAAAACACGTGACATTATTGTGTTATATTTTACTTTCACTATTCGCCATCTTACTATTGCACCATTTACAGTATTAAACCATTTGCAGTATTGAACCATTTGCAGTATTGCAACATTTGCAGAATTGCACTTAACAATATTGCTCCATAATTAGCCTATAAACTTTATATATGAATCATAACAAACGTAGGTCCTATTTATGACTGGTGTAAACATTTTGTTTCACTAGAAAAGTCTGCTAGTCAGGAACCACTTCCAGAAATGAGGCTCGGTTAGCATTCCGCGTGACCAAAGTCTTAATAACGTGTCGTCTGCTTTTTTGAATTGCCAGATTTTGTCGGGTGTTACTATGACAACGACAAGACTACCCTCTGCCCCTTTTCCTTCACCACCCTACGGATGCGGGCCGCCATGTGTATGGATGTCTGTGAAGAGAATGCTTACCTTTACGCTGCCATCCATGTAAGTCATCACCGACCAGGAGTCGGCAACCTATTGTTAACAGTGTGCCAAGCTAGGATTTCTAAATCTATAATAATAATAATATTTGTATAGCGCTGCCAACAAACATAGCCTAATGTAAGCTCAGAGCGCGTTTAACATACAACTAAGAATACGGATATTACCCTAGGCCAGGTGACAGAGCGTGCCAACAGCCTAAAAGTCAACCTGCTCTATTATACTTTGTTTTATTATTTTTTTTATAAGACAATTAATTTAACTTTGTGACCAGACAAAGGCCAAATCAAGGGAGATTTATACCAAATACACAATTTTATTACTAAACTTTCACATTTATGGTAATTATTTTGTAAACATTATCATTTGGTTGTCAAGATAAGGATCTAGCAACTGCTAATCATCAATCATCAATCAATATAATTACCGTGAGTTTATATATAGGCCTATATATATTTATATATTTATATGTTTGTTCGCTATAGGCTCCTAGGTCTCTTGACCGATCGCAGTGGCGTAGCTAGGGGAGGGCATGGGGGGGACATATGTCCACGGGCGCCACGTTAGGGGGCGCCAAAATGAATATTAAAACTTATTATTTAATTTTAGTTTGATGTAAACTAATGTATCCCAAATACGTTTGCAAGATTGAATTTTGGTGCTCCACAAATATTTTCATTACAAACCAGTTGGCAAGCATGATTTTGGCGCCCCCATTGAGCATTTAGAGGCGCCATTCTACTCATACAACAAATGACACATCCACAATGTAGGATTGCTGATGGCGTTTTTTTTAAAACAAAGATCAGTTCAGGTTCAAATATTATTCTTCATATACTGAAAGTGGCATCTGGTTTTATCAATTATACAGGTTGGATAATTTCGAGTTTAATATACTTAGCATGAGTACGCTAAACAGGATCCCAATGTTATCACATTTTTGGAACAGTTGAAAGTATATATTTGTTTTTCTCTCGTTCAACAACTCGTTGGGGAGAGTTAAATAGAGTTGTGCCAATCACAGTGAAGAGGTAGTCTGAAACACGCTGGAGTGCACGATCACTTTTAAAGCTATTTATGAAGGACTAGATGAACTAGTAGGGCTGTTGGAAAAATATTCAGAAGATGCAACTATGACGCCTGACACCAGAAGTGATGCAGAAACTTTGCTGACTGGTATATTAAACTTACAAGTCAGTCATAAAAGATTGACTTGTATAAGGGGCAAGGGTGTTAACTCTCAGCAGCAATACTGCCTATTCAAACAACTATCAAGCAAACTTTAACAGATATCAACAGTTGATTCAACAGTAGCACTTCAACTTCTGCCCCCATTCCCATTTCTATGCAATGGAATGCATCAACCCAACAATTTACGACACTATGGTGTAGCCTTATGAGCTTGACATTGGTGGTTTGTAGCCAGGTCTAGATCAGATAACATAAGGTAGGCCTATTCCCCGGAGCCCAGCTCTTGTCGTGGGCAACCGAATGAAAACCACATACAAAGGAATTACCGCTACATTTATGTAAATGAGCCCAAGTCAAAAGGGGCTCTTTCAATGGAAAAAATGTCATATTCACAGAGAGGTGTAAAAATGCACTTAAGTATTGTCAGAACCTTCCTACCCATGATTTGAATAGTGGGAAGATAAGTTATACACTGGAAAAGACACAGTGACGAAAAACGCGAAACAAAAGCAATGGCTGCTATAGAGACCTTGGTGTCACTTAGGACAAATCACAACAAAAAATTGACTTCAGAAAAAAACTTACTAATTCTTGATGGATTTCTTCAAGAATTTAACACACATATCTCCATAGCCTATATTTATAATATTCAAGAGTATTACAAGCATAGGAGTTACAAAAGAGGGGGTTTAGGAGCATAAACTCCACTCACTTGAAATGACAACAACTGTCCTAAGCAACACTATTTTTTTTAAACTTTTGTAAAAAAATTATCCCTGCATCAATTGGAGCAAACTTTGTGGCAAATAGTTATTTAAGGGCTTCTTGTATTCACCAAATGAGTTTAAGATACATATAAAGCTCCTAGGTTATTGAAATAAAGTCTAGAAAAAATGCATGTAATTAGTCACTTAAAGTCACCGGCAAAAAACCCGTAACATTCTCATCAAAAATGCGTTTTGAGGCATATTTTAATCAACCTAGGTCAAAATACTATCTCACGCTATCTCGTTGTCCATGTTTGGTGTGAACTAAGTCTAAGTTTTAACTATTTCATTGCATTTGACCCTTTAATAGCGATTTTAAAAATATCAGTTTTGAGGTACGACCTTTTGACTTGGGCTCAATTTATATAAGTAGGGTTCCCAAATGTATTTTGGTCGGGGACCCAAAGATCCTCTGAGTGGGCCAAAATATAATCTGAATGGACCAAAAGATCATCTGAGTGCATACAAAGATCTTCTTAGCGAGGCCCAGCGTTCCTCTGCGTTGCTCCAAAGATTTTGTGTAGTGTAAGGGCCCATAGATCCTCTTTGTGGTTCTAAAGGTCATGTGTATGAGCCCGAAGATCCTCTCTGAGGGCTAGGGCTAATTCTCATATGTGCCTTACAGCTAATCACACAGTGTTGCTGCACGAATCGACTCGACCAGCCCGCACATCCAGTCGACCACACCAAGTGCCCAGAGGCTTGCGGCGAGAGCGACCCGGCAACCAAGGAGACGTGTGGTAGTGGCTCACCTTACCACTACTCTGTATACAGAACTGGTAGATCTCTGGTGTGGTTGTTTGTGCCTGTTGTAGTCTACACGTGTTTAGCTGGTGTTTTTGTTGTTGCAACTGTATGTGAGGTTTCTAGTGCGTTAGCATGGCTTCGCCAGCCCACTTCTGTACACATGGACCACAAAGCTGGCGAAGTGTGTAAACCACCGATACGCTCCCATTATAAAGTGCACCGGTGAGCTAGCGCATTGGAGGGGGGGGGGGACGTCCACTGCTGCGCATCCGATGATCATTGCACAAGCGAGAGCCCGCCGAAACTAGGCTAGGAGGCAGGATTTGGCGCAACAATACCCGTCTCACCAAACCCAGTGTCTTGGTGACCAGGCCTATATTTTAGCTTTTATACCACTGGGCGAAAGTGAATGTATACTAGGTAATGCCGTGTCGTTAATGATTCAGGTTGGGAAAAGAGTGTAGTGCATGTGATTGCGTGGACCGCATCCTACTGCAGGGGTCGGCAACCTTTCGATAATAGTGTGCCAAAGTAGAATTTCTAATTAGCTCAGCGTGCCAACCGCCTAAAAGTCAGCCCACTCTTATCTTGTAGAAGATACCCTAATTGTCTTTTTTTCGGAGTCTTGCGCGTGCCAAGTTTGGCACGCGTGCCGTAGGTTGCCGACCCTGCCTTACTGTATGTGGTATGCCCTATAGGCGGCATGTATAGGACAGGGTCTCGGCATGCCTACATTGATCCATCCCTTCCAAAGTTACACCCTGGACTTAAGAGCTGCAAGGCTTGTCCTTAAAAGACGTTATAGAACGGCTTCGCCAACCGCGATGAATTTTTTTGCCAGCGTCACCTGTATCCAATACTCCAGACAATCCAATACATGAATTTCGGTCGTCATTCTGTGACGTCATCTCAATATAACTGGACGTGAGACTTGTGCCCTATACTAATTTAACCATATGTTCCACAAAGAATACTTCGTTCTGTCGATTCCTCGCTTCTGGAAGTGCTCCGTTTCTCTCTGACGACCGTTGGCCTTAGAGCCTTTTCAATATCCGGTCCGAAGGTGTGGAATCAACTTCCCATTCAACTTAGGCGAAAAAACTCTACTGTTACTTTGAAAAATAACTCAATAACTCGTTATTTCTATGTTTAGGCTACCTTAAAAAACATGCTTGGGTTTGACCTTTACTGTCTTACATAGGCTATAATATGTTAGGTCGGTTAATGCTTCATTTATTTGATTTGTCCTATGTTTGTAAAGTTTTAAATCATCAATTAGTTTTATTCTAAGCCTAGAGATTATATCCGTGTTTTTAGTTGTATGTTAGATGTAGTTAAATGTTAAATGCGCTCTGAGCTCATATTATGTTTATTGGCAGCGCTATACAAATATTATTATTATCATTACTGAAATTATTTTTTAAACTGAGCAAACCTTGTGGTCCTATCAGTTCTACTACAACTCCTCTGCAGGTCTGTTCGGAACTGTGGAAGATTACCAGAGACCGGAATACGATCAGGTTTGGATGCACCCGAGCGTTGCTGGTAGGTCCATAATCAACACTCTTATGCTTTTTTTATTTTTTTGCCAAAGAGTAAAATCGCGACCTCTCCAAAGGGAGCAACGCGTGAACTTAACCGTTGTATTTTTATAACATGTGGCTGAATTCATGACAAATTATTAGAAAAAAGGTGGACTGCAAACGGAATAAGGATCGTTTTATTAAAACAGAATCATATGTTTACATTTCGAGAGTCAAAAGAAAAGTATATCAACAACTTTAAAGTCCCATTTTAATTTAAGCAAAAAGAGTTACCGTATATACTCGCGTATAAGTCGCACCGGTGTATAAGTCGCACCCCTACTTTTGTCAAAATTTTCAGTAAAAAAAAGTGCGACTTATACGCGAGTATATACGGTAAATGAATGTCAATGTTTTTCTTTTCTTTTAATACATTGTCTTTTCTCTTTGTACTCCCCAGACGATGATATTAAAACTCTATAACGCCAAGATGCTTTACTTAATGTGCATTAAAAGTTTATGGAAATGAATAAAAAAAATTTTTGTAAAGTTGTATGACAGACACATACAGTAAAGACTATTATTGACATTAGTTGTATAAGGGTTAAGACGCTAGTGCAGACCTGTGCAATATATTTCATAAATAAGAAACTATTGTTTCGTTTCTCCATTAACTATATTTAGTTTTGTATCCACGATTGTATTTTTTATGAACCCTTTCTTCTTTCTATGCAAAACTTTCTGACAACCAACCAACTGATTGCCTACGCTTCAAAAAACTGAAATAAAAAATGTTTAAAAAAAAAAATTACTAAATTTGCGAAAAATTTAGTAAATGTTCATCATGGCAAAAGTGTGTAAGTGTACCACTCCTCCCTCCAGGAAAAAAAAAAAGCCCGTGTCCGCTCCTGACGACGATCCGATCTTTTGAAAGCCGTGGTAGATCCAATTTCTGCCATAGGCCCTAGACTCTCGACGTGTTTCATTTGACAACGAATTCTTCCAAATTGATAGCCACATCTCCTTTCCAACCCTTGCAATTCAGTTTTTATCTGCTTTTTTTGTTATTTCATTACGCTCTAGACTATAGTGAGCAATTTAAAATCCTTATTTAACACACTTAAAAATCTGTTTTTAAACGCTGATGACTAACATTCAAGTTATTTCCCTCACCGGTCTATATTATATAGTAGGATAATTCCCCCTTATTTTAACATCATTTACATATCTATTAACTTTAGCTTTTTGTATGCTTCTTCAAATATTACTGAAAATGAGAGTCTTCGTAAGGCTAATGCATATCAATATGGATTAAAAATGTGTTGTTTTTTTTAAATTAGCGTGTACATTTTTTGCTGGCCAAACAATCATTTAGTAGGCCTTATGCCGTAGCCACCAGGACCGGCTCTAGGGTTTTTGACGCCCTAGGCGAAAACAAATTCTTCGCCCTCGTTAAAGTGCCTTAGTGTTAGGGCATACTTTCCTATTTTCCAAGACAACTTAACTAAAATACCCTTTGCCTTTGATTATCTAGTAATTCGTCTGCCTATGCTAGTAGCGCGCAGAAGTACTTAACTTTAATTCAGTTTAAATTTTTAAATCCCCAAATTTGAAAACAAACTCCTCAATTATGCGCCCCCAAAAATTTTGCGCCCTAGGCTCCCGCCTAGGTTGCCTATATGGACGAACCGGCCCTGGTAGCCATAGAAACTGGTGAACGCTGCTTCGTCGGCCCTATGGATCAATGCGGTCCGACGGGCACTTTACTTTTTTTTACATTTTTAATATGGCGATTATCTTGTAGGGCCTATAGGCCTACATGCTGCTCATTGGTCGTTATGGGCGCAGTCGTTTAATAGTGCGGGCATAAAGATCAATAAAGCCGTTAACTGATTAGCTTTGGTAGTGTGGGAATTACCCCCAAAACCAAAATAATTGATCTCAATGAAATATACAAATAAAACATAATTAGAGCTGTGTAGTTTTAAAACACTTACTGATTAAAATGAAATCGAGGTATTAGAATAACAAAAACTAAATACCGAAAGAAAAGTTCTCACTCCAATTTTTATCGTAATATTGTCTTTTTTTTTCTTTTTCTCTTAACTAAACACATTGTAGTCATTCGTTTCTCCGTCATTTTGACGGGCATAACCACCAGTATTAATTATATTTTCTTCTCAGTTTAACTGAGATTTTTTTTACTGTTTTTAAGACCAACAACATAAGGCGAACGTTATCGTAAAGCGGAATTGATACGTTGTAATCATACAAACTGGGTAGTTAATTTAATGTTTACAAAATGTGAATAAATGTTTCAGTCATATACAATTTATATACATTTCAACTACTTTTTCAGTTTGGTCATTATAAAGTTATAAGTTGTAAGCAAATTATTTTTTTTATAAAAGAAAAATAAGAAACATTATATTAGAAATATAAGCGCAAAAAAGGCGGGTTAATTATTTCCCTTTAATAAAAATAAAGTTACTACATTTTATTCAATAGTGATGCCAAACAAGTTATTATATTCTGTAATACAACTTAATATTATTTACTAATTATTTTTTCTTTATATCAATCCGTTAAACAGTTGTAAATAAACATTTCTTGCACTAAGGGGACGTCCATTAATTACGTCAACAATTTTTTGGCGATTTTTACCTCCCCCCCCCCCCCCTTGTCAACAACTGTCAAACTTTCAGGGACCCCCCCCCTATATAATTACGTCAAAAATTCGTTACCCCCCTTCCCTATAACAAGAAAAAAAAATTAAACGCTGGCTTTTATGTTTAAAATAGATTTGAAACGGAAAGGTCTAGATCTTTACTATAATTAATTGTAATACATTTTAAGACTTGTTTTAAAGATATTAGATTGACTAGATAGAACTCTCATAGGCGTTTGCCACGAAGGGGGGTAACATGCTTACTATCCCCCATCGCCCCTCCCAATTTGTTTTTCCAATCCGAGGATTTTAACAATATTTCTTTCCTTTTTATTTACTATTGTTCTTTACATATAGAAATATTGAATACTTTCTGATTGTACGTTTCACTAATGAGGTTTTATGTTAATTGTTAAATAGCTTAGGGGGAATCTGTGCACCAGTTGTAAATTAACCTGCTATTTTAACCATATGCTCACTATTCCTTCTTGCATTATTGCCCCCCCCCCCCCCCCCCCCACACACATTATATGATTATACACACGGTAGTTGGCTACCTTGCCCCTTCCGCTCCTACCTTGCACTATTTGCCACCCACACCTTGCAATCTGGCTACGCCACTATAGGCCTACTAATACATTTTTATCTCATAAATTATTTTTTTTACAAAATTAGAAATTAAAACTACAAAATTACTATATTTAGCCTAATCATAGTTGTCATTTCATGGTGTGTCTTGGGCAAGTAAACCTGGCGGGGCCCAATCCTCTCCAGTCTGTTAGGCAGCTCCCATTATGGGCGGATTGTCCTAGCCATTGTGCCTCTATCGGCATCCTCTGCCTAGAACAGATGAAGCAGTGACCAGTTCCTAAGATACTTCTCAGCTGCTCGCCACTTCTATCCATCATCTGCCTTCCATGATATCACGTGACCCTGATCGGGGGGCTAAGCGGGTACTCCACCCCTGCCCATGAGGTGTCCCGCAGGCTAGCGGAGGGAAGGAGGCGCCTTACATCTCCTATTGATAGGGTTTACCCTATCCCGCCACCCTCATGAGGACCTACTCAGTGCCATTAAATCCAGAAAACTCCAATGGTATGGGCATGTGGCAAGATCCGAAGGCCTGGCGAAAACCATCCTGCAGGGCACAGTGCGAGGTGGAAGAAAGAGAGGCAGGCAGAAGAGACGATGGGATGATGACATCAAGGAGTGGACCGGCTTGTCTCTTGCAGACTCCCACTCCCAGAGGGCGGCGCAGGACCGAGACAAATGGCGCAAAATTATCCTACTGTCAAAAAATGGTGCCCCAACGACCCTCGCCCGGGTTATGGGATAGAAGAAGAAGCCTAATCACCAAATTGTAATGTTTCACCCATTATAACGTGTCAGCAAAAATATATTAGTTTATATATCAGAATTAGAGATGTTAAAAGGAATGGTAGGCTAAGTATTTCGGACTTCATGGGCCACGAATTATTTTTCTGAAGGAAATATTTTAAAATAACCATGTTGGATTCACACAATACACTTCATTCAATGCAATTCAAACATAGTCTCAGAGAGGGTCTATTGTTGTTTTTAGTTCTATTGCCCATCCCAGCTATGGCTTACATGGTATGTATAACAAACGCCAGTCTCTGGCGCCTAATTTCACTTCTGTACCTATGAGCTCCAAAGCTGGCGAAGTGTGTAAACCGCCGATACGTTCCCATTAAGAATACAAAAGCGGGCGAATGCATGGGGGAGAGCTCCCGCAGCGGGTCCGAACAGAGCTGAGCTCAACCCTGAACGTTACGCCCTGGACACAAGACGGGCTCGTCCGATTTTATTTTTTTTAGATCTTTTAACTTGGTTCCCCGAGTCTGACCAGTGAGCTAATGCATGGGACAAGCGGTCGCCGAGATACTTCCACTATCATCTCTGTAAGTGACGGAGAGATGCGTGGTATCCCGAGCTGCAAGTCTGGAGATTAATCGGCTTGTTCTGTTCTTCCATTAGAGGGGGCCTGTGAGGTAGGCCTACCCCACTGTCCGATTTCTGGCGTCTCCGGGGTGGGGGCTGATGCGACGTACGGAAAGGTATACAAAACGTCCTGTAAAGACGGCTGCTTTCAAAGGTGGCCTTGAGGGGATGACATCTCCGTGTCAGACAAAATCCGCTCGGCCAACACACCGTCAGCCCACATTACAGGAATACGAGGCAAGCCATGGATGGCTCGAGCAAATGTACGTTCGTAAAAGGCGAATCCGAACAGAGCAAGCCGACCCAACAAGCGACGGCCTTGTAGTACAACGCCTGCCTACTTATATCTTTCCATGTCGGAGTGGATGGCCTGCTAACGCTGATCCAAACATGGTTTCAATGGTTGAAACATGGAAAAGACTCAACCATGGGCGTTGAATTAAAGCAGTCGACTCTCGGACGGTGTTCATAGTCCTTTCAGGACTCAATAACAGAACGGCGCCTAATTTAGATGTAGGCCTACTGAGCGGCAAAAAACTGGGTTTCTGTTTCTGAGCGTACTCTGCAGAATGTTTGTTGGTGTGTTTATGTTCTTTTATTATTCCAGTCACAATGGCTCGCTAGACTACAGCGAAGGTGACGTTTTTTACAATTGGTCGGTCACTTTGCCGTGCTAACAATTGCATTAGTTTCCACTTTCCACTCATACATAGATCTACAAACTAACAAGATGAACACAAAAAGGACATGTCAAATGTAGCGTCCGTAATTTTAATGAATATATTAGTATTAACGTAAAACCATGTTTATAAATTATGTCTGCTATGTAAGTGGCACATGACAAATGTAGCCTAGAATTTTGTAATAAATTTGTATCATTATTTATTTTTAAAAAAGTAACATTGTTGACGTCAACTTTTCTTGACCTCCCCCCCTCCCCCTTGTCAACAATTGTCAAACTTTTTTCAGACCCCCCCTCCCCCCTATTTTGTTGACGTAATTAATGGACGTCCCCTAATTGTTAGTCCATTTAAGTTTAACCTTACGGAGTTTATCTTTTAAACATTATTAATTACAATAATTGCATAATATAATGCTATTAAAAAGTCTCTTATATTTATTGAATTAATAAAACAACATTTGTTTTAGAATTACTTATATTTATGTTTAATTAAAGAAGATCAGCATAAAACTCTTTTAAATATAATTAGTCTGTATCAATTGATGAGCGCCTTATCTTGAATGCTCTTCGCTAATTTATAATATTGGCAGATACATATTTAATCATTTCTTAGTAGTGAAGTGTAAGTGACCTCTATGAATGCTTAACACTGTTTTCATGTGCAATAAATAATGTTCCTAATGTGTAAGGTGAAACAAACAGTGAAAGTAGAGCGAATGCCTGGCAGTTGAGAATAGCAGACGACTTTCCTAAGTAGCTTCCTTCCAGATTTGCCCGTAAATTGGCACATTTCGATGGCCATCTTTTTTTTAATATATAAATGTTTAAAATTCAACTGGCTGTGTTTTAAAATCGCCAATATCCCCCCACTTAAAAAAATCTACATCTAAGAAGGTTGTGATAAGTAGGCCTACAAGCCAGTCAGGCTTGATGAGTATGAAAAAATTAGTCCATGAATTTGAAAGTTTTGCATTTGTTTAGAAAACTCCGCTTTGTGTGCTTCGATGTACTTCTGAAAAAGACCAACTATCTATTTTAACATAATATGCCTATATAAAAGGAAGTACATATAGTTACATTTTTAAAAATTTATTTCACTCAAGATATATGCAAAACCATTCCAGTGAATTCCAGTGGTCTAGCAGTTATGTGCTAATTTGACCCCGTCCTTGTAAATGCGTTCAACTCATCTAAATGTGTCACTATGTCATTCAGAAACATCGGCTCAACATTCAGTTTTCCTTATTCAGGGAATTTATATGGCCTACTATCCGTTCTGTTTGAGCTCTGTTTTTGGTCAATTGTATAGGCCTACTCGGCCTGTTCGTAATCCTATTGCATTAAGCAAAAATGTTTACAGCAATAAATATTTAGGCTACTAAAAAGTATACTTTTTTTTTATTTGTGTTTAAAGTCTTTCAAAAATTCTTTGAAAAATAAAACAGATTTTTGTAAAGTCCCAAGCATAGGCCTACTTTAACTAAGCCAAATAAAAAAAAAAAACACACACACACACAGAGTTTTAAAACGTAGGCCTATTTTCTTTCATTCTGAAGCTTTGAAAAAAATATCATTTACTGTAGGCCTGTAGTACCAGGGGTTTTGTTAATAATAATCACATAATATGGATAAAATAAATATAAACAGGTAAAGGTAATTAAAGAAATTTAAGAAATCGATAAGTCTTACAGAACAGTTGCCAACTTTACTTGCTCTAGTAGCGAAGTTTTGGTCAAATATCATAATATTAATTTTTTATTGCAACTTTTCCTTCAATAACTAAGTTTTACTTTTTTTTTTAAATTACAGCTAAGTACAATTAATTACAATAATAAATGAACTAGATCTAGAATCTAGTTGTTTTCTA
The DNA here is from genome assembly GCA_949126835.1 of Anisus vortex. Lineage (NCBI taxonomy): Eukaryota > Metazoa > Mollusca > Gastropoda > Planorbidae > Anisus > Anisus vortex. The sequence continues at coordinate 39,127,121 of OX421500.1, read as the reverse complement.
GGATTGCGATGAATAACAAGTTTACAATGAAGTCTTTCTTTTAAATATCACCGGAACACACATTTGCAGTGTTGTCTTTACTCTTTATTTATAAAAGTACATGCCAACGCTGGTAAAGTCTCCGTCATAGCTGCTCTGTTCCAAATCAAGCTGGGGGAAAATCATCTGGGTAGAAGACGCCGAAGTTGGCGTCAGCCACGGCTGCCTCCCCATAGGATTGCATATCAAACTATTGAACAAGAGGGTGTCTTCGAACCACCACCCGGCATTTCCTTTGGCGGCCAGGTTTTCCGAGTCACCGTCGTTGTCATTATCCGGTGTAGAGAACTGTTTGCCAGAAGTGATGCAGTTAGACGATCCAAGCAAATCATAAGTATAACTGGTTAATTTAGAACTGGCGTAGGTGAACCTGTAGTAAGTGGAAGAGTTGGAAATAGCCACTCCAGTGTAGTCCCAGTTGTAGTAAAAGGCAGTGTTGTTGAAGACAACTTCTAATTTCATTTTGGTAATGTTCTGGCTTAGGATGGTTCTCATGTTGTCGAGACCTATCCAAAAGTTTCGCTCGTTGATGGCGTAGCCCTCGGAGTACTGCGCCCAGGTCTTGTTGTGGTAGGATGTGCCGTCGTTTTTAAAGGCGTATATCTTGACGTCGCCGGCCTTAGAGACGTCACAGAGAACCCGGACGGTGTTGTAGAGTTTCACCTCCGACCAGAACATGCCCGTAACGTTCGCGCCCTTGCAGAGTGAAGGCGGGGTCTCGCAGTAAACGCCCGACCATCCGGGACTGCAGCTGCATGTGTTGTTAGCAGCATTCACTGCGCCTTCTTTTCCGCAGACGGGCGTAGAGCCTAGTTTCCGGTAAACTTGGAGCACGTTGAGTCCCTGCGACCGGCAGCTGCCGATTGTGACGTAATCGCACGGAGTGTAGAAGTAGCAGCTGCCGAGTGCGTCCTTTGCGGCCCCGCTGCACCAAAGAGACGCGCTGCACAGGGAGACGCAGTGCAAGAAGCTCCTAGCCTGCTTCTTGGCGAGACACTTGGCAAGCACCAGGCTTTGCTTCTCCGACGTGTAGCATCCAACATCTATAGTAAAGGTATTAGTAGACAGTACTGCAGCACTCCTTGTTTCGGAGATAACCAGAAGTATCGTCATAACCAGCATTAGTGAGCCGCATTTCATAAAGACTTCTTTTATGCAAGTAAAACGTTCCATTCCAAAACTTGCTTTTATCTGTTCGCAAAGAAAGAGTAAAACATGAACTAAAATAATAAATTATTATAGATGTAAAGTCAAAGTACAAAAACCAATGAAAAATATTATAGATATATATATCTTATCTTATACATTACAGACGCTCCTTCTATAAAGAAGATTATTGCGTCCTACGCTCATCCGTGGCCTGAGTCTAGTCTTGCATTTTTATTAATGTTTTAAATGATGTTAAGTTACTGGTTTTCCTGGTTTGTTCAGGCAACCCATTCCATGCCCGAATGCCACTCGGGAAGAAAGAGTACTTAAATGCATTTGTTCTCGCATAAGGGATATGGAAAGTGTTTTTGTCTTTATGTTTTTCTGAGCTTTGCAACAGGTTGTTATTGGGTTGTATTTCTAAATTAATTAGAGTTTAATTCCTTATGTACTATTACTAGGCCTACTTTACTCTTTGCCCTTCTGCCCTCTAGTATTTCTAGGTTTAGTGATTTGACTAATTGTGTTACTCTTGTTAATTGGGAATATTCACTAGTTATGATCATTGCAGCTCTTTTTTTTATAATTATTTTCTAATTTTTTTTTATATATACTAGACCTAGTCTTTAAAGCCCATACATCCCCCTTCCTTTTTTCCAGGACCATAGGCCTATTTGTAATATATTGAACTGGGATCCGGGGAGTCCTAATAGGGATAGCTAGTTCGAATATTTGAAATATTAAGTGATTTGAACCAAAAGCTTTAAAAACTTGTTCGTGTTATGTGGTGCAATTGTAATATATGGGCAAGCCTAATTATGTACACAAGGGCTTATGCTTTACTATTGCGAGCCGAAGTTGAAAAAAAAATGGAATAAAATTAGCTACTCATTTAAAGTATTATCTAGGTTAGTGGCCACAGACACTGCGTGATGAATTCATTGTTCTAGATTCTAGATAGCACATCATGTTAGTGCAATATTGTGGTTATGGGAATATCATAGACTATAATATACATGGACCGCTTGCTTTAGTATTTCTGCTATAATATGATGACTTGAAACGCCGATTTTCGGAATTCCCGATTCTAAATAAAGTAATGGCTATACAGGAAGTAAAGTTATTGATATACAAGTTCCGTTTTATTTAATCGCTATGATTATCTCAATGAAAAATTAAAATCGAAAGTAGTACAGAGCGGAAACATTTATAGATCCGTGTTGTGTGCGCACGGAAAAAGAACATAAGCTCTAAAAATAGAGCAGGCGGTCCATCTTATTATAGTCAATGATAATAAGATTAATAGGCCTACAAGTATTCATTTAAAGTCGAAAAAGTTGCAATTGAGTACAACGGAACTTGTATGACAATTACTTTATTTAGAATAGGGAATTGCAAAAAAAAAGAAGATAATAGCATAAAAATTAAAGCATGTCCATGTATATTATAGTCTATGGGAATATGAATCACAAAGACATGCGTTTTTTAGCTTTCCATGACCTATTAAAGTTCACTTATAGGATAGGTATGCCTTAACTAAAAAATAATAATTAATAAATATAACAACAACAAAATCACAATGACTGCAACATTAATTATTATTGGGTATTTTTTCCACCAAAAATTATATTATTTAATTCATTTTATTTAAACTGACAAATAAGTAACATCTACATTATTAATTCAACAGAGATTAAAAAAAGGAATTGCGGGAAAGGTGAGCTAATTAAATCAGAACATTAATTCGTGCTCTTATTCTGCGTTTATTATTTTATTTTTTTAATCAAACAAAATTTACACTTACCAAGTAGTTCATGACGACATAGGCCAGTGGAAACGCATAATTATATCAAAAGACGTGCAGAACTTAAATCAAATATTAAAAAAAAATAAAAATTGACAACGATTTATTTCGACTGGTTCCCAAATAAGCACTTCATTTGTGCTAGTTAATCAAATCAAATTAACAAAAAGGTAATAGCCAATGGCAGTTTATCGCTAGTGTTCACGTAATCGACTTCTCCCCTTACATTTTTGTTAAATTTTTTACTAACTGCGAAGATTCGTTTTTTTTTTCTCTTCGTCTGCTTCATTCGAGATGTTTACTTCCCTTGTTACATAAAGTGGGAAAATCCGATTTTCATTTCACGCAAGCCTTTCATCACAGGAAATTATAATATGTACCGATAAAAGCGGCATTCAGTGGGTCTATTTCAAGTTGTTAGCGGAGATTAAATAAAATGCTTTACCGGCATAAACTATTGTTTACCCCATCCCCACACCACTTTTGTTTCTCTACCATTTCTCTTATACTATGCAACCTTATAAAATGTTAATAAGAATCAATATTAAATCCCAATAAGAGAGACCAATTAATGAATATAGGTTTTAATGTCAAACACGCAGGCTATTTTAATGTGTGTTTTCACAATTAGCATGCTAATAAAAATCATTTACACGAAATGTTAAATTAAACATAACTTTTTAGTAATTAGTTCAATATTACCACTTGAATGTATGGGTTTTTTTTAGGAAAGGGGGATTCAAATCTCCTAGCCATTTAAGATGTAGGCTATATTATAATTTCCGACAGCAAACTGACGTGACGTCATTAATTGGCAACCCGTGTAGAAAAAAAATCATATTGCCACGTGTTTGGAATCCTTACCCGGTTCTTATTTTTAACAAAATGTTTTACTGGGTCATACTTTGTCTACTTTTGTTCCCCTGCAAAACCTCTATCTGGTATGAAGCTCATGTTTAACTTAGCAATTTTAAATCTCGTCACTTCCTTTTCGTTTTAATTCCTTTTCTTTAAATACAAAAACCTTTTTTTTTTTTTGTAATCTCAAAATCTCAAAATTTGAACTACTAATTTTAATATTACTTTATTGCAAAAATCAACTATTAACTCATTTTTTAGATAATTCTCTCATGTTGACCTTTAAATTAGATCTATTTTTCGTGTTTTTTTTTCCATGTCAATGTACAACAAATTAATTACAAATTAGCCTACATAATTATATAGCGCTATTCATAACCAAAACTTTGAATGCTTTTACGTTTGCCATATGTGTTAAATGGTAATATTGTCGGCTTGTTTAATAATAATTGTGTTCGGAAATTCATTCCACTACAGAGGTGCTACGACGCTGTATGGGCGAGCTGCAAAATGTTTTTCTTTTTACGCTTGGTACCTTGAGCTGTAGATTGATTTTATTTTAACGCAGTGATCTTTTTTCTGATATGTGTAGCTCGACCATGGATCTGATGTACTTGGGAGATTGGCCATGAAGGCTTTTATATAGCATAGTCAGAACTTTGAATTTTATCCTAAGTGTTATAGGTAGCCAGTGCAGTTATTTTAGACAGGTTAATGAATCTTCTTATAAAATTCGGTTATGGTTAGACCTACACTAGTATAATAATATTTGCATCTTCAGTCTCAGACCCTTTCAAAAGATAAAATGTTTTTAAAAAATGCTTAAAATTTAGAAATTGCTTCCATGATTAATAATAAAAGTGAATACTGCAAAAGTATGTCCAAAGTCATGTGAATATAAATGGGAAAACTACTTTTCTGCAAAAAAAAACAGGTTTTAATTATTATAACCTGCAAATTTGCCTTGTTTGTGTGGTTGGGGAGAAAAAGTTTCACCCATTGGACAACAAGCAGCTCTACATTGATCATGCCAGCGATCCAGTGCTCTCATGAGTCATGCGGTTCATCAGAAGACATGATTAGCATTGCAGCAAAGACTGTAGCAGCGTTACGTATAGCCCTGGTGGGGTGGGGTTGGATGGGGGAGGGAATACGCGAAAAAAAAACACGGGCAGTGGCAAAAATATTAAAATATTGTTTAATATGGGGTGACATTTTTTGTCGGTGGTTGCATTACAAATCAATGACGTAAGAGAGTGGAAATAGTTTTTAACCACTCTGTTAAACTTTACAAACAAACAAAAAACAGAAAAAAAAAATCTAATAATTATCTCCCTTTAACTTTCAATAGCTAGGCTTATTTGTTATAATTATGGGAATATTTGCTGATAAGTTCTTTTTTTGTTGCATGTTATGTTCTCAGACCTCTGTAGTCTTAAAAGCTTTCCCCCAGCATCCCTTTTTTTCTTCCAAGATTTATTTCTAATATTATAAGATTGAACTTCGTCTATTGAAAAACCATGTTGTAGGCCCTACATATCAACCTGCATTGGGTTTAATAAACGAAGGAAAACGTTTGGTTGGTTATTTCCCCTCAAATGTTTTTTCCTCCAAGCACAGATAATTTAATTTCACACAACTGAACAAACCTCTCACGGGCAGCCGAATCAAACAAAAAAAAAGCTGGGTTTTTTTTTTGGTTTAATTTCTACCACACCTGTGTGCACACGTTGGGCGATGAAGAGTTGTCAAGTTGTCTCGCTAAAATCAATCCTGGTTAGCCCACGCACAAATTATGAAACATGTTCTGAGAGCGAAAACTCTGTCATGAAATCTATAGATAGATGACGTGACATTTTAGCGAAATGGTTACTCATGTTTACACCCTACGCTTAATGCAAGTTTAGTATTAGCGTATTAGACAAATGCATATCGGCTGAGTAGGTCTACTTTCCTCCCAACTGACATTCGGGTATGGAATGGGTTGCCTGAGCGAACCAGGAAAACCAGTAACTTAACATCATTTTAAACACTTATACTAGTGCTGGACGTGACTCAAACCACGGATGAGCGTAGGACCGAAAATCTTTTTTTTATAGAAGGGGTGTCTGTAATATATAAGGTAAGATAGCAATAAAGCGTTTTAATCGAAGTTATATTGTTGGTTTTGGGTGACTAGTTCAGATAACCCATTCCACGCCCAGATGCAACCGGAAGGAAAATAACTGAACAATTGCATGAACTGGTTATTGCATACAGAATTAGAAAAGTGCTTTATACTTCGTCTTTCTGTGTATCAGGTGTACGGTTGATCTATTTCGCATATCCAATAGGCTTATAAACATTCACCAACCACACACCCATTTAATCCATTCACACAACCACCGACCTGTCCATCGATCCATCTACTCACCTATCCATTCACCCACGCCCCCAACAATTCAACCACGTAGCCTACCCTTATAATCAATGCATTCATCTACCCATCCATCCACGTAGCCTACCCCTATATTTATGCATTCACTTATCTATTCACCCACGCTCCCACTCATTCAACCATGTAGCCTACCCCCCCCCCCCCCAGCCCCGTATCCCTAATCTATATTTATGCATTCACCTATCCATCAATTCTCTCATTTTCAATTGTGTACCTTTCACGTATGACACACACACACGCGCGCACACACCAAACACAACATTTTACTTTCACCGTCCACCAAATTAAAGAGCTGGCAGCAGGTAGTAGTAGCCTATGTTTTGTCGAGACCACTATACGTTTGCAGTTGGTTGCTGCCATTGTTCTGAGCGACACGGGCAAAGCGGAAGCTGACGTCACTTGATCACTTACAACAACAACATATTTTTTCACTCCCCTTTTCGCCCGAATGATGCCAACTATCCGCGATAAAAAAAAAACACTATCTTTGGGAAAAGAATGCATAAATTTATAATTTAAAAAAACCCAACCTGCATTGGGTTTATTAAACGAAGGAAAATGTTTGGTTGGTTACTTCCCCTCAAATCTAGTTCTTCAAACCGCTAAAACGAATACATTAATTAGACTAACATTGAACGACATGTTTTTCAATTCGTTTTTATAGCCAGTTGGTTCCCAACGGGCACATTACGTCAAATCGACGGGGGGGGGGGCGTAGTTTCGACGTGTTTTCGTGGTTATCACGTTTTTTCCCCGTCGATACGACGTGGTGTGCCCGCTGGTTAGTTATTAATTTATTTAATATATTTTAAATGCAAACACTTGTTGCAATGAATTTATCACATATAGCATAAGCATGTTTAGTCCTTGAAGTTGTAGGTCAACGTTTCTTAAATTGTTCGTTTTTCGTCACTGGTTATATATAGATTTAAGCATATACTATTTACTTCGAGACCCATTAACATTGTATCTCATTTACAGGGCCTACTAGCCTATATAATATACTTGAATTCCCAAATCATTTTCAAGACCGGTATAGGTTTGTACTCAATAAGGGTTTTAGCTAGAATGACAAAGACAAATATATTATTATGCTGTTATAATTTGTCTAGAATATTACGACAAATAACAGAGGTTTTAAATTGTTGTTCTAATTGCGACCTGGTCATTTTACTAACTTAAAAAGCTGCTGAAGTGAGTAAACCACCGATGTGCTCCCATTAAGAGTACACCGGTGAGCTAACTCATGGGGGACAACCCCTCTAGCGCTTTCGAGATTTCATTGCACTGCCGAGTAGCCCCGAAACTAAGTGTGGAGGAAGCAATGTGCACATCAGCCCGGTTCACGAAATTCTGGTGTCTGGATGTCCAGGCCTATAGTCTGGCATCTGTGCTAACAGGGCGACAGTGCAGGAATACGAGCGAGCCAACGCGTTAATGATCCGAGGGAAAATCTGCTGGTGAGGACAAGCAGAGAGTATTGCCTGTAACTGTGGAGACCAAACCCTTTGTTACGCAGCACGCCCTGTGCGTAAGGGGCCGGAAGGCGCGTCCGTTTTTTTTTAATGAGATATATAAGATCTGTAATTTTACTTTCGTGGCCTGGTAACGGCCCGGCACTTGGGAAACGCTGGCGTAGGTCGATGTCTAAAAGGTTTTCAGTTTGGACTCTGCCGCACTGAATAATTTACACTTGACCCAGCGGGCACACCACGTCAAATCGACGGGGAAAAAACGTAGCTTCCACGTGTTTTCGTGGTTATCACGTTTTTTCTTCTAGGTCAACAGCTCTGTCTGTCCGAAACAAATTACGAATCTTCAATACGAACGTAAAGACAGTGCTTCTATACGGCCCAGAGAACTGGAGAATCAACAAAAATCTAACAATAAGCTAGAAACCTTTGTAAACGGCTGCCGCCGCAGCATACTCAAGATTCGGTAGACAGAAAAGGTCAAGAACACCGACTTGTGGTGGCAAACAAACCAGGACCCCCTTGAACAGCAGATCACCAGGCAATTAAAGTTGCGGTGGATTGGGCACACCCTACGAAAACCAACACAGGAGATCACCCGACAGGCGCTGCAATGAAACCTCCAGGGAAAGAGACAAAGACGACCCTGCGAAGAGGGAAAAAAAAGCTGCAATATTTCATGGGGTGAACACTAAAAAAAGGCTGCCCAGAATTGAGAGCGCTGAAGAGCTGTTTGGGAGCCCACGCGGAACAATAGGAACTAAGCAAACCGTTCATCTAATCATACATTTGTTACAGGCACACATTTTGTTGACTTGTACGTACAGAGAGAGACTGCTACGGTATTGGCCGTCCTTCTATTGAGTTGAGGTCGCAGCTGACCCAGGGCACGTAGATGAGACGAACAAGCCTTAACCACAGCACTGATATGTGGAACCATTGATATTTTATTATCAATAAAAAGGCCAAGGTCTCTAACAGTGTTGGACAAAGTTATCTCGGAAGCCCCAACCTTGATCGCAGTAATAGCGATTTTCCGAAGACTGACATCAGAACCACAGATAATTGCCTGTCTTGTCATCATTTAATTTAAGTCGGTTTGCAGCCATCCATGCCTTAACTGTTTGACAGCACTCCTCCACATCACCAACAGCAGCAGCGCAGGCAGACGATTCAGGACGAAAACTTCTGTAAAGTACCGTGTCATCTGCCAAGAATTTACGAGATACACAATGGCTCTCGATAATTTTGCCAAGCTGACTTGTAAAACTTGTATACAGATCAGGGTATTGAAAAGACTGGTTACTTATAACTACAACTTATTTACTCGATTTGAGTCTCAGAATTTTCCAAATCTGTTTGTTGTTTTAAAACACTTTTTTAATATATTTATAGTTCGATGCCTCCCTCGTGCAAAATTGTAGGCTACCATACCCACCGTGGTTTAGATACTACTACTAGGCCTACATAGTTATTCTGAAATATAATGCTGTTATTAGCATTATTAGTCCCTCCCTATTTTCACGAGACAGGTTTATTTTTGTTTCTATATAATATGTTTTATCCTTAAAGGAAACTACGAGCTATAACTTTATAACATCTGGTTGTTTTTTTTTCTAGGGTTCAGGCAGCGAGATTCTAAGATTCGGTCAACATGTAGGAGGGGAAATAACTAGGCTCAGTGTTTATTATCCATCGCATGGGCAGTAACTCTTACTGTTACATAAACTTGACACGTTTATTTTGACACTTTTGTTTTAGAATGTACACATTATTATCATTAAAGGCCCCTATATTCAATTAAAAAACAGTGCCTATGTTCACAGCTAACGTTAAATAAAAATTATTTTAAATGCCTATGTAATATTTTATTAAATGCCTATGTAAAATTTCTTGGTCAATTATTTGCTTAATTTTTTTTGGTTCAAAACTTTCTAATTCCAAATGAAAGGTGACTAGAACTAAAAGGTATCTAGAAAAACATTATTCTATCTCTGTGTTGTTTTTTTTAAGAAGACTTTTGCAATTCTGCTGAAGCTGTTTCATATTTCATCAATAATTTTGGATATGTTGGTTTCATTTTTATGATTAATTACAACAGGTGAAGATTTTGCTTAAAGTCAATACAAAATAGAAACAGATGTCTGTAAAATCTAAAAATATTTCAATCAGGGGATCTTACTCTAAAATAAATTTCCATACTTTTATCATAATTATGGTACCCGGTAGTCAATAGATATAAAAATGTTTGTTGATGTTTTTTAATTGTAAAATAAAGCATGAAGGGACCTAAGAATTATTCAACTTCTTTTTTTTTAACATTAAAAATAAATATTATTCCTGTTACCGGTACATGTTGTGTCCATTTCATATGCCTTGGTCAGTTTTCCCAAACTTGAAAAATTATGTTAATTTTCCTAAACTTTATACAACTTTTCCCCCAACCAGTAATCAGCCTGCCTTTAACTTTGATGACTTTTGCATAGTCAAAATTAACAATGGGTTCAGGTCCATAGAGTTAGAGAAACATGGATTGTTAACTTCAAGTGTACTGTGTGGCTGGCCCTAAGCTAGGCCTCCTGGCTGGCCCTAAGCCAGGCCTCCTGGCTGGCCCTAAGCCAGGCCTCCTGGCTGGCCCTAAGCCAGGCCTCCTGGCTGGCCCTAAGCTAGGCCTCCTTAACTTTCCAAAACAAAGTTGGTTAAACTTATTCTAAACCTGGGAGAAATCCTGGTTTATTAAATGGATTTAAACCAAAGAGCTTTGATATAGCACTCCATCACTCGGCCTCTAGAGCCACTATAATGTAATCAGAATAACAACAAAAAATATGTAAAAAAATTTTATGAAAACAAAAGTTTTTTTAAGCTTCACATGTAAACTGGAGCACTGAACAGATAATAGTACAGTTTCTGTATTTTGTAAATAAATTTACAGTGGAATCTCAATCATCCGGACAAATGCTGGTGAAGATGGACACAGATAATATAAAAACATGGATAATTCAAAAAATCAATTTTGAATAAGTTTAAAATACACCACTACATGTGAAATTTTTTAAAATGCAGATTATTATGTCTTGAATATTTTTTTCTTCTTTTGCTTGACATTGACAACATTTCTTTCAATACATACAAATATATATTCACAGGTATCATTTATCATAGAGTTAAAACAAATACAATTTATTTCAGACATAAATAATATTCTAATATTAACAAAATTTGTTAACATAGTTAACTATTGAAAGACAAATAATATTATATAACAATGCTTTATATAGAATAATTAAAAAATAAGTAACAGTTCAAATGTAGGATGTGTGGCCAGCCCAACATCTATTTACCCTTAACTTAAATCTCACCCATTGATGCTAGGTGGTCTAGCACATGACAAAAAAACTGAGATTAAAACACAAAAACCTCAAATTAACCATTTGATTCCCTGCACTTGGCAAGGGTGTCAGTTTCCCAGGTTTAAAACAATAAGAAGAATTACTGCTAACTTTTTTTGTTACAGTGGACTTTCAAGATGGCCAAAGGGAGATAATATTCCTTGGCCTGGATAATGTCCCTTGTTCTACTAGGGGGAGAGGGGTAATAAGCATCTCTTTTAGACTTTATGGTGTATGTTGGGCAAGGGAAGCAGTATTCAGAAATTTTTTGAGCCCTCTGCATACAAGGAGATTGTTTGGCCAGCACAATGACCTGCTGGGTAAACATAGGAACACCATTAAGACTTGGGGGGAAAACTACCTGGTAAGAACCTGGTTTCAAACCCAGGACAATTGCAATCCAGGCAGGCTGCCATTTCACCACTGTGTCCCATTGCTGGTTAATGAGCTGGTCACATGTCATGACCTCTGGAGTAGGTGAGTTTCACTTGCTATGAAATATAAAAAAAATCTGGATTTGAAATTTCCCTAACTTTAGTTACATTTCCAATTAAATTTCATAGGCCAGTGTTGAACGACTAAAATTAAGAAAAACACTCCACAAGATTTTACGAGAAGGAACACAAGTATGTTAATAACCCATAAAAAATTTAGCTTCAACTACATTATAAATTTCATTATCTTCTAATATAGTTGCTGAATGACTTGGATATAAATCTAGAGTGCTTTTACTATTACTAAGCAGGAGTAGTGAAAAATTCTAGCTGCATTTGGCATATATCTTGGTTTCCTCTCCCCACTGCAGCAAGGACTGTGTCATCCTTGTTTTCCTTTTGCCAGACATGTACATCCAGAATGTCACCCTCCATGCTCTCGCTATTGTATCGAATCTGGACATCTTTCAAGCCATTGGACATCATGTCTTTGTTAATCCCTGGGAGGCAAGCCCCGGAAGACCTGCTTTGGCCTGGCTTGGGTGACCTTTGGTTGGTATGCCCGGTCTTTTCCAGCAGTGCAGAGTGAATAGCGTTTATAGTCCAATGAACATAAGAGGAAAAATTGGTGTGATTGAAGGGATCTGTGTCTAGCCATTGCACCTGTGAATTAAATTAATTATCAATTGAAAGTGAACCAAAAAGTTTGTGTGTGTGTTCAATGCATTATAGTAAATCATTTTTACAAATTTGATAAGATAATAACAAAGTTAAAAAAGCAAAACGGTTTACTCACAACTACTGGGATGCAGTAAGTGAGGGAAGGCCTAGAAGTGGGTTTGATGACTAGCCCATTACTTAAGCAGCCCTTCTCTTTATACTTTTTCTTAAACCAATCGGGTAACGGCAGAGGCTTTCTGGACACTTTATCCACAGACACCAATTGGCTGTACTGGCTCCACAGCGGTGTAGATTTATTGTCAGGACAGAAGAAATGTGTAACCTTGGAGAGAGATGAATTGCCAACAAAACCAAGGGAAAACTCCACATCTAGTGGCCATTTGGATACGTCCGGATTGTACAGCTGCTTTGACATTTTGAAATGTGTTGAGGAGACGAAAAAGAGGCGATCCTCTGTAATGATGTTCCAATCTAGAAAGCTTTTCCCAAAATCAGTTGCAGCTTTGTCATAGATGAATATTCTTGAAAGTGCTGAAAGTTTCATGACGCTTTCAATGTGAGGATTTCCTAGAGTATAAATTTTGATATAATTCATAAAAAAAAATTTGCAAAGTCTTATAAAACTTTTACTTAATATAGCAAAATTTAATATGTAGTTTTACTATTGATAAATGACATGTTTATAAATGTCTATTTATGTAATTAAAAAGTTATTTTCAATCATGTTTTTTTTTAAAAGGTTCTGATCTAATAGTACTAATACCAATACTGTCATGCACAAACTGATGTCCAAAAATGCACATTTATTAGGAGAAGCAAGAAAACTGCATAGGTGTGTAAAGAAAAAACCACAAAGCATGAAATTATTGAAATTGTAGAAAACTATTGGATGATACTGTAAGATACTCTTAGACATCATGGGGGATTTCCAAGGGAAGGTTTTGCACCAAAAGAAAATGTTTTTTCAGCATTTCTGACTTGGTCATTTTGTGCCTAACTGTATTGATATTCAATGATATGTTATAGAGTTATTTTAATTTTAGTATATACCATTCCTGTCAAAACTTTCAGGAGACAAACCAGGTATAGTAAATTTAACACAATAATGAGGTGAGTCTGTCACTGTTATGTTAGTCACATTCCAGTGTTGCATATAAAGTCTTTTCCAAAATGATAAAAGCTTAGGCCTGGAAAAAAGAATTGAAACAAACATTAAATTACAAAATAATATTACCGTATATACTCGCGTATAAGTCGCACCGGTGTATAAGTCGCACCCCGTTCAAGACTTTTTTTTCTTATATGTTGTCATTGACCCGCGCATGAGTCGCACCCTGACTTCCCTGATCATACTGCCTTTTAATATCTCAAAAATGCATACCTTTTAAACATAAAAGTTACTAAATATTCACCCTAATTTGGAAACTTTCCTTAGACAATGGTTTTAATCGTGCATAAGGCAAACATAATCAAATAAAGGCAGGGCTCCATTTATTTTGAACAACCGATCTATAGGCCTACAAACATGAGTGAGATGAGAAAGTAAGGTATCTGTTTCTTCAATCAAAGTCCCTCCCCTTACTCAAGTTTCTATCCCTATAGTAACACTACACACAAAAAAAGTCTTTGAAGTACGTCATTAGACTCAATGTCGCCTAGACTGGAGACTGGGAGGCGCCGGCATTTATGACGCGCTATACATGTGTCCTATTTACCATTAACATTGTTTGGGACCGACATATAATAAGATGTGTTTTCTTTCACCTCTTACATGCAACTAATGGAAAAAAAAAACTACTGACATTTCACGCGTCCATCTGCCGATCGTAGTTTTAGAAACATTGCCTAGACATTGCGCGGTTTTAGCGGTTTTATCGGAATGCACAACACTGCCTAGACCTTAAGTACTAAATAAAACGCATCTTAAGCTTCTATGCCAACCTACATTATAGGCCTATACAGGCTTTCACACATTTAGATTCATACCATACTGTAATTTGTGCTCAATAAGCCTACGGAAAATGCCGCCTTTAAACTTACGATACGTTTCGGAAATACAAAATTGGTCCAAAAGTTCAAAAGAAAAGCGGGTTGGTGAGGGTCTGAAAACCTAAAATATTTGTCAATTTCAATTTCAGTCATATAAAGATAGTAATATTTACACATACGAAAGTTTTCTAAATGTAAAATGTATGCCTACGCATATCCTAGTAATTCTACACAACTCCAATCAACTATACGGGTTATGTTGGAAACTTTATGACAGAGTAGTGATGTTTTTCAAACTTTTCAAAAACAATGTTGGGTGTATAAGTCGCACCCCTACTTTTTGTCGAAATTTTCGGTAAAAAAAAGTGCGACTTATACGCGAGTATATACGGTACATAGAATTTTACAGATTGATGTGAAGCTAACTTTAAAATATAAATGATATAGAACTTTGATGGGCTAGTAACAGATTAATGAACAGCCCCGCAGAAATTGAAGAGAAGTCAGATCAAACATGCAGACCTAAATGAAAAGTATGAAAATGTATTCACTGGCACACAAACTATGAACGTATGAATTTTCAGAATTTCGCCTTAGAAAACTTCTATTAATTAGGAGTAATAATAAATGATAAATTTATCATAAACTCCACATGTTGATGAAGTAGTGAAAAAATTTAACAAAACATAAGAATTTATAAAAAGAAACTTTTACAAATGTAATAAAAACATAAAGCTAAAATGCTACCTTACATAAGTTATCTTATCTTACATGTTATTGACTACCGGTATGTTACTACAAAGACGTTAGACCTTTACTATAGCTTATAGACTATACTAGAATTTGACCAGTCCTGTATTTCCAGGATTGGTCTCTTTGGCCACACACAGGGGCCAGCCAAGGGAAAAAGATCACCTCGCGAGACGTAAAAATTCCAAAGAAACAGAATATGCATCTTCTGTAGGTGTAGGAACCCATCAACTCAACAAAACATTTAAAAACTAGAACTAGGCTATTCCAGAAAAAGAGCTGCAAGGTTGAGTAGTTATAAATACTAGTGACTAGTGATTAACAAATATTCATCATGACAATTGACTCCTAGCTAGGCCTTGGAAGAAGGGAAAATATAGGCCTACGTCTATATTAATATACATTTTAAAACTAAAACACTTTAGGCCTACCTATGACTATGATAGTAAGGGCCTATAACTTTTTTTTATTCATGAGTTATGCCTACAGTAATCGGTCGGTAACTACTAAACTAGATTCTAGACTTGGACATTGTGTTGTATTTACACTTAGGCTAGTCACTTAGGCCTACCCTACATCAGTTACATAGGCTAGTCATGATTAGAATCATGGGTAGGCCTACAAAGTCATGACACGAGAATCATTGATTACGACTAATTTATGACTTATGACTATATTAACTACTATGTCACTATGACTCTGTGACCTATGACCATTATGACATGACGATTATAATTAGGCTATGATGATTGCTATGATTATGAATCATATGATAATTTATCATAGAATCATAGCCTATGATTCTATGATAAATTATCATACGGTCATAAATAATTATGATTTTACCTCGGCACACTCATGATTTTTCGCTCACTACGCGACAGAGACACAAACCCTGGCCCTGGAAACGTGAAATCTTTAGCTTTACCAAAGGCAAAGGCCAAAGAGTCGCCAAAGACCCAAACAAAGTTTATGAGAAGAAGCTACTTAATTTGACTTAAATACTTAAACTTAAACTTTAAAAATATCGAAAGATGTTTGGCTTAAGGATTTTACTTTCGACCACTTGCCAATTTCAATCAATTTGTCAGTTTTTATTCTAGATTGTGCATTTTAAAGTTTAAGTAGTTAAGTCATTACTAATTTAAGTCATTAGCAATCAATGTTTTTATTTATTGTTATTGCAAGCACACACTGAGCTATATATTATACATGGAGTGCTCAAGCATATCTCACACTGATCTATACAAAATGAGTGGTACATCATCATCCACTGAGCTATATATATTAGAGCTCAGTGTCATCATCCACTAAGAGAGAGATTTATATATTATATAGATCAGTGCTGCTCATCTCTAGAAAAGTTTAAGTGTTAAGAATTGGAAAACCAAAAATCAAAATAGATCTACACTGAAGAAGAAATTTAACCAATTCTTGATATATCCGAGTTTATGAAAGAATCAGAAGATTAATAAAAGACCTTAGGCCTTAGGCTTTATGAATTATTTTTTTTGCAAAAGCAAGAAAAACTCAAGACAATAAAAATAAAAACCATTAGACTGGGGGCCGTCCATAAAGTATGTCACGCTCCAGGGGGAGGGAGGGGGTGTAAGAAAGTGTGACAGTTTGTGACAGGGGGGAGGGGGGGTCAGGCCATGTGTAACGTCACACATTTATAATTTTATTTCTAATTTATTTTTTTAGTAGAATTTAATAGCTTGAAAAATAATTTTCACAAATTTTGTGAAACATTTGAATTACTTGATCAAATTTGCAAAGTACGTCACTTATACTTTGCCTCACAAACATTGTTGAAGAAACATGTAGGACAGCACAGAGCTCAGGCTCGGGAGAATGTGCCAACCAAACTATTCCAGAATAAACTAAGATAAAACGCATCCGCTGCTATCGCTGCTAGAAGGCAAAGAGAACAATGGCAGTTATTGCAAGAAGAGAAAATGCACATTCAGAGGATGTTGAGTGGCAAGATGAGGATGAAGTTGATTTGTCTGCAATTATCCTTCCAGGAAACGATGATTGTAAAAGATTGATGCCAGTCGTAACTATGGATGAACACTTCACTTTACCATGGATGGATGATGTCCAGTGATATTTTTGAATTAAACAAAAATCACAGACCCATATTATATATAGTAAACAGATTCAATATAGCCAAGAGTTTGTCACATAATTTGTCAATCCAATCTTTTTTTAGTCAATTATTTTTTTTTACTTTTTATTATTTAATCCCTGGGTGAGGTCAAGTTTTGCTAATCTACTTACTTCTTATCCTGTGTAAAAAGATTGCATAATCGGAAGATTATCTAAAACTTGATCACATCTATTTTAAATGAAAAAGCAGCAGATAAATGATGTGTATTATATAATTGTCTGGACTTATTTTTGCAATTTTTCTTTTCAAATTCAATATAGATTGAGTTACTGCTTCAATGAATAAATGTGACAACTGTTGACTATTCTATAACTATAACTATTCTACTATTAAAGTGATTTTAATAATGTGATAGTTCTTTTAAGTGGACATTTTATATTTTGATACTGTTTAATAGTGAAGTGTGTTTTAGATTAAATTTTAAATAGGTGTTAATTTTTTTTTAAATTGTTCGAAAGTGTGACCTACTTTAGGGGGGGGGTCTGAGATTTGTCACAGTTTGTGACAGGGAGGGGGTTAAAACTGGTCAAAAATAGCGTGACATACTTTATGGACAGTGCCCTATGTAACTGAGAGATCTTCATAACATGTAGTAACACAACTCAATAAACTTGATAAGACTTCACTTGAGGATAATAACTTTAATCAACGTATTGTATATCACCATCACTTCTACACTTCGTTACTACTACCATATCAAGACCAAGAACATCACTCTTCCACGGCCTAACATACACTGACTTTGTTTACCATCTCTCTCTCCCAAGTAAACATTACATGACGTCAAACACACATTTCCTAGTTACTCCTTAATCGCACCTATTGCACAAACTTATTCCTTATAACTTCACACCAAGTCATGCATCACTTACACCCTCCTTCTCACATTTAAAAATACCTTTAGTATTTTTTTTTTTTTTTTTTAAACTTATAAATATACATCTGCTATTATACAAATGCTCCAACTCTATTTAATTAAAATTTTCAACAAATCATAACAAATATCCACTTCCTTTCATTAAATCCATTACGCACCTAGTAAACAAAGTATTGTAAATTGCACACCAACATGTGTTCTCCTCAACCAGTCATTACATCTAATTCATTCACTCATTTACTCATGTTCACCCATTTTATTTCCACTTAACCACAACACCAATATAGAACATATAACTTGACTTGGGTACAATGTGTGGCAATATAACATCATCATCATCATCATCATCATCATCATCATCATCAAAATATCATCATCATAATAACCAAATCAAAATCTGTGAAAAATGTAACATTTGTTAATATCTCAAAATAATAATATAAAAAACACTATTTACAATATTATCTACAACAATCCCTATCCTTAAACCAAATTTACACATAATCATTACCCATTCTAGATAGTATATCCGGAATATGATTATCACAACCTTTTATTGACCTAATCTGAAACTTGTAATCCTGCAATACCAGTGCCCACCTGGTTACCCTATTGTTTTTAACTTTGTCACAATTAAACTTTACCAAAGGCTTGTGATCTACCAATATATCAAACTGAGTTCCCAGTAGGTATTTTTGTAACCGCGTTACTGCCCAGAAAATTGCCAAACATTCAATCTCAATCACCGAATACCTCTTTTCCGCTTCTGAAAGCTTCCTACTTAAGTATAACACAGGCTGAAATTGCCCATTATGTAACTGCATAAGACAAGCCCCAACCCCTATCCTCGAGGCATCTGTAGCTAAAGTAATGTGCCTATTCAGATCTATGGGTTTTAGTATAGCTTCATTTTGAAAAACAGCCTTAATTTTACTTAAAGCTACCTCACATTCCTCCGTCCAAACAATGTTTGCAGGACTGTCCTTATTAGCTAATTTTCCTAAAGGTTCAACTACCTCTGCAAAGTTAGGTATGAACGATCTATAAAAACTGCACAATCCAATAAGTGATCTAACATTTTTTTTAGTTTTTGGTTTCTCAATATCAAGAATTTTCTTAGCTAATTCTTTTGTAGGTTGTATTTGTCCCTGCCCAATATTATAGCCCAAAAAATCCAGTCTATTTAATCCAATTTTTACTTTCTCTGGCGACACTGTAATATTATATTTTCTAAGTATCCCAAATAACCGTTTCAAAGTTTTAATATGTTCTCCCCAGGACCTAGTATACACACATATATCATCCACATAATGTCTGATACATGGTTCTTTATGTAGAATGATATTCATCATTTTCACAAACGTTGCCGTACTGTTTACCAAACCGAACGGCATCACGTTCCATTCATACAAGCCTTCATGCGTAGTGAACGCAGTATACTTCTTAGAACTTTCTTTCATTCTAATCTGATAAAATCCTCTTGTACAATCTAAGTGTGAAAATATGTTTGCATCCGCCATATTGTTTACCAAGTCTTCTGGATTAGGTAACGGTTCCCTATCAATTACCGTTATCTGGTTAATTTTTCTGAAATCGCAGCATAACCTAATCTTGCCATTCTTCTTCTTGACTATGACTATAGGCGATGCATAAGGCGATTGCGATTTCTGTATTAGACCATTATCTAGCAACAATTGTATCTCTTTTTCTACATCTTTTCTATAATGATATGGTACTTGATATGGCTTCTGCTTCAAATAACTGTCACTATTCACCTTAATTTCATGTTGAATGACATTAGTTTGTCCTGGTAATTCAGAAATTACATCCTTATATTCTCCAATCAATTGTATTAATTCCTTCTTAACTTCACTGGCAATATCTTTATTAAACTTTATAGCATTCACTATATCGCTATCTTTACTATTTCCCATTTCTACAGTGTGTATTGTCACATTATCACTATTCTCTTCCACTGCAATATTGGACATCACAAGATCAATATAATATTGTCTCAGTAAATCTATGTGAAAAGTTTTGCTATTTCCCTTTATATTAACTCTGTAGTCTACATGACTGAGTTTTTCTTCTACTGTGTAAGGTCCTTGCCACGATTGTCCTCCACTACTTCCATTCGGCAAGTACACTAATACCTTATCCCCTACATCAAGTTGTCTTAAAAACCTATGTTTATTTTTAATTGTTCTCTGTCTTTCACTACTTTTCTCTAAATTATGTCTGGCCTCCTTAACTGAATACGCAATTTCCTCTCTAGTTTCCGTAATCATATCATACGCAGATCTATTCTTTACATCCGGAGTAATTATTTCGTTTTTTAATATATCTAACGGACCTCTCGGATTTGCTCCAAAAATAAGTTGAAACGGACTAAAGTTAGTAGCTTCATGTGGAGTTTCATTATAAGCAAACACCACCATAGGCAAAAATCTATCCCAATCTCTCTCTTTATCTTGCACTACTTTTCTTAACATAGTTTTTACAGTTCTATTAGCCCTTTCTACTGCGCCATTCGATTGCGGATGGTATCTAGCCGCAAATATTTGCGTTATTTGTAACATCTCCGCAAATGCAGCTGTCAGTTGAGACCTAAACTGTGTCCCATTATCTGACAATATTTTTTCAGGAAAACCAAATTTTGTGAAAACTCCTAACATCGCATGACATATAGTGTCTGCCAAAATGTTCTTCAACGGAATAGCCTCTATCCAACGCGAACACATATCTACTATAACAAGCATATATCTATGTTTCCTATCAGTCATAGTAGCAGTCGGTCCTATTATATCTACTGCGATTTTCTGAAACGGCCCCAAGGCTAAATCCATCGGTTGTAATGGAGCCTTGTGTTTTGCATCCAGACTATTATGTCTGCAACATATTTGACATGCCTTTACATAGGACTTTATATCTTCATGCATCTTTGGCCAATAGAAATGTCGGCTAAGTCTTTGCCACGTCTTATTATGACCCATGTGCGCAGCTAACGGAATCTCATGTGCTGCTTTTAGAACTAACTTTTTTAAAGTCCTCGGAACCACCACTCTATACTCGGGTTTATTATCACGCCCTATGTTATAGTTACGTTTAGCTAACACTCCCTGTATATAAAAAAAACCTTTATTCTTACTCACTCTAGCCTTTTCTTTTACCACATTTAATTCAGCATCATCTTGTTGCTGAGCAATTATTTGCTCTTTAGTAACATTCATTATAGTTTCCACACTCACACCCATCTCTACCTTTCTTTCTTTATTTTCGTACTTCTGTTGTGCCCTAGTCATCACGCTACAACTATCTACCATATTATATTCATGCACTAAACTAACTTCCCTTACGTCTGTTTCCGGCTCACTCATACCACACAGTACATGTTTACCAGGCAACATAATTTTAAATTGTGCCTGCTTTCTATCCATCCAGTCCGTTAATAATTTGTCATAATTGTCTTGAATCATTTCTGGAATATTTCCCAATACCAATGGTGCTGGAAGCGACTCCATAACCAATGCCTCCACTCGTCCCTTAACCCAAGGTGTGTCAATATCAATAAATGAGGTTCTACAATCAACCACAGAACCATCTCCTAACCTAACTCTTCTTCTATTGTCAGTCATATCTTCTCGTTTAATTAAACTATTCCGCACCGCGACCGTACTACACCCAGAATCCTTCAGCATATGTGTAATCTGATTATTCACAAAAGCGGGATAAAGGACCAATGTTCCTGTATTATCCAAAACCGTAGATACAATCTCCTCCCTATTTCTAGATCTATTTCTAGCATCTCTCGAAACTTCCCTATGTCCAGACCTCGACTCTTCCCTATCTCTAGATCTATCCCTGACACCTCTGGACTCTTCCCTATCTCTAGATCTACCTCTGTCACCTCTGGACTCTGGACTATAGTCTGATGTCCGGTCACTTTGAATTATAACATGGCAATCTCTATTGTTATTAATCCGGCCTCTTCCCGACCTATTAAACCATCCACCCCTTCTAAAACCTCTCTGATTATTCCTGTGCCAGTTGTCATTCTGATTTTTTTTATTACACCTAGCCTGAGTGTGACCCACATCACCACATGACCAACATTTAATACCAAAAGTACCAGGTTTTCTAAACCTATCCATCCGGGAAGGTAAACTACTATGTCTCTGTCTTACACCTCTCATAACAAATAGCTCTCCACTACTGGTCTCATTTTTAGCTAAATTTGAATTTGGGTGGCTATCTTTAAAATCAGCCAATGCCTTTACTAGATCTTTTTCTTTATATATCTTTCTCCCCTTTATAAATGCATATAATTCAGGTGTCACCATATTCAGCACTTTGTCTACTAATAAGAGTTCTAACATGCTACCAAACTCATGCTTAATTTCAGACATTTCAATCCAATTCATTAGATCAGACTTTAAATTCGCGACAAAGTTTTGCGGATCATCCGATTTATTAATTACCCTAGTATTAAATTGGATCCTGTAATAATCTTCGGTTTTATTAAAGTATACTAACAACTTTTTTTTTAACTCACTGTAAGCTAATCCCTCAGAGTTCTCTATACACGCGAGTGCCTCACGCGCACCCCCTCTCATAGCCTGGTATAAGTGGATACTCCACTGGTTCTCAGCGACTCCTACCATCTTCATGTGAGTCTCAAAAACTCTTATAAACTTCTCAATGCTTTCAGTCTTAGCATCAAAAGGTTGTATCTTAATGTTCTTAATCGCACCATTATGTTCATTAGTATTATGCACTGGTGCTGCACGCTGCCTAGCCAATTCTATTTCTAGTTCCTGTGCCCTCATTTTTAATACATGCTCTCTCTCTTTGTCTCTCTCCCTCTCTTCTCTTTGTCTTTGTTCTTTTTCCAATTCCCTCTGTATCTCCTTCTCCCTATCTTCTTTTTGTCTTTGTTCCTTTTCCAATTCCCTCTGTATCTCCTTCTCCCTATCTTCTCTCTCCCTCTGTATCTCCTTCTCCCTCACTTCCTTAAACTCCTGCCCTTTTTTCTCCAAGAAATCACCCAAGGCATCCCCTTTTAATCCCATGCTCTTGGCAATGTCCACCCATAGCCTCAACGGATCCATGTCCGACATTATCGCTATTTATACTATACTAAAAAGCATATACTATAAAGAAAATCTATGCGTGTGCATATAGCACAAGTATCGTTCTAATACCACTATACACGATATTATAATACAATGCAATATGTGTACCAAAATAAATGTATGCACAACCTCCAAATCAGCACAAATACCGTCCTAATATGTGCAATGTTTTTAATTTAAAATCTTTAAGTTTTGATTAACATAAAGGCGTGTAAACGTTGACCATATAGCACATTACCTTAACCAACACACCAGCATAAATCATATATACTTACGACATAGCAATGTGATGCATATAACATTTATAGTTGCAATTAAAATTACAATTAGAAGTAAATCATAAAGCAAATAAATATATATATATATATACACAGATAGTTTAGCAGAAAGACAGAAGAATACACACAAGTAAACTATACTTAATGTTTTGACACAAATAGATAAACAAAACAGCCCAAAACAAGATACCAGCACGCTAACAAACTAAACAAATACTAAGTTCACTTTGATTCAATGGGAAGCCCACTCAAACCCACAGTCTAAGTCCGCACAATCCTTTTTCCAAAGGACGAATCTCCCCAATGAATAAAAATATACTCATGTAGCCCTAATAGAATTTACATATACAAATATACGAATATACATATAGCAATGATAATAAATTATACCCTAGATATTATCATACAAGTTAAAAAAATATTTAACTTAGCTTTCAGTAGTGCTGTCTCCAATCCAGGTCCACGCACGTCCCTTGTCCAACGTCCAAATTCCTCGACCTTGATAGCTCTGTCCAACCAAATCAACGTCAAATGTTCCACAGCATCCAACGGATCAACCTTGAGTGTCCTCCCAACCTTCAAGTCTACAACCAGCGTCCGTTGCGTCGACCTTGAAATCACCTATCAAAATTGCAGTTGAACTTGACTAACTTCCACCGACGTATTGTATACAGTCAGCAAACGAGATCAACAGCAAAGTTACACATCCGGCGCCAGGAGATGATATGCCCTCTGCACAAGGACGCAGACGATGTATACTTTTATCAGCGGTTGCAACGATGCAATGACGCCCGCAATAATATGCCCTCTGCACAAGGACGCAGACGATGTATGCCTTTATCAGCGGTTGCAACGATGCAATGACGCCCGCTTACTATGCCAGAAAGCTTTCGTAAGCAGTTACGGCTGGCAATAGGCAATAGTGTGTAGCCACGGCAAACCGGATAGTACGACGTCGACCTTGACAGACTTCGACACCAGATAGATACCAGCTCGTCAGTACAGCTCACAGACGACAGTACAACTTCAGGACACCCACCAGACAGCTTCGGACTTCGCAGCTCATCAGCTTCAGTACAATTCTGTAACCATTCCACAGGGTTGCTCCACAACTCACAAAAAGCTCCACTGGTCAATAAACATCCCAGTCATATACCATGACCCACAGTGCAACTCCACAAATCAATAAATCCACCAGTCATATACAATGACTCGCAGGGCAATCAAACGTCGATTCCCTCAAGTTACCTCCTCCAAGACAGGCAGGCAGGTCAACTTCTAACAGTTCCAACAACTGCACATAAAGTAGGCTCTGTGATGTGTCTCTCTATGGTCTTGATTTCTACTGCTGCTCCACCATTTTGTAACTGAGAGATCTTCATAACATGTAGTAACACAACTCAATAAACTTGATAAGACTTCACTTGAGGATAATAACTTTAATCAACGTATTGTATATCACCATCACTTCTACACTTCGTTACTACTACCATATCAAGACCAAGAACATCACTCTTCCACGGCCTAACATACACTGACTTTGTTTACCATCTCTCTCTCCCAAGTAAACATTACATGACGTCAAACACACATTTCCTAGTTACTCCTTAATCGCACCTATTGCACAAACTTATTCCTTATAACTTCACACCAAGTCATGCATCACTTACACCCTATATAAAATATATAATATATATATTTCTATTATATTAGTAATTAGTATTAGAGTCACATACGCATGATTAGCAGGTCCCGCAAGTGGCTCAAAAGAAAAAAAGGTGCTGGTGCGAGAACTTTTCTGTGCCCTACTTTCCAACACTACTTGTCATATGATGATTTATTTGCATTACATGCGGTTTGAGAAAGCAGGAATCTTTTTAAAAGGTCTGTGGACCATTTTGTCGAACAGTCAAAAGAGTTACCATTAGAATGAAATCATTCACACTATTCACAGCCTTTCACTGGCACTAAAGCCTTTAATCAAGTACAGTTTTTAGTTTAAATGTAACTTTTCCTCCGCTTCAGTATTGATCTTACAAATAATATTACAAGATAAGTAAAATGGTAAGAGTACACTCATTAATGATTAATTTGGATGAAAAGAAATCCTAGAGAAGTATTGGAGGTTATAAAGTTGGACAATGAAATTGCCAATCAACTTGTCACAACTCATTTTAATATGGAATATTTTTAATGTGAAAATTGAGAGATTAAATTGAGAATCAGAGATACAATTTTAGGTTGGCCGCTTATACTTATACTGGTAGTTTTAACAGATATGGGGTTTAATAATTTGGGAAATATTATATCTATATGACAGTTTGAACTCTGTAATTTATAAATAAACTGCATATTATATAAATTGTCTGTACATTAGACCTATAGTCTATAGGTAGATATTTGTCTTTCGATTACCATTAGTAAAATTACTAAATTTTGAAACACTCCAGCAATAAATATTAAAAAGCACAAAAAGTAGTAATATATACAGTATATTAAAAATGTATATTTCAACTTAAAATAATACTTAGAATGACATAGATTTAAAATTAAAAGACCGTTCTTATTCAGTGCTTATTGATATACCGGTATATAATATTACATAAGATAAGGTAGGCTTACTATTTTTTCCTGTTGTTTTTACTAAAATATGTTGGCAATCAACCATCAAAAGATAAATTTCTCAAAATATGTAGCACCACATTTCTTTTATAAACTAAATTTCAGTAGGCCTATGCCTGTTTTTTGCCTACAATTTAAAAGAAATCACTTCTGCAGATATTATAACTAATTTTATTAAAATTTACTATTTTATCTAAAGGATCTTTCCGGATAGGACAAAGTTTTAGGTTGAAGGTCGCTTATATTTATATCTAGGGCTACCAATCCTATCACCAAATTTTTAAGATATAGTTAGGATCTCTGATATGGAAATTTTCACACACACTTACATTTTTTCTTAAAAAACAAAAAACAATAACAAAACTGGTCACAATGACACTGTGCTGTTGATTTATTTATTCTCTTCTTGGTACAAAACTGTTGTATTAAAAATAACAAAAAAGCAACAATAAGAAATGTAAAATGTGCTTGGATTGCATTTTTAAATACCCGGTACTAGTGCTGGAAAACTGTCAACCCTTCCAACCAAAGTCAAATAGTCTTGTTTTACAAATATTATTTTAGATTAAACTTATAGCCACCATTATGACAAATTATTCTTTTCCCCCTTACAACAATCTTGGTTCTTTAAAAAAACAAAACAAACAAAACAACATAAGAATGGAAGCACAAATACAAACAATACCTAGGAGTGAAGAGTTGACAATAAATATAGAAATAATAAAGATCTTGACTCTATTTGAATAAATAATGTATATGGAAAATACAAAAGAAATATAAAAATAATATGGTTCAATGAATGCACTCAAAGCTTAGTTAAGTTAAATAAATATTAAATTTTTTTAGTACTGGTATTCATTTTTTAATATTGAAAGTCTTGAAGTTAATTTAAAGACAGCCAACTGCGATGAGCATTGGAGAATGTCTGGATTCCCAATGCAGTGTTTTTATCAAGACAACTTAATTCTGCAAGGTGGTAGCAGAGAGACCAAGGTAATGACCAACAAAGAATAACTATTACTGACATCAGGCCATAACCATCTCTATAAACATGAATGTAAGGTTCCTTTAATAATATTATAGCAATTAACATTATTAACTGGATTCATCCGGCTCTGTGATATAACATACTAAAGGATTGCATGACCAGCGCACTATTGAAAGACAAATAACTACCGGTATTATTGGTTTGCTTATATAACAATGCTTTATATAGAATAATTTAAAAAGTAAAAGGAAGTAAATTGGTCTAGTCTCGTATAAGTTTTGTTGTTGTTATAATGTTTATTATTAGATGTTAGGCTACCAAATGAGCAAGTGTACATTGTATATTATTCTTTAAAAAAAATTATTATGGACAGGATAATAAAACAATCTGTTCAAAATTGCACCACAAAAATAATTTCAAGAGCTAAGTTAAGTTTTATTAAAAGGATTTGCTTTGGTGCAAATTTCATGGTTCTTACCCAATGTATTATATTAAGTACCATTGAAACATCCTCAAGATTAGAGATGTTGTTATTTTTTTAAATATAAGAGTTAGTTTTATTCCAGAATTTTTGGGGGGTGAATTTAAAGGTTTCATCAGATATAGCAAGTAGCACTGACTTCAGGATTTCCTCCAGACCCAAGAAAAAATTCCTAGCATTCACCAGGACTTGAAAGTGGAGCCTTCAGAGCAGCAATCCAAGTGTTCTGCCACTCAGCCACCATGCCCCTTACCCCTGTGGGCATCGGAGTCCTGGAAATATCTTCACAGAAATATGTCTTTTTTTTTTTGTGGGGAAAGCAGACTTAGACGTCAAACTCTGTCTGAAAAGTATACGAGAGAGCAGTGCCTGCTATTTTTCCTTGCTCAACTTTTTTAAAAGTTCGCATTGACAAATGTCAATTGACATCAGTAAATATTAAAAGATAAAACATTTTGGCATTATCACAGATATATACATAACATTAAATGCTCACCAATGCTTCTTAGAAGCAATAAAATTCCTACTGGCAAATCATAAAAAAAATAAAAATATTTATGCATTTATATCAACCTTCATGATGTACATAGGGTAGTGCAAGTAAAAAAATATAGTAAAATGTTCTGATTAATGAAACAGAAACAACATTGGTAAAGTACTACCGGTATTTCTAGGAGTTGATTATTCTTCAGGAGTGCTAAAGTATTCTAACTGCATCTGACATACATCCTGGTTCCCTCTCTCAATGGCAGCGAACACTTTGTTGGCCGCGCTATCCTGCTGCCAGACGTGCACGTCCAGCTTTTGGCCCTCGAGGCTCTCGCTCAGGTAGCAGATCTGAATGTCCTTCAGGCCGTTGGAGATGATCTCCTTGCTGAGGCCCAGTAGGGCAGCACTGGAAGATTTATCTCGACCAACCTCAGGGGTCTGTTCCAGGAGTGCAGCGTGCATGGCGTTGATGACCCAGTGGACATAGGAGGAGAAGTTTGTATGGTTGTATCCATCCGTGTCTGACCATCTCACCTGAGGATAGGACAGGTAATGAGAATCAGTTAAATTAGAATTTCTAAAACACAACATTAGGCTACATTCAATTTGAGACCAATCTTTCAAATAAAACAAAAACCTGTCTGTAGTAGAAACAGGTTCAAAAGTAAAAGTAAATTTTCTAGTGCAGACCACATTGACCCATGAGACAAGTAAAGCAGTGGTTTTGTGGACGTACAAGGGGATTGTGTGGCCAGCACAAAACCCAGCCACCTTTATTATAGTACAGCTAGTGTCAGGTACTCATCAGAGCAGGGTGAACTTAGGGATTTTCTCCAGACCCAAAAAAAAATTCCTAGCCTTCACCAGGACTTGAAGCTGGAGCCTTCAGAGCAGCAATCCATGTGTGCAGTCCCTCAGCCATCGTGTCCCTGACCCTTGTGGGTATGGGAAATACTCCAAATGACCCCATTGATTAGGTTTAGTCCCACTGCCATGTCAGTAAAGGCAACTAATTGTGGGTTGTGGTAATTGTGGACATAGGTTTGAACTCACCCGGTTGGGTGGCTCTGGCAACGGGTAATGAGAAACAATGGGTGAGTGAAATGTAAAGCGGCCTGGATCCAGGATGTGACGATTCCACAGTACTAAAAAAATAATTGGGCACACACTTGAGTGTTGCGACCATTTGGGGGGCCCCGCCTCGTTTCATAGCTAAGGGCTCAATACAAGCCTGATTCCAGAATACATCCCACAACTAGAAACTATCAAACAGCTTGCTATTGAAACTGCATTCATTCCCATTTTTCTAAAATTCTTTTATGAATCAATTTTTACCAGTGCTCGTAAAATGTTTTATCACTTTTACCCCTTCATCACTTAAACTACTAATTTTAGACCCCTCATCTCCATAAGGCTTGTAAAGCAGTCACTAGTTTCTTGTCACTACACGTAGATTGTATGCTTAAAAAACATTGCCTAACAGCAATGATTTCCACTAACCTGATCCACTGTGCGTCACATTTTCCATAGTTACAAACTAAAGTTCACAACTAGTATCAACTAGTAAAACAAATTTAAAAAAATAGCTGAAATCTAAACATGTACTCACAACTACAGGCATACAGTATGTTACTGAAGGTCTCGGTGACGGCTTTATAATGAGACCTTTATCCATGCAGCCTTTTCCTTTATATTTCGCCTTATACCAGTCGGGGAAAGGCTTCGGCGTCCTCGTGATCTTGTCCACGGACACCAGCTGGTTGATCTGTGTCCACAGTGGGTCCGTCGTCATGCCAGAACTGTAGAAGGATGTGACGCTGGCCAAAGATGAGTTGCCGACGTTGGCTAATGAGAAGTCCACATCTATCGGCCACTTGGGCACATCAGCCTTGTACAGGCGCCTCGACATTTTGAAATGGGTCGAGGAGACAAAAGTAAACCTGTCCTCCGTGACGATGTTCCAGTCAAGATATGTGTTCCCAGAATCAGTGATTGGTTTGTTTAAGATAAATGATCTAGCGAGGACAGAGGTCATCATGAGGCTTGTAATTTTGGGGATTCCTGAAAGATGAATGTTCTATTAGACTTAGAAGGTTAATGGAAATAATACAAGGAACTGAATTCATTTTGAATGGTTATCAAATCATCTTTATTTAGTTTTGCAACTGGCTGTTTAGGAGTCTTGTATGCAAAGTAAAAAAATGACTAGTGACAGTCCCAGTGCATCATAGCACGGTCTTTCTGTTAATCGCACACAGTGCCATGCTCCTTTGAGAAGGCCTGTACAGAGATCAGGAGGTGAGAGACTGACAAATGGAGTGAGAGTTGGGACAAATCTGAAAAAGGCAGAGAGGTCTGGCATCTACCACGCACATCGACCCATAGTGGCAGCTAAATAGGTCAGAACAATCAATTACCGGTATATCACAATTCTACAGTGGCCATTGTCCCTTTGAGGCATATTTTTCCAGATTACAGCCTAACTTCAAATCAAAGTGTCGCAACTGTGGAGAGGAGGAGGAGACAGTGGAGCATATATTACGGGAAAGCCCAGAGGATGTCAGATGACCCACTTTTCATTGATCTCTATGGAGATACAAGCATACTTAAAATTACAACAGAGTTAATATCCATCGCATTAACGGATGAATAATCTCAGCTCTCATATCAAACAGAGTACAAGTCTGGTCTTCTGATAATTGCAAAACGAGCAAAAATATGGGATGTGACAACCAGGGCTTGGTCCCTTTGGACGTACAGATTACTGAGATGGGTGGAGAACGCTCTGCATCCACTTTCATGAAAGGAACTGTGCACTTAAGGATATGGTGGAAAGTACTTTAGCTTGGAAACATTTATGAATTAGAAATGAGGAACAATTTGAAATTGTCAAACTACTGCATTTTTCAAATTGGCAAAACTGGAGATCATTGTCAGTGATACACACTCACAACTAAGATTTTCTATAACAACAGCAGCTCAATGTCATAAATTACTGGTGAACTTTTGTTCTTTTACAGTAAAGGTTTTAACAAACTAGCATTGTGGCTTTAATTTCAAAGATTAAACCCAAAAAAATCCTACACTGTTGAACTTTATGATTGACTTGATATCAAAATGTGAAAAAATAATGTAATTTATAATTAAATTTATATAATAATTCTGTCCTAATATTATTTTGTTAACAACATTGTCAATAATATGATCATTAAAAAAAAGTATAAACTTAACCATGCAATAAAATAAAAGACTACTAATGCAAGCAAAAGAAAATTTGATTACTTTTTCAACAAGGTAAAGACAAAATATATGTTCATTAAACATTGTAGTGTTATCTGAATGATAAACATTTACCATCTCTATCAAAACTTTCGTGAGACAATCCAGGAAATGTAAATTTAGCAGAGGTGTGGGGTGTGTCTGTTATTGAGATATTCGTTACATTCCAGTGGGTGACAAAACCGGATCTGAAAAATGATGAAGCTGCTTTCGCTCTGAAATTTTAAACAAATGCATTTTGTATTAATCATTACTAAAATATATACTCTGTCACGTGTAAAAAAAAAAATTACATATAATTGTAAATTCCATAATGAAAGAAGAGTAATTATAATATTTCCCATTACAGATCTACTCTGTTAGGCTAATAAAGCAGGGTTCACAATTGTTAGTGGCTAAAGCATTCAGGGGATAGTGTGACAAGGACAACACTCAGATGCCTTTACTTTTCCATTAAAGATAGATTTTGGGGTGCCCCACGGATCAGGAATAGAAATCTGATCTCTCATGTGCCAAGATAAGTGTCTCGGTACAGCCCAACAGCACATCATTTACAAACTGATTAGTTAATTTTTCTTAGGCTTCTAATACCAATTTAAACTATGTGTACTTTGTCGACATCAAAAAAATTCAATAATAAAGGAACATTTGTTTTAAAAAGTATAGTTATGATTATGAGGTATGTGAAAAAGAGATTTATAAAATATGTCAATTCGCTAACTGTGATCAGACTTAACAGGAAAAAATGGCAGCTACGATTATGTGACAGTTACAACTAGGGCTTTTGCTTCATATAGCCTTAGGTCTTAGCAGACTATAATAGCTTTTAAAAAAATGTACAACTCAAGTATCCCTTTAACACCATGTTGGGTAAGTGAAGCAGTGTTCACAAGTTTCTATGGCCACATCACACAAAGGGATTGTGTGCCAAGCACAATGCCCAACAGCTTTTACTTTACACCAACTAATGTCAGTTAACCAAGAGCTGAATATATTCAGAGGCAGACTTTAGACTAATGGGACAAGAAAAAACTTGGCACTATCATGGGTTCAAATCCAGGACCTTCAGTATACAGGACTGCCCACCTAAAACAAAATGTTACAGTAACATGAGCACTAATTTTCAGTAACAAGATCCACTCGCCATTAACACTTTAAAGACAACGAAAGTAAGATTTTCTACCAAATTTATATATATATAAATATGTAGCCTATATTATAGATTGATTATGTCACTGTATCACACTATTCTTTGCCTATAATAATAAATATCAGCCTATAATTTAAACTACCAGTACTGGTAGATCCTAAGTTCAATTCAAGAAATGTAAGTGAGAAATTTTTTTTTAAATTAATGTGACCAATGTATTTTTTAAGTTAGCAATCTTGTATGTGTGGGCCATAGTGGGTGGTCACCACTGATCTATAAAAGGAATGGATAGCGCCTCCATATTAAATGTGTATGCGAGTATGCGCAAATTGAAGCCAAAATTATTTCCACATTCCCACTATTCACTTATCTATATTAGCAAGTTACAGGAATAAACCACTTATGATTAGAACAAATTCTTATGATAAAAAGGAAGTCTAAGTCACTTGAAATGTATTTACAGGTCAGAGTTTAGGGAATATAATTTCATAGATAAGTGAGGTCACGTAAAAGCCTATTTATTTTGGCTTCAAGAATATTACTTCCGTGCCTAATCCATCCATTCTTTTTATAGATCAGTGGTGGGCACTGCATGAGGTCAATAAGAGCCGCATTCCAGTTATCATATATTTAAAAGAGCCACACCCTAAATACTTAATATAGGTCACTAACCTCCAATTTAATTTTACCAGTAATTGTTAATAAGATTATACATTTTATAGACAAGCCGTAAGAGCTAAGTCAAGAACTTATATATAATATATACTGTAAGATATATATACTGTTAAGAGAAAGAAAACGCAATATTATTTGCTCAAAATGTTAAAAATAAAATGTATTAAGGCTTAGTGCATCAGTTAATTTTAGGGGTTAAAATGGGGTCAGGTGTAGATTTTAGCTTTGACAGGTTAACCGATCCTGTGCACAAAACTGCCACTCCTACGATGCAACACTTTTAATTTTTATTTATCAAATACATTTTTCAATAGGCCTGTATGTTTTGATAGCGCTCAGCCTAGTGGCAGTGAAAAGGTAAAAAAAACTGCAAATGTTTTACACATAAAAACAAAAGGCAAAAAAAAAAGAGAAAAAAAAGAGAAATGGAGAAAAGTGTTTTTGTTTTATTTTAATTAGGCCAACCATCAGAATCAGTATTTTGTCCTCAATAATTATAATATCAGCCACAATCAGTCCACCAATTAAAAAAAATTTTGTTTACATTTTAAAATCACAATTTAAATCTAGACACTTCATTATTATTTTTCTAAGCCATATATTTTAGAATCATTTACCATGATAAAATTCTTGAAATCATAAGTATTTATAATTTTTTAAACAGCTGCAGTTGGGCAAAATGTGGTGCATTTTTAGTCCACAGAACGCTGAGGCCTTTAGTCTCAATTTCTTTTCAGATAAAGAGATTAAAAGTTTTAGGATAGTAAATATGTGGTCTATATAAAATATATATATAATATAATATATATAGATATATAGATAGATAAAGAATGTGGTCATTTCCATCGTCACAAATACAATTTCAAAATTTGAAAATTCATTTTTAAAATGATATTCCCAGCTGGTTATGTTGTCAAGGTCGGATTTTTTTTTAAATGACGTGTAAACTGTAGCACAAAGCCTTAATCAAAAGAATAACGCTTAACAAAGACGTGCGTGCTTCATTAACCGATCAAAGCAGAGACAGACTATCATAGTGACTAAATATGCTTCAAATGCTTTACTTACTTAGTAAGATAGGTTCGGAAAAAAATTCTGAAAATTAAAAAAATAGGATTCAAATTTTAATAGGCAGACATGCCTACCTCCACAAATCAAAATGAGGAACACCCAAGGTAAAAATGAGGAACATGGGACCAAAATGAGGAACATAAGCGCGGAGGAAGCATTTTCGAGCCAATATATAATATATACACTAAATAATATAATTAAAATACATAAGAAAAATGTATTCATTTACAGTAATAACACTGTAAATATTATAATTATATATATAAAATATAAAATACAATCTAAGACAATATAGAGTTAATGAAAAAAAATATTGGGGGGGGGGGATACATTTATCTAAGTTTAACTAAGGTTATAAACCTATTGAAATTGAAGGGAAAAACAGTGGCTTTTTTATGTAGCCTAGCTATATGATTTTAAGCTTTTAGGCAATAATTACAATGCTGTTTTTTATTTAAATAAACCTTTCAATCTACTAAAACTAAAAGTCTAAGGCCTAGGCATAGGACAGAAACTCAGAAAGTGGTTAAAGTCAAATTAATCAGTATGTCTACATAGCTAGGGCCTATCTAGGCCTTATATTCTAAACTAAGGACTAAGGCCAAGGTAAATGAGTATCAACTTATTATAAATGCTTGATATATTCATATTAGTAAAACTAACTAAGTTCATTAGGTATAAGTATAAGCTATAAGTAGTATAAGCCTAGCCCTAGGCCCTAGGACTAAGTCTAAAAGTCTAGACCACTTTACGCCTAATTAAGTCAATGTATGAATAAATAAATTAAAAAGAAATGTATTTCAATAGGCTTGAATAGGCCTAGCTAAATGCACTAGGCACTAACACGGTGTCTATTCAAGTGTTCTAATTCTATTAGGCTACACTTACATCAACATCAGTTTTACTAGCCGATTTATATTATTAAATTATTATACTAAAATTATAGTATAGCAGAAACCTAGGGAAAATATCATTTCCTTTATTTAAAATTTTAATTTAGCAGCTACTTTTATTAAGTAACTAGAAGGTAATATTTTGTTTTCGGCTAGCAACGATTAGTTTAGTTTTAGTTTCTCTAAAATTATTCAACATAGCAAAATCGGCAATGTTATCAAGTAGCTTTGGCAGTGCCGCGAAGCCATAAATGCATTCTCGGCAAATACATTGAAACGGAAGTGACAAGAAGAAAACAAAAGTTGGCAAACGCCTTTTGTTTATTTCGCGTTTTTACTTTCTTAATTAAAATGTCGGCATTTTCGGAGTCGCCGATTTTGCGGAACAAACTGGTCTAATGCGGAATTGCGGAATGGGGGGTAATTTTTGGCCATTTTACGGAACGGTTCCGGAAAATCCGGAACGGTAGGCATGTCTGAATAGGTTATGGCTGTGGCTCTCGAAACCGCATTTACATACCTCGAACGTTTATTGCTGGTATTAACGTGGTTATTTTACATAGTCACTCTTACGTATAGATATAATAAGGTGTCCACAACACATCAATTTTATCCAAGAACATAAACATCAATACATGGCAAAGAATAATATATAAGCACGACTTCACAACACAGTAATTCCAAGTGAACAATTTATGCAAAAATCCAATATGGAATAACATCATGCAACATTTTGAGAGGAAGTATCCAGTCTCTCTTACGTCTTGAGATAATAACGTAATGCCTGACTCAGTGCAGAAACGTCAACCAATCACACACGTCTACAATTGTCTACACAACGATTGGTCAAGAGGCGTGTCCAGTGTCAAAGGGATTAGTCATAACACCTGGACTAGCTAAAAGGGGTGGGTGTACGAGAAGAGGGGGGGGAGGCGGTCTGTCACCACATTTACTATCTTCCCACTTGGTACAACTCGTGTCTTAAACAAAGGACCCTAACTAGGTGCGGCGCATGACTTGCGAGAACAAACAATAGGCCCAAATTGTATCGCAACCAAGATTCGGCTGAATGACCCTGGGCGCCCTAGTGTGCCACACTGGACACCATAGCCCTTCCCAATTGCAAACAATAGATGACGAGGGTGGGTAACACATGTGCTGGCGGCGAGAAACATTAGATTATCTATGTACGCCACGGCCTGACCAAGCGGTTGAGAGAGAGGGATAGGGTGTGGGGGAGGGGGGAAGTGTGTAGGGGAAAAGGATTTATCCCATACACGCCCATTATAATTAAACTTATGTGTAACTAATTACAAAGGACTAAACTTTGCCTAATTAATTTCACATCATGACAACCGGTACTGATGCCGCATAGAAGTGCATTGCCAAGACACTATCATGTCCCATTTAAAAACAAAAGAAATACACAAAAACTGTCATGTAAAAAAAAATAGTTCCCTAACAACATTGGACTTACATAATTTTGTTAATGAAGCAGTTGAAATCAGATTGTTCAAATAGGCCTATAATTCTTCATCACCATTACCAATTACAATACCATAATATTAGCTGTAGTTGGACTTTTGACCAAAGGACAGTACATATTTAATTTAAAGTTTAGCTTTGGGTTATAGGAGCCTGTAGGACTGGTGACTGGAACAATAAACAAATTTGAGTGAATGATGACTGGAGCAACTGACAGTTGCACAGTTCATCACAAGTATTGGACATGTTGTCTAAATCCTCCAATCCTACTTTTTAGAACAAAGAAGAAGAATGAATGATCATTCATATATAATGATGCAATAAAGAGTGGACTTTGACCTAACCCATCAATGATAGGTCTTAATAATAAATCATATCTCATAATTTAATTATCATTAGACTATTAACTATTACTGAAATAAAAACAAACTAAAAATACTTTTAACACTTTGACACCAGACTTAATTAATGGAAAAATTTCCTACTCTTTTTCTAGTTTTAATAAATAAAATCATTTTAAATTAATATTTAGAGTCTAGCTACAGCTAGCGCTAATAAATTCAGAGCAAAAATTGTTTTTTAATTTAAATTTTAAATAGGCTAAAGTCTAAAGAAATGAAATTAAAAAAAAATTACCAATCATAAATCACAAAACAACTACACGCATAACTAGGTTTTATACATAACAAATCTGAACAATATAATATAACTTGATCAAAATGTAGCCTAAGTCCTAAGCCAAGTTTAAGTGCAGTGAAGTTTTAAGTGTAGACAGTGTATCTTATCTTATCTTTTATACATTACAGACGCTCCTTCTATAAAGAAGATTATTGCATCCTACGCTCATCCATGTAGTAGTGACTGGGACAGGTAGGAACTAAGTTGTCATGTAGTAGTGATTGGGACAGGTAGGAACTAAGTTGTCTATCTTTATCATTTACTAGGACCAGGGCATTTAGGGCCATTTATTTATAATTAGCCTATGGCTATGGCCTATGCCTATATTTATAGGCATAGGAGTAGAGGCCTATATTATATATTATAGGCATCGACACTATGCGGCATAGGCCATAGGCCTATAGTATTTTACTATATACTATATATTTTACTATATAGTATATAATAGAATTAAAGTAATATTTTAATAAAGACAATATTTTGTCGAAATTTTCGGTAAAAAAAGTGCGACTTATACGCGAGTATATACGGTAAATTTCATGACGATTGGTTTGTCCTGGAAATAATTAATTATCTGTTGCAATGCTAAATTTTAAAAAATCGGTAGTTTTATTTTTCATTTTTCTCCAAAAGGACTTCCCTTACCTTTACTTATGTAATTTTGAATAACTTTTGAACTAATTAATGGATTTTAAAGATTTTTTCACCAATATGTAGGCTAGATAAATAAATTAGCTTTAATTAAATACCTAAAACTAAATATCCTTACGGAGTGATTATACGGCGGATCCGCCGTATAACGCTCAGCGTTATTCGGCGGATTTTTGCGTGAACTCCTGACCTATATTATACATAATTGTTTTTCTGGTCCTCTTGCTTAATTACTATTTTTTCGTACTATTTAGAACAAGGTTTGTTGGCCCAATGGTTAGTAGCTTGCGCTGTCAACAGGGGTGACGCAGGTTCAAATCCAGCCAGCTCCGCCAATTTTTTTTTTAGTATTATAAAAAAATACACCGTAATCACTCCGTTCAATTATAGTAAAACGATAAATATTTTTTAGTTAAATTCGTGATTTTTTTGTAAGTAACCATTTGTCATTGTTTATAATTAGGCCCGGTTAGGGTTAGGCCTTAGCCAGGAATATGATCCTAATTAAAAGCCTATAGAGTCACTATAGACTATAGAATAGAATATAAAGTTTTAAGTCATAAGTATAGCCTAACTCTCACAATTTTTCGTAAATTCGGTATTATACACTTTCGGCTGTTTGAATAACGCTTCCCAAAAATTAGTGCTTCGCGTTGTAGGCAGTGGAATAGATCCTGTATAATATAGGTCACGAGTTCACGCAAAAATCCGCCGTATAACGCCTCCCATATCCTTATGTAGTATGTTGCCGACTTCGGTGGGGTTGCATCACATTTCTATGATCTACATTTTTCAATTTTTTCATTCGACTGACTGACAGACTGATTGATTACTTAGAATAATCTAAATATTTGTGGGCACATTAACTAAATTTTAGCTAATTACTTAACATTACCAAAATGTTACCTTGATGCATTCGACGCCATAGTAAATAGTAAAATGATTTATATGAATTTACATAACAAAAGAATAAGAAAAATAAATATACTGATCTGGAAGACACTACTACTAACTAAATAAATTGATAACTTTTAGACTGCTAAACTACACCTTAATTATATTAATGAGTTCGTTTCAAGATTTTTTATTAAGGAAAAAAACAAAAAACATATGATTAGTATTGTCTAAATGTGTCACTACTAAACAATAATACAATTATTAGTATTTAATTACATTTTATAATGTGATTTTTTTTAAAGTTTAAAGCATAGCAAATATTTTAGAAAATCTTATACTATTAGAAGAGTCTTGTCCAGGTTTTATAAATCATAAGTTCTTTCGAAAAAAAGTTAAAGAAACACATTTCCGTTGTTCAGGACGCCTATCTGCCTACATTCTCATTTAATAACATTAATTTTAAGCTTATGTTCGATTATAATAATGTCTAAAAAAGTTATTTCAGCACCATCTGATAAAAATGTAAGCTATTTTAAACAATCTTACGCATTTCATGTTCACTGTTATAACAGAAAATGCCATTAAAGTTTAAAGATGGACCTTGCATACTAGGACTCCGCCACTCCCGGGACCAGGACTGCCAGGAGTCAGAACAATTCGCCATTCGGATGTCGGATCAATTCCATTATCATGAGTCATGGCTCTGTCTGGCTATGTCCGTGTGAATGTTCTGGGACTTGATGCACTGTTGGCGTTGATATAGTTGAATATAAATTATTAATAATAGGTTAATAATAGGGCCTAGCTAGATCTATTCATTTTTGATTACCAAAGGCATCATAACAGAAATTGTAGAAATTAACTTAATTTAGGTTCAGCCCATGATAATTTATTTGGTACACAGATAATATTCATGTCTATGATTGACTATGATTTATTCAGTCTTTATACACTTTATTATACTTTATACAAAGGCAAAGGGGACATCCCTATATATAGTCTATCTATAATATTAGGCCTACATATAAACCGAGGGGGTGAATGGATTTAGGAGATTTTTGATACTGATACGGATGCGTACCCTGAGGGATCTCAACTAAATGTGTATGTAGTAGGCACAAATTTATATAATTTTGACAATTAAATAAACAACTTCTCAGGCAGAAGACTGGTCAAAATCACACTTTTGATCTTAACACTTACTTTCTCATAGTCAATTAATCAATTCAATTGTCAAGAGAATTGTTCACACGCTTGCACTCTTTAAAACACACATGAATACTTAAAGTGACATTTAGGCTAGATTTAAAATGACAAACAAGACTGATTGATTCAATTGGTTATCAATGCAAACGAAATTCTTGCTATTTACTTTATTGGATTCAAACCAAACCTTCATATATACTTTCCTAAAAAAATCAGTAGACCTACATAAAACAAATATCCATGTCTGATTGATTTATCTTTCCTTTTCTTGCAATTAGTATAATATAGTTTCTTTTTCACTTGTGTTGTACTATTTTATCAATTTTACCAAAACATTATTTCAAAATGGGTCTTATTTAATACAACTAAATTTTGTGTTAGTTAAATTTGTTAAGATAAGCTTAACTTTAGTCCACAGAAATATCCAGTGTGACACTCACTGCTGTGGCACTTCAAGACCACTGGTCTCGTACGCTAGCTCTGGGCTCACATTCTGGTTTAAGAAAAATAGCCTTAGGTCCGGCAGCTAGAGCTAAACAGAAACATGAAGTTAAAGCTGTAGTTGATACAGGGCGTCATAGAAGTAGGTCATCATTATTTATTATCTTGTGTTCAGGTTTCAATGTGTTAAAGGCCCTGAAATTTGTATGCATAGATTAATTCCCATTAATTTGTAAACATTCAATATATTGTAGTTTTTTAATTATAATAAGAAACCGTTGAAGGATTTTTTTTTATTAAGGCATAACTACCATATATTTATTTGCTTTTTCCAGCTAAACAGATAAGCAAAAAAAATGACAGTGAAGATAAAGAATATGTTTTAGATGAAAAGCCACCTCCACTAACACTCGGTTAGTAGATTTTATTTCACTTTTGCTTTCTGAAATGCACAAATCATATTTCTCCATCACTTAGCGATCTAGGGATTTTAGTGTGATATTTAAAAGTAATTTGCATTTCGTAGCACAAAAATATGGTCTTGTGAATGCTCCAAAGCAACTGCTTTCTGAGCATGAATGGAAGACTATTAAAGACAAGTCCAACTGCCGTGACGACTCCAAAGAGCCTTGCGTCATATGTAAAGAAGATTTTGGCCTACAAGAACAAGTTCTCTTATCCTGCACCCATGTTTTTCACAAAGTAAGTAGCCATCGATAAACGGGTCTTTTAAATTTATAAAAATTGCTTTTTAAAAAACAACAAGAAGTATAAATTATTGTGTTTAGTTTATGATGTAGTTTGATTATTAAACATTGTCACTATGAAGTTTTACAATGGTTTTACAATGGTTTAAAATGGCAGGCTTGCTTGCAAGCTTTTGAAAGATTCACCGGGAAGAAAACTTGCCCCATGTGTCGCCATGAACAGTATCAAACAAGGGTCATTCATGATGGTGCAAGACTTCACAAACACAAGAGCGCCGCCAAGTTAGTTGTTTATAGTAGAAATAATATCAGTTTCACTTTGAAGCCAAAAATATATAAATGATTGAAACAGAGTTGGCACTAAGTTAACTTCAATTGTTGCAAATTAATCTTTGAAGCTTTTGAAATGCTTCATAACTCATGATACATTAATATAAACAATTAATATGCTCTACTAAGATTTATATTTGTTTGACAACTTATTTAACCCTTACCAGTTCATCTGTAATTTTAAGTAAATCAACATTTACAGTTATTATCTCAAGAACAGCAACTGGATTTTCTTTTTTTTATTCTACCATGCTCTTGAAAAAAGTTAAGAAATAAATGATTTAATTGTTTTTACTTTTACTGTAATCAGAATCCAATCTTTATGGAGAGGCTATGTTGTGAGGTGCTGGTACAAACAGCTCCGTGAAACTGTACCTCCTAAAGATCCTTCACTCAGAAAAAAATTCTATGAAGAAAAGGTAATAAATGTTAAAAAGAGTAGCTCTAATATTCTAAGTATTTTTTATATAGATATTCACTTGATATAGTTTAGATGTTTATTATTAGCCTGCAATGTACTGAAATATGGTTTATTTTTCATCAGCTAACCGCAATAGTTGACCGCATGATAAAATCTATAGATGTGAACATGTCAGAGTTTCTAAGAGAAATAGATGACAGTGTCCAGCAAAGTAGAGCTGCCTTCCGCATGTGGGATGCTGCACATGTTGATATTTCTCCAGAACAATGGGATGCCATTCAGTTGAAGGTACAGAACTTTCATTGCTTTATTTTATTGCTTACTTCTCTGGCCGGCTATGGTACAGCAGAGTAAGTGATTAGCTTTTAGAAAGTCCATGTTGTAAGAATGTTGTGCATCTGCCAATCATTGCCTGCCTTGCATTTCGCTTCCCGTGGATCCATAACATTTTGCTGATTTTGTTTTCT
Organism: Anisus vortex; assembly: GCA_949126835.1. Taxonomy (NCBI): domain Eukaryota; kingdom Metazoa; phylum Mollusca; class Gastropoda; family Planorbidae; genus Anisus; species Anisus vortex. The sequence continues at coordinate 39,084,725 of OX421500.1, read as the reverse complement.
ATTCAGGCCAAGCAATTGGTAATCTATTGTTAATTAATTAATTATTCTCATCTGTCATACACTAATTCTTGGACCTAAAAAGTAATATTAGATGTTTTGTATGATAGAAAATTATATACATTAAAAATGCAATGATTGGATTTGATTATTCAAAGTAAACAAGTTTAAATAAGTTTAATTGTAACTAAAAAAAACTTAGGAATGTAAAAAGTACTATATATTTAATATTAGGAAAATATTTTGTTAAACACAAGTTTTATATGACATAGGAAAATAATAGTAAATGATTTCACAGTAGATGCATTAGAATATGGAGAGTGCCTGCATTATAAATTTGTATGCAAAAATTGAGACTAGAATTGATTATACTATTTACACTATTCACTTATCCATATAGGTTATAGCAATAAACCACCTATCATTAGAACTAAATCTGTACAATAAAAAGGAAGTCTAAGACACTTGAAATGTATTTACAGGTCAGTGTTTAGGAAATACAATTTTATAGATAAGTGAAAGTCACGTGAAAGCCTATTGATTTTAGCTTCAAGAATATAGTTTCCTGGCTCAATCCATTCTTTGTATAGATCAACAATTAAAACTTATTAACAGACCAACACAACCTGTCAAATAGTTTATTCTATTGCCTTTTTGCAGGCTGTGGAAAGAGGTGACACAGACTGCCCAATATGTCTAACTGAGCTCCAGTTCATTGCTGACTGCGATGACATAGAGGAAAACACAAAGGAATATACAGACCGCCCAGCGGGGAGCAGAAACGACTACACATGCAAGCCTCACAACAGAAAGAGCCTTGACAAAAAAATGTTGACCGATCTCAGCAGACGGGCGATTCCTGCAGGGGCAGACGTGATCTTTCTGAGCAACCCAGAAAAGGAGAAAAAATCAAACACAAGAAATTTGAGTGTTAAGACCTGTGTCTCAAACTGTCAAACAGAAGCCGTAAAGTCTAGTGCCAAGTCTAAGCCCAGTGCCTCAGATTCTCTAGCAGACGCCATGAACTCCCGGCCAGTAAGAAGTACTGTTTTACTGTCTTGTTCCCACGTGTTTCACAGCACTTGCCTAAAAACTCTGGAAGAGATTGCCATGGTGGACATTAAACAAACTTGCCCAGTGTGCAGAGCTCACTACCAAAAGAAAGTCTTGTTTTTTTAAAAGCAATTATTTTGCAAAGATTGTCGAGTGCTGTGCACAAAATTTCTGGCAACATCCATTTCAAGTAAATTAATATCTGCAGGATAAAATGCTTTAACGCAACATTAATGATAAGGTACTTCATACAATACTTGATTCATTGCATACATTTCAAATATCAACTTGAAACTAATGAAGTCCAATTGGGAAACATTTTTGTGTTTTCGTTGCTTTGTGTGAGCTTAAAATTATTTTTTATATTACCATGATAAAATCATACTCAATTTACAGTATTTATTTATTGTAATAAAAGACAAATGTAAAATGGGTTTTGCTCTAATTTTTTTTTACTACAACAACAACATCAAAATTTAGTTTGATGAAATAGTATTAATTCAAAATTGTGTCATTCCAAAGCCAAAATGACTTTCAAGTGTATAGAAACTATTCTTAAAAAAATAAAACAAGGAACAAAGCAATGATCAAAACTAAATAAATAAAACAAGGAACAAAGCAATGATCAAAACATCAATCAATTTTTATTGCAAAGTTTTACTTACGGGTATTTATCAATTACAATAAATAAGGAATAATAAACTAAATGGACCATGGAAAGTAATATATAACAATAATATTTGACCTAATTTTAGGTGGTTGTTGTATTTTTTATCAGATTTAGCTTCATAAAAATTAACAATACTTTCTATTTCATACTCTTTCTGTTCTTTATTTCTTTCAAGTCTTAAATTTAGAAGAAAGCTCTTAAAGTAAATAATATATAAGGTAAAACAAAAAATGAACGATTTGTTGAAGAAAAAAATAAAACTACAGAGTAGTCAATGAATCCTAGTACCGGTACCGATATCCTAGCTTATTTCTGTTGAAATTAACGCCAACATAAAACTCATTTAGAAAATACATGAAACTGAATTCCTGGAACTGCAAAAGTCTCACAAGCAGACCATAACAACAGTGGAACAAGTGTTGATCACCTTCAATGATCATGGCGCTGAAAGCAATTTTAAGCAACCTCCCCCCCCCCCCCTTCCTAAAAATGCCAAGTGCATATTGGTGCAGGACTATTAATTACCACATACTCACTTTTGTGGTTAAAAACCGATTCCTCATAAACCATAGCTAATAGTGTAGCCTTAGTATATTTAGTAGACAACCATAGCTAATAGTGTAGCCTTAGTATATTTAATAGACAACCATAGCTAATAGTGTAGCCTTAGTATATTTAATAGACAACCATAGCTAATAGTGTAGCCTTAGTATATTTAGTAGACCAGAACTGGTCAAGGAGGATGAAAAGATAATGTAATGAGTATTGCCGGAAATGAACCGGAAGTTTGTCAACACGACAAACCTTGACACATTGAAATGGTCAGGCCTCATAAAGACTTGTGAATACAAATGACCATCATCAATCTAAATTATAGAAAAAAAGTATTATTTAATGAGTAACCAAAACAATTTTGTGTGCATAATTAAAAAAACAAACTAATTACTTAATCAGTGCTCTGTGAAGGCAGTGTGAAACATTCCCAAAAACCATGTAGTAGTGATCAAATTTATAATAAATACTGCTTCTGTTCACTGGGAATTATTGGCTGATAAGGATTATCCTGATAAGGATTGTGTGGCTGACACAATGCCCAACTTCTCTTCATGTTGCAACATAATCGCCCACTAAAGTTGGCTAGAAAGAAGGCAAGCAGGCATATGAGCCGACCTGAAGGCTAAAACACATTATTGAATAAGTTTAAACTTTAAAAGAATTTTTTTAAAGAAAAATGGCTGAATCGATGGGCACAAGAGAAACTGGTACCAAGAAATGAATATGCTTAACAAGCAAGTACTTGAATGTCCTTCACAAGCCAATACCAAACATGCATTATTCATTATCACCCTCTCAGCCTGCCGGAACCAACACACTATACAACAACACAGAAAAGCTTTAAACATTTAAAAAAAACAACCAGGCATTGAAGCAAGAGAGCAAACAGCTCCTCAGACACTGGTTGACAGAAGATGTATAGTAAGGTTAGAAAAACCTGCAGTAGATGAATCAAATTATAATCCCCAAACCTTTAGTGTGTTAAAAAATATAAAAAGCCTGGCTAAAAGCATCCGTGATGTTAAGGCCTTGCTTGAATAACAGGGAAGCAACATTTCTCCCACATGTTATTGAAAAAACTCAACCCAAGAATTGAAAAAAAAATCTACATTAGGAAATGTATAAAAAAATGTTATTCTTCATGCAAATTTAAGCATGTTTTTTTTTGTTAATTTGTTTTATGTATAGTTGGACATGAAAGAAAAAAAAAAGTACCAACATTTTCTATTTTCTTTTGATGGAAATGACAATTAAGTGATTCTGTAGCCAATCAAATAATAAGTCATAGTTAGATGGTCCTCTTCTGATTAAAAATAAATCTCACAGTTGCTAGAGTTAATGGGATTAAAAGCTATTGGGTCACCAATCTAACAACTAGGTCCCTGAATTCAAATAAAGTTTGATTAAAATGTCAAAACAATAGATTAACCCATAAACTATCTTTTACATTTAAAAAAAAAATAACAACAAACAATTAAACAAATTTTTTTTTTACTCCAATACTCTATAGCGAGCACAATATAAAGGTTAAAACAAAATAAATAAACAGAAACAAATAATGAACAATACATTTCAATATCTATTGCAATAGACATGACACAGTCCAAAATAATTAAAATAAAAGCAAATCAGTCTCATAAGCAAAGATGACAATGATTTAACTAAGGCTGCATTCAGGCGATTGATGTAAAAGAAACATTTCTAGACAACTGACACAACTATCCAACACGGAAACATGCATTTGAAGAAATGCTATTCACTTTACTCTTTTTACTCTTTCAAATGAAGGGAAAAACAAATTTTCATTATTTACTAACATTTGTACAACTCAATTAACTTATACTGGGTAACTAGCTCATTACTGTTCAATTGAATCTTATTCAAGTTTCAAATGGGGAAAATAAAGAAGATATCTTGTCAAGTAAAGTACCCATCGGACCAAATTGATCATAGAGCCGGTGCACAGTTTCTGTGCCCTCGGCATGCTATGCGATTGTGTGGTTAGCACAATGCACAGCCGTCTTTAGTTTATCCCAACAGAGGTCAGGTAACCATCAGAGCTGGGTGTGTTTAGGGACACCCCTCCAGACTTGGGAAAAAATCCTTGCCTTCACCAGGTTCCCAACCCATGACCTTCCTTACGCCAATTGAATGTGCTACCTCTAAACTGGGTAACTAGCTCATTACTGTTCAGTTGAATCTTATTCAATATTAAAGTGGTGGAAAAAAAAGAAAATATTTTGTAACTTAAAGAAATTGTGGCTTGAGAATGGTCTCAAACTGTCAAACAGAGACCATGTAACACAAGAATGAAACATAAATTATGCTAGCAAATACTTTTATAATCACAAAATTGTTGTTTTTTTTCTTCATGATTCACAGCCCTGAATGAATAGAAGAACCCATTTTCAATATACAGTGGGCCCTCTAAATTCATCATTAATCCATTCCTGAAGAAAGGATGAATATTAAAAATGCAATTTTCATACATTTTTGTATGCATTTTAAACTAAACTAAAAATGGTTTAATCTGTTTCCTGGAAAAAAAGTTTGCCTATCTAATGTTAAACAATAAAAATAAAAAGTGACTTAAGAATATTGATCTCGGAAATCATGGCCTAAGTTTTCATTAAATATTATCCACTACTTATTATTCCTTTATTACTTTATCGTTATGAAAACATGCACTCATCTAAAATTTGCTGTCAATAAAATTAACAAACAATACAAAAAACTCAATTTTAAATGAATGAATAAAAAAAAAAAGTTAAATTTGACAAAAAATAATAATAATAATAAAAAAATTCCAAAGCATCAAAGATACTTATTTCTTTAAAATAAATGGCAAAAACTATTTTTATATTAAAGTTAAAAAGACATAAAGTAACTAACATGAGTTGATAAGCCAAATACTGATTCACATGGCAGAGGGGCCGAAAATTTAAGTTTTCAACTGAGTAACAAAAAATAATTTTGATGAAACAAATAGGACGATATAAAATCCAAAGACACATATTGAGGGTCCACTGTAGGAACAATGCCTAAAAAAAAATTGAAACTAAAAATAAATGTTTAAAAACAAAATTTGACAGGTGAAACCACTGAGCTGTATATTATATACATGGAGTGCTCGAGCAATTAAAATGGTGAACAACAGGAAAACCATAAATACGAAGTTTTCATTATACTCCCTTTATTTGCAAACTAAGTTTACCATCATGTAATTAAATAATTGATTGACTACTGGAAATGAAACGTACAGAAAAATATCTGTGTCGCAAATCTCAAAAATATCTCCTTACTCAGTATGAATTGTTCTAAAAATAATATTAGCGCATAATTTTTTTTTTCTAGCTTTGTGCCGAAAAAGTAAAAAAAGTTGCACAGGCATTTTTAACGCGAAATCAATATATTTCTTATACTTTCCTTTTAAGAAATGAATATTGTCATAAGTGTAGTATTATTAAGTCGTTTTAACTGAAAATTTGATAGGATGTATTGTTAGGCGCCCCAAATCTGCTGTCCAAATTTCAGCTAGATCGGACCACGGGAAGTGGTAGAAAAATCTAAGCCAATTTTTGCACCCACGACGATTGCAGACAGACAGAAAATGCAACTTAAAATAAAGGAAGTAAAAAAGAGGAGAAAATGTGGACTTTTTAAATATAGATAAGTATGGCACTGAGCTATATATATATATACATGGTAGTACCAAAAATGTAACAACTTTTTGTAATTGCGTCATTGAAATGTGATAAAAATGAACTCTTTTATACTGATTATATGTAAGCTTATACTCTCTTATACGATAATACGTTTTCTGTATTAATTTTAATGAGTACCGGATTTATTCATTTAATGGCAAAGTCAAAAGATGAAATAGTTGATGATTTTTCTGGATAAATGCTTTGAATACCATATATATATGTTAACTGAGTAAGTTATTTTAATGAATATTTATTATTTAGACATGTATATATAGCTCAGTGCCATACAGTGCACTTATCTATATTTAAAAGTCTGTTTTTCTCCGACAATTATTTTTCTTGTGCACTCCATATATATATAGCTCAGTGCCATATAGTGCACTTATCTATATGTAAAAGTCTGCTTTTCCTCGGACAATTTACTTTCTTGAGCACTCCATGTATATATAGAGCTCAGTGGGTGAAACAAACAAAACTATTACCATAAACTTTCAAAGAATGAAAAAAATAATTATTTAAATGGAATGCAACAAAACAAAAAAATATGCTTAAGTCATTTAAAAAAAATTGCAATCAAAGTTGAGATTGAACAAAACTGAGCTGTGATAGGACAACCAGACAACTGCCCTCATCGCTAGGTCTTACTAATTACTCAAGGTTACACAAATGTTTGCATCCAATTCATGACCAAATTTGTTATTTCTTATAGCACTTTCTTGTAAAAGTGAAATAGTTTGTATGCAATAGAACTAGAAACAATAAAAATATCAGCTCTTATTAAAAAACTTTGTGGTAGTCCAGGCATTCACTGAAATTATTATTTCTCTTTTGAGATAATTTTAATTATGACTTTTTTTTTAAATTATGCGTTAATACCAATATTAATCAACATGAATTTAAAGGCTTAAGCTTAAAATTAGTAATAACTAGTTAGTTAATATAAAATCTGTGTGGGTATATCGTATTTAATGTGCTTAAGACAATTCGTTGACGTGTTAACATTTTGGTTGTTTAGTTTTTAGTATAAACTATTTCAATATATTCAGAATATTAGACAAATTTAAATCTGGTGTAAGGAGAGAAATAATAAGCTCAAGCTGTACAGAGTGTTGAGTTGTAAAAGTGAGTCACAAAATAGTTCTACTGAACAAGAAATATTCACACAAACATACGCTAAGACAAAAGTTCAAACTTCATTTCTACCAAATATGTGGCTAATAATAGATATCTTTCGAGCCTGAGTACTGGCCACACAAACCTTTGGTAGGCCATGGCCAAGAAACCTAGGCTTACTAGATCAAGGATCAATAAGATTATATATCTTATTGTGAAGGCCTATATTACAGATGCTCCTTCAATAAAAGAAAGACTGTCAATAGGTTTAATAGTTTCTAGATCATTTCTGTAAAAATAAAAGTACTAGAGTTACTATAGAAAGGAACAGGAAAACTTTTACTAAACTTAATATTTCACTAATTAGCCTATAATTAAATTTTACAGTTGATATATTGTGTCCTGCCAGGCAAATTTTAATTAATTTTTTTTTTGAATAAACTTTAAAAAAAAACAAAAAACAATTTAATCTAGTAGATCCATCTTTAAGTCTGATGGATTGCGGGTTAGGCTAACTAGTAACACTGTGATGAATCCTATTGTGTTATCTTTGTTTTCTAACTCAATTTTAATGATGAGTTTGCGTGTCGTGATTGCACAAATTCTTGACTACGTTGTTTACATGATATTTGTGTTGAAAGTGATCAAATTACAAGAGCAATGAGTACAAAGAAGAATAGAAAGGTTGGACTAAAATCTCGGTATGAGTATGGGGCAGTGTGGCCGAGCCGCAAGCACGTTCGGCTGGAGTGCCGAAGGTCCTGGGTTTGAATCCTGAGGGCTACCTGACCTTAGTTGGGGTAAAGTAAAGGTGGCTGGATATTGTGCTGGCCACACAATCCCCTAGTATGCTGAGGACACGGAAACTGGTGAAAGCTGCTTCTCAGGCCCTAAGGATCAATTTGGACAACGGGATACATTACTTAATTTTACTTAAAATCTCAGCACATGGCAAAGAGTCTGTTTGATTGATTTGGAATTTTAAATGGGGGATATATGCTATCAGTCATTGTATAATTTAAGAATTGATTTCATGATCATATGCATGAATATTTCAAGAACTATAACTATAATAAAATACACTCTCTTTGACGTTATTTATATACAATAAAAGCAACAATAGAAACTAGACCATTTCAATATAACATTTTAAGAGAACGAGTCATTGCTTTTCTGAATTTTTTTTCAGTTGATGTTCATCAGATTCATTCATCATAAAAGCTTAAAAAAATGTACTTCGTCGAATTCCAGAAAGAAAACATAAAAAAATTTGTTATAAAAAGGTTTAATAATAGTAACGAATGACCAAACTTAATATTTGTCAGTCAGTTGTAAAAGTGATAAATTTAAAATTTTACAATATCCTTTTCTTGTTATATTATTATTTTATTATTTATAATATATTTTTTTAGGCATTTGCCTGCAATGAAACTTAAACATCAAAATTTGCAATAATTTTTGAATAAATGATTCCTTAACACTCTTTTTTCTTTTAAATTTTCATACAAGAAAAAAAAAGGAATTTAAAAAAAATGAATGAAAACAAATTCTAAATACATTGTCTTCCCAGGCAATTGCAATTCAAACAAGACTGAAATAAAACAATGTATCAACAAATTCAAAATTATCTAAAAAAAATGAGTTGTGGTCAGATAAACTTAAAATAATAAAGCCAAAACCTAGGTAATCACACCAAATCAAATAATAATTAGGCTTTTAAACACAACAGTAACTCACACAAACCAGGTGCAATAAAGTTCTGAATTTCTAAATTTAATCATTTAAGAACTTTACTAACAGGGTTAAAACTTTCATTAAAATGGAGTTTACCATATTTGTTTTCTTTGTTAAAAAATAAATACAGCTTACTTTCAACAGATATGTACACAACATTTTGTTAAATAATTCTAAAGCAGACACAAGTGGAACAAGAAAGAATGCATTTTGATTTACTAAAAAGACGCATCAGTGTAAATCCAAGATTTCTGTACATTTTCAAATGCAATTATGGCTTTAATAACTTAATTAGAATGTACAGGGAGATTCACAAAGGTCCCTAAATAACTCCGTGGCCAGGACAAAGCAAATAGTTATTCTCAGTCTACGGGGTACTGAACAAGCCAGGATAAAGCCGTTTTGGAGTGATGACGCGGATGCTGACAACTGCCTCAAATCACATCTTATATCACGTAACTGACAAAACTACTGTTCAGAAAGGCTGTGTACAGAACTGAGATGCTTGCCTTCATAGTGCAAGGGTATTGGACAACTGTACAGAACTGAGAAGCTTGCCTTCATACTGCAAGGGTATTGGACAACTGTACAGAACTGAGATGCTTGCCTTCATACTGCAAGGGTATTGGACAACTGTACAGAACTGAGATGCTTGCCTTCATACTGCAAGGGTATTGGACAACAAAACTAAGTGCAGGGATAGTATAGGTATACAAAAGGAGTTAGTGGTTGTGGCATAACCTTAAAAATCGCAGAAGAACTTGAAGAGTTGGCATTGTTGATCCCTTCTTATACTAATGAATGCCACAACAAAAAAAATCTAGCATTTGCAGTTAACTAACAAAAAAAAGCTGAAATTTCCTTTGTGATGCACTCACCTCCATACATCTCAAGATATGCAATTATGTTTTTTTGTTAAAGATTGGTTTATCCTAGCCGAAGTTACAAGAAGAATATTTGGTATTTTTCATATGGAACAATTTAGATATTCATTTCTGATAACTCAATCAGTTTATTCTAAATCCATTTGACTAAAAGATCATGAAAGCTAATTATCACAAGAAAAATTGACAATCAAAAAAAGTAAAGAATCACATAATAATTCCACGTCTTTGACTGCTAGCGTAGCATTAAAAAAAAATGAAAAAGAACGGAAACGTTTCTTATAGCATCTTTCTGATTATTCTACATGTTGGTGAGTCTGAGTCTCCCTGTTCCTAACGTCTTGTGCTGCAGCCTGTTGCTGGGGTCTGCGATCAGTTGAACGTAGAGTTGAAACATAGCTGAGTATAAGCAAAAATGTGATACCTATCAGGCAAATGGTGCTCATAGCACTGAAGTACTGCCTGCAATTATGGAGAAGAAAAAAAAAGTTTTTTTTTGGTGGGATGAAAATATGAAATTCTTAAAATAAATATTATAACAGGGTTCTCACTTTTTTTTCTGAAAAAAATTCAAGGCTGTTTCCAGACTATTTCAAGGCTATAAGAGCCAAGGCTATAAGGCTGCTGGAACACGTTATTTGGAAAATGGTCACAAGCCTCATCCCCCTAAGTGACCTAAATATGGTGTGAATGAGGTTTTAATCTAAGGCTCAATCAGTGGGCTTTTATGGCGTATAAAAATTGGATTGGCGTTTTTTGTCTCACCTTGATTTTTATAATAAATTTCGATATAAATATACATTTCGTTAAATTTCCAGGCTGACATGACATTTTTCCAGGCTAAAATGCCAATATTCAAGGTTGTCCAGGCCTTGATTTCTTTTTTTGAAACTCCAGACTTTTCCAGACTTTCCAGACTGTGTGAGAACCCTGTTATAAAAGACAATACTCAACAAACAAAGTAAGTAAAGTACCTGTCGAACCAAATTGATCCATAGATCTATTGATGAAGCAGCGTTCACCTGTTTCTGTGGCCACGGCAAACTAGGTGATTGTGTGGCCAGCACTATGCACAGCTGCCTTTACTTTACCCCAACTAAGGTCAGGTACCCATCAGAGCTGGGTAGACTCAGGGACACCCTCCAGACCCGGAAAAAAAATCCTAGCCTGCACCAGGATTCGAATTCGGGACCTCTGGCTCGCAAGTCGAACGCGCTGCCGCTCGGCTACCGTGCCACTCAACAAGCAAAACAATGTCCCAAAAATTATCCCCACTTGAACAATTAAAAAAAATATCAAATTGTGTATACTGTTACGTGCCACAGTGCGAGGCCATATGAATGACCTCTATTGTTTATATAACGATCACTACGCTAGAGGTTCATTTGTAACCTCGTGAAACGTAGAGTTTATGAGGGGACTTTTTGCTAGTTTTGCTGGTCAGTTGCTGAGAGAGTCCTGATCGTGCAAGGTTGTGTTTTTAGTTCTTAAGCTTAAAAAGTGTAAGTGAGATTACAATAATTACCTCATTACTATAAGGCACACTGTTGTAACTGTATAATGTATAATACTGTAGTACTTTACTACGTTGTGCATTGATTAATGCATTAATCCTTTACGGGATTTTCTGTAATAATATTGCTATTCCCATTTTGGTCTAGCAATATTTCATTTCATTGTTCCGTGCGACATGTACTGACCTCTGTAAGGTCAATGTCGACGTAATCTTGGGTCACTGATTTGTGCCCTAGTTATATTATATTTTCTGCTGATGTGAACTATAGTCTTCTTTATTATATTCTATGTACTATTTAATTTGCTTTCTATTTTATACTAATTTAAACTATTCAGTTAATTGAACCCGAAGATCTCTGTTGATTTAATTCACTTAGCTGTATAATTTCATGGTTGTATTTCGTAAGTCCAGACAGCAGTTTTCGCCCAATGCCCCTAGATGGACCCTAAGTTAAAATACTTATAACCTATACTCTAAAATAGATTGACCAAAACTGCGGTCTGTGACAATACCAAAACAAGAATAATCCTGCTTTTTGTCTTATTATAATTTATAAGCTGCACTGTGGTGTCCCTATTTGGTATGTTAGTTCACTTCTGTACTTATGGACCTCAAGATGGTAAGCCTTGGTGGGGAGGAGGGATGTGTGTCAGGATGACCAAACCTATAACTTTTTATTTTCACTGTCAGAGGACAGATACAAGGTGAAGCTGCCTCGTTAATGATCCATAAGAATCCAATGATTCTGTAGGGAATATCTTATATATATTATAGACGCTCCTTCTATACATAAGATTATTGTCTCTCATGCTTATCACTGGTCTGAGTCTAGTCTTGCATTTATTATTTTTAATAAAAGGATCAAAGGTAATACATCTATTGGGATCTGGTGGGTTGTAGTTTTTCTGTACCCATGGCCATCGAAGTCTGTACCCATGGCCATCGAAGTCTGTACCCATGGCCATCGAAGTCTGTACCCATGGCCATCGAAGTCTGTAAGCCACCAATACGCTCCCATTATATAGCTCGTCCAATATTAAAGAGCATTTTGAACTCAGTGGGTTTTGGCAGAAATATATGTTATGTGGTCACTATGGTAAGTAAGTAAAGCGTTCACCAGTTTCTGTGGCCACGGCATATTAGGCCAGCACAAGTCAGGTACCCATCAGAGCTCGGTAAACTCAGGAACACCCTCAAGTCCCGGGAAAAAATCCTAGCCTCCACCAGGGTTTGAACCCAGATCCTTCAGATCGCAAGTAGAATGTGCTGCCGCTCGGCTACCGTGCCCCCCCCCCCCCGTCACTATGTCCCTGGTTCAAATTCTGGTAATAATACGAGGGTTTGTTTTTGTTGGGTAGTGAACTCGACACAGGATTCCCTTGTATGCCTTAGCTGATGAAGCTTTGAACTACTTAAAAGGCCTTAAAGATCTTCAAGGAAAACTTTGCCCACTTTTTTTTAGCAAGACAATTTACTTGTATCTTAATTTTCTTTTTTTTTTCTTTTTAAGCCGTAATCTTATCAAATAGATTTATATGATGAATAATTGAAATGTATAAGTAGCAGCAGGCATCTCCAAGATGTTATAAACAATGATAAGCAAAGGCAAAAAGGTTTTAAAAAAAAAAAAAAGACATTCCTCTTAATAAAGGCAAAAGAATTTCTCACCTGTACGTCAGCCTGAAATACCAAACCACCAGGAGCACAAAGGTAAACAGAGGGTACATCAGGGCACCCATGAAGTTGTCCTCTTCCGAGTCGTGGCTGGCGCCCGTGGCGGCGTCCTCCCTGGTCTGCGCTGTGATCAGGCAGTGCATCGTGCAGTTGTCGCCGACGTTGCAGGCCTGCAGTGTGCGGCCGTCATCCCGTAGATCCTGCCCATTGTAAATGAAGCGCACCCATTTGTTCTCTTCAAGTTCTGACTGAAAATGGTTTCTGTAATAAATTTAAAAGTAATATTATATAATATTAAGTACTACATTGTTACAGCATGATCTTATTGTTTCATTGTAACTTTTAATGTTGGAGGACTTATAATTATTCAAGATATAAATAGTGACTTAAATTTAGCAGCAATCATGAGGTGGATCTTTGAGAAACTTGTGCTTTTCAGACAAATTATGAAAACAAAATTTACACTTGACTCCTAAAGTAAGAAGTTTTTAAATCAGGCTGGTTCCTGAAATAGCCAGTGTATATTTTATGTCACATTATTGTATTCAGGAGACTTCCCTTAGTTTACCCAATTATGATCAGTACCTGACATTAGTTGGGAAAGAAAAAAAAAGCTTTCAGCCTTTGTATTGGCCACAGGATTCACTTGAATGCTATGGTCAAATAACACTGATGAAAGCTTGGGAAGTGTGCAAACCACAGTACGCTCCCGTTAAGAGTCCACCAGTGTGTCTGCTTTAAGTGCACCTCTGAGGATCACTGCATGGGCCCTGAGCCTACCAAGCTTTTGAATGGAAGGAGGGGCACAACAATAGCGTCTCACCAAGACCCGGTGTCTGGATGACAAAGCCTATTGTTCGGTATTTGCAAAACCGGACAAGAGAGCAAGTGTATAAGGTAATGTTGCCTTGTTTATGACCCATGGCCTACAGTGCCTTAACTTGCGGCATGTCGTCATCAGCGTCCCCAGACAGGAATGCTGAGCTAAAATGATGTGTTCCATCCTTAAGACTTAAACCCAAATAGGTTAAATTTTTTCTACATTTTAGTTAACATAATTGCAATGGTCATTTTTTTTAACATGTGTCACTTTTAATGACAAGATTTAAACTTTGAATATATGAACACAGCAACAAGTCACTTTTTTTTACTTATAACAATTTAGGCTTTATTACACACAGCAAATTATTTTTCTCTTATTACATTAAAATTATTTTTCTCTTATTACATTAAAATTGGTGTTTGATTAGGTTTTTAAAATACGTAATTAGAACAAAAAAGAGAATATGTATTAATAAAATTAAAGCATTCTTCCTTATAAATAGTAAATAATATTTTAAAAAGCAAATAGTAAACAACCAAACTTTAGAAAAGAAAACATTAGAGTGAAGGAAACATCCAGTTTGAAAAGAGGAAATCATCATACCTTCTGAAATCCCCTATCGTATCAAAAGGATTTGCATAAACTAATCTCTGTGTTTCATTCAAGTACTTAAGTTTGACACGAATCTTCGGAACATTGGTTCCTTCGCTGGCCTGTTGGTGTATATCCTGAGAAGGCATGGGTAATGAACTGTCTGGGCTTATGGGCTGAGAAACGTTATTTGTGTCATTGGCCCTGTTTGACGACTCGGCACAGGAGCTGGTCGAGGGCACGGAGTCAGGCGTTTTAGCGGTGGGTGTTACAGGGTTTGGCGTTTCTCTGTTTTCATTTGACATCTGACCGGATGATTGTGTTTCAGGGTTCGACGTCAAGTGGGCTGTGTTGAAATACTGAACTCGTCTTCGTCTAACCTCCTCTTCTGACGGATGTTCCTCCTCAGATGTGACGTGTGAGCCGTCCTGTGTCTCTTCCACAACCACCGAGGCCTTGGGTACAAGAGACTGTATTTCTTGAGAAACGCTTTCTATATGATTTGAATTTTCTATAATCTGAGTTTCATATTGCTGGAGCCCTTCAGCTAAAGATTCTTGTGTTTCATCATTCACATGTGCATTAGATGTTGAGGCTACTTTGCGTTCAGTGTCATTGTTAACAGTAACTCTATGATTTTCATGGTTGGATAAGACTAGATTTTCAGCAGGCGTTGCCTCTGTGCTTAGAACTTGAGTATCACTAGAATCCACAGTTTCTACACTCTCATTGATTATATCAGGGCTTGCTGCATTAACAGGGGAGTCTTCATTCTGGGGTCTTCCTCTTCTTTGGCTTAATTCTACTACTATAACTCCCACATCCCTTAGAAGTGGAATATCTGATGTATGAGTTGATAGCCATGCTACCAATAATATCACAGCAAACACAAATGCACCCAACAGAAGAGTAACTTCATCCCCGATGCCTTCAATCAATGGCATTTTTGTTGTTGTTTGGTTTTCAATAGCTTTTACTTTTCTTTGTCATATCTGAGATAAAATGTACAGCTTCAGGCTAGGTTGAAATAGGTCATCATTATTCAAATCTTTTCTGTTGAAAAATTAAAAGCCAAAGTTAGAGATTAAATGAATGATTAATTAATAATGTCTAGTCACAATGGTAACTAATTATTAATTATTACTATAGCCTATATTTATATAGTTTTAAGCCAATCATTGCCAAGGATACAGTTAATTTTCTGTCTGACAAGGCATAAAAATGTATGTCAAAAAATTGATAATGACCTTTAATAATATAATTGATACATTTTAAATTCACATTAACATAATTAATATAATTAGGTAATATAATATAATTTATAATATAAAAAAAATCAAAAACAGTGCACATCCATGATTGAACATTGTATTAGGCCTATAAATGTATTACTTTGACGAATTAAACATATTCATACACACTTACTCAGGCCTTACTTTGACTAATTAAACATATTCATACACACTTACTCAGGCCTTACTTTGACTAATTAAACATATTCATACACACTTACTCAGGCCTTACTTTGACTAATTAAACATATTCATACACACTTACTCAGGCCTTACTTTGACTAATTAAACATATTCATACACACTTACTCAGGCCTTACTTTGACTAATTAAACATATTCATACACACTTACTCAGGCCTTACTTTGACTAATTAAACATATTCATACACACTTACTCAGGCCTTACTGCCACTCTACCTCAACTTGAGATTTATTCTTATACTCAGATACTGACTAATCTAGGTTTGAAGTCTAAGTGAAATCATCAGTGGTTAAACTTGATTTGAAAACAATAAAATTTAGTCCCCTAAAAAAGTTCTTCAAAAACTAAACTAAGTCAGACACTAGGCCTAATTAATCTTAGACTGTCTTAAAATATCAAATTCTGAAATTACAATTAATTTCAATTAACTGTAAACTGTAAATTAAATAATTAGTCAATAAATAGACTAAGTCTAGTCAAAGATGACTAAGGCTAAGGCGTCACTTAGACTAAGACAGTTGTAGAAGTAGAGTCTAATAAGTCATGTAAGTCTGTAAGTCTAGGATATAAATATGCAATACACTATTATCACAATACTATTACTCTGCTAACTATTGATAATCAGTAACTTTTAAAATTAAACATAATTGTCATAATTTTAATTTAAAACACTAATAAAAATGCAAGACTAGACTCAGACCTCGAAGGAGCGAAAGGTCGCAAAAATCTTCTTTCTTTCTTTTATAATTTAAATAATTAGGCCTATAAATTATATATAATATAGTATAATTTGTGACAATTTGTCTATATAACTATAATTTTAAATTATAATTTAGATAGAAGTAGCGTCTGTAATATGATAAAATAATATATAAGTATAACTATATGTTATAACTTAGTTATAAGCCTATTATTTATTATTTAATTATTATTAGGACTATACTTATATGTCTATTACGGTCTAAACTAAAAAAAAAAAATCCAAGATTATCTTGAAGATACGATGACGATACCTAACCTAAATTCTAAATAAAAATAAGATCTGTCTATCTACATTTCTACATCTTATCTGCAATTAATTGAAAATTATACAAAAAATAATTGAGCGTATCCGAATATTTTTTTAAGTCTTATAAAGTTTAATACGTTTAATGTCATTATAATACATGATTTTTAAAAAGCAACCAACATGTTTTATGTTTCATTTTCAGTTGTTGTGATGTTGGCACTTTAAAAACAATTTATTTTTATTAAAAATAAATTTATTGGAGTAGCCTTTTCCTGAAGACATCTCTCCGTCCTTTGCCAAATTGTCACATTAAAAATTTCATTTTAAGATTATATTTTATATTTTTAATGCAAAATTATAAGTTAAATTAGTGAATTCACCAACTAACTAAAATATAATTTGTTCATTTGTACAGATTAAAGGTTAATATGTCTATTTTACATGATTGTATACATATTTAGTAAACATATTTATAGATTCTTTATACAAAACGAGTGGGTATTAAATATACAATATCAATTAATTATTCACAATTTTATCTCTACAATGTTATATGTTAATGTCAGTTAATCTAAGGGGCCTATATGGAGAACTATTCCCATATTGTTTGAAATAATTATCGACATATTATAATAATATGACTAGGCCAATTGCGAAATAGTATTGAACCAGATTTGTAAGTCTAAATTTAAATGCGTGTACCTGGCACTGCTGTAACAAATGAAAATAATCATATGACTTAAAAACACTACCGACGACAGAATGGCGTTAGCAGCAGCTAGAGGAAAGTTAATTGCAGTTATTGGAGATGAGGTAGAGGATATATAATGAAAATAATATTTTAAAATCATAATCGAAAATTTAAATCGTGTTTAACAACGGCTGGTCCAGCGGTTAGTTCACCGGACTGTCAACCAAAAACCAACGGACAGGTCGCGGATTCTATCCCTGCCACCGACGGATCCCTGAATTCCCTGTCGCCCTGCAGCAGGAGTTTTGGGCCTAGTGGACGTAATAATCTTCTATCTAGAAGGAAAGTCTGTAAAATTATAAGATTTAGAATACCTAAAATAGTTTTTCATAACGTTTTTACATATAAGATTTGGACTTAGACATCAAATGATTTGATTCAAATCATACCTGTAGTAATGTAGTTGTAGTGTAGTCTGAATCTGATTTATAAGTCTGTAATGCAGTCCTGTACGGTGTACTGACTGTAAACTGCACTGTGACTACTGTGAGTGACTGTGCAGACTTTTTAACTTAGTTTTTAGTAAACTGAAAATATAATTTCAACATCAATGGTACCTCATTATCCTCATACTCATAGAACAAACACAATCATTACCAACAGCCAATTGGCTCTATGAAGTGTAGCCTACATTCATTCTTCAAAACACGATTTCCCTTAGACTTTGAAGATTGGCTTTTTGATTCTTTCTGGGATGGACTAGTGACTTGTCTAGTCTCTTGACTCAAACTCAAGTGGAAGAGCTCAGCTGATCTTAAACTTAAGCGCAAGCTTTCTTGTTTGGCCCTTGGAAGAACTTGTCAAAAATGACCTGTTTCTCCCTCTTCTTCAGGCTGGTTTCTAAAGTTGTAGATTGTCTTGTCACTAAACAAGCCAAATGATTTTTTGTATAGGAATTTGTTTACTGCTAGTAGGTCAGAATGTGATGGTACATTTTAGCTACTTCTATTTGAATTGAAAAATGAGAGTTGGCATTCATCAAGATGATTGAATGAGGTGGTGTCATTTTGCAAACACACCATAGTTAGCCCTATATACCTTATTATCAGCTTTTCCTATATAAAACCCCTGTTGTTGTCATTTGTCACTCTTTCACAACCGTTGCAAGTAGTTTAGTAATATTATTATCAGAGCAATTCGATCCATAGGGCCTGTGAAGCAGGGTCCACAAGTTTGCACACAATAGTAGTAAGTAAAGTACCTGTCGGACCGAGTTGATCCATAGGTCCGATGAAGCAGCGTTCACCAGTTTCTGTGGCCACGGCATACTAGGTGATAGTGTGGCCAGCACTATGCACGGCCGCCTTTGGTTAGGTACCCATCAGAGCTGGGTAAACTCAGGGACACCCTCCAGACCCGGGAAAAAATCCTAGCCTGCACCAGGATTCGAACCCGGGACCTTCGGCTCGCCAGTCGAACGCGCTGCCGCTCGGCTACCGTGCCCCCAAGTTTGCACACAAGACCTTTGAAAAGAAATCATATCATTAAAAGTTACTGAAAGTTTGATGTTTCCTAATGTTTGTTTTTTTAAAGGATACTTGTGTTGGCTTTGTGCTTGGTGGTGTTGGTGAAATGAATAAAAACAGAACCAGTAACTTTATGGTTGTGGACAAAAGTAAGTTTTCATGGGAAATATTTTTATTATCGCTTGTGATTGCTACATCAGTAATACTTTATTATCGCCTGTGATTGCTACATCTGAAATATTTTATCAACACTTGTCTTTCAAAAATGTCTTTTCCTGAATTTCTTTGTTTCAGACACAAGCATTGGAGAGATAGAAGAGACTTTCAAAAATTTTTTGAAAAGAGATGATATTGCAATCATTCTCATAAATCAAAATGTAAGTTTTATTTTTGCGTTAATAAAACTTCTTACAATTTTGTTGATGGTTAAAAAAAAGGATACAAGGCATAAAAAAGTAAATGTGAAGTCTCCTGTCCGACAAAATTGACCCATAAGGCTGGTGAAGCAGGATTCACCAGTCTCTGTGGCCACAGGGGATTGCGTGGCCAGTGCAGTACCCAATCACCTTCACTTCACGCCAACTAAAGTCTGGTACACATCAGAGCTGGGTAGACTCAGGGACACCCTCCGGACCCAGGAACAAATCCTAGCTTTCACCAGGATTTAAACCCAGGACCTTCTGTACGCCAGCCAAATGCACTACTGATCTGTCACCCTGCCCCATGCAAGGATATTTATTTTTTATTATGTCATGATGTGATTGGCCTTTAGTCCGATCAGATAGTATTTATAGTCATGTATTCTGTTATGGGAATTGCTGTTTTAGAGAGTGGTGCCCTTTTGTATATGTTGATTCAGATAAACTTGTTTTTTATCTTAATTAGAGCTGGAAAAGGAGATTGTGAACTTGTAAACATTCCAGCAAGAGACCAGCCTGGATAGTTTGTCACTTTTTTATTTTAGAATGCTTAAAGCAGATACTTTATCATTTTCATCAGTATAAGTCGAGTCACTCAGTGGTTTGATTTCGGTGTGCTGTTTACACTTGTCCAATGTTTTGTTTGAATTGTTTATGTGTGTTTATAATGCCTGTACAGGTAACAGTAACAGCAGTGTTATTGCTGCTGGCTAACATGGCCTGTGGTTTCTTTGCAAAGTCGCATCCCTTTGTCAACAATAAGTCAAAAACACATGTTAAAAATGTGTTTTGTTTTTAAAACAGGGAACTATTTTGTAAACTCAACCTTGCATCATGTGTGGTTGTTCTGGTTATAGTAATAGTTACACTAGTTACAGCTATGTTTTTGTGATTATTCCTGTCATTTTTATAAATGTATAAAGAAAAATGCTTTTTTTTTTAAATTGCCATAGTAAAAGAAATAGTAAATTGTAATAAACTCCTGATTTTTCTTTGGGTATATTTCCATTCTGACAAAAGTACAAGATATTTGTAGTTTCTAGTGCTAGCATTCTTTTTCAAAAGATTATGGCATGTAGCAGAACTGTTGGGCCATCAAGATACTCAATTCGATGCAACTTTTTTTTTTTTAAACTTGATTTTTAATGCAGATAAGCAATTTTAGGGACACTTGAAATTAGACTCTGATTACTGGTTAAGACTTTCTGAATGGACCTCTGTGTTCATAGGCAGAAAGAAAAATTCTAACTGCCAATGACAAAACATAAGTTTATTCTAGGTCCTTGAATAAGAGAGAGAATATTCTATGTAAATCTTAATTTAAATAGTATCTGGTTGGTCGTGTTTTAAAAAAAATAATTCAATATGACAATGTTATAAATGTGCAATTCTGAAAATGTAGACTTAAATCCTTAGCTCTTACTTATGAATACATGTTGCTTAAATGATGCAATTGTGACAGTGTGTAATTAAATTCTTATGAATACATGTTGCTTAAGTGATGCAACTGTGACAGTGTAGACTTAAATCCCTTTGTTATTGCTTATGAATACAGGTTGCTGAAATGATCCGCCACGTGATAGACAGCCATGATCTACCCATTCCAGCAGTTCTAGAAATTCCCAGCAAAGATTCACCTTATGATCCATCCAAAGATTCCATACTAAGGAGAGCAAAGGTATATAATAAACATTTCATCTTTGCCAGTACAGTATTCCCCCGCTATTTGCGAAGGTAGTGTTCTTTACCTCCCCGCGAATATTGGATGATGTTTTAAAACGCCTATGTATGATGAGATTTAATATGGTACTAAATGCTTTCCAAACTCTAAACACTTCTTACTCATTAATACAGTAATAATGTAGTAATATTGCATGCAGTTACGTATTACACTAATGTAGTAATGAATTCGTTTTTATGACACTAGCCCGGTATACCAGGCATACAATGCGATAGGGTCGAGTGCCAAACCTGCAAATAGGTGAGGGTATACTGTACTAGCATACCGGTACTACACAGATGATTTTTTTTGCATTTTTTTTTTCGGCATGTGCTAGTGAAAATGACCAGACTTAGTCATGCAGCTTAAAGACTGCAATAATAGTATTGATTTTTTACATTTACATCATTATGTTTTCATGGTATATTGTTTCATAGTCATGTTTTTTCTTGTTATTTTAGGGAATGTTTGCTGCTGAAGATTTCAGATAAACTTCATCAACCAGATAGAAGGCAGGAAATATTATTTCAACTTTCCACAGTCGCTTGTATAGACCTGTGTATTAATAGTATCGAGTATAATCAAGTATTTTTACTTTTGGTTGTATACAGGATTGTTAGAGCTCTAATAATTTAACACTACTTGGGTAATTGTATTGCTTATTGTATGGCATGTTTGAAGTTGAAGCAGAAATTATTTTTCTTAAAGATCTGCTTAGATGTAAAGAAATGTATAGCTATTTAAAATGTGGTTCAACATTCTTAAAAAAAGAACTGTGCTGTGATGAACAATATTGTGATTGAGTTAACTGTGTGATAAACTGAGGTATGATTATGTCTACTGTATAAAGGATTGTGGTGTGATTGTGTTGACTATACTATATGAGGCATTGTGTTTGATTGTGCTATATGTATGAGGGATTTTGGTTCTTTGTTTTGGTTTATAGTGCAACAATGACATGTAAATGTTAGTAGTTTTAATTTAATTTTTCTATAACATGAATGTGGCCTGTAGCTGGTACATCTTTTTTGTTGTAATTTCACAAACTCATTACTAAATAAATATTAAAAGAGAAAATTGAAGGTGTTGAGCTGTTTATTATTGTAATGTACTGTGGATCATAATATTTTGTGATTTCTCATTTCTATACAGTGTATGACTGTCACAATGACATTTTGAATTAACTCTGGCTTTTTTTTTAAGTCTTACAAAACTTTTAAAGAATTAGCTAAGCATAACAGTCACTATATTAGCCTTGTGATTGTAGCTCTATTAATGCTCTTATAAAAAATCACTTTATGATCCATCCAAAGATTCCATACTATGGAGAGCAAAGGTATAGAATAAACATTTCATCTTTGCCAGTACAGTATCATCAGCAAAATACTTGTTTGAAACTATTTTTAAATGTTATTGTCGTTTCGTGCCTCCATCGGCCGAAACCTTGTTTACAACTATTTTAGAGTGTTATTGTCGTTTCGTTTTTGTGAGCGCGCTGAGCATGCTTGCATTAGCATAGAGTGAGGCGCGATATAAATGACCAATTATTATTATTATTATAAATAAAAAAGAAACAATATCAATTACAATGTTACAATTCTTTCTTTTGATAACATAAAACTTGGCAAGCTAAACACGACTTGAGAAAAGTAAAACAGCTTCCTACCAATTCATTTGTTCAGCAGGGAATATATATGCTAAGAAAAAAAAAACTAACCGAACAGAATTTGTCACATTAAGGGGAGCTATTTCCAGTGTTGTAAATTTTATCAAAAAGATAGCTACGACACGAGTACTTAAGAGATTTTTTTGTGGCTGTGTGGTCTAATTTACACCAGAGTTACAGTTACAGAATGGTTGTTGGGCTTAGGTCCAGTGATCAGAGAAGGTGGGAAGGAATGACATTGTTAAGTGTTACCCCCACCCCCCATATTCCATAATTATGCAAAGACTATTCCCAAAAGACTTTTTATGTGAAATTATTAGGATATTCGAAAATCTATTATTAAGCTTGAAAACATTTAACAAAACACTTTAACCAGGGATAAATGCATGATGCAATAATCTTCTGAAACAAAAACAAACATACTCAACAACAGCAGGGCTTGAAATAGTTTAATGGGGTTTCAAAAAATAAAATTTCCTTTGATTAAAAAGTGTCTCCTGCTCCTGCACTGGAATGTTAAGAACAGTGTGTGTGTCCAAAATGAAAATAAACTGCAGGTTTCTTTTTTAGTGTACTGTGTAATTTATTTGAAATGCATAGAGACAGGAAATACTATATTTATAACAAACAAGCAATACCATAAAGAATAAAAGTCTTACTTAGTGCTTTCAACACTTCATCTGCTGTACACAACATTTCTTGTTAATTTCATGAAAGAAAAACTTTCAAAGTCTAAAATTGTTATTCTTTTTTGTTTTTCCTGTTGATCTAAAACCACTGTGAATGGCACAACTTTTTTGATTGAAAAATACTCAACAATAAATGGAACAATTCGCTTCTAACTTTCAAAACATTTTGAAGATCATACACAACTTCTCTTTCAACCTAAAAAATAAATAAAGACACAAAGCACACCCTGAAAGATTTGCACAGACCTGGTCCATACTCTGCCCTACATTCCAACAGCAAGTTGTAGAGCCAAAGATGGTTTTACATTATAATACATATAACCTTTCATGTATCAATGAATGTATTATCTCAAGAATTGCAAACAAAGTTTCATTGGCTGAATTTTATTATCACAATAATAATAGCACTCTGCATTTAAATTTATAAAAAACCACAAAATTTTGTTAACTTTTCTGCTATACATGAAATTCAGACTGACAAAACCATTTTTTTTTTCTACAACATTTTAAAAAAAATCATTTTTAACAGCTGAGTATATCCATTAACAATAACTAATATTATTCTAACGAAGAATTAAAGTCAATATGAAAGAAAATAATAACAACCAAAAAAAAAAAAGGTTTGATCAAATAAAGAAAAAAAAGCAGTTTCCATAATAAAGTGAACCAAGAAATAAATAATAAATCCCAAAGGAGAACGGAACTGAAGACCACCTTTTGATGAAGTCAAAATTAACAAAAAAAAGAGAACATCAAATGCTAGTTGAATGCCCAAGACCATAAATTTCCTCTTCCACAGATTTATTTAAAAATATTTTTAGAACATTAACAATAATAGTAACCTTGTGTTTAAAAGATGAAACAATAATGAAGCTATAGGGATCTTTGTACATAGCTTATGGACATCTTGGGAAAGGGGGGGGGGGGCTAAATATGTGGGGTGGCAGAAATTTCTGTTTCATAACATTCTAGCAGTATCTTCATTATGTACTGCATACTTCCAAATTTTTTTTTTGGCTATTCAGTCTGAAAACTTTAAAGAAAACAACACTTCATATTCTATTATACCAACAAACACAACAGAATACATTTTAGCATATACTATAATACACATGGACCACTTGATTTAGTATTCACTGCTATATGATGACTTGAAAGACTTCTTTTTGAAATTCCAGATTCCCTGTTCTACAGAGCACTTTCGTTTTATTTAATCGCTATGATTTTCTCAATGAAAAATTAAAATCAAAAGTTGTGTATAGGGGAAACATTGAGGAGAACGTAGGAGTGTAGAAGTCATTTAAGACATATAAGCTATAAAAATAGAGCAAGCAGTCCATCTTATTATAGTCTATGGTTTTAGCATATTTAGACAGGACTCTAAATATGGATACTAAAACAGAAATGAACCCAATATATATATATATTATTAAACATTGTAGTGAACATTGAGGTGCTTCAATTACAATAATCATAAATTACAGCACAGTCTTCTCTCTAGTGTTAGTTTCAAAGTAAGCAATTTAATCATTAAAAAACAACATTTATCTTGATCAAAAAGTCATTATTCAGCATACACACATAAAATCTCTGCTTAAAAGAACAACATTCAACCGCAACGCATCGTGACATCCCTCAGTGAGAGAAAGTACATCAAGTGTGCCCTTGCTAAGACATTATCTCCGGCTGGTCTAACATAAAACAAAACACACACACAAAAAAAATGTTCATATTGAGGCAAAGTTGACCGTTGCTGTGATGCAACAAAATGCAGAACACGAGGAACACCATATTAAAAAATTGTCTCAATGGGCCGTATTGCTGCTGAGAGTTTACACCCTTGCCCCTTATACAAGTCAATCTTATATACCTTAATTGTAAAGATCGCTGCTGAGAGTTAACACCCTTGCCCCTTATACAAGTCAATCTTATATACCTTAATTGTAAAGATCGCTGCTGAGAGTTAACACCCTTGCCCCTTATACAAGTCAATCTTATATACCTTAATTGTAAAATGGGCAAGGGTGTTATCTCTCAGCAGGAATACGGCCCATTGCAAAGTGAAATCATTTCTTTTTTGAAGTGTTGGTCCAAAAATCATGGAGGCAATAAACAAAAACTTTGTCCAAGTAGAACAATTTGTTTTACAAAAAAAAAATAAAAAAATACTGTAATATTTGTCTTGAACAAAGCACAGAGAAAAAAATGCAAACCCTTTTTGATATCAATAACTTTTTTTATGTTTGACAAAATAATGTGGGCATTTTGAACATATTAGCATGTTACATGCTTCAATCACATAGGTTCTTAGTTTTAAGATGCAGGAACATAAACAAAACAATTCATTTTCCACCACATTTGAAAATGTGCCATACCTCCATTAACTTTCAGAGAATGAAATGAAATAAAAATACTACACACATTTTTGGCAGTCAATTAAAAAAAAATATGAGATTTAAAAAAAAAGAAAAAAAAAGGTCATAAAAAAAAAAAGAATGAAAAGAACCGAAATAGTTTAAGGCATCACAGTGATGTAAAATGAAATTGTTGCTAAGAAAAATACAAAGAACAAAAGAAAGTCAGTGGCCCAGCGAAAACTATAAAGTTAAACAGTGATTTAATTCCCTGGTGCAGTCTAATTAAAGAACAATAACTCAAGCACTAAGAACTAATAATGATTTGAGTTCTCCTTTTATTGGATAAATTAAACCTTTAAAACAAATTTTTTTGTCAACTTATAAAATGTTTTCCTCACTGTTAATAGCAACATAAAAATTCAAAATGACAACATATTTAAACAGTCATGCATCAACTCATCATTACACCAACACTACCGGCCTCTAGAAGATTCTAGTTTTTAAATGATCTCACTTTTGTTTTGTGTCAACAATAGAATGTCTCTTAATTTTTTTTCTCCAAAAAAAAGTCAAAACTTCAGTCAATCCCATACAACATCAGTCTCTCAGTGCAGTCCTTCCAACCACAATTATTTCTTTCCACTTGACTTCTGGGCTGTTTTGGACGTCTTTGTGGTTTTCAATTTTTTCCCTTTAATAATTTTGGGGCTGTGCTTAATCACTCCAGGCTTCCTAACTGTTTGCTGTTAAAAAAAAAAAAGAGAGATATTTACATTGACAGGAAACATTTTATTGGAAGCCAAGGTGTTACAGTAATCTAGTTATGAAGTAAGGGAAATAATAAAGAGAATAGAATGCACATTTAAGAATTAACTCATTATCCCCCTTTGACTACATTTAAATATTAAGATTGTATCATAGAAGACAAAAATTATTTTTATATAAAAAATTATGGAGTATAATAAATTAAATAGGAAGTTTACCCTTTGATGCACAGTGTCCATTAATATGGACAAACTGACCCCCCCCCCACTTTCAACAACAGGCGAGACTAATAATTAGTTTTTTTTTCCTTCTCATTTTAAACGTCAACCAAAAGCAGATACCAAGTTTCATAGCTTTTTGACACTTGCTTAAGTCAGGGTTCTCACATTTTTTCTGGAAAAAATTCAAGGCTGTTTCCAGACTATTTCAAGGCTATAAGAGCCAAATTCCAGGCTGCTGGGACATGTTATTTGGAAAATGGTCACACGCCTTCTAAGTGACCTAAATATTGCGTGAATGAGGTATTAATCTAAGGCTCGGTCAGTGGGCGTTTATGGCGTATAACAATGGGATTGGCGTTTTTTGTCTGACCTTGATTTTTATAAAAAATTTAGATATAAATATAGATTTCGATAAATTTCCAGGCTGACACGCTATTTTTCCAGGCTAAAATGCCCATATTCAAGGTTGTCCAGGCCTTGATTTGTTTTTTGAAACTCCAGACTTTCCAGACTGTGTGAGAACCCTGTTAAGTGGTTAAGGGTTAAGTTTCACAGATTTGACAGGTAGTCAGTTGGTTAATTAGAGACCATACTGGACTGTGCAGTGGGAAGCTGGTCATTGACAATGTTAGTCCAGGAATTTTTATAGAGCATGTAATGGATAATTAAATTCTACAAGATGTATTATATACTGCTGGATTGCATTTCATATTTTTACATGTGCAGTTTATTGATTTATCAATTGTGACATTGTAAGTAATGTACACTAAAAATGAAACTAATAAAATAATAATTTATGAATTTAATTGAAGGCCAAAATATTACAACAAAGATAATTACACAAATATTTTTTTATATGTAAAGGGGCAACAAAATTAGTAAAAATATGCTTTTTTGATTTCTACACCAATAAGCTGTCAAGAATAATGACAAAAGTATTCACTCTTAGTGCCAAGACAAAAACATTGTTTGTGATATTCAAAAGGCCAAGACATGTGCTATTCACAGGATTGTTTTAAAGTATTCATATTTTTTTTAAAGTTCTAATGTATGGGTTATATGCCTAGAATGCCTAGATTAGTGTGCTCGTCATGAATTTTGTTTTTATAAACATCCTAGAGATCCAATTTCTTATTTTTAACACTAATTTTCAAAAGACTATTTTTATATTGGTAAACCACTAAAATTGAGAGTAAACCACTAGAGCGTTGATGATGAGATGATGATGATTAGATTTATACAGAGTCTCCCTCCATGAAATAACATCTATCATGCTAAGTACACAATTGGTATGAATTTCAGTGGCAGCAGTAGTTGTCTTAGCATTATGTTTCATTCTCTTGGGTCATGTGTTTAAGGCCACTACATTCTATTACTCATCACCTCAGTTTGTGTCATATTAAATTGAACATATTCCATTAGGTGATGTAAAATAATGATTAAGATCAAATTTGAGCACAGCAGTAGGACTGTTCTATTTGTAAAAAAATATTTATCATATCAAATATATATATATAAATCTTGAAAGGAGTGTGTATGTATGTGTGTGTGTACATGCCGCACAGTCTATTTTAATACTGGACATAATGACATGAAATTTGCCATGAACATTCTTTTTGTTACTGCATTAAACACTCTCAAGGTTGTTTTTTTTATAATTACTGCGTTGGTCGTTTTGGTCACAAATGAGGATAAAAGGAAAAGTTTTTTTTCATGTTTAAATTTCAGGAATCAACGTTTTCATTTTTCTTTAAAAATGAAAAAAAAAAGGAATGTAGTTGAGATTATTTATTGATGCTATCAAACTTTGTGAATGAAGATGACTTTATCTGTTTCAAAACAAAACTCTATAGTGTCAAGCATAGTCATATACAAAGCCCGTTCAGAGAAGTGGGCCCATAATGCTAGTATAAAATATAAAAAAGAAGGAACCCAAATCTACTCTACCCTCTTTGGCTTTCTCTTGGACTTCTTAATTGGTTTGTGTGGCTTTTTCAGCTCATTTCTGTTTTCCAAATCTTTTACTTTGTATATTCTTACAAGCCAATGTTCTGAAGTAAAAAAGAGAAGATAAAAATTACTAGCCAATGTTCTGAAGTAAAAAGAGTACATAAAAATTACTAGCCAATGTTCTGAAGTAAAAAGAGTACATAAAAATTACTAGCCAATGTTCTGAAGTAAAAAGAGAAGATAAAAATTACAAGCCAATGTTCTGAAGTAAAAAGAGTACATAAAAATTACTAGCCAATGTTCTGAAGTAAAAAGAGAAGATAAAAATTACTAGCCAATGTTCTGAAGTAAAAAGAGAAGATAAAAATTACTAGCCAATGTTCTGAAGTAAAAAGAGTACATAAAAATTACAAGCCAATATTCTGAAGTAAAAAGAGAAGATAAAAATTACTAGCCAATGTTCTGAAGTAAAAAGAGAAGATAAAAATTACTAGCCAATGTTCTGAAGTAAAAAGAGTACATAAAAATTACAAGCCAATGTTCTGAAGTAAAAAAAAAGAAAAAAATTAGTAGCCAATGTCCTGAAGAAGAAAAAAGAATACTACATAACTTAATTCTTCATTTTAATTTTAAACATGAATAGATATGTCAAATTAAGAACTGCAACTTTGAAATACCTGTAGTGTAGGCTTCCTCTACGTGAGTTAATTCAAAGTTTTTATTTCCTATTTCAACACCCCTTGTTCGATCAAACCCAACAGGGCTGCGGAAGTCCAGCTGGTGAAAAAAGAAGTTAACTCATGAACAGACAAGAAAACATGTGCAATGCAGAAACCTTAATTTTAATACATCTAATTAACCAATATAGGGTTCTTAACTCATTTGCTACTACTGCGACTCAATGCGGCCTACCCCCCTCCGTAGTAATGCGCCCAAAAGCGGCCGCAACATGTGAGACTAACTTATCGTCGTTTATTGATTTTTCGCCATGCGTTCTTTTTTTTTTTTATGCAAGCAAGGCTTTTAAAAAGAAGGAATATAGTCTGTTTCGTTAAAAAAAAAACGGATGCTTTTATTAAGTTTTGTTTTTTTTGGGATGCGCGTTTAAAGTATGGGTAGTTTTCACTGGCCTTTCGTCTTGTAATACTTTTTTTATAGCATTCGCCTTAAATTTTTTACTTTATTAATCAATAGCTCTATACCTCCAAATATAACATTTAACAACAGTTCTGATAATAAGGATGCTGCAGATATAGACTTAGATGAATTTGCATTACAACTCGATTTATGGGCTTTATGATACTTTATCGGACTTTGACGCTAGGGCTAGTGAAAATATTTAGCCAAATCCTAGGGTCTCAACACTCAGCGAATGATTCTACCGATAATTCGGCATTTTTTATGTATAAAAGGATACATTTCTGGATACATTTCCAGAAAGCTAAGATATTTATCTATTTTATGATGTAATTTTTATTCACTTTGGGGAATATTTTGTTATTAAAAAAATATTTAAAAATAATTTACTAAATGTAATACAGAGTTCCTTCCCTTTGGCTAGTATTTTCAGGGTTAGTAGCAAATGAGTTAAAAGATTAGTCAGAATGTAATCCTACCTGCATCTGCCCAAATCTGTAATAAGAAAGCTTATACATGAGACAGTTTAGCAAAACTTTTGAGCCTGCTGCATCAACACGAAACTCTCCTTGCGGGGTGAAATAATCAACTTCCTGTGAAAATTATGTCACAATTATGGTCAAGGCAGACAAACCATTTGAAATAAATTAAGAACCAGTTAACACAGAGACTTAAAAATAGAAACTGTATTCCTCCTGTGAATTGATATTTGTATGATATTGTACATGATTGTGGTAAAAATGCCCACTTTTAGAAACGGGGGGAAAAAGGAGTACATACAGCGTTAAGCAGGATGGATGACAACATTGACTTAGAAAACTTACTCTGATATCACGTGGGTGTTCCCCTTCAGCTATTCGAACCATCCACAAGAATTTGTTGATGTCATCCCCAGAATAGCCTATGACACCCCCAAATATGACAAGAACATAATCAACATCCAGCATTCGCATGATTTCATAGGCAGCTGATTCATTGGAGGACATAGCTTTGCCCACCTGAGGAGTAAACAGAACCAATTATTGCAACTTTCACAAAGTTATTAGTGTAAACATTTGTTACTATAAAACACCTGTATACTCATTCTTTGCAAATACAAGTTCATGCCCAAATCTTTTCAAACTGCAACAATAGGATGTTCCCTTGCAATGAATGGGGGCACGGTAGCCGACCGGCAGCGCATTCGACTGCCGATCTGAAGATCCTGGATCAAATCCTAGTGGAGGCCAGGATTTTTTCCCAGGACTTGAGGGTGTCCCTGAGTCTACCCAGCTCAGATGGGTACTTGACATTAGTTGGGGTAAAGTAAAGGCGGCTGGACATTGTGCTAGCCACACAATCACCTCGTATGCTGTGCCCACAGAAACTGGTAAACGCTGCTTCACCAGCTCTATGATCAGTTTGGTCCGAAGGGTACTTTACTTTACTTGCAATGAATGGTTATCTTGATAAATTGTTCTGAACTCATTTTTTATTTTTACTTATATATAAATCAAAACTGGACTTAAGTTTACCATGGAATATTGAATAGACTAATTAGCTTTAAAAAACAAATTATGTTTGTTGGCAGTGCCATACAAATAGAACTATTATTATTACTTACCAAACTTTAACAAATGACAGGAAAAAGTTATTAGTTTAGGCTGTTAATTGTTACAAATATATAAAAAGGTACTAAAAATTATACAGTATGTGCAGTACCAAGGCAATATGGCTGTTATTCCACGTATTATTGTCCACAAGCGTTGTCCTATTTCCCATGCCTGCTATCTGATAACCATAATCCCACCAAGACATCACACGGGCCTTGTCGTCAGTATTCTGCCGCAGCCAATAATATGCTTCACGGAAATCATCGAGAATGGTCCGGCTCCTTTAAAAAAACAGTGAGATGAAAAACAACTATTAAAATGTATTAATGTGTGGCGTAGTGGTCTAAAGACATAGCGTTTCATTGATATATTGTCTCGTGTTCAGATCCATTAAGACACTTCCGGAGCTGGGGTATAAAGGGGTGAGATTATTCTGGCTACAGAATCCCATGTATGCAAAGGCCAGACCGGCCTATTTAAAATTTGAACTATTTGTGATAACATGTCATTTTTTTAAATTATTTTGACAGAAAATATGCAGTGACAATTTTTCATTTATATTGCCAAAGCCTTTACTTACTTTGGTACCATATATTTGAAACACTCCGTCAACGTTAAGAAATACACAAATTACGAGGACCTGTATTAACTATATACTATTTAATTAAAATTATATAATATTTGTCTCCATGTGTTATTTATTAGTTCACCGATTTTAATTGGTGACAATGATTTGTATTTTGTACTTAATATTCATAGCTTTATAATCTGGTCAAAAACTGGTCAAAATTTTAAAACATTATGTACTTTTCTTTAAAATAGCAGGTCTAGGTTATTGTCAAAAACTGATTAACTAGCCTTATGAACCAACTGGTTTAAAATGGGTAACCTCTTAAATATATATAATACTTTCTATATCATAAAAAAAAAAATACCTATTGGTATATTAAAATAAAATAGCATGTTATTGAATTTTTGTTTCTAAAATCAAGGCCGACCATAAACTTAAAACTTACCCGCCTTGTCCATAAGAGGCCAAGACAATGCTGGGACTGGAATAAGCACTGCTGGTCACCCAAGTACAATGAACAGCAAAGAGCATGAGCATCATCAGCAGGGCTACAACAATGATGCTCTTCACATTGATACCAAGGCCTTCTTCATCTTTAGGTTTCTCATCCCTCACTTTCTTATTGCCAACCTAGTGAATACATTCATTGGATCAGCGGGCTGGACAGGAAAACATACAACTTAACATGATGGAAAACACTTTTAAAAAAATGCAACATGAAAGAGCAAAAATATTTAGAGTATATGTAATGCAATATAAAGGTCATTTTGATAGGAATAACAGTTTACTGCAATATAAAGGACATTTATATGGGAATAATGGTTTACTGCAATATAAAGGTCAATATTTATAGGGATAATGGTTTATTGCAATATGAAAGTCATTAATTATAGGAATAACAGTTTACTGCAATATAAAGGTCATTATTTATGGGAATAACAGCTTACTGCAATATAAAGGTAATTTATACTGGAACAAGAGTTTACTGCAATGTTAAGGTAATTATTTATGGGAATAATTGTTTACTATCTTTATCACCAACCTTATCATACAATCTGTCATTCTTATTGTCCCCGTTCTCGTCCAAATTTTTCTGATTCTGCTTCGGGGAATCATCTTTCAGATACACCTCAAAGGTCTTGGAGAAAGCAATGGCGGCCAGGACACACACAACGGGGGTGAGAGTGAGCATCAGACGAACCATCACACCAGCAAAGTAGCTGGCAAATATGGCATAAAGCACCACTGGGAAGAGTTAAAACAAGATCAGTATGATTTGGTGACATTTTGTACAGTGATGATGTTTTGTTTTTTTAAAAAAAGGCTTGACAGTGAGAAAATCTTACCAAAGACACGCTCATCATTGACATTCTTAATGCAATACCAAGCTCCAACAGGGAAAGCACAGACTAATATATGAAGATCAAAAAAGAATGATACCCATGTAGTGGGCTGGTGCTCAGACACAGAGGCAATGATAGGGATGTGTATCTTTGCGTAGCCCGTGTCCCACAGCGAGTAGAAACGGCCGCTCCATGGTGCAATATAACCTGACGAAGAAATACAATCACTGTACATCAACAAACTAATTTTTTTATTAATAAAAATATATGGGGGCGGGAGAGTTAAAATATTTGGGCTCGTATGTGAATAATGTGATGCAACCCCACGGAATGGTTCTGAAGTGGACAAAAAAATAATAATTTGTTTTAGGTGTTTAATGGAAACTAATTCATTGATCTATAAATGAGTGAAAAAAATCTCTAAAATTAGTTGAAAAGTTGTTGAAAATTAAACAAGTATAGGTAAGATAATTTGTTTGGAGAAAAATGATGAAAGAAAATAGTGCAGATTATTTAGCAATTTAGTATTGCAATAGATAATTAAATTTTGTCAGATGAATAAATATTAACCAATCGACATTAAATTTAAGAAATGTACTCAATAAAAAAGCTGTTTAAAAAATATTTAGTCGACTTTTAAACAATTTTATCTTTAGAAGACACTTTGGTTGATTTTATACAAAAGAAGCATAAAAACACATTTTTAAATAATTTCCGAAATTAATTCTGGTTTTAAAATTTCACAGATATAAGTGAAGGATTTTAACATTAAAAATCAATCATTATGTCATAAATGACCTAATGACCTTTTTTCATAATATTTTACCTTTATTGAAAAGTCAGTTTTGAAGACTTCCAGAACTATTCATAAGGTAGCATCACATATGTGATTGAAAGGTGATAGCTTACCTGCCCATGTTAATCCAACAACTGCAACAAATACTATGGCTGCAGCTATAGTCACAGCAGCAAAAAAGAAATATCTGAACTCTGACTTTGTGAGGAAATTCTGAATGTACTTGAGAAAGGCGTAGGCATTGATCAACGCAAAAACACCTGAAACACACCAAACCCAAAATAAATTTGTCAGCAAGTTAAAGCATACATCAATCAACTAGAAAGACTGTGACGTAAATACCACCACATCAGAAACCACATGTTAATACTACAGATAGTCTATCAACATTTTTAATAATAAAAAAAAATGCTTAAATCTTGCTGCAGAATCCACTTCTGTATCCATGGGCCCCAAAGACTGGCAAAATGTGTAAACCACTGATATGTTCAGATTAAGAGCGCATACACAGCGTCTGAGCCTTGGTGGGGAGGAAGCAATGAGCTCAAGTCGTCTCAAATCCCCCCCCCCCTTGTGCCTGGAT
This sequence comes from Anisus vortex, assembly GCA_949126835.1. Taxonomy (NCBI): domain Eukaryota; kingdom Metazoa; phylum Mollusca; class Gastropoda; family Planorbidae; genus Anisus; species Anisus vortex. The sequence continues at coordinate 39,049,877 of OX421500.1, read as the reverse complement.
GCCCAACCTTTAGTCTTTTTAATGTGCTACCGGGCAACAGTGAAGGTATACAAGTGACCCCCAAGATAATGGTCCGAGGTGAATTGCACAGGCGGGGAGTGAAGTGTGGTGCGTGTGACTACAGAAAACGCACCATTTTTTACCTGGTGCTCAGACAGGATCATGCAGTGCCCATCTTGATCCATCCCTGAATATTGTTAAGACCTTGACTCAAGCCGGAAAGCTCGTCATTTGTTTTAGAGAGAATTATAAATCGGTTGCACAATCAATATTCAAGCAATAAATGTTTAGAGTGTGCGTAATGAAGCTTACCTGCAGCAGCCATATGTTCACTTGTTCGAATAGGCTGAAAACCAACAAAGGGAATCTGCATGGACAGTATAAGCCCAACAATATAAAAACAAGAATATGCTGAGGATACAAAACAAATTTTTCTATATTATTTCGTGTCACATAACCCATGAAACAAGTGACCCTTATTCACCAGTATTCAGGTTAAAAAAAAAAAACACTGTAGAAATAGCAGAACTAGCATGTAAAGATGCTTATGACAGCAAGTTTAAATAGCAACGTCGAATTTGTGATTTTATTGGGAGTGTACATTACTAGCACATTTTTCTATGCTCTAGTGTCTTTTAATAGTTCAGTCCATCATTTTATTAGTCAGTTAGCCACAATACTATGGATGGACCATCCAATGACAGTACATAAAAAAACTTAAAAGAACCTATTATTTTCAGCACGTGTAGATTTGCCGGTTATTCATTTACTTTTAATCAGGACAAAATTTTATTTTTATTGAATCAAAAGACTGATATAATTTATGTCATTGAGAATTCAGTGGTATTTTTGTATCCAGTTTATCTACTCCCTTAGAACTTTGGTCTCCATCAGTCAAATAATCAGTTCATATCTTCTCATTACATAAAATAATATTACTGTGGTACTTTTACCTGTATAAATACGCTGTGAGTATCTGCCCATAAGGAGTAATACAAAGACATGCAGAGGAATCAAGTTGATGATGAACACATAGCCACCCCAAGCGGACACCTACATAGTAAACAAAAAGCTCATTATTACACAAACCAGATCTCCATTCAAATGCATCCAATAAAAACAATAAGATGAATAGAGCATCCCATGTATTGTAGGATCACAGAATTAAAAAAAAAACTATCACTTCTAGCAGTGAACATAATTATCACTCACCATGTAAAAATATGACAAAGCAGTACAAATAGACCAAAACACTTGGCCCGTTTTAACAGATTTTATCTGTGGATGACAAGAGAAATGTTTTCAAATATTTTGAATAAATGTTACCTAAGCTTCTTATGCTTGGACCGAATAGCTAAGTACTGAAAGGATTGGTAATATAAGGAATTTAAATGATAGAGATGTATATGGATATACTGTAAAAAAAAAAAAAAAAGAAATTGATTTCCCAATTGAGTAAATGTCTCATGTTTTCTCTGTGTGTCTGTTTTGTGTTGATTGTCCCCACGAGTCCATGAGAAGGGGAATTTAAGGGCCAGGAATTAAGGGTTGAAAGGGTTATAGTCTTAGAAAAAAATTTGCTTAGTTGAAAAACTCCACAATTTTCACTGTATTCTTTTATAGATATTAACAAATAATAAGAGTCATGAATGGCCTAGACCTTGTGTAGGAATTAATTAGTTTGTCAATTAAAATGAGAGCTTTTTTTGTTAGTGTATTTATAGTCATTTTTCTTACCCACAAGTAATATGTAAACATGAGAGCAAATATAGCGATGCCCTCATTATCATAGCTTCCTGCAACAGATCGACTGATGTAACCTGGAACTAATAGTGGAAGAAAAAAAAAGGAATACAAGTTGAATGATTTTTTCAATTATTTGTCTATATTGTCATGGGTTAAAATATACATGTATATTATACAGGGTTCGTACAGAAAAATTGCCTCAAAATTCCAGGAGTGTTCCAGAAGTTTTTCAGGAGTAAATTTTTTGAAAAGCCAAGCTGAGCTCTTTAAAAAAAACAGACACCTCGCTACACAGCTTTTTTTTTTTGTTTAATGACATAACGGGGACTTATTTAGCCTACATCTCAAGTTTGGATCGAAAAAAAAAAGAAACATGGAGTGGCATCACTGGTGTCATCGACGTTTGCGCGCGGAAATAAAAAGTGGCAAAGATGGTTTACTCCAATAGTTTGAATACGGCTTTCTGGAAAAATGAAAGTACAATCTAAGAGCAGTAATTACGATTTTTTTAATTAATAATTAATCTCCCTAAAAAATAAGGAGTTTTTAGTATTTTCCCAGGACTAAATGCAGTTTTTCCAGGAGTTTTAAGGTCCTGGGACACAACTTTTTGTTTTCCAGGAGTTTCCAGGAGCTGTACGAACCCTGTTATAATTATATACAGTCAGCTCATTAAAATTTGATAAAATATAACAGAAAAATGAGCTCATTAATGTTTCAATCAGTGACTTTGCTAATATATGCTAAAACATTATTGGGATCAAATGGTCTTTTTAAACACATACATTTCAGTTTTGTTATTATTTGCTTGGAAACGCTTTAAAATAAATATCGCTTTGAAAATAACTTCATATGTTACCTATTGCAATGAAACAAGCTGCAAATAGTCCTGCACCAGGGTTCCATATTTCTTTTGTAAAAAGGTACACTGACATAGCTGTCATACCACTACAGCAGAAACATAAAGAAAATATAACTATATTCTAAAAGATAAATATAAGTTTTTAATCTATTAAAACTAATCCCTGAGAATCATTATATTAACATTATATTACTTTACATTCCAAATGCACCTAATTGTCACGTTGTCATTGATAATCATTATATTAACATTATATTACTTTACATTCCAAATGCACCTGAATGTCATATTATAATAATCATTATATTAATATTATATTACTTTATGATGCACCTAAATGTTACATTATCATGATAATCATTATATTAACATTATATTACGTTACATTCCAAATGCACCTAAATGTCATATTATCATGATAATCATTATATTAACATTATATTATTACTTTACAGTCCAAATGGACCTAAATGTCACAAATATAATGTCACATTATCATGACATGATAATCGTTATATTATTATTTAGTTTATGGCTTATAATGCTACATGGAAGAAAAAGGTATACTTAAAACATATTATCTAGAACTTAAAACACATTATTTAGAACAAGAGTAACCATAATTTGAGTATCAACTACGTTAGCTGCTATAGCCTTCAATCATTATGACATACCTAAACACTGGTGCTAAAAAGACGCATATATCTCTAATGTGAATAGGGATATGCAAGAGGTTAAGTATCCAATGAATTGATCCAGATGTTACCATCAGGCCAGGGTAAACCTTAAAGAGAAAAAGATAAATAAAGACATTCATTGGCAAGTAATTGACAGTGGATCAATGTAACAAAAGAAAAAAAAGAAAGTTCATTGTCAGATTCTGGCCGTGTTTCTCAATGAGAAGTACACTTCCAAATATAAAATTACTTACAGTGCCTCCTACAATCCTCCCAAGTGGATACCATGCTCGATCATCAAACCAGTTCAAGAAGTTATAGAATCCATTTTCCACCATGTAATGAGTGGCACGGTAATTGAACCTGCAAGGATTTAAAGGTTCTTTACATTTGTAAGCATTTCAGTGAAAAATATGTATAAACTGGCTAAATTGCCTCCATGTTCATTAAAAAAGAAATAAAAGAAATAACCCAAAGAAGAAGCGAGCCCAGGCCACCTGGATGAGACGCGGAAATTCTAACCACTAAACTATGGAGTTCACGTCATGAGAACAAAAAATCGCGTTAGTTAAATAGGCCTTTAAAAAGGCAATGAGAACCACATGTCTTGATATTCACCAATAAGCATCGAAATTGACATAAACTTCTAACTGTATATATTACAGTATAAAGATTATATGATGAGTAAAGATTTGTGTCTTTTATTTTTAAAAAAGTTAAATATTTTCAACAAAATCCACTGCAATCTATGTCTAAGAGGGCACAGGGAAGTGCCTTTCTTTAGAACCAGAGTAGGACAAGACTTTGTGTTGTCTGGCCATCTTGTACAGCATATTTTAAAGTAGCACAAACTGGAATGGTGTGGCGATGTTGCAAGCGTACTGGCAAAGACCATCTTGCAGGACACAATCAATACATGAGATGAGGTACCACAAGAAAGGCAGTGAATCAGATGGAAGAAGTTTGCATGCTGTCTTTGGCGGCACCACAACCGAGGGACATATTGAAACTGTCTATAGTGTAAATCATATTCTGCCAAAAGCCACTTACTGCTTCACTCTCTTTTATTTCATCTTCTTTATTCATAATTAAAGATACTGCCTTTACTGTAACAAGAGCAAATAGGCCAGCCATACAGCTTAGTCTTACGTAGATTACAGAGAAACTTGTATCTCTATATTTATAGAAAGTAGTTCTCTATTAGATTATGCCAATAAGATGGAAAAAAGGAATATCACTGCGAGTATGAAACCAAGAAAAGCTAAAAAAAATTAATATGGTTGATCTGCTTGTGTGTCATTTTATTTTTACAGGCTCTATGTAACCTACATCCAAACTCTCATTTTTACAGCTAAAGCATACAAAGCTGTGCCTTTGTCTTTTCTTAAATTTACATGGTCTATAAGGAAGTTAAGAACTGCCCTAAGCATACAGAACATAGCACTGAAACTAAAAAAAAAATTATATTTCATAAAGCAGCCAACAAAATAAAGCTGTGTATTACATTTCTCTTGACTAAACAAAAAGTTATGTCAATTTTTAGGTTAGTTTACATATTATGTAGTAGGCCTAAATAAGTAAATAGCTACACAGAAAATATTATATACATGTTACAGATGTCTTGGTCCATATAAAAAAAATACTATTGAGTCCACAGTCCAGATACATTTAGATCTGTTTTTTTATTATCCTAAGAATTTAACCCTTTCGCAACTACATTTGCCAGGGGTCACCTCTACACGTAGACAACCATAGTCACGTGTTGCCGATTAAGGGTTGTTTTGTTTCTGATAGCAATGCGCATCTTTAAATACTTATTATAAACCTTTTAAATTCTGACCAAAGAGAGTGATAGTGATGCCATTTTTACACATTTCTTTGGTATTTTTAACTCATTTGATCAAATTATAGTGAATTTCTGAAAATAATGGATTTTCAGCACTAATTCTATGAAAATTGATAGCATTTTTGGAAATATTTAGAGACATATTGAGCTAGGATAATGATATGGCCAAGATAATAGTGATGTTGTAAGCGTTAAAGTTAAATAGGCTTCACCAGCCCTATGATCAATTTAGTCCCACTGGTACTTATTTATACTAAAAAAATAATAATAATGGAATAGCATAAAAGCAAAAGAAAAACAAACAATGAAAAAAAAAGCAATATTACAATAAAAACTTATTAAAAACTATCAAAATGAAAAAAACAACAACAAAAAATAGTCTAACAAACAAAAAATTAGGTAATATTTTGCAGTACATGAAAACCCAGTTTCAAAGAACACATAATCTGAAAGCATTTGTAAAGAGCATCACTCTGAATGTTTTTAATGGCACTCCAGTTTAACTCATTCTGTGCCAATCCACGATATATCATCGATTTGACTCTTTGCTTCCGTGCCAATCCACAATATATTGGCAATGTGGTTTTCATAGCTTATTTCGTTGACTTTTCATATTACCAGACGAACGACAACTCTTTCTGCTTCCTTTCTGCTTGGTTTACTTTCGGTTTTTAAATAATAATGAAGATGTTTTATCGATTTCTGTGTAAACTTTTGTAAACAAAGAATAGCCACGCCTACTCGAAATATTTCTAGGCCTTGGAGCTTGTTAAATTTTGCTAGTAAAATAACTTTTATTGCTAAATATTAAATTCTATTCATCAGATAATAACTTTAAATTATTTAAATTTGCTAGTAAAATAACTTTTATTGCTAATTATTAGTTTCTATTCATCAGATAATAACTTTAAATCAAATCATTTAAATCTGGTTTTGAGGACTTTTGGTTTATTTACTAATTAAAGAATCCGACCTTCGTGGTTAGGCCTAGGCCTATGTAAACTATATATGAATGTGAAGGATCGGCGTTTGCCGGCTGATACCAATATTACATAAATGCATATACCGTATATACTCGCGTATAAGTCGCACCGGTGTATAAGTCGCACCCCTAGTTTAAGTTTTTTTTCTTATATGTTGTCATTGACCCGCGCATAAGTCGCACCCCGACTTCCCGGGTTATACTGCCTTTTAATATCTCAAAAATGCATAACTTTTAAGCATAAAAGTTACTAAATATTCACCCTAATTTGGAAACTTTCCTTAAAAAATGGTTTCAATCCTGCATAAGGCAAACATAATCGAATAAAGGCAGGGCTTCATTTATTTTAAACAACCGATCAAAAGGCCTACGGACATTAGTGAGATGGGAAAGTAAGGTATGTGTTTCTTCATCTAAGTCTTTCCCTACACAAGTTCCTATCCTACACATAAAAAAGCCTTTGAAGTACGTCATTAGACTCAATGTCGCCTAGACTGGAGACTGGGAGGCGCCGGCATTTATGACGCGCTATACATGTGTCCTAATTACCATTAACATTGTTTGTATTGATTTCAAGTGCGTCTGCGCGATCGACAAAAAATAAGCTGTGTTTTTTTCTCAACTCTTACATGCAACTAATGAAAAATAAAACACACTATTGACATTTCGCGCGTCCATCTGCAGATCGTACTTTTGGAAACATCGCCTAGACCTTAAATACTAAATGCTCAACACTGCCTTATTAGTAGGCTATAGCCTATAAGCCTAGACCTTAAATACTAAATAAAACGCATCTTACATTGGCCTACCTACATAGACAGGCTTTCATACATTTACGATTATTTCCATACTGTAATTTGCGTTCAATAAGCCTACTAAAAAAATGCCGCCTTTAAACTTACGCTACGTTTCGGCAATATACAATCGGCCAAAAAGTTCAAAAGAAAAGAGGGTGGGTGTCAGAAAAAACTAAAATATTTGTCCATTTCAATTTCAGTTACATATAGATAGTAATATTTACACAGGCGAAAGTTTTCTAAATGTAAAATGTCGGCCTAGGCATATCCTAGTAATTCTACATCACTACAATCAACTATACGGGTTATGTAAGAAACTTTATGACAGAGTAGTGATGTTTTTCGAACTTTTTAAAAACAGTGTCGGGTGTATAAGTCGCACCCCTACTTTTTGTCGAAATTTTCGGTAAAAAAAGTGCGACTTATACCCGAGTATATACGGTAACTCAGTAACTCTATGGAATATTTTCAAAACTCAAAATGCATTCTGATCAGGAATAAATATGCTTTTAGTGGTTTAAAGCCATATAAAAATCTGTCAAGATGGCCTGGCACAAATGCGGTAACTCCCCCGGCACTAGGGTTGCCAGTTACATGGGTACCAAAAGGAGGACGCAGAGAGACAAAAAGGAGGACAAAGGAGGACACATGGGTACCAATAGGAAGACACATTTAGTGTTTCATTTAAATCATTTTAATTGTTTCAATTGAATGCGATATAACCAGCAATCAGTACAATTTTACTACAATGGTTGCCAATATTTATCTATTAGTAAATTAACCAAGAAAAAGTATTGTAGTATTGTAAAAAAAAAATTGAAAATTAAACAGTCAATTCTACACTTAGTAGGCCTACATTGTCATCTTTCTTAAGAATACAACATATTTCTCTGACAAGCCAATTTTTTGCAGAAGATCCTCATTAGCAAGCATAAATGTATAAAACTGTTTACATGTGAGATTTTTCAAGTTGTACTTTGTAAGAATGATGTTAACTGAGAGTTTATGATTCTTTCATTTGTCCTTTGAGCGTTTATCAATGAGAACACTCTTTCCACATTACCATTGTATCCAGAAATACAGAAAAAAGTTCACAAATTTTTAGTAACCCTGAAAAGCAACTTGAATTTGGAAAACTTTGAATAACAAACTCCACTGCAATTATTAACCTAACAATGCATTAGATAACACAATATAATTTATTACATTTCCTGCTAAACACTTCAGTGTTTTGTTTTACCCGACCCAGCAACTCATTGATAGTAATGAGTAAATCAAAACCTAAAAAGTGCACTAATGATTTTTAAAACCTTTGTCATACAAAAGCCGGGTTTTTAGCTTTGACTGTCGGGCGGAGGACGTCTGGCTACCCTACCCAGCACTGAATGAGTTAAAACCGCAAAATAATAGGCCTAAGTAAAGCGTTAATTTTTTGTAATTAAATCATATAGTGGACATAATAAACATTTCTTTAGGAGGACGTTTCCAATTAATTTATATAACTTTGATGTCCTAATCTGTTGTGATGTCTAGGAGTTTATAGGGGAAAAATAAATACTATATATCCTAATATATAAAATATAAACAAGCATATAAACTATTATAAACTCAAGGCTCACTATAAATATAGATTATTGATAGTATGATAGTAAGGCTAAGGCAGTAAGTCAGTAAGATGTTGTGATGTCTAGGAGTTTATAGGGGAAAAATAAATACTATATATCCTAATATATAAAATATAAACAAGCATATAAACTATTATAAACTCAAGGCTCACTATAAATATAGATTATTGATAGTATGATAGTAAGGCTAAGGCAGTAAGTCAGTAAGAGTAATTTGGGGTATAACCAAAATTGGCATTCGCTTAGCTCAAATAGTCAATGAGACTCAGTCAATGATCAATGTCACTAGCAGACACTGCTCTGCATAATGAATGACAATATTCAACAAATAGAAGGAAAAATATTATTAATATTAATAATATGAATTGAATATGTATTCATTTGCCTTCCTAATTTAGATGTGCAAAAATAAACATAATGATTAGGCCTATACAGTATAGTCTGAGTATAGTATACTGTTCTTCAAATATGCCACCATAAACAAAAGACTCAATACAATTTGCACTACAAAACTTGAAAGAGTAAAAGTAGAAGTAAAAGAGTGATTTTAAATTAAAAAAAACAAATAAGATTATATAAATGCTTAGACCGGCAGCATATAATATGGATTATGGTAACCAATATTCAATATTATAACGTGCTAGGCCATGTAAGGCGTGTATTATGCTTTGTGCATTGGCCTAACTACTACTACTACTACTGAGTATCTGCTTACTGTGTTTAGTCTAGACTGGGCTGAACAATACTAATAGACTAGCCTACAAATTCACTCTATCCGATCCAGTACCAAGCTTACCAAGGGTCGAATTCGTGTATTATGCTCTCGAATCGAATGACTGCAAAAAGACGAGCACTGAATCCAGCGAGCCATGTTAATGCCAGAATAAAGAATGACAGCAAACTCTTCCACCCTCCTGGATTCCACATTGCTGAACGAATGTCGTTTCGGACTACCAAGTCGGCGTCCGCCATATTGATGTATATGCTTCCGTTTTAACTTTCAACGCCACGCAGGTTGTTGTAACCAATCAAACGATAGCAAGTGTAAACTAATCAAACGGATATAAAACAATAACAATTACAAACACAATACCTAAGCTACAAACTAAAAATGTTAATATTGATAAGTCAAGGAACGTGCTAATATTCGTTTAACGTTTTTGCATTAGTTTGCAAATGTTTGTCCCATCATTTCATGCCTCGTCCAGTCCTAAACTTAATTATTAGGCATATCACTTCAATTAAAATAGGTCACAGCATAGTAGGCTAGTAGGCCTATAATTTATTTATATGATGAAGATGGTTATGTGTTATGTAAATAGCGCTACTGTCCATGCTATGACATATAACATTCTGTTCCCAGTCCGCCCTTGGTATAAATTATTACAGTGACAGATGTTTGGGTAGGCCTGCTAAGGACACAGCCACAATATAGCCTACGTTATAACGAGAATGGTCTAAACCAGGGGTCGGGAACCTAGGGCTCGCGAGCCCAGATGTGGCTTTTTTAATGGCTGCATCTGGCTCGCAGACAAATGTTCAATTATTAAAAAAATGTTTTTTTGAGACTTTTTGATCTACATATTAATTGCATATCAATATTTCATTCTACAAATGAGCTAAAGTCTAATACAGCTCAGCATCAGAAGAACTCAGAGACCTAATTATTGTACTTTTAGTGTTAAAATTACACAAAATGCACACATTTACTAGAATTTTTAGTTTTAAACATAATGTGTGGCTCTCGCCGAATTACTTTTCAAAATATGTGGTGTCCATGGCTCTCTCAGGCAAACAGGTTCCCGACCCCTGGCCTAAACACTTTATTAAAGACTCTTTTGTCTCAGAATCTCATAGTGCCTGAGGGCAAACTGTTCCCTATAGAATATAGATCTAGAAGGCGCCACAAATTCAAACGATGATGAGCAGCGAAGTACCTTTGCAACGCATTCTTTGATATGAGTTCTTGTCACCCCAATAATGATTTAAGTCTATCTACCTCCACGTACATAGAGTCTATCCCGTAGTCTGTTGGACCGTTGTGGCGCCACAGATGACATGCGTAAATGTGCACCAGCCTCCTCCATTCTTCCAGTCTCTCAGCCCTTCTCAGGCCCCACGAGAGGGGGGTACAGCCGGTACGCCGTACCGGGGCTCAAGAGAGTTAAGGGGGTTCATGAAGGTCATGAATATTAAATTACGTAAGTATTTTTTTAATTGCTGGTATTAACCTAAGAGGAAGAGGCGATGCCCCAAAACCTACAATCTCACGTGACACTGGGGGCCCTTAATTTTGATATTCTTTGAATGTGTACTTGAACATTTTGTTAAATATGTAATAAAGGCTTTAGTTGTAATAAGGGCCTAATTATTTTCGATAGCATTTAGGATCTCTTTGAGGTTGAAGGTATCATAATTTTAGACAAATGTAAATACACATTAGTCAGTTGCAGCCTCAAGTGGTGGAAAATACTGTCAAAGCTTCATGGCATTTCTGGCCAGATCGAGTTGAAAGTGTAAAACAATTTGTAGCTCATCTACCAGGGGTTAAGTTAGAAAATATTTTTCCTAACATAAGTATCTGTTCGTGGATGTCCCTTACAGCCCCAGCCACAGTAGCATGAACAGAGAGGAACTTCAGTAAACTTAAGCTCATCAAAAATTACCTTATGTCCACCATCAGTCAGGATCGCCTGAACAACTTGGCTAGGCTCAGTATTGAGTCGGTCATTGCAAGACAAATAAACTTTGACATTGTAATTCGTAGTTTTGCCAAGAAAAAGGCAGCCTTGTTTTAATAAAAACTATTTTTCTTCTCTGTTTTTTTCTTTATCATTCATGCAGGCCTATTGATGTATTTTCTGTTGACTATATCTTTTCACGAAACAGTAAGCATTCAAAAGATTAATGATTTAGGTATATTTGTAAATAATTAATGATTCGACAGACATGCATAAAATGCGCCCGTGAGGAGTGGTTGTCCTCCCATCGGGCGCCTCCCCAGGTGGCGGATCGGGGAACGCTCGCCATACTTGTATGGAGGGTACCGGGGAAATAAAATACCTGGGGCGGACCAAAGATAACAGCCGTGACCTCTTAGGCTAAAAACAAGAGGGTTGGGCATGAGGCTAGCACCCTCATCCTATAGGAAACAATACGCTACAGAAACCAATTCAACAGTAGAAAAATCTAGCACCCGCTCGATTCGGGGAGATGCCTCCATAGAGAGACAGATGACGCAGGCTGGTGAAAGCCTAACGGAAACCAGCCTGCCGACGAATGTCCTGACGATGACAGCCAAAACAAAAATAGGGACCTGGAATGTTCGAACGATGTATGAAAGTGGAAAAGCAGCCCATGTAGCAAACGAGATGAGGAGATACGACATCCAGGTTCTGGGCATCTGTGAGAGCCGCTGGAATGGGTGTGGTATGAAAACACTCAACAGTGGAGAGAAAATTCTATATTCAGGACATGTAGAAGAAAACCATGGGCACTCAGAAGGTGTTGCCATCATGATGTCCCCACTAGCAGCAAAAGCACTTATAGAATGGCAACCAGTCTCATCCAGAATCATGACAGCCAGATTCAATTCCAAGGGAAGAAAAGTCACCTTTATCCAATGTTACTCGCCTACCAACGACGCAGATGAAGAGACAAAACAGAACTTCTACGATTCCCTACAGAACACAGTAAAGGATCTCCCTAAAAGAGATATTATGCTAGGGATGGGAGACTTCAACGCAAAAATAGGAAAAGACAACACAGGTAAAGAAACGATCATGGGAACCCACGCCCTGGGTATATTTAGTGATGGGAACCATCAAAGTCAAGCTTCGAGCCTATAGAGACACAGCAAATCGACCCCACATAAAGTTTAATACAAAGCGGTTGAAAGAGAAAAACTGCAGAGACACTTTCTCAACTGTCGGCTGCCTCCGCAACATATTAAAGATTCGGTGGACAGAAAAAGTAAAGAACACCGACTTGTGGCGACGAACAAGTCAGGATCCCCTCGAACAGCAGATCGCCAGGAGAAAGTGGCGGTGGATTGGGCACACCTTACGGAAGCCCCCCCCCAGGGTAAAAGACGGGTTGGTCGCCCGAAGACCACCTGGAAACGCTCCTGCGAGGAGGAAATGGCAAGCTGCAACCTGTCATGGGGTGAACTAAAAAAGGCTGCCCAGAATCGAGTGCGCTGGAGAGCTGTTGCGGAGGCCTTATGTTCCACAAGGAACCAAAGGAATTAAGCAAGCATAAAATGCGATTAAGATGTATATTTATGTACTTTTTTGTCATAATACCGTATTGAAAAGTTGTGACTTCCCCATTCTTTTGTTGAAAAGTAAAAGAAAATTCATTTATTCCCCTACAATTTAAAGCGCTCTAGTCCAACCAAGCTAAGTGCAACATAAAATGTATGATTTTACAAAATGCAACATGAATTTAACGGCCTTTTATAAGCTTATAGAGCGTTCTTAGTGGGCGTGGCTTAGGTTTTTAGTGACGTATTTGTGTAAAGAAAGAACCCAAGTGAGGTACAAATGTAACGTGGTGAAAGTGAAGTCATTCTTTATCATGCAAAATTCACATCTGAATATTGCTATCCTACTAAAAAATAAGGAGGTAAATAGTAGTACTGTAGATTAATTGATTAATGTGATTAGGCTAGGGCCGGCTAGACCTATTTACACTTTCAATTTCACTTTATAGGCCTACACTTTTAATGTTTCATAGGCTAGGCTACGATGTCAAGTGATATTGTTGGTGAATAGGCTATCTAGTCAAGTCACTATTAGGCTCACATCGTCTATGATCTATGTCTATGATAATAATAAAATAGCCTATTTTGTTTAACATACATAATACAGCTTAAATCTTAATAAGACTTAAAACACAACACATCATTTAAAAAAAGCTCGAGCCTATATGAAACTTTATTAATACAGCGGCCATATTTACTTGTACACCATTACTCAAAGTAAACACAAATCACGTGCTTTTTGTCACGGGATTGCAAACGCCCTATACTATTTTGAGAGATATATAAGGTTGGGAATGGGGGCAGATGTAATACCTACGTTTGCCTACGTATCTTAGAATATCCAGTTTCATCAAACATTTGTTATAAAAAATAATAACAAGCACTCGTTAACTAATTTATCTAGACATTTATTGCCCTCTGTATGCCCTTTAATTTGATATCAATTGTGTACAATTAGGCAGACAATGAATATGGCCATATGACTGTTTGAATAGAAAAGCACACAACATTCAGCTTCAGTTTTTCCTTCCTTGTCTCCGATACTCAAATTTCATCACTTAAACATTCATAATCCGATTTAATTATTGCTGTGATTGAAATTATTACACTCTAATTCTAATGGTGAATAATACCAATTATGACAGTTTCACTAAATGGTCCACAGACTTTTAAAAAAGATTCATGATTTTTCAAACGTATATAAAATAAAATAAATAAAACAAACGTAAACAAATAAATCATCTAGATATTACTAGTGTTAAACTAAAATTGAGGGGGGGGGGGGGGGGAGCAGAAAAGATCTCGTACCGGCATCTTTTTTTTCTCTCGAGGGCCCTGGCCCTTCTCAATGTGTCATCCCATCGTTGCCGCTGTCTTCCTCTTTCTCCCTCCTCTGGTGGTGCCTTGCAGATTCAATATAGGCCCTAATAGCGTTTTTGGCCATCCCACTAGCTCTAGTTATGTGTCCATATAATTCTAGTTTCCTTTTCTTGACTGTGGCCAGGCCAGGCGTATCCTTTTGCGTATCTGATCATTGGAGATGTGGTCTTTAGGCCTATAGCAGATGTCGAGAAAGTTTCTATATATAGCATCTATTCTCCATGATTTTGCTTTATTCCTTTCTAGAGCATCTGGCTGCAGTTAATGTCCAGGACTCATGCACAAGCATAGAAGTAAATGGAGAGAACCAGTGTACGCATCAGCCTGATTTTGGTGCTGAGGGTAAAATTCTTGTCTTTCCATATTGTCTTGGCCCTTTTTACTGATGTTGTAGTCTGGGCAATCCCGGACATTGGGCTACTTCTGGCTTGGAGCCCTCTTCGGATACAATAGTTCCCGCAGGTATTTAATGTTGCCTACTAAGCTTAATGTTTCCAAACTCTGTTCACCATTCTTGATTTGCATGGTGATGCCGCTGGCGCTGGGGTTACTATAGTCATAAAGATTTGTCTTTTTTTTTGCCACTGACTTTATAGTTCTTTCTTACTCCCAGCCAGTCTATCTACGCCATCAGCAAATCCAAGATTGGCGAGTCGTTCTAGATGTGAATATTCAAAACTGACAAGAGTAACACCAATAATTAAATCTTTAAAACTAAAAACACTAGAGCAACTAAGGACAAAGGACAAATTAGTAATCAAACATTGACATAGGCTTAAAGCATTAACATAACAATAAAATATTACTTATTTTGCGATTCGGCAGTGCCCTCACATAGGAGGGGGGCAGAGGGGGGGCATATGCCCGTGGCGACACTTCCAGGGGTCGGCAAATGTAGTATAAATATAGCAAATATAGCACTAAACAAGCAGTTACAGTATACAAGGGGGCGGTGCTGAAACTTTTGCCCTGGGGCGCTACAAAAGCTTGTAAAGGCTCTGCGAATCGGTCGGGCTAAGATCATCAAGTTATGGGCTCGCTCTATAGGACAATTTTGCAGTCGTGGCACAGGTAGGCCTACGTTTTTCAGAACACTTGCTCTACTTGCGTTCCTTCTACGAGGTACCACGGGTGGAAGGTTAGGCCTACCTGACAGTAGTTGTGAAGCAGCAGGGCATTGTATTGGTCGCACAATGTCTTTGTAAGCCGTGACGTGTGAATTGTGTCTTCGTTTGCCATTATGGACCAAATTTACCTTAAAGATTTAATTAAGTGACAAGCCTACTAGATTTCTATATTGGGCCTACAATTTACTTACTGTCACTGAGCAATGCGATATAACATACACTAAGCGGGCTGGTCCAGCGGTTAGATCACCGGACTGTCAACAAAAAAAAAAACAACTGCCCTAATAGCACACTACCTTCGGGCCAAATTCGGGAAGGGCTCGGCAAAAAACTCGGGCGCATGTCGGCAGTGAGGTCCATCCCAGATGCCATTTTGCTAACTCGAAAGCATCCGGGCAGAGCTCGGCTACAGATCGGAAATGATCGGCAACAGTAGCAAAACCAAATGTTTGCCGAACCTTAGCTGCCTATAGCCGCCCCTCTCCGAACCGTAGCTGCTTATAGCCGCCCCTCTCCGAACCGTAGCTGCTTATAGCCGACACTCACCCACAAGTGGCCCGAATTATATTTATCATAAAATTAGCATGCATAATATTGTACATTCAGAATTTCAAACCATAAAGTTATAGACATACAGACACGTTGACATATAATAATATAATAATGAAAAAAGGTCAGAACAAAATATTGCAAGCAAATTTTTATTGAAAATTAAAAGCTTTTATTTCTTTATTTAGAAGTGCCTCTTTGCCACTATCTCTGTCTGCAGTGAAACCATCATCTGTTTGCTTTTATTAATTTCCTCCTCAGCTGCACTCTTGTGACATCTAGCTGCATCTAAAAACAAATGCATAAAAAATAACTTTCAAATAGTTAGGAGACTATCTTACTACATTTGATATACTGGTACTGTTGATATAATTGTTTTTCCATAAGTAATAGGCCTACTGCAGATGCAAAGATTTGTAATATACCCTGTACTAAAGCTATATAAAAATTAATGTTAATTGAGATATTTATTTTCTTTTTCTTTTAAAATTTTCAAACTTAGTAATTCTTGGCTGATAAATACAAGGAATCAAGCAAAATTTAATGGGTGGACATCTTTATTTTACCCAAGTAATTAGTAAAATTATGAATGGAAAAGGTAATGAAAACATAAAACCAAAATTGTATTAAATTAAGACAGTATAATTGTTTAATTAATTTGCCTATTTTTTTAAAGCCTGGATCCATTTTATTGACATTTTGATGTAGCTTTAATACTATAAAAAATTAAAAAGTAACCTTTAAGATCATTTGGATCCATGGGGATAGTGAAACATGATTTGCCAATTTTTGCGACAACTGTTTTTTGCGATTTACATTTCCCTAACTCGTGTCAGGTTTGAATCTGAACTAGACTCAAGGGCACACCTGATCGGAGGGAAAATTCCAGTGCAGCCACTTGGATTAAAACTGGGGACCTATGTATAGGCATCAAAATGTTTTTCTGCCATAATGCCCCACTACTATTAATACTACAGAGTAATGTAATAAAAGAAAAGGTCAGAAGGGTGATATGTAGGCCTAAACAATTGTAAATACTCACAGACTGTTACATCTTTTATACGGTACGTAAAGTCCAGAACTCTGTTTTGCTCCTACTCCCTGGCCAACACATTGTTGCTGCAAAACTATTGGTGAAAACTTTTTTCATAGAGTTGAAAAAGAAAGCCTTTACAATGTCATCTCCAAGGAAACAATGAAGATTCACCTATAAAAGAGAAAGAAAAAACACATTGATAGATTGTAATTTAATATCAAGAAGTTCTAGAATCACATGTAATAATATTTAAAAGCTTTCCTTTGAAAATAGAAAACAGAAAGTAATTTAAATTTATGTGAAATATATTTCATATAATAATTCAGTTCACACTACAAAATTGATTACTATAAATACTCAACAAAACAGAAAAAAAATATTTACACTTAGACAAATTAAAAGGTCTATTAGATTAGAAAAAAAACTAAATCTAGGGAGAGTAAAAAAAAAATTACTAAAGCTATGCGATAGATTAATCAAGAAGAGAAATACACATTTACACATATTTAAAAAAACCGACACGTTGACAAGCATAGAGAAAACAACAGATTCACAAGTAGTCTATATACAAAAACATATAAGCCTACATGACAAATATTTAACAAATATAGAGACAAAACTTAAATTGCACTCATAATGGACGCTACCAAATTACCTTCCTTTATTATGGACTTGCGCGTTGATGGAACTTTTTCTTATGAATTAATATTATGAATGAATACAATTATTTTATTAATTAGATTGTTCGAATACGGTCAATTATTATGTTTGGAGCAATTTACTCTCTATGTGTTGTTATCAGTTTTTACCAACAACAACAAAAATACTACTGATGTCTAAGCCATTTTGAAATAAAGTCTGGGCCATAGGGAATAATTAGTAAAATAATGCTTGGGTTATGGGATAGAAGAAGATACAATGTATACATAGCAGGAAAGTAGGTTGGTACTAGTAGAAGGGTTAATATTTTATTTTTGGAGAATAAAATGTATTACATACACTGGGATGCACTAACTCCATATCCACAAGTACATGTTACACTCTCTGTTCTAGCTATCAGTAAAAAAATATATATTTATAATGGCATTTATCAACAGTTCATACTGTAAAAATTAATTCATTCATTCATTAATTTATACATTTTCCATATTAAATCCTAAAAGAATTTAAGCATTATAATTAAAATATACCTGGTTAGAATGTCAGGCTGTCTTTGATGGAGTAGGTGCTCTTAAATCTATTAAAATAAATTAACAAGCAATAAAAATACAACTTTCAAGTTTAAAAATTGACAGGCCTAGCAGAAAATCCAAAAATTATTAAATGCTAGTTAGCAAGTTTATATAATGAACTAAATAGAATGTCAGTCATAATTAATCACATTTTTCCATTCAACATTCAAAATCCGAAAAAATATATGGATACAAATTATTACTAGTAAGAATGCTATATTTTTTTATTTTATCTAGACGAATTGGAAACTTAAAACAATTAATAGTTTAATAAATACGTTATCGTAAAATATAATTGAAATTAAGTGCATGTACTTACTAGGTTATTCTAGTCAGTGTCTCATCTTCATCTGTGGAGGAATCAAATCGTCCTAAGAAGAAAAAATCAATACATTATCTTCATTACCAAAGAAAGTAACAAAAACAAATAATAAAACATCAAATTATTCTTATATCAATATCTGTTTAAAACATACCTTTGTCTTTTCCTTTGCCACATTGCTTCATCCTGCTGTCCCCAGCTCGCTGAGCTGCTCAGTCACTTACTGGCCATGTCACAATAATCTATGAAAACAATACTTTTTTTTAGATTACTTGCACGAATTTAAAAAAGCAGCAAACAGGGTTCTCACAATTTTTCTTTAAAAAAATTCAAGGCTGTTTCCAGACTATTTCAAGGCTATTATAAGAGCCAAATTCCAGGCTGCTGGAACACGTTGTTTGGAAAATGGTCACACGCCTCCTCCCCCTAAGTGACCTAAATATTGCATGAATGAGGTATTAATCTAAGGCTCGGTCAGTGGGCGTTTATGGCGTATAAAAATGGGATTGGCGTTTTTTGTCTGACCTTCATTTTTATAATAAATTTAGATATAAATATACATTTAGATAAATTTCCAGGCTGACAGGCTATTTTTTCAGGCTAAAATGTCAATATTCAAGGTTGTCAAGGCCTTGATTTCTTTTTTTTGAAATTCCAGACTTTTCCAGACTGTGTGAGAACCCTGAGCAAAGAAAATATATTTAATTAATTTAATATTGCACAATTAATTACTTTTCCATAGATATAACTGATTATAATATAAATTACCTGAATATATTTATATAATTCTGGACGCTCATTCTCTTCCAGGTCATCTCTGGCTCAGCTTGATTCTTTGCAGCTTTTGTAATCCTTGTAGTGTCCTTAACGTTGGCCATAAACATTTAGGCCTACTTGAAGTACCTACGAAGCTCTTACGCTTTGTGACTCTTTGATAGCCATAGCATCTGCAAAGATGTGACTAGACACTAGAAAGAAAAAAAAAGACATTAGTTGATTAATAAACTAGGGTTGAAAATTATTTTAAGATTATGATTGAATAGCTAGCAGTAAGCCTGTGCTGACAGTGCTGAATTAAATACAGTAATCTAAATCTAATAGGCCTAAATATAATGTAATGTAGGCCTAAATTAATAATATGAACGACATGAAATCATTTAAAATTTAAATTAATGGTAGGCCTAAAAAGCCTAATTCTATCTAAAGGAACGTATCTAAAATATATTACTATTTTAACTATTTAATTATTTTAATAGTAATAATAGTCTAGACTCTAGGCCTAACTCTTTTTAATTTAGTATTTATTACTGAGACTTAGGCCTATAATTTGATTAATTTATAATATTATATATAATACAAATACAATATATGAAAAAGCTGAAACATATTATATAGCATTGAGCATAGCCAGTAAATCTAACTCTAGACTAACAATACTTCATATTATTCTAATTCTAAACTCTCCTGCTCCTACTCTAATCTAGACTAGTCTAGATCTAGATTCTAAAACTAAATGTTAAAACTTACTAAAAAAATATATTTAATATTCCATCGAAATGATATCGTATATAAATTAAATTGTTTAGACTTCTAGCTTACTATAAATTATTATATAGAAATAATTAATTTAATTATAATAGTAATATCTATTTAGTCTAGACGTTAGTAGACAGCGTGGATTACAATCAAAGAATAGAAATAGAAAGTGAAAATTTTAAAAGTAAAAAGTAATGCAGCATGGCTTTTATTAAGTCAGTAGTGAAGTATGAATTATCGAGTCTATAATATTTAATATATATCTATATTTACTGTAGGCTTACCTTGTAAAGTGGCCCTTCGTCACGTTTAATGCGGACTAACCACTGTTTCTTCATTTTTTTTCATCAATTGGAGATACAACAGCGTGACGCCATCTTGATTCAATCTTGACTGAAAATTTGACTAACCTCGTTGTCAATTCAATATGGCAGTGTCTAGCGGTTTAAAATTAATTGCTTTTTTTTTACTGTAGCCTATCTTCCATAATTTTTTTTAATTTTTTAAAAATTCTAATAATACCGATAAAATGTATTATACATTATAATTATATAATGAAATTATTATCTTTTAAATTCCTTATGTTACTTAATATTCACATTAAGTATTAAGCTTAGTTTTCTTTTTCTTAAAAATAATTGAAAATAAATATTTTTAACTTTAACTTTAACATTTTCGACTGCACATAATCGGTCCAAATGCGATACGTAGGCTATAAAAAGCACGGAGGCGCAAAAAAAAGTGCCGAAATTTCTCAAATGCAAACCGAATGCAAAAAGCAATAGAAATACGGAAGCCGAGCCCGTCGAGCCAGAACCGAGAAAAATCTAGCTCGGTCCGCATCCAGTGTGCTATCAGGGTGACAGGTCGCGGGTTCTATCCCTGCCACCGACGGATCCCTGTCGCCCTGCAGGAGTTATGGGCCTAGTGGACGTAATAATCTTCTATCTACAAGGAACGTCTGTAAACTTATAAGATAAGATAAGATAATTACATAGGTAGGTCTTGCTATTGGCCCAAACACTGAGCTATATATATTAGAGCTCAGTGGGCCCAAAGTAGTAAAAATTGATGGTCTACTCTTGGCCCTAGTACCTATATTAATACTAGTAATCAGATCTGTTTGAAGTTGGTGCCTTCTCTCATTTGATGTCTATTATATTATCTTTAATGTATTACATTCAAATAATTACAGTTAATTTTTAAATATACTTTACTAATGTGACGATTAGCCTACTGCTGTGTTTCCCAGCACATACTTTTAGCGTTATTAATAATTTTATTCATTTTACATTTAATACTAAAAAGCCGAAACTTTAGAATAGTTTTCATAACTTGTTTCTTTATTCAGTTCATGGACCCTATTTACAATCTAGATTCTAGAATAAAAAAATCAAAATATATATATAAATACGTATTAAACTTTTGGAGAAATATTTTGTAATAAAAAAAAATCCAAAAACTAAAAATATATTAGCCTAGATCTAGTTTACGTAGGCCTAAACTTTATAAAATGTACAAAGGTTGGTAATAGATAGTTTTTGATGACTGTTGTGTTGTAGTTGTACTGTTGTAAAATTATTAACCGTATCTTCCTATATTGCGGCTATATGCCTGAATATGCCTATTCCTAGTATCACTGCTTCCGGCTTCCTACTTCCTACACTGTCACACGAAATCGAACCCGAACCTGGATAACTATGTTTCAACCAGGAAAAGAATGCAGATAAAAATTGATTAGGCAAAGGTATGTGAGTGTAAGGAATGTAGCGCTACACATTTAAAAAACTAATAGTTGTTATTGTTATGCCTGTCAAATTGAAATTTTCTTATATCCTAAGTGGTAAGTCCTAATAACTTTCAATAAGTCAAATGCACATGTCACATGTCACATGATATATATATAACTAGACTATATAACTATTCAACTAATATATAAGTCTAAGTATAAGTAGCCTACTCTTTCTTCCCGAGTGGCATTCTGGCATGGAATGGGTTGCCTGAACAAATCAGGAAAACCAGTGACTTAACATCATTTTAAACATTAATACTTAATAAAAATGCAAGACTAGTCTCGGACCATGGATGAGCGTAGCAATAATCTTCTTTGTAGAAGGAGCGTCTGTAATGTATAAGATAAGATAAGTGAATGTGTATGAGTATGACTATTGACTATGAATTAAAAGGTCACATGATTGTCTTTTTGTTGGCTACAATGTAAACATTTAAACAATGATTTGAATTATTAAAGTATAACTTGTACGGTACGATAGTTGATGCAGGTTAAAGGATAGTTTTCTCTTAGGTTTATAGTTTAGATCAGGGGTCGGGAACCTTTTTTTCTGAGAGAGCCATGTACACCACATATTTTGAAAAGTAATTCTGCGAGAGCCATACATTATGTCATTATTTTTAAAACTAAAAATTCAAGTAAATGTGTGCATTTTGTGTAGTTTCAACACTAAAAGTACAATAATTATGTCTCTCAATTCTTCTGATGCTTAGCTGCAGTAGACTTTAGCTAATTTGTAGAATGAAATATTGATATGCAATTAATATGTAGATCAAGAGGCTAAAAAAAAACATTTTTTTAACAATCGAACATTTGTCTGCGAGCCAGATGCAGCCACCAAAAGAGCCACATCTGGCTCGCGAGCCATGGGTTCCCAACCCCTGGTTTAGATCATTAAAAACAAAGTAATACTAAACTAATATACTAATAGTAATAGGATAGGCATATTAACCTATTAGGCCTATATCACTTTCACTGAAAGTTTCAGTGTAGGAGTATACTAGGAGCGTAGGCCTATTACACTATTACTAATTATTACTATTGAGTAGTATTGAGTCTATTGCTGTGACAAAAAAAGGCATTCAAGAAGAATTTAAAGACATTTCTTTTCAACTAAGTTGATCAAGTAAACCTCCATTGGCAAAAACCCAGTTTAAAACTATTTTAGAATGTAATTGTCGTTTCGTACCACCATCGTCAAAAACCAATTTTTAAAACTATTTTAGAGTGTTATTGTCGTTTTGTTTTTATGAGCGCGCTGAGCATGCTTGCATTAGCATTGAGTGAGGCGCTATATAAATGACCAATGAATTAATTAGTCATTGCCTATTGTAAATTCAGTCCTTTATTATAAAAATGTTGTGTTTTTTTATTTGGGCCTGTCCTAAGCAGCGCCTTTAAGCCTAATGGCTAATGGTGGTACCAATGGCATATTTACCGTATAGCTAGTAGGCCTATAGACTACTCGCGGATAGGTCACACTTTTTGTTAACCAAAAATTTCGACAAACACTTCAAACAGTAGGGGTGCGACTTACACCCGACACTACTTTTTAAAAGCCATAAATTTTCCTGCATCACCCGTATTGTTGATTGTAGTGATGTAGAATTACTAGGATATGCATAGTTGCATAGGCCTACATTTTACATTTAGAAAACGTTCGTTCATAGGTGTAAATGGAGCCTACTATCTTTATATATAACTGAAATTGAAATGGACAAATATTTAGGGTTTTTCAGACCCCCTCCCTTTTTCTTATGGGCCGATTTTTAATTTCTGAAATGAAGCGTATGTCTAAGGAGGCATTTTCTGTAGGCCTATTGAATGCAAATTACAGTATGGATAGAATCGTAAATGTGTAAAAGCCTATCTAGGCCTATAATGACCTATGACCTAAGCCTATAGGCTATAGCCTACTTTAGTAAGACAGTGTTTAGATTTCCGAGAAAACCGTGGCATGTCTAAGCAATGTTTTAAAAACTACGATCGGTCGATCGACACATTTCAGGATATTTCAAAAAAGTTCTGCACTTAGGCGTAAACTTTTTTTTTTCAAATCTCTATAGAAATAATGGTAATAATGCATGAAATGTCAATTAGTGTTTCATTTTCCATTTGTGCATGCAAGAGTTAAGAAAAAACACAGCTTATTGTCAGTCGCGAAGATACAAAGCCAGCACTCACCGCTTTGGTTTTCTTTCGCGCAGTCACGTTTGAAATCATTATCATCATCATCTGTCCTTTGGGTTCCTTGTGGAACATAGGGCCTCTGTCAAAGCACGCCACTCTTCACGGTCTCTTGCTAGTCGCTTCAATTCTTCCCAGCTCTTTCCAGTTCTTTCAGTTTCATCCAGTATGCTTCGTCTCCATGTTCGCTTGGGTCTTCCTCTATGCCGTTTACCCTGGGGATTCCACTCTAAGGCCTGTCTAGCTCTGTTGTTGTTATCTTTCCTGAGGGTGTGTCCAATCCATCTCCACTTCCTTTCCATGATTTGTTGTTCTACTGTTCTTTGTCCACATCTCTCCCACAGCTTGGAGTTTTCTACCTTGTCGAACCATTTAATTTGGAGTATATTTCTTAGGCATCTGTTAACAAAGGTCTGGAGTCTATTTTTAGTTTTCTCTGTCGTTCGCCATGTTTCAGACCCATAAAGTAGGACCGTTTTAATGTTTGTGTTAAAGATCCTTACTTTAGTTTTGACAGAGATGTATGTAGATCTCCAGACCTGTTTCAAATTGGCAAAGGCTTGTCGCGCCAGGTTTATTCGACGTTCGATGTCCTCGTCTGCTCCTCCTGATGCACTGACCACACTTCCAAGGTATACAAAGTGATTCACTTGGTCTAAGCTTTGGTTTTCTACTTGTATGTCGCCATCTTGTTGGTGGTTTATTTTCAACACTTTGGTTTTTTGATGGTTTATACTGAGTCCTACTCTTTTTCCGGTCTCACTCAAAGCTGTGGTCTTCTCTTGCATATCCTGTAATCTGTGGGACAGAATGGCCAGGTCATCTGCAAACTCTAAGTCTTCAAGTTTTTGCATTAGGGTCCATTGTATTCCTTTTCCTGAGTTAGCATAAGCTTCTTTTGTGACCCAGTCTAGTACTAGAAGGAACAGAAGTGGTGAAAGGAGACATCCTTGCTTGACTCCAGTTGTGACATGGAATTCATCTGACATCTTACCATTATGTACTATTTGGCAGGTAAAGTTTTCATAGAGACTTTTGATGATGGCTATTATTTTATTAGGTATTCCATAGTGCCTCATGATTGACCATATTGTCTCTCTATTAATGCTATCAAAAGCCTTTTCAAAGTCCACAAATGTGGCATAGAGTGGAGATTGCCATTCAATAGATTGTTCTATAATGATCCGGAGTGTTGCTATCTGGTCAATGCATGATCTTCCTCTTCTGAACCCAGCCTGTTCTTCTCTTAGGAGATCATCGCAGGCTTCTTTAATTCTGTTGAGTATTGTTCTGCTGAAGACCTTGCTTGGTACTGATAGTAGAGTAATTCCTCGCCATTTATCACATCTTGACAGGTCCCCATTCTTTGGAATTTTAATCAGTAGGCCTTTTTTCCATTCTGCAGGAGGGGTTTCGGTTGACCAAATTTTATTAAAGATATTGTGGAGTTGGTTAACAATTTCAGCTCCTCCTTCTTTTAGGACCTCAGGTGGTATATTGTCTATGCCTGCTGCTTTGCCTGTCTTCATTTGATTGATGGCCTTCCATATTTCTTCTTTGGATATTTCTTCCATATTTATGTCCAGTGTTTCTCCTGTGGTCAGATCGGGTGGATTTAGAGGGGTTGGTCTGTTTAGCACTTCCTGGAAGTATTCTTTCCATCTTCTGAGCTGGTCATCTATGGAAGAGAGGAGTTTACCTTGTTTGTCTCGGACTGGCACATTGTAGTTAGCTTTCTTGCCACTCAAGAGTTTAGTAATTTTATATAACTGTTTTAGGTCTCCTTTTCCTGCTGCTTCTTCTGCTTGCTCAGCTAGTTTATTATAAAATGTTCTTTTATCATGTCTAAGCATTTTTGAGACCTCTTTTGAAATTGTGTGATACTCTTGTTGTGTTAGTTGTTTATGTTTTCTTGTTTTAGCTTGGTTTACTGTTTGTTTTGCATGTTTCCTGTCTTCAATTCTTTGCCATGTCTCGTCGCTAATCCAATGTTTTTTATTTTTTGGGGCAGGTCTTAGTACTTCATTACAAGTTCCTATAATAATTTCTTTGAAGTTATCCCAGGTTTTGTCTATGCCTTCCTCAGTATCATCTGGTTGTAGTGCAGAGAATCGGTTTTTAAGGGTTAATTGTAGTTCACACTTTCTCTGTGAATTCTGGAGTTTGTCTAGGTCGAATTTGGTTCTCCTGTTTGTTTTTGACCTTTGTTTGGCTAACTTTATTTTTAGCTTGGCCACTACCAGGTGGTGATCTGATCCAATGTCTGCTCCTCTTTTGGTTCGTACATCCTGTAATGTGCCCCTCCAAGTACGGCATATAGCGATGTGGTCTATTTGATTCTCTGTTTTGTTGTCTGGTGAGACCCACGTTGCTTTGTGGCATTTTTTGTGTGGGAAGATGCTGTCTCCGATCACCAGTTCATTAAATGTACAGAAGTTAGCAAACATCTCTCCATTTTCGTTCATGTTGCCCAGTCCGTGTATGCCCATTGTCTTCTCTCTCCCTTTGTTTTCATTTCCTATTTTAGCATTCATATCTCCCATGAGGATCAGTATATCTCTTTTGGGTATTCTATCCACTATACTTTGAAGTCGTTCATAGAATGCAACTTTATCTTCTTCGGGTGCAAGGTTGGTGGGAGCATAGCACATGACGATGTGAACATTTTGGAATCTTGATAGAAATTTTGCTCTAATAATTCTGTCTGAAACAGGCTCCCATTCCAGGAGACTTTTAAATGAATCTTTGTTCAATAGGAGTGCCACTCCATTTTCATGGGTGTCCTCTTCGTTTTCCATTCCAGAAAAGAGCAGAGTTTCACCTGTTTGAAGCCTAGTTTCTCCAAAAGTGTTCCACCGTACTTCACTCAGTCCCAAAATTTGCAATTTGTAGTTAGCCATCTCTTTAGCGACTTGGGCGCATCTGCCTGGTTCTAGCAGGGTTCGGACATTCCATGTACCCAAGCTGAAGGGTGCCTTTTGCATTAGGAAATGTTTCTTTTTCGTCGGTTTGAGTAGGGTGGTCGGCCTTGTGGGATTCTTTTGAGTTTCCCCACACAGCTTCATAAATCTCCTTTGTGGAGCCCAACTCTCGCCTCTGACTGTGTTTTGTAAGTTCGCTTTGATTTTGGTTTCTGTAACGTTTTGTTTTTTTCCATGGCCGGGTTGTTAGCCCTGCGCACAACCGTCTGGGATGATTCCCTTTACAGCTCTCAGGATAGCTGCCTTATTTTCGGGTAAGGTTCCCTAGCCTTTGTGGATCCCTCCACTTCCTGCAAGGCAGCAGGTTCTGATTTTGGTCCGCCCCGGGTATTTGATTTCCCCGGTACCTACCATATCTGGTGGGCGTTCCCCAATCCGCCACCCGGGGAGGCGCTCGATGGGAGATCAGAAACTCCACACGAGTTGAAATCATTATAAACAATGTTAATGGTAATTGTGTGTTTCATCTTTACTTTAGTTGCATGTTGAAAAATCACAGCTTATTGTCGGTCGCGAAGATAAAAAAAAAACAGCACTCTCCGCTTTTTCAATTTTGTTAGTGTCAAGTTCACGCAGTCGCATTTGAAATCATTACAAACAATGCTAATAGTAATTAGGGCACTTGTACAGCACAGCTATCAATATCGGCGTCACCCCTTCTAGGCGACGTTCAGTCTAAAGAAGTGACTTCAAAAGACTTTTTTTTTTTTGACAATCCATTATATAATGTGACCATAGGGATCGGAACTTGAGTAGGGACAGGGACTTAGATGAAGAAACAAATGCCTTACAAATACTTTCCTATATAACTATTGTCTGTATTGATCGGTTGTTAAAAATAAATAAAACGCTGCCTTTATTTAATTATGTTTGCGTTATTCATGATTGAAATTATTTTTTTTTAGAAATTTTTGTAATTAGGGTGAACATTTAGTAACTTTTATGTTTAAAAGGTATGAAATTTTGAGAAGTTAAAAGCCAGTGTAACCCCTGAAAGTCAGTTAAAAAAAAATTTAACTGTGAATATCTGTCAGTTCATTGGCAGATTGAACCAATATCTAGGTGGGAATTTATGATTTTTACATCACAAATTTCTTGTGATTGTGGTGCATTCAGAAATGTATTACAGTGTTAGTGAAGGGTATCATATATATATATAAATCTCAAAAGGAATATGTATGTATGTGGCTGGGTATGTACATACCGCATAATCTTTTTAAATACTGGACATAAAAACGTGAAATTTGCTACAAATATTCTTTGCGTTACGGCGGTGAACACTGTCAAGGTTTTAAAAAAATTAAAATGACCGCAGTGGACAGTTTGGTCAAAAAACGCGAAAAAAACACAACTTTTGATTCACATTGTCTTTGCCAGTACAACTTTTTATAGTTTTTTGTCACAAAGTTAGAAAAAAAAGGATGCGCTGAGATTATTTTTATGACGTCATCAATCTTTGCGCATGGATTTTTTAGCGATGAAGGGACATTTTTCATTCATGTTTAAATTGACGTCATCAAACTATGTGCATGGATTTTATTATCTCAACTCAATGACGGGAACAAATTTTCTTCATGTTTAAATTGTCTACGTGCCGTAAACAACATAAATTCTTTACACTACCAATACTGTAGTTGATTTTCATAATCTATCACTACTTTAATACTTTACACTGTGAATACATGACTTAAAGCTAATTAATAATTTAAAACTTTACAAACATAGGACAAAGCAAATAGATTTAGCATTTTTTTTTCTGTTTCGGGAAGTAATACCGACGCCTTACTAAGCTTATTTAAACGCAGTGGTCCTGGTTACACTCTATATTTAAGCTTATAATTATATGGCGTCATCAAATTTTGCGTATTTATGCGTTTAAGAAGGGAACAAAATTTTGTTTTAATTTGCGTCGTTATTTGTGGAATGCAATATTTAAATGGTATAAGTTACCGGAAAATACTTTATCCCCGCTTAAGACTATTGTTTATAACTCCATGGGTTATTTTATCCAGTTCCGAGAACTGGGCACCTTTAGGCTTATCGCCTAGGTAACGGCCATTGTGTAAATTACCGGGCAATGTTTAAATTACCGGGCAATGTTTATAATACCGGGCAATGTTTATAATACCGGGCAATGTTTAAATTACCGGGCAATGTTTAAATTACCGGGCAATGTTTATAATACCGGGCAATGTTTATAATACCGGGCAATGTTTAAATTACCGGGCAATGTTTAAATTACCGGGCAATGTTTAAATTACCGGGCAATGTTTATAATACCGGGCAATGTTTATAATACCGGGCAATGTTTATAATACCGGGCAATATTTAAATTACCGGGCAATGTTTAAATTACCGGGCAATGTTTAATTTGCCGGGCAATGTTCAAATTGCCGGAACTAAATTTTTTAAGTTTTAATTCGTGTCGTATACGTTATATAAACATTATTTCATAAGGGTTTCATTTGTTATTGTTTTACATGTTGAATAGAAAATTTAATTCCAAGTTTGCTTCCAAAGCAACAATAAATAAATAAATAGCAAATAAACAAAAACAACACAACATAGGTCTGCGACTTAATGTTTGTCGTAAAAAAAATATATCAAACAATCATTAAAAAAAAAAAAAGTACTGTCGAATGTTCTTAATCAATGTATAGAACAAAATATATTCATGTTTTAATTTGCGTCGTAATTTATAACGGGCAATTTTGTAATTGTTATAATGGGTGATGAGTAATGATTTTAACGGGTAATTCATGTTGTAGCGGGCAAATAAAAAATTACCCCACGTTTAAATTCGTGTCGTAGGTCATGCGGGCAATCTCATTATAACTGCCTGAGTAGTTAGAGTGTATGTAAACATAACTTTTAGCCGGTTCGGAGGACCGGGCACATAACGGCTTGTTATTTGATAAATTCACACCAGATTGAGTTTTCACAATGTAATAGCCTACACTTATTTTCCTCACCATGTGTACATTTGTTTTTGTAGGCCTTGCTTGCTTAGTTCCTTTGGTTACTTATGGAACATGCATCCTTGCCTGATCTCACTTCAAATTCTTCAGTCAATTTGCCCTTACGGATGACTTGACAGGTTGCCCCTTCATAAATTTCTTGAATTAGGGTAGTCAGAGTTTGAGGTATAATTCCATACTAGAGGAGAAGCTGCCAGATAGTATCTCTGTCTATACTATCAAAGGCTTGGCGAAAGACAATTAAGTTTAAAAATAGCATTGACTCCCACTCTAGGGATTCTTTGACGATTATTGTGCATGATTAGTCTTTCCTGAAGCGTCCCTTAGCCAGTGTAGAATAAAGTGAGTCAGTATTTTGCTACGAACTGATAGCAGCATGATGCCATGCTAGTTTTTGCAGGGTCCTAGCCCAAAAATATTTATGTATTTTGTTACGAAACTTTTGTTTCCAATAATTATAATTCACGTAGATTTCTTATTAATAAATAAATCGAATTGCGAATTGAATGTGGGAAGTTATTTATTGACTAAACTACGGGGTCACCACATATCATGGCAGGGAAAATGATAGCGTTAGGGAAGATAATAATTATTAATTACTAGAACGAGGCTTTTAATAAAACCGCCTAACATAGCGTTAGGGACAATTTTGATACTATTGTCTGACGTATTCGATTACTATTGGAAGGTAGAATATTTCTTTACTAAGCCTTAGTGACGTAAGCAGTTCTAGTTACTTCTAAAGTAATTCCGATTATTATACAGAATCGTCCATATTGTTGACATGATAGTCTATAAAAGTTCGGCCACTTGTTTGAGGTGTTCTCTCCGAATTTAGCTTGCCTAGTGAGAGCACGTTACTTCAAGTCAGCCTTGCCCAATAGATATCGTTCCTTCATAATACTCTAAAGTAGCCTGGAGTACCATGTGTAATACTGTGAATTGTTATTTCATCATATCAGATTTAATATACTAATGTGTAAGACTGTCACGCTAATCTATTGTGTTCTTGGCATAGTCTAACAGGAAAGTATAACTTTTTAACCACTATGTGCATTCACTCTTGTTTATTGTACAGAGCTGACACGCTCGTATTTTAATAGTTCCTTTGTTATTAGAATCTGCACTTGATGACCCACCAATATTTATCCAATGGATACTCCCCTTGTAAATCACCCAATAAATTATTGTTGATGTTTGATGGACTTATTATCTCATTCACGTTCGAGTGTTTGTGGTGTATTTATATCTATTTATCAACTAAATGAATCCTATATTCCATTCACACCTAAATTGAGAGTCAATATAAATTGACACTGCCAGTGTTATGAAGAGTGAACTCAATGCTATACAAGAATTTAAACCGCCCAGGGAGAAGGAATCGGATCTACCTCTAAGACAAATGTTTCCAAATAAATAAATGAGTAAATAAGGAACTCATACAATACTATACAATTGCTGGGCTGAATAATCATAATAATAATAAGTGAACTGTTTTACTATTCAATCATACGGGGGCTCAGCCAAAATTACATCATACCAAATATATTATTAGCACCTGCAAGTCATCTTATGAAATAATAATAAGTAGCTGGCTTGAATAATTACAATATATGGAACTCTACATCCAACTAAACATGACCAGTTTGATAATATTTAAATAGTTATTGGACTATACCTAATAATTGTTATACACTACATAATTGCACTACATAATAATTGTTGGCTCGTTCCGGAATTATTCAGACGTTACCTAATAATTTTGAGAATTTTATGTAATTACATAGAAATCATTTTTTGGAAATGGTCACGCCCCCCCCCCCCTCTCCACGAGTGACACCACCTAAATATGGCATAAATGAAATACTGTAATTGTAAGATGCTGACATATGTTTACAAAAACTATATTAAAAAAATAAACATGTTTTACAGTCAAGGTTGTGACAAAATTTGTCCATTAAGGAGGAAAGAGGTTTTAAATAAATTGAGAATAAAGGCTTAGACATTTTAAAAATACTCCTATCATGTTGTGGGGAATCTATACCATTTTTTTTATCTCTACACCCTTGAAGATAAGATTGCTTAATTAAACGTTCAGATTTGGGGCTTATATATGATGTCACACGCAATATCTTCCTGATTATTGACACCTAAGTTTTACTGCCTTGTATTCCAGCTGACCATCCAGTATAACATTTTCAAAATTGCTTTTTGACTATTTGGTAATTGAGAAGTTTAGACGCTTTCTTATTGTTTTAACTAGCTGTCTACTTTATAGATTCAACAGACGGGCATGCTGCCATTAAGCTAGAGATTATTACAGTGTTTAATTTATATACTTATATTATTAAGACCAAAAAATGGCCTAGACATTAAAATGTATTTATGATTTATGATAATATAGACATGTCACTGCCACTATTGTTGTTGCGACAGATGTGACATTTTTTTAATTATCAGAGTGCCGACTTTCATATCTTTCTTTCAAACAATAATAATTCTATCAAGGCGGGTTTACAGTTTACAGCAAGCAGTTTATTATTCATTGACAAAACAAGTAGTAAACATACTTGGATCTACATTGATCTGATCTCACTTCACGTTCCATGAATCACATCATCTTTTCTAACATTCTATACATATCTCTAACACCGTTTTCCTTCCACTCTCTGAATAACTCTCTTCCTGACTGCCCGTCACACATCCATGACCCCTCATTACAAATCCTTGGTTACCTGTGCTGACCTCTTCTGTGTCGATGGACAATCTCCTTTTTGGTGTTTACACTTTATCCTATTTATATTTGTTAGTGACAAGACATCAGTAATTTTTGAGTGGAATTGTCACAGATGTTTATTTTTTATGAATTTCAGGGTGTTTAAATTGTGTGTTAATAGCAGTAGGGTTAAGTATGTCTATTATTAAAGTGCTATTTTTTTAAATACTAAGAATTAATTTGTTTCTGAATTATGGCTTTTAGAAAATGTTGTTATAATTTATTTTTTTAATCTGAAGGATGTCTCATTTGTTTCATTATAGGAAATCTCACCACATAAATAAGGAAAACAAGAATGGATGGATGTTTGATGACCTAAAGAGGAAACAACTTCCAGGCTAATAAGCAACGCCTTTTTAATATTCACTTAGTAATTGTGAAGAGAACCAAAAGAACAGCCTCACATTAACTGGTGTATATGGAGAAAAGGAATTCTCACTACAGAAAATCAAGGCGAAAAATCATTTGCTAATGTGTTTATTTTCACAGAGGTCAACTGACCAAAACAAAAGACATGTTTGAGATACATAAATATTGAAACTATTTACTCCAGGTTCTTTTTTGGAAGAGCCATCAAAGAGGCTGAATCCTTATTTAATAATTTCAAATAATAATTTCAAAGAAAATAAGACATTTTCTCAAATTGTCTTTTACAAATACACCTGATGGATTTATATTTATGATAAACCAAAGTAAACAATTTTCTGCTGCATCTGTATATAACCTATCTAGTACAGGGTTATTGCCTAAAAATGACAGGTGAACTACATTTTTGAATTTTTTTTTAAAAATCTGACTTTAAAATGTTAGAAATGAAGCACAGAGGGAATAATAGTCATAGCAACCTATAAGATATAATTTGGAACAAACACCTGCTGGATGTAACATATGATGTGGAGTATATTTTCACATTGAAAATTATAACAATATATCAAAGAATGAGTTCACAGGAACAGACCTTTAAATGTTTGATTTGTAATGAAAACCATTATGCTTTAAATTTTTTAGAAAACCACTTGTGGAATCATACAGGTGAAAAACTATTTAAATGTGACATATGTTTCAAAAATTTTTTTTGGAGTGTTTACTTAAAAGAACATCAAAGACGTCATTTAGTGCAACTCCCGTTTCACTGTTTGATTTGTAATAAAAAATTCAAAGCCTTACGCGGTTTAAAGATTCACATGTGGATTCATACTGATGAAAAGCCATTTAAATGTAACATTTGTAGTAAACAATTTTCTCAAAGTGGACATTTTAAAGAACATTACAGAAGTCATTTAGTGCAACTCCTGTTTCACTGTTTGATTTGTAATAAAAAATTCAAAGTCTTACACTCTTTAAAGATTCACTTGTGGAACCATACTGATGAAAAGCCATTTAAATGTGACATCTGTTGTAAACAATTTTCTAGAAAAAATAACTTAGAAATACACCAAAGAATACATTCTGGAGAAAAGCCTTTTACTTTTAAATGTGAAATTTGTAGTAAACAATTTTCTCAAAGTGTAAATTTAAAAATGCACCAAAGAATACATTCTGGAGAAAAGCCATACAAATGTGACATTTGTAGTAAACAATTTTCTGATGGTAGAAATTTAAATATACATCAAAGAACACATTCTGGAGAAAAGCCTTTTAAATGTGACATTTGTAGTAAACAATTTTCTCGAAGTGGAAATTTAAAAAAACACCAAAGAATACATTCTGGAGAAAAGCCATACAAATGTGACATTTGTAGTAAACAATTTTCTGAAAATGGATATTTAAAAATGCACCAAACAATACATTCTGGTGAAAAGCCTTTCAAATGTGACATTTGTAGTAAACAATTTTCTCAAAGTGGACATTTTAAAGAACATCACAGAAGTCATTCAGTGCAACTCCTGTTTCACTGTTTGATTTGTAATAAAAAATTCAAAGCCTTACGCTGTTTAAAGATTCACTTGTGGAACCATACTGATGAAAAGCCATTTAAATGTAACATTTGTAGTAAACAATTTTCTCAAAGTGGACATTTTAAAGAACATCACAGAAGTCATTCAGTGCAACTCCTGTTTCACTGTTTGATTTGTAATAAAAAATTCAAAGCCTTACGCTGTTTAAAGATTCACTTGTGGAACCATACTGATGAAAAGCCATTTAAATGTGACATCTGTTGTAAACAATTTTCTATTAGAACTGACTTAGAAATACACCAAAGAATTCATTCTGGAGTAAAGCCTTTTAAATGTGACATTTGTAGTAAACAATTTTCTCAAAGTGGGTATTTAAAAATACACCAAAGAATACATTCTGGAGAAAAGCCTTTTAAATGTGACTTTTGTGGTAAACAATTTTCTCAAAGTGGAGATTTAAAAATACACCAAAGAATACATTCTGGAGAAAAGCCATACAAATGTGACATTTGTAGTAAACAATTTTCTGATGGTAGAAATTTAAAATTACATCAAAGAACACATTCTGGAGAAAAGCCTTTTAAATGTGACATTTGTAGTAAACAATTTTCTCGAAGTGGAAGTTTAAAAAAACACCAAAGAATACATTCTGGAGAAAAGCCATACAAATGTGACATTTGTACTAAACAATTTTCTGATGGTAGAAATTTAAAAATGCACCAAACAATACATTCTGGTGAAAAGCCTTTCAAATGTGACATTTGTAGTAAACAATTTTCTCATTTCGGAAATTTTAAAATTCATCAAAGAACACATTCTGGAGAAAAGCCTTTTAAATGTGACATTTGTAGTAAACCATTTTCTCAAAATGGACATTTAAAACAACACCAAAGATTACATTCTGGAGAAAAGCCATACAAATGTGACATTTGTAGTAAACAATTTTCTCGATGTGGAAGTTTAAGAACACACCAAAAAATATATTCTGAAGAAAAAGTACATCAAAGAAGTCATTCAGTGCAACTCCTGTTTCACTGTTTGATTTGTAATAAGAAATTCAATGCATTACGCTGTTTAAAATACCACTTGTGGAATCATACTGTTGTAAAGCCATTGAAATGTGACATTTGTAGTAAACAATTTGCTCATAGAGGAGAGTTAAAAATACATAAAAAAACACATTCTGGAGAAAAACCTTTTAAATGTGACATTTGTAGTAAACATTTTTCTCAACGTCAAAGTTTAAAAGACCATCACAGAATACATTCTGGAGAAAAGCCATATAAATGTGACATTTGTAGTAAACAATTTGCTCATAGAGGAGGTTTAAAAATACACCAAAGAACACATTCTGGAGAAAAGCCTTTTTTTGTATTAACAATTTGCTCATAGAGGAGATTTTAAAAGACACCAAAGAAGAAAGCATTCTGGAGTCACTTAATCCCCAGACACTAAATCCTTTCTAAAGGAATATGTAGTGCATGGCTGTCCTTTTTAGCAGTTGTCTTATGGTAGACTTAAGGGCCCCCACCTATGACGATCTTTCGTACTAATTAGCAGAATATTAATTAGTCTGTGATATTCCAATTGATGATTTCTACGTTTGAAGATAAAAATTAAAACGGTCAAGGGGATAAAGTTTCGTCGCTTATCTCAGTAGGCCTGTTGTCCCTGTTATGTGATTGGTCCAGATGGCAGACAGACAGACAAGTCCAGATTTTACCCACTCAATATATGCACAGGCCTTTTTACCTCCGCATGTTTAGACTTTTGGATTTTCCATGTTCGCGTTATGTGGACTTATTTATTGGACATTGTTCTACAATTTCTTTTGCCTTTGATAATCACTGCATCTTTGTGTTTTATTTGACTGTATGTGCATTCATATATATATAGTTTATTTAGTCCGACAAAGCCTTTAGATTAAAAAAGTCAGTGGACGTTGAACGACATTTCTGTGAACTTGACCTATTATTGCCGAAAGAGAAATGCCTCTGCAGTTCATCATAAGTAGTAAAGGAAGATCTATACTAGTTCATGACTGATATGAATTCAGGCTCAAGAGGTAGTCTTTAAACGGAAACATGAACTGGAGATATACCAGTAACAAACATCAATCACTCAAGTGTCCGGTAACATTAGTGACAGGCAGAGGTGAAATAATCAAGCAGCTATCTACATACAATCATGAATATAAGTTAATATAACAAAGATAAGGAGACTGCAATGAGACTGGCTCAAATGCAGCAACTGTTGGTTCGCCGATGGCACTTTCAAAGATGTCCCAAGTTTATTCTATCAACTCTACACAATTCAATTTCAATTCGCACAATGAGTGATCCCACCGGTGATGTACCGCCTGGTTCAGGACAAATCGGGTGCCACATATACGGTAATAGATTGTTGGATGCAGTTAGAGAACGGATGGCAGATCATAATCAAATAAATGACAATGACTAGCAGCACGGTGTGTCGTCACCATACATGTTACAGACTGCAGTCTGGTGATTTTTTGAATGAGACTGCTAGAACAGAGGTCGGTAACCTTTTACTAACACAGTGTGCCAAACTAGGATTTCAAAAGCATTCTGCGTGCCACCAGCCTAAAAGTCAACCTGTTTTATTATAATTTTAAAAAATATTTTATAGGACAATTAATTTAACTCCGTAGCAAGACCAATGCTAAAAGCAGGTGAGATTTATAGAGAAGATAGTAAAAGCGTTTTATATTTAATTAAACAATAAACGTGTTTGTGATTATCATCCTTTTTATTTATATCAATCAATACAATATTTTATTAGTCAGCTGAACTTTCACATTTATGGTAATCATTGTCTAAATACTTTTCTGGTTTTTTATTTATATCAATCAATACAATATTTTATTAGTCAGCTGAACTTTCACATTTATGGTAATCATTGTCTAAATACTTTTCTGGCACTCAAGATGAAGATCTAACACTTAGTAATATTAATGATATTGTGATCTCAGTTTATGTGATCTCAATTTACTGAGATGTCCTTTTAATTGATGTATTTAGGACTACAGTGAATAATAACACATTGCCGTTGAGCTGAATAGATATGTTGTACGTAATCAAACAAACTGGGTAGCCTACTTAATGTAATGTTTGAAAATAAGCATATAAATTCTTTAGTCACAAAATATTCTTACAATTTTCAAATACTTTTTAAAAGTTTGTTCATTTTAAAAATATACATTGTAAGCCATTTATTCTTTTATAAAATAAATAAAATGAACATACTAAAATCATTAGCGCAAATAAAATGCTGAAATTATCTCCCTTTTATAAAAAAAAAAAAGTTTCCAAATTGATTCAATAGTGATGCCAAACAAAATATGCTTTGTAATATAAAAAATATTACTGACTTATTTTTATTTCTTTATAAGTGTAAGTTGAACCAAAAGTTGAAAGTAGAACAGCGAATGCCTATCAGTTGAAAATAGCAGATGACTTTCCTAAGCTAAGCATCTTCCTTTCAGATGTGTCCGCAAAAGGACACATTTGGATGCAAATTTTTGAAAAGTTTTTGAAAGTCTTGCATTTGGTTAGAAATCTCCGCTTTGAGTACTTCGATGTAGCCTACTTCTGAAAAAAGCCATAACTATCTATCTAAATATATGCCCTAATATAGGGGTTTACATGTAGTTAAACGGTGTTAAATTGATTTCACGGCAAGATATATGTCCAGTGGTCCTTGTAAATGCAAGTTCAAGTCACTGAAATGTGTCGCTATGTCATTCAGAAACATCGGCTTCAACAGTCAGGTTTCCACATTCTGAACCCAAAAATGTTGTTTTTTTCATCAATTAAAAAAACAAATCTTGGAGATCTCTCGCGTGCCAATGAAAATCGCTCTGCGTGCCA
Source organism: Anisus vortex (assembly GCA_949126835.1). Taxonomy (NCBI): domain Eukaryota; kingdom Metazoa; phylum Mollusca; class Gastropoda; family Planorbidae; genus Anisus; species Anisus vortex. The sequence continues at coordinate 39,011,394 of OX421500.1, read as the reverse complement.
AGTTTGGCACGCGTGCCTAAGGTTGCGACCCCTGTGCTAGACTACATCGATTCTTTTAATATTCGTAAATACGATTCCAAAGTATGGGACCTAGATGACATCGAGGCAAAGCGTTATGTGAATACGTTGGTGTGTTGCTATCAGGATCCTATAAACTGCTATGGTTTTATAATTTGCAATATCGACTGAAAAAATATGCCCAAAAATATTAAACCCAAACAATGACCTTACATTAACGCATTCCCTACACTTGTTCCCATTTTATAAATTTAAATAAAAAAATTCGTTATTGGCCTACAGTGGTTCGCTGCCGATTCTGCCAAAACCACAAGTAGGACTGCCCAAGTATTTTGTTTTGTACATTTCAATACAACCCACATAATGGCTTCGTTATGTCACTTTGTTTCGCGTGAAGACGTTGTCTAAATAAGCTAATTACTTGAAGAAGTTAATCTTACACATCAGTACCTCCAGACTAAAGACTTAACTCTTGATAAAGTGGTGACCAAGTTACTTAGACGCACGAAAAGCAGAGTCAATTAGTTGAATTAGTAAAGCGTGCTATGGAACAAGCACATATAAAATCAAACCAACATGGGATTAGATTCAGAAAGAGAATGGCAGGGTAAAAATTAAGAGATGCTGGAATTCCTATGCGAGAAGAAAGCAGTAGGGAGATGCTAGAGTCACTTAGAGTGTATTGATCGCTTTCATTCTGAATTCCTGGTCAGACCAAAAGCGTTTAAGTTTAAGGAAGTTGCAGGTATGTTTGAGGCTTTTCAGCCCAAGATTCTACTGTCCAAGTGAAGAAGAGTTATTGGTGGTGTCCGTTCCCAAATTAACCTCTTTCTACGATGAGCTATTCAAAGAAATACCACGGCTTAGACGACACCTAAAAGCATCTGATATTGACCTTAAACTTAAATCAAGCCATGGACTGGTCAGTATTAGATATTTTGAAATTCATAGCTATATGGGACTTCATAGAATCTCTTCCAACACTCTCGCTAGGCTTTTAATTATTTCTAACGGTATGTGTGTCTATGGCTTCATGTGAACAGATCTTTTCAAAACTAAAGCTTATAAAAAGCTATTTCGATCCACCTTGGGACTTTCTGATCTGGCTATGTTATCGATTGAAAGGGAAATTGTGAATAATATTACTATGATATAGATTTTGATGAGGTGATTGAAAAGTTTTGCAGTTTTGAAGAGCAGGAAAGGAAAAATTTAAATAAAGTACTTTCAATGTAAAAATAATTAACCGTACGGTTGTTTCAGTTGTCTATTGCTTTTACTTTCTAATATTAAATTAATTTTGTTTTTGTCATATTTTAACTGCAGGCTTGTTTTAAGGAGACGAAAACTATGGTGACAGTCGTGGTGGTGGGGGGGGGGGGTGACACCCAAAGCTTACCGCACCGGGTGATACCAGCCCTCGGTACGCCACTGCAGACTATAGGACCATCCCAAATCCCTCCCCCTTTACATCTAGATTTACAAATTAGGATACAAGTTTCCAACGGTAGAGGTAGAACACTTTACCTTCCTTTGGCTATCATGATTTGCTGCCACATAAGTGAGTGACAGTTTCATGTTTTGAATTGACTGTCCCTTGACTATATTATATTATATGCCCAAGCAAAATATTCGTATACGTCTACATTGGAATACGACCTTAATTATACCTTTCACCTATTACACACTAGAAAATCAATCTAAATGATAACGGGTTCTGTGGCATAAAATTGACATGGCTCTTTATGGGCCCCTGCATTTTGACATTCGAATTCGATAATATGACATGAGAAAAAAAAAACAATTCGGACACTCCTTCAAGTAGGGGCCCGGGGGGACTTTTGAATTTGAACCCCCCCCCCCCACCCTAGCTACGCCACTGATGCTATGTAGTATTTAAATGTTAGGGCCCACTGCCTACGACAGAGTTTGTTCACACCGTGGAAAGGGTGATTCTTGTTTTTTTTAAACTCTAAATCAGAGGTCGGGGACCTTTTTGTCTTCGAGAGCCATAGATACCACATATTTTGAAAAGTAATTCTGTGAAAGCCATAGGCCTACATTATGTTTAAAACTAAAAATTCAAGTAAATGCACTTTGTGTTAAGTTCAACACTAAAAGTACAATATATATGTCTCTGAATTCTTCTGATGCTGAGCAGCGGTAGACTTACGGTACGCTCATTTGTAGAATGAAATATTGATATAAAATTAATATGTTTGATCAAAAAGTCTAAAAAAAACACACTTTTTTAATAATCGAACATTTGTCTGCGAGCCAGATGCAGCCATCAAAAGAGCCACATCTGGATCGCGAGCCATATGGGTTCCCGACCCCTGGTCTAAATCGTAAATTTCCAATCCAATTTAGTTCAGTTAAGTTGTATCTCTTGTAGAGACGAGTTCACTATTTGTTAAGTGTACATTTTATGGAACTCCAGTTTTTCTCGCTTACCTTTTTGTAAATATAGGCCTACTATGAATTACCCGGTACATTGATATTGAGTCTACAATTTAAATAAAATTGTTTATTCAACAACTGAAGTTATTTCATCTATCATTGTTGAATGAAAGAGGTTGAAAGAATCATCTTTAATATTACTTATAAGCTTAGTAGGGCATAGGCCTAATCACATCTTAAAAGAGATGTGGAAACCTGTTGTCAAGTGAGCCCTGACTTCAGCAAGCAGAAATAGAGGATTCTAATTAAAAAAATACCACTATCTTTAAATCCTGATTTAACGAGCCATAACATTATCTATATATTAATCATGCACAAACCAGAAAGCATGCATGTAAATGCATTAAAGTATTAGTACTCTTTCTTCCTGAGTGGCATTCGGGCATGGAATGGATTGCCTGAACACACCAGGAAAACCAGTAACTCCCTCAGTAACTTATTATAACTTATCATTTAAAACATTAATAAAAATGCAAGACTAGACTTGGACCACGGATGAGCGTAGGACGCAATAATCTTCTTTTTAGAATGAGCCTCTGTAATGTATAAGCTGGAATTACTGCAATTTTTATACGTAAGAAATATTATTGAGTCTGTCTAATTAAGACAGAACGAAGTTAGAAGTTACACACAATCAACATGAAGCAAACAAGAATAGATTACTTTAATGAATTTTCTAATGGTCAATAAAAGAACCATTAAGTTTCATTAACAATTACGTAAGAAGGTCTTGCTATTGGTAGTATGTTGGCTCACTATTGGTCAAAAATAGTAAAAATCGATGCATTGTCTACTCTTGGCCATAGCCATAGTAATGTCACAGAGTCACAGATGATCTGACAGATCTGTTTGAAGTCAGGCAGTGGCTTCTCTCATTTGCTGTACCGCAGGGTTCGGGAACCTTTTTGTCTCAGAGAGCCATGGACACCACATATTTTGAAAAGTAATTCTGTGAGAGCCATACATTATGTTTAACACTAAAAATTCATGTAAATGTGTGCATTGTGTGTAAGTGTAAAGTAAGGCAAGAGTTATTTTAAGGCAAGGCTTTAATTACAATGAAAGTAGGGTTGCTTTTTTTCTGTGTTTTAAGTCAGCGGAGTTTGATATCCTTTACCACTTCTGCAGTAGACTTTAGCTCATTTGTAGAATGAAATATTGATATGCAATTAGTATGTAGATCAAAGGAGTCTAAAGAAACATTTTTTTTAAAATCGAACATTTGTCTGCGAACCAGATGCAGCCATCAATCAATAGAGCCACATCTGGCTCGCGAGCCATAGGTTCCCCACCCCTGCTGTACCGGTACCGTAGCCTATATTATATTATCCCTATTAATGTATGTGACGAATGGAAACGAATCGGTCGTCACATAGGCCGAATTTTATAACTGCCAATGTTTATAACAAATGTATTAGCATCACAACCATGTATGGATTAGGAATATATGTACATTATTTTCATTAAGCGTAAGAGAGAGAGAGAGAGAGAGAAGGTTTAGAAATATAAATGTTGTTTGTAAATGTTAGTATATTACCTTGTTCCCATATAGCGGGGTTTCCCGGCCAAGTAAAATGATACTATACCGCCCTCCCCCCCCCCCCCCAACCTTCCCGTGTCACCTTTTCCACCCGCGACGTGGTTATCCCCCCTTACCTGTTAAGATAGGAATCATCTCCCTCCAACTTTGAATGGCGTACGAATTTAACGACCAGTGTCCAGATTGCAATTAAGGATCACATAGTCTCGTGAATATCGCGCCCTCTCGCCCCCCCCCCCCCCTTTTCCACCTTCCTGGGTGACCATATATTTCCTACCTTATCTTGTCACTGTTTAAGGAAATATAATTCCAGTTGATATCATTTTTTCTGATCGCCAACGGTGGACATTGACATTTTTATGCATAGCTCTGGCCTTCTGCAAATGGCCCATAATTGGGCGACTTTCTAAGGCCAGGGAGATCCTTCTGTTGATCTCAAAATTTAGTACCAGATGTCAAACCATTGGTATAGTTTACACTCCCCCTCTTCATGTCCGCTATATAAGTTGAAACTGTTCGCTGTAAATTTAGTCCTAGCGCCAGTCTCATAAGCAGACACACTTTCATTTTTGTTAGAAGTCAGATCTAACTATTGTAAATATTGTTCTACTCAGATTGTTTGATCCACCATTTTATATGCCAGTTTAGTCACGAAGTTTTGCATTTTGTTGATGAATTGCCTGCATCTGCTAATAGTTTACCTTCATCATTGTATTATTATTGCTAGCCATTTTCCGCTACCATTGAATAAAGTCATACAGTTTTTCTCTCATAAGACAACAGCGTTGGTTACTGTTTGGTTAGAACGTGACATTGTTTGTTAGACTTAGACGTTTACGAAGCCACGTCTAAGGAAAGGTGTCAAATATAAATTTGCAAAAGTACAGTAGAGGCTGCCATCCGACTTCAAAAGATACCTCCAGACCAACGAAGCCAAGGGTGTGAGTTGAAACCTCCACCACACGTGTAACCGAGTCGAATCCACAACTACCGGGTTACAATGTATTAGCCTAACATTCAAATAATTACAGTTTGTTTTTAAATATAATTTACTAATGTGACGGTTAGCTTACTGCTCATACTTTTAGCGTCATTATTAATTTTTTGATGCGTTTTGCATTTAATACTAACTAAATAAAACGAAGCCGGCTGGTCCAGCGGTTAGTTCACCGGACTGTCAACCAAAAAAAACAACTGACAGGTCGCGGGTTCTATCCCTGCCACCGACGGATCCCTGTCGCCCTGCAGGAGTTTTGGGCCTAGTGGACGTAATAATCTTCTACCTAGAAGGAACGTCTGTAAACTTATAAGATATAAGAAACTGTCGAATAGTTTTGAAACCTACCGGTAACTTGTAAAATAACTTGTTTCTTTTAAATTTATTTCTAGATACAACAAAGAGTTAATCTAGACAATAAAAAACTAAATAAAAATATAAATACATATTAAAAATTTGGGGGAATATTTTGGAATTTTTAAATACAAAAACAATTATTATATATATTAGCCTAGATCTAGTTTATGTGTAAACTTTAATTTTATAAGATGTAGGCCTACAAGTGTAGATGGTGATAGATTTTAATGACTGTAAAATATTACCGTATCTTCCTACACGAAATCGAATCTCATATTCAATTACTTAATAACTTTATTGAATTTAAGGTTTCAACCAGGAAAAGAATACATGTAAAAACTGCAGATAAATATTGGCAAATATATGTGAGTGTAAGCAAGGGACAAGGAAAGTGTTTTTAAATGAATTGATCTTACAAAAAGGCCTAATACATATTTAAATAAATATATAGGGGCTTACAAAAAGGTGCTGTATATTAAAACCGCAATTATTAGGCTACAAAGTTTTTTTGTTTTTTTTTAATCTTTGTTAAAACGGTCCTACTTTATGGGTCCAACACATGGTGAACGACAGAGATAACAAAAATAGACTCCAGACCTTTGTTAACACATGCCTAAGAAAGATACTGAAAATAAAATGGTTCGACAAGGTAGAAAAGTAAAAACTGTGGGAGAGGTGTGGACAAAGAACAGTAGTCTAGAACAAAAAATCATGGATACATTGGAAAGAAAGTGGAGATGGATTGGACACACCCTCAGGAAAGATAACTGCAAAAAAGCTAGACAAGCCTTAGAGTGGAAATCCCAGGGCAAACGACTTAGAGTAAGACCCAAGCGAACATTGAGACGAAGCATATTGGATGAGCCTGGAAGAACTGGAAAGAGCTGGAAAGAATTTTAAGCGATTGGCAAGAGACCTTGGAGAGTGGCGTAGTGCTTTGACAGAAGCCCAGTGTTCCACAATGAACCCAAAGGACAGATGATGAAGTTGAAATAGATATATTTGGCTGGTGAGCTGAAGTCAATACCAGTTTCGGCCGAAACTGAATGCTAACTTTTTGGCTTCGGCATAAACCGAAACTACGCCGAAAGGGGCTATTTGCCGAATTTTGTCGCCGAATTATTTCGGCTAAAGGTGACGTTGAATAGACCCGATAAATCAGAATTTGGAATGGGTGTTGAGATTGAATGCGTTAGGCGAAAACGTCCCCCCAAAAATAGCTTACGTTCAATGTCTACATACGACTAAGCCTACCGAGTGGAGCAATGAATATCTATAGGCCGATATAATATTCAATATGGAACACATACGCCGACAAACGGCATGCGGTCACAGGCCTACTATATACAGCGCATTCTTAAGCGCATGTGGCGCCCAGGGCAAAAGTTTCAGCGACGCCGCCTTGCATACTGTAACCATAGATATCTATGCTGTAATTGCTTTGTTTGGTGCTATATTTAGACTATATTTGCCGCCCACTAGAAGTGTCGCCCCCGGGCATATGCCCCTCTCTGCACCTCCCCTTGTGAGGGCACTGCTACTATACTAGGCCTATACGACTTGATAAGGCCTTAAGCTATTTGAGATATGGGGCCCTTTATAATTTATAAGTCCTGATGTTATATTTATATATCAGTACCAAATATGATTTTCGGACAACTAGAGCAGGGGTCGGCAACCTTTTGATAGCGGCGTGCCAAAGTAGAATTTCTAACTCACTCGGCGTGCCAACAGCCAACCTCTGCTATATTTTTTTTTAACAATAATTATTAAATTTATGTATCATGAAAAAAATAAAGACGCTTTACTAAGGAACCGTACAAAAAGTCAACACTGATTAGTCACATATATTGCGATAATAACAACAATTACGTAATATAATGCTCGTAGCCTATATACGCTTAAACTGTTTTTTTTTTTTAAAGGTTAAAACAAATAAATTTGATCTCGAATTATTTTGTGTGCTTATTTAAAGAAGATGAAAAACATTTGAATGCAATTTGTCTGTATCACTTATTGTGAGACTTGCTTAATGCTTCAAGAGTTAGGCGACTTTCTTATGGGATTAAAAAAGTTTTATTGTATGAGAAAATCTTTTATGTTACCTAACATAACTTTTTTGATTTTTTGCATCACCACCGGTATTGAATCAAAGGTGGAAAAAAATAAAAAAGGGAGATAATAAACCCATTTTTACTCCCTTTATTTTAAGTTGCATTTTCTGTCTGTCTGTCTGATTGCAATTGTGCAAGAATTGGCTTCGAATTGGTCCAATCGAGCTGAAATTTGGACAGCAGACTTGTGGCGCCTAACAATACATCCTATCAAATTTTCAGTTAAAACAACTTAATAATACTACACTTATGACAATATTCATTTCTTAAAAGGAAAGTATAAGAAAAATTGTGGTTTCACTTTAAAAATGCCTTTGCAACTTTCTATAGTTTTTCGGCGCAAAGCTAGAAAAAAAATTATGCGCTAAGATTATTTTTAGAACAATTCATACGGAGTAAGGAGATATTTTTGAGATTTGCGACACAGATATTTTTTGTACGTTTCATTTGCAGTAGTCAATCAATTATTTAATTACATGATGGTAAACTTAGTTTGCAAATAAAGGGAGTAGGCCTATAATAAAAACTTCGTTTTTATGGTTTTCTTGTGACCAGAGTTTGCATTTAAAGTTTGTTATGAATAAAAATGATTTTAAGTTCAAGATTTATTATTTCACTATCTAATCTATATAGGCCTACTTCTTAATTGTATTTCAGTTTAACCTTCTAAGTAGGCCTATTAGAAAATCATATTTGGCACTGACATAATATCTGGACATAAAGGGCCCCATATGTCAAATAGCTTAGCCTTAGGGCCTTATCAAATCTAAATCCGGCCCCGGGCCCACAATTAAGCGATCCTTTTTTGACCCCTCTATTCAAGGCCCATGCGGTTTCGGGCCATTCATAATATTTTGTCACAAATTAAGTGAGTGCAATGGTGTGCAGAAATGAATGCCCTTTGCTCTTTAGTTTGGTCCCAAACATAGTAGCCTACAAGGAGGGCGCATCTATTGTCTCTCGAGACAGAAAGAGCCATTATTATATTTTAAAAAATTATAATGAAACAGTATAAATATTGAAAAATAAAAAATCGAAGAAAGTTTTAAATTACTATGTCATTTAAAATTACTAGTCTATATCATTTTAAATTACTATATCATTTTAAATTACTATATCATTTTAAATTACTTATATCTTATATCATTTTAAATTACTATGTCATTTTAAATTACTATATCATTTTAAATTAATATATCATTTTAAATTACTATATCATTTTAAATTACTAAATCATTTTAAATTACTATATCATTTTAAACAACTACAGCTTTTAAATAAGTATAATTAGAAATTCCGTCCCTTTTTCTTTTAAAATACGAAAGCAACACTTCATTTTTAAGTATGGCCTTAAATGGCCGAAATAAACAAAAAGCAAATCCACCCTTAGAGGTCTAGCGTAAAAAATGGCAGATGACGCTCAACCAATTTGAACTAAATCGACCTTAGCAGATCTCAAAAGCTAAATTATTGAGTTGGTAGGTACAATTCAATAAGTAGAAATCTTTGGTAGGTAATCATGATTTAATGGTTTACTTTAATGAAAATGTATATAACTTATATTTATATTTATACGGTACCGGTAGTAGTAGTTTAAAGACCAAGTGAAGAGCTTGGTTGTTTTCGCCAATAGCGAATTAAAAGAGCTCCTCCTCCCTCTAGATGTCAACATACCACTTTGGCCAAAATCAAATGTAGGCCAAAGAAATTATGCTTTAGCCAAATTTTAATTTTAAAGAAACATTTGCCAAGGGTAGTTTTAAAATGAAAATATCGCCGTTTTCTTTTATAATAGACTTTATATTAGGATGGTTGTTTATAATATTTTTGTTAAGAATTTTCGGAGCCTTAACAGAATTGGGAAAAATGAATTGGGCTATTGGGAAACGTGGTCATCATCGGAAACGAGAGACGAACAACGCAACATTTTTTGTTTATATTTCGGACCACTCTAATCAGTGTGTGGATGTAGCCTAGGCCTATAGCCTAATATAGGGCCTACCCAGAGCTCACAACGCTTGAACACGTTTTATTCTAAAATCCAAATTTTTCTCGCTTAAAGTTTTTAAATGGAGAAATTACATTATTTAAAAATAATAAAAAGAAAACACCAGTAGACCTATCTATGTGCATTTAAAATTAAAATAGTAGACGTAGATGATAATAAATTATTTCAGGGTGCCCATTTTCTTATGGCAAAAATGTTCTTCAGCGCTACCTTTGAAAATGAGCGGTCACCAAACATTATGTGATGATTGTGATCCAACATTATTGAATTATTTCATGGCATCAAAATTTTTTTGCTCTGTCCCCCTTAAAAGTCTATTAGATAGGCCTATATATCGGTTATTATTTAACTGGCAGATCTTTAATGTCGCTCCTAACCTCACAGCGCCCCTTGAAGCATCACGTTTTACTGGTAGCTTGAGCCGGCATATCCAATCAACTACATAGCCTATTTACAAAATAACATCTGCAGTGTAATGTCTTGATAGTAACACAAGTCTAGTTAAGTTGTTGAAAAATAACTAACTTTTATTGGGACAAGTTACACATGGGGCTAGGGTAGCACGTGATCTTACAGCACGACGAAAACAAACAATACTGACCTTTGAACCACAACCACAATAATGAAACTACTAAATCAACAAACAATTTATTTAAAAGGCACACAAGTTTATTCAAATCATATCATAAAAGCCCTAATCGTCAATAAGGTCTGGAGGGTGTCCGTGAGTTTACCCAGCTCTGATGGGTACCTGACCTTAGTTGGGGAAAAGTAAAGGTAGCTGTGCATAATACTGACCACACAATCACCTAGTATGCCATGGCCACAGAAACTGGTGAACGCTGCTTCACCGAATCTATGGATCAATTTAGTCAGACGGGTACTTAACTTATAACTACACTGAACTATATAAATTATATAAATTATTTTAGCCTCAACTTTTAAATTACCTGGCAACCCTGCCCTATAGCAACAGACAGCGTCCTAGTTTACGATGCTATTGGCGAACAAAACCAAGAGTTTTTTATCAAAATTGAGTTAACATTTGATTTTGATAGTAAATAGTGTATTCAGTATCTGAATGTTAAAAAAAACATTTATACAAAATATCAAAGATACATTTTAAGTAATTAGTTCAATATTTGCACTTAAATGTGTGTGTTTTTCGGAAGATGTTTTTATTTCCGGCAATATAGGAAAGTGACGTAACATAAAGGATTCCGACTAGGAAAAATGAATATTGTCACGTGTTTTGAATCTATTGCCACATGTTTTGAATCTTTTCCCGGTTCTTATTTTTAACAAAATGGTTAAATATAGATTTATAGCGTCTATTTTTATTTATTTATTTCCCTTGTGATACGTCACTGCCGTATGAGGCTATTCCAAATCTCGTTCCTTTGAGAAAAACCTCTTCACTTGGTCTTTAATGCCTGTCAAATTGAAATTTTCTTTTAGTTTTATCCTAACCTAAGTAGTCCTACTAATAACTTTCAATAAGTCAAATGCACATGTCACATGATATATAACTAGACTATATAACTATTAACTATTAAACTAATATATAAGTATAAGTACTCTTTCTTCCCGAGTGGCATTCGGGCATGGAATGGGTTGCCTGAACAAATCAGGAAAACCAGTGACTTAACATCATTTAAAACATTAATAATTATTAATTAAATTAATAAAAATGCAAGACTAGTCTTGGACCACGGATAGCGTAGGACGCAATAATCTTCTTTGTAGAAGGAGCGTCTGTAATGTATAAGATAAGATAAGTGAATGAGTATGACTATTGACTATGAATTAAAAGGTAACATGATTGTCTTTTTGTTGGCTACAATGTAAACATTTAAACAATGATTTGAATTATTAAAGTATAACTTGTACGGTACGATAGTTGATGCAGGTTAAAGGATAGTTTTCTCTTAGGTTTATTGTTTAAATCAGGGGTCGGGAACCTTTTATTCTGAGAGAGCCATGTACACCTCATATTTTGAAAAGTAATTATGCGAGAGCCATGCATTATGTCATTATGTTTAAAACTAAAAATTAAAGTAAATGTGTGCATTTTGTGTAGTTTCAACACTTAAAGTACAATAATTATGTCTCTGAATTCTTCTGATGCTTAGCGGCAGTAGACTTTAGCTAATTTGTAGAATGAAATATTGATATGCAATTAATATATGTAGATCAAGAGGCTAAAAAAAAACATTTTTTTAACAATCGAACATTTGTCTGCGAGCCAGATGCAGCCACCAAAAGAGCCACATCTGGCTCGCGAGCCATGGGTTCCCAACCCCTGATTTAGATTATTAAAAACAAAGTAATACTAAACTAATATACTAATATACTAATAGTAATAGGATAGGCATATTAACCTATTAGGCCTATATCACTTTCACTGAAAGTTTCAGTGTAGGAGTATTCTAGGAGCGTAGGCCTATTACACTATTACTAATTATTACTATTGAGTAGTATTGAGTCTATTGCTGTGACAAAAAAGGCATTCAAGAAGAATTTAAAGACATTTCTTTTCAACTAAGTTGATCAAGTAAACCTCCATTGGCAAAAACCCAGTTTAAAACTATTTTAGAATGTTATTGTCGTTTCGTGCCTCCATCGTCAAAAACCAATTTTTAAAACTATTTTAGAGTGTTATTGTCGTTTTGTTTTTATGAGCGCGCTGAGCATGCTTTCATTAGCATTGAGTGAGGCACTATATAAATGACCAATTAATTAATTAGTCATTGCCTATTGTAAATTCAGTCCTTTATTATAAAAATGTTGTGTTTTTTTATTTGGGCCTGTCCTAAGCAGCGCCTTTAAGCCTAATGGCTAATGGTGGTACCAATGGCATATTTACCGTATAGCTAGTAGGCCTATAGGCTACTCGCGGATGGGTCACACTTTTTGTTAACCAAAAATTTCGACAAACACTTCAAACAGTAGGGGTGCGACTTACACCCAACACTACTACTGTATTGTTGATTTTAGTGATGTAGAATTACTAGGATATGCAAAGGCCTACATTTTACTTTTAGAAAACTTTCGTTCATAGGTGTAAATGGAGCCTACTATCTTTATATATAACTGAAATTGAAATGGACAAATATTTAGGGTTTTTCAGACCCCCTCCCTTTTTCTTATGGACCGATTTTTAATTTCTGAAATGAAGCGTATGTCTAAGGAGGCATTTTCTGTAGGCCTATTGAATGCAAATTACAGTATGGATAGAATCGTAAATGTGTAAAAGCCTATAATGACCTAAGCCTATAGGCTATAGCATACTTTAGTAAGACAGTGTTTAGATTTTGGAGAAAACCGTGGCATGTCTAAGCAATGTTTTGAAAACTAGGATCGGTCGATCGACACATTTCAGGATATTTCAAAAAAGTTCTGCACTTAGGCGTAAACTTTTTTTTCCAAATCTCTATAGAAATAATGGTAATAATGCATGAAATGTCAATTAGTGTTTCATTTTCCATTTGTGCATGCAAGAGTAAAGAAAAAACACAGCTTATTGTCGGTCGCGAAGATACAAAGCCAGCACTCACTGCTTTGGTTTTCTTTCGCGCAGTCACGTTTGAAATCATTACAAACAATGTTAATGGTAATTGTGTGTTTCATCTTTACTTTAGTTGCATGTTGAAAAATCACAGCTTATTGTCGGTCGCGAAGATAAAAAAAAAAACAGCACTCTCCGCTTTTTCAATTTTGAATTTTGTTAGTGTCAAGTTCACGCAGTCGCGTTTGAAATCATTACAAACAATGCTAATAGTAATTAGGGCACTTGTACAGCACAGCTATCAATATCGGCGTCACCCCTTCTAGGCGACGTTCAGTCTAAAGAAGTGACTTCAAAAGACTTTTTTTTTTTGACAATCCATTATATAATGTGACCATAGGGATCGGAACTTGAGTAGGGACAGGGACTTAGATACTTAGATGAAGAAACAAATGCCTTACAAAAACTTTCCTATATAACTATTGTCTGTATTGATCGGTTGTTAAAAATAAATAAAACGCTGCCTTTATTTAATTATGTTTGCGTTATTCATGATTGAAATTATTTTTTTTTAGACATTTTTGTAATTAGGGTGAACATTTAGTAACTTTTATGTTTAAAAGATATGAAATTTTGAGAAGTTAAAAGACAGTGTAACCCCTGAAAGTCAGGGTGCGACTTATACGCAGGTCAATGACAACAATTGAAAAACAATCCTAAACTAGGGGTGCAACTTATCCACCGGTGTGACTTATAGGCGAGTATATACAGTAACTTTTATTTAATTGCAGTCTCTAAAATCATCATATTTACAAAGGACATAGGCAGGTGACATTGACATAGGATAAGATATTAATAAAATTTTAAAGAAAAGTGTTAAATTTATGTTTAACTGTTATTTAAAAGATAATTGTTCTATAAAAAAAATTTAACTGTGAATATCCGCCAGTTCATTGGCAGATTGAACCAATATCTAGGTGGGAATTTATGATTTTTACATCACAAATTTCTTGTGATTGTGGTGCATTCAGAAATGTATTACAGTGTCAGTGAAGGGTATTATTTGATAAATTCACACCAGATTGAGTTTTCACAATGTAATAGCCTACACTTATTTTCCTCACCATGTGTACATTTGTTTTGTAGGCCTTGCTTGCTTAGTTCCTTTGGTTACTTATGGAACATGCATCCTTGCCTGATCTCACTTCAAATTCTTCAGTCAATTTGCCCTTACGGATGACTTGACAGGTTGCCCCTTCATACATTTCTTGAATTAGGGTAGTCAGAGTTTGAGGTATAATTCCATACTAGAGGAGAAGCTGCCAGATAGTATCTCTGTCTATACTATCAAAGGCTTGGCGAAAGACAATTAAGTTTAAAAATAGCATTGACTCCCACTCTAGGGATTCTTTGACGATTATTGTGCATGATTAGTCTTTCCTGAAGCGTCCCTTAGCCAGTGTAGAATAAAGTGAGTCAGTATTTTGCTACGAACTGATAGCAGCATGATGCCATGCCAGTTTTTGCAGGGTCCTAGCCCAAAAATATTTATGTATTTTGTTACGAAACTTTTGTTTCCAATAATTATAATTCACGTAGATTTCTTATTAATAAATAAATCGAATTGCGAATTGAATGTGGGAAGTTATTTATTGACTAAACTACGGGGTCACCACATATCATGGCAGGGAAAATGATAGCGTTAGGGAAGATAATAATTATTAATTACTAGAACGAGGCTTTTAATAAAACCGCCTAACATAGCGTTAGGGACAATTTTGATACTATTGTCTGACGTATTCGATTACTATTGGAAGGTAGAATATTTCTTTATTAAGCCTTAGTGACGTAAGCAGTTCTAGTTACTTCTAAAGTAATTCCGATTATTATACAGAATCGTCCATATTGTTGACATGATAGTCTATAAAAGTTCGGCCACTTGTTTGAGGTGTTCTCTCCGAATTTAGCTTGCCTAGTGAGAGCACGTTACTTCAAGTCAGCCTTGCCCAATAGATATCGTTCCTTCATAATACTCTAAAGTAGCCTGGAGTACCATGTGTAATACTGTGAATTGTTATTTCATCATATCAGATTTAATATACTAATGTGTAAGACTGTCACGCTAATCTATTGTGTTCTTGGCATAGTCTAACAGGAAAGTATAACTTTTTAACCACTATGTGCATTCACTCTTGTTTATTGTACAGAGCTGACACGCTCGTATTTTAATAGTTCCTTTGTTATTAGAATCTGCACTTGATGACCCACCAATATTTATCCAATGGATACTCCCCTTGTAAATCACCCAATAAATTATTGTTGATGTTTGATGGACTTATTATCTCATTCACGTTCGAGTGTTGTGGTGTATTTATATCTAACTATTTATCAACTAAATGAATCCTATATTCCATTCACACCTAAATTGAGAGCCAATATAAATTGACACTGCCAGTGTTATGAAGAGTGAACTCAATGCTATACAAGAATTTAAACCGCCCAGGGAGAAGGAATCGGATCTACCTCTAAGACAAATGTTTCCAAATAAATAAATGAGTAAATAAGGAACTCATACAATACTATACAATTGCTGGGCTGAATAATCATAATAATAATAAGTGAACTGTTTTACTATTCAATCATACGGGGGCTCAGCCAAAATTACATCATACCAAATATATTATTAGCACCTGCAAGTCATCTTATGAAATAATAATAAGTAGCTGGCTTGAATAATTACAATATATGGAACTCTACATCCAACTAAACATGACCAGTTTGATAATATTTAAATAGTTATTGGACTATACCTAATAATTGTTATACACTACATAATTGCACTACATAATAATTGTTGGCTCGTTCCGGAATTATTCAGACGTTACCTAATAATTTTGAGAATTTTATGTAATTACATAGAAATCATTTTTTGGAAATGGTCACGCCCCCCCCCCCCTCTCCACGAGTGACACCACCTAAATATGGCATAAATGAAATACTGTAATTGTAAGATGCTGACATATGTTTACAAAAACTATATTAAAAAAATAAACATGTTTTACAGTCAAGGTTGTGACAAAATTTGTCCATTAAGGAGGAAAGAGGTTTTAAATAAATTGAGAATAAAGGCTTAGACATTTTAAAAATACTCCTACCATGTTGTGGGGAATCTATACCATTTTTTTTATCTCTACACCCTTGAAGATAAGATTGCTTAATTAAACGTTCAGATTTGGGGCTTATATATGATGTCACACGCAATATCTTCCTGATTATTGACACCTAAGTTTTACTGCCTTGTATTCCAGCTGACCATCCAGTATAACATTTTCAAAATTGCTTTTTGACTATTTGGTAATTGAGAAGTTTAGACGCTTTCTTATTGTTTTAACTAGCTGTCTACTTTATAGATTCAACAGACGGGCATGCTGCCATTAAGCTAGAGATTATTACAGTGTTTAATTTATATACTTATATTATTAAGACCAAAAAATGGCCTAGACATTAAAATGTATTTATGATTTATGATAATATAGACATGTCACTGCCACTATTGTTGTTGCGACAGATGTGACATTTTTTTAATTATCAGAGTGCCGACTTTCATATCTTTCTTTCAAACAATAATAATTCTATCAAGGCGGGTTTACAGTTTACAGCAAGCAGTTTATTATTCATTGACAAAACAAGTAGTAAACATACTTGGATCTACATTAATCTGATCTCACTTCACGTTCCATGAATCACATCATCTTTTCTAACATTCTATACATATCTCTAACACCGTTTTCCTTCCACTCTCTGAATAACTCTCTTCCTGACTGCCCGTCACACATCCATGACCCCTCATTACAAATCCTTGGTTACCTGTGCTGACCTCTTCTGTGTCGATGGACAATCTCCTTTTTGGTGTTTACACTTTATCCTATTTATATTTGTTAGTGACAAGACATCAGTAATTTTTGAGTGGAATTGTCACAGATGTTTATTTTTTATGAATTTCAGGGTGTTTAAATTGTGTGTTAATAGCAGTAGGGTTAAGTATGTCTATTATTAAAGTGCTATTTTTTTAAATACTAAGAATTAATTTGTTTCTGAATTATGGCTTTTAGAAAATGTTGTTATAATTTATTTTTTTAATCTGAAGGATGTCTCATTTGTTTCATTATAGGAAATCTCACCACATAAATAAGGAAAACAAGAATGGATGGATGTTTGATGACCTAAAGAGGAAACAACTTCCAGGCTAATAAGCAACGCCTTTTTAATATTCACTTAGTAATTGTGAAGAGAACCAAAAGAACAGCCTCACATTAACTGGTGTATATGGAGAAAAGGAATTCTCACTACAGAAAATCAAGGCGAAAAATCATTTGCTAATGTGTTTATTTTCACAGAGGTCAACTGACCAAAACAAAAGACATGTTTGAGATACATAAATATTGAAACTATTTACTCCAGGTTCTTTTTTGGAAGAGCCATCAAAGAGGCTGAATCCTTATTTAATAATTTCAAATAATAATTTCAAAGAAAATAAGACATTTTCTCAAATTGTCTTTTACAAATACACCTGATGGATTTATATTTATGATAAACCAAAGTAAACAATTTTCTGCTGCATCTGTATATAACCTATCTAGTACAGGGTTATTGCCTAAAAATGACAGGTGAACTACATTTTTGAATTTTTTTAAAAATAATAGAAATAATAGTCATAGCAACCTATAAGATATAATTTGGAACAAACACCTGCTGGATGTAACATATGATGTGGAGTATATTTTCACATTGAAAATTATAACAATATATCAAAGAATGAGTTCACAGGAACAGACCTTTAAATGTTTGATTTGTAATGAAAACCATTATGCTTTAAATTTTTTAGAAAACCACTTGTGGAATCATACAGGTGAAAAACTATTTAAATGTGACATATGTTTCAAAAAGTTTTTTTGGAGCGTTTACTTAAAAGAACATCAAAGACGTCATTTAGTGCAACTCCCATTTGACTGTTTGATTTGTAATAAAAAATTCAAAGCCTTACGCGGTTTAAAGATGCACATGTGGAACCATACTGATGGAAAGCCATTTAAATGTAACATTTGTAGTAAACAATTTTCTCAAAGTGGACATTTTAAAGAACATCACAGAAGTCATTCAGTGCAACTCCTGTTTCACTGTTTGATTTGTAATAAAAAATTCAAAGCCTTACGCTGTTTAAAGATTCACTTGTGGAACCATACTGATGAAAAGCCATTTAAATGTAACATTTGTAGTAAACAATTTTCTCAAAAAGGACATTTTAAAGAACATCACAGAAGTCATTCAGTGCAACTCCTGTTTCACTGTTTGATTTGTAATAAAAAATTCAAAGCCTTACGCTGTTTAAAGATTCACTTGTGGAACCATACTGATGAAAAGCCATTTAAATGTGACATATGTTGTAAACAATTTTCTATTAGAACTGACTTAGAAATACACCAAAGAATTCATTCTGGAGTAAAGCCTTTTAAATGTGACATTTGTAGTAAACAATTTTCTCAAAGTGGGTATTTAAAAATACACCAAAGAATACATTCTGGAGAAAAGCCTTTTAAATGTGACTTTTGTGGTAAACAATTTTCTCAAAGTGGAGATTTAAAAATACACCAAAGAATACATTCTGGAGAAAAGCCATACAAATGTGACATTTGTAGTAAACAATTTTCTGATGGTAGAAATTTAAAATTACATCAAAGAACACATTCTGGAGAAAAGCCTTTTAAATGTGACATTTGTAGTAAACAATTTTCTCGAAGTGGAAGTTTAAAAAAACACCAAAGAATACATTCTGGAGAAAAGCCATACAAATGTGACATTTGTACTAAACAATTTTCTGAAAGTGGACATTTAAAAAGGCACCAAACAATACATTCTGGTGAAAAGCCTTTCAAATGTGACATTTGTAGTAAACAATTTTCTCATTTCGGAAATGTTAAAATTTATCAAAGAACACATTCTGGAGAAAAGCCTTTTAAATGTGACATTTGTAGTAAACCATTTTCTCAAAATAGACATTTAAAACAACACCAAAGATTACATTCTGGAGAAAAGCCATACAAATGTGACATTTGTAGTAAACAATTTTCTCGAAGTGGAAGTTTAAAAACACACCAAAAAATATATTCTGAAGAAAAAGTACATCAAAGAAGTCATTCAGTGCAACTCCCGTTTCACTGTTTGATTTG
The DNA here is from genome assembly GCA_949126835.1 of Anisus vortex. NCBI lineage: Eukaryota > Metazoa > Mollusca > Gastropoda > Planorbidae > Anisus > Anisus vortex. The sequence goes on along the minus strand of OX421500.1, from coordinate 38,992,165 downwards.
TAATAAGAAATTCAATGCATTACGCTGTTTAAAATACCACTTGTGGAATCATACTGTTGTAAAGCCATTGAAATGTGACATTTGTAGTAAACAATTTGCTCATAGAGGAGAGTTAAAAATACATAAAAAAACACATTCTGGAGAAAAACCTTTTAAATGTGACATTTGTAGTAAACATTTTTCTCAACGTCAAAGTTTAAAAGACCATCACAGAATACATTCTGGAGAAAAGCCATATAAATGTGACATTTGTAGTAAACAATTTGCTCATAGAGGAGGTTTAAAAATACACCAAAGAACACATTCTGGAGAAAAGCCTTTTTTTGTATTAACAATTTGCTCATAGAGGAGATTTTAAAAGACACCAAAGAAGAAAGCATTCTGGAGTCACTTAATCCCCAGACACTAAATCCTTTCTAAAGGAATATGTAGTGCATGGCTGTCCTTTTTAGCAGTTGTCTTATGGTAGACTTAAGGGCCCCCACCTATGACGATCTTTCGTACTAATTAGCAGAATATTAATTAGTCTGTGATATTCCAATTGATGATTTCTACGTTTGAAGATAAAAATTAAAACGGTCAAGGGGATAAAGTTTCGTCGCTTATCTCAGTAGGCCTGTTGTCCCTGTTGTGTGATTGGTCCAGATGGCAGACAGACAGACAAGTCCAGATTTTACCCACTCAATATATGCACAGGCCTTTTTACCTCCGCATGTTTAGACTTTTGGATTTTCCATGTTCGCGTTATTTGGACTTATTTATTGGACATTGTTCTACAATTTCATTAATTGGACATTGTTCTACAATTTCTTTCGCCTTTGATAATTACTGCATCTTTGTGTTTTATTTGACTGTATGTGCATTCATATATATATATAGTTTATTTAGTCCGACAAAGCCTTTAGATTAAAAAAGTCAGTGGACGTTGAACGACATTTCTGTGAACTTGACCTATTATTGCCGAAAGAGAAATGCCTCTGGAGTTCATCATAAGAAGTAAAGGAAGATCTATACTAGTTCATGACTGATATGAATTCTGGCTCAAGAGGAAGTCCTTAAACAGAAACATGAACTGGAGATGTACCGGTAACAAACATCAATCACTCAAGTGTCCGGTAACATTAGTGACAGTCAGAGGTGACATAATTAAGCAGCTATCTACATACAATCATGAATATAAGTTAATATAACAAAGATAAGGCGACTGCAATGAGACTGGCTCAAACGCAACAACTGTTGGTTCGCCGATGGCACTTTCAAAGATATCCCAAGTTTATTCTATCAGCTCTACACAATTCAATTTCAATTTGCACAATGAGTGATCCCACCAGTGATGTACCGCCTGGTTCAGGACAAATCGGGTGCCACATATACGGTAATAGATTGTTGGATGCAGTTAGAGCACTTATACCTAATGCAGATCCAGAGATTATAGTTACAGACTTTGAGAAAGATGCGATGACTGCTTTTCGAGAAAAGTTTAGAACATGTAGAGTAATGGAGATTTTGTTACCTAAGTCAAGCGGTATTACGCAAAGTCACTGAATTGGTATGAGAAATGACTATGACGAAAACGACGAGTTACGTGGAATGATCAATGCCTACCAGCATTGGCCTATGTTCTTGAAGAAGACGTCAATTCCTTTGAATTGCTTGCAGATTCAATGCCACACTATGATCATATGCCAGAGCTACTACTACTATCGTACTTCGAGCATACATGCGTATGTGGTCGCAGCGCGGTAGAGGAGATAATTATGCTTCAGTATTGTTACCTCCAGAAACTTGGAATAAATACATGGACGTCAACGACGGTGTTGCACGAACAAACAACACTGTAGAGCATAGGTTCTCAACCTTTTTCGGCTTACCGCCCCCTTTTTAAAAAAAATTCCGCTCATAGCCCCCCAACTTTTAAGTTTGCCATTTTCCATAGCACGCGAGAGACCTCCAAGAGGTGTTTTTTATTGATAAAAACAACAACATCCTAAATGAGGAAAACTGACGATGTTTCTGACACATTTCAGTGAGTTGAACTTGCATTTACAAGGACCACTGGAATGGATTTGCATTGAAACTGGATATACCTTGCTGTGAATCAATTTCAAAACATTTAACTACATTTACATCCTAATGTTAAAGAATATATTAAGATAGATAGTTGGGCTTTTTCAGAAGCACATTGAAGCACTCAAAGTGGAGTTTTCTAATCAAAGACAAGTCTTTCTAATTGATGGACTTTTTTTTTAATACCACACCAACCAATCTTTACTGGCTTGATATTACTACAACTACAACCTTCTTAGATGTAGATCTTTTTTTAAGTGGAGGAATATTGGCGATTTCAAAATAGAGCAAGTAGACTTTTAAACATAAAAAAAATGGGCATCCAAATGTGCCCATTTGCGGAAAAAATCTGGAAGGAAACTTCTTAGGAAAGTCATCTGCTATTCTCAACTGCTTGGCATTCGCTCTTTTACTTTCAGCTTTTGGTTCAACTTACACCTGTGAACAGATTTTATCGCGCATCAAAGCTGTTTTAAGCATACAAAGAGGTCACCTGCACTTGACCGCTCTTTAATTATACAGACTAATTACATTTAAACGAGTTTTTTTGCTCATCTTCTTTAATTGAACATAAATATAATTAATTCTAAAACAAATTTATTTGTATTAGTATTATTAATTTATAAAAATAAGAGACTTATTTAATAGCACTATATTATGTAATTTCTGTAATTATTAAGGTTTAAAATATAAACCCCTTAAATGGACAGACATGTAATGCAGGAAATGTTTATTTACAAATTTTGAACGTAAATTATTTTAATCCTCTAATAATTAAATCTTGTTATGAATACCATAATGTTGAATGTGTTCAAATAAAGAAATAATAATTAGTCAGTAATATTTGTTTTATTACAAAACAAAACTTGATTGGTATCACTATCCATCCTACACACATGTCCCAACCATCTGAGCCGGCGTTGGCGTATCAGAGTAGGCATGCTTGGCACCCAGCCTGCTGCAGCACCTCGTTGATCGTGACATGGTCCTGCCAGGAGATTTCGAGCGTCGGAGGCAGCGCATGTGAAAAGCACTCAATCTCCTCTCTTGTCTAGAGTAAAGGGTCTAGAGATAGGTTGCTAGTGATGGTGGAGCCAAGGTATGTGTAATGCTCCACAGTCTCAAGTTCGCTGTCAGTAGCGGCCTTGGCAAAGGCGGTCCATTAGGTTTTGCAGTTCTGCCTCTGTGTGTGGCTAAGGCAGCGTCATCTGCAAAAAGCATGTCCCTAATCACGGTCTCCCGTATCTTCCTCTTAGACTTAAGTCTGGCCAGGTTGAATAGTTTACCATCAGAACGCGTGTGTAGATAAACCCCCTCGGTTGAAGTTCCAAAGGCATGTCTCAACAGGCTGGCAAAAAAGATGCCAAAGAGTGTTGTGGCAAGGACACATCCCTGTTTGACTCCACTGGGGATGTCAAATGCGGCCGAAGATGACCCGTCATACTGCAGTGTGCCTACTTTAATTCCATCATTAAATGACTGTATTATCTTCAGCAGTTTTGGTGGGTAGCCAACCTTTGCCAAGACTGTAAAGAGTCCATGCTGACCAAGTCGAAAGCCTTTGTCAGATCTATGAAAGCCAGATAGAGGGGCATGTGTTGCACTGGGCACTTTTCTTGGAGTTGTCTTAGTGAGAAGATCATATCGATTGTGGACCTTTCTGCTCGGAATCCGCACTGTGATTCGGGATACACTCTCTTAGCGAGCATTTGCAGTTTTTTAAGAACAACACGAGCAAAGACCTTCCCCACAATACTGATGAGGGAAATGCCCCATGTAATTATTACAGTCACTTCTATCTCCCTTATTTTTATACAGGATAATTATGTTGGCATTTCTCATGTCCTCGGGTACTTCTCCTTCTTCCCAGCACTGGCAGAGAAGACCTTGCAGGTGCTCCATTAATACGTTGCTGCCACACTTGATGACCGCTGGTGGGATACCGTCTTGACCTGGAACCTTTGCTATTGGTAATCTCCCGATAGCTTCTGATAGCTCTGCCAGGGTAGGTATGTCATCCAGTTCTGCCATGAGGGGGAGACTTTGGATATCATCGATGGCCTCTTGTGTGATGTGGTTTTGCCTGGAGTACAACTCTGAGTAGTGTTCTACCCATCTGTCCATCTGTTTGATCTATTGTCATGAATTATCACGCCTGTTGAAGACTTCAGTGGGACTGTGACCTTCTTTGTAGGACCAATGGCCTTTTTTATGCCATCGTACATGCCTCTTATGTTTCCAGTGTCAGCCGATAGCTGAATGCTCTGGCATAGTTGAAGCCAATAGTCATTTGCGCACTGCCTTGCTAGCCTATGAACCCTGCTCCTGGCTGATCTATATGCCTGCAGTGTCTGTTGATTGGGGGAATGCTTGTATTTTTGATGAGCACTTCGTCTTTCTTCTATGGCTGGGTGAGCATGACGGAGTTGGCCTCGAACCAGTCAGTCATTATTGTTTATCTTTTTTCTTCCAAAGACCTGCATGGCTGTGTTGTGTATTGTTTCTCTGAGATAGTCCCACTTTTCTTTGGCGCTCAAGCCAGGGAGATCAGTGTCTAGTGAGTTCGATAGAGCCTGCGTGAACTCTGTTTTCCTTTCTGGGTGATATGTCTTGCTCACATTAATGCGGGGTCTGCCTTCTGGCCTGGATCGGTGAATTTTCTCGGACAGCAAGCTCATCTTGCAACACACCAGTGAGTGGTCAGTGTCGCAGTCTGCACTATGGAAGGTGCGAGTGAGAAGAACCTGCTTCATTGCGGAACGCCTGGTGATGATCAGGTCCAGCTGGTGCCAGTGTTTAGAGCGGGGATGTCTCCATGATACCCTTTGCTGGGGTTTTGTCTGAAAGAAAGTGTTGGTGATGCATAGATCATGATAAGAACACAGTTCTATGAGTCTCTGTCCGTTCTCGTTCATTTTTCCCGTGCCGAATCTTCCCAAACAGGAGGGCCATAAAACGTAGTCAGCACCCACCCTATCATTGAAGTTGTCCAATAATATCAAATGCTCATCTTTGAGGATTGTGCCTAGCATAGTCCAGCTGGTCATAGAACTCATCTTTGGTGTGCGTGGTGGCGCTGAGAGTTGGTGCGTATGCACTGATTAGGTTGGCGGGCCCTGTTGAGGTGTGGATTCGGAGTGAAAGTAGTCTTTCAGTTCCCTGTTGGCAGGGTACTATCATCCCCAGGAGGGAGTTCCGGACAGCGAATCCAACGCCGTATTCTCTGACTTCTTCCACACTTTTACCTTGCCAGAAAAACGTAAAGTATTTTTCTCTTAGGGACCCGGAACATGACAGCCGACGTGTCTCTTGTAAAGTAGCTATGTCGACAAGTAGCCTTACGAGTTCGTCGTTGATGACTTGGTGCATGAGTTGCAGTCCACTTGTCGGGCATGAGCGTGCCCTAAGCCCTACGCACCCAGTAAGGCAGGCAAACTGTGGAGGGACAACACCTAAATGACTGGGGGCTGCCCAGCTTGAGGCGGGCGGTAGCTGTCCAATGAGACATTGTCATATCTCCCACCGTCGGAAGCAGTCCCTGGCGCCAGCTCTACGCCAATTGAGCGGGTGGCTTATAACCGGTAACTACTGCTTCCCGTGTTGTGTCGACGCTGTGAGGCGAAGCTGGAGTGTCCTCTCCAGGGCACAGGCCTGGGCAGGTGATAAAGAGAATAAGCTGTTGCCCATGCAGCAGACTCTCTCTCGCAGGAATTGCCAGAGAGACGTTGCAGGCAACGCCAGACTGCCTTAGGGATTCCGGCTCCTGATTTGTGATCGAGGTTTACTCCCCTAGCCTTTCTCAGGAATGAGTGTGGCCACAAGGCAGCGGAGGTTTGTACTCAGGGTTTTACTTCTCCTAGATGAGCAGCCAACCACGGCTGACGAGCCCCATCTGCCCGAAGCAACTGTTTTTTTGGCGCCAGTGGTCCGCCTTTCACCCCTTCTCCTGTTAGTTAGGAACGGGCTTCGCCGAACTTATTTGCAAGTCACTCGTGAAGGCCAGGAGCTGGATTCGGCTGTCAGAGGCAATTAGAGACGCCAGCTATTGGAGCATTTCATGAGATGAGGGCAGGGCCGGATTTAGACTTGATGGGGCCCTAAGCTATTTGAGATATGGGGCCCTTTATACGTCCCGATATTATATGTTAGTGCAAAATATGATTTTCGGATAGGCCTACATAGAGGGTTAAACTGAAATACAATTAAGAAGTATAGCCTATAGTCAGTGAAATAATAAATCTTTAACTTAAAATTATTTTTATTCATAACAAATTAAAAAATGCAAACTCTGGTAAAAAGAAACCAAAAATATTTTAAAAGTCACAATTTACAAAGGCTTAGTAGCTAATCTTTTGAAAGATGTTATAAGGATTCAGGAATTATATTAAACTAAAATATTTTCTTTCTTGCTTTTGCCAGAGCAAAGTCACTGATGACATCATCAAATAATAAACTGCGTAGTTTGTAACTTTCTATGCACATGAGACTGAAGGAACATAATTTATTATTGTTGTCATGATTCTAAATTCATTTTTTATCCTCTTCAACTGAGAAAAAGATCTTTCTCCAGAGCAATTTGCAACCATCATACTAAGAAACTCTCAAAATCGCTTGTACATTATGGAATGATGATTGGACACGATCAAAAAATATTACCCTTTACAGATCCTTATGTGTCAGACTATCAATACTATCATGTTCCGCTGAACCATAGGCTTGACTATGTCTAACATATTGATGATAATGCTTTACTTCTCCAACAAGATTCATGTCCACATCTTCAGGATATGTTTGGCATAAAGCACTAACTCCTTCACGAATCTCTTTTTCTGTAGCTTCTAATTTGGTTAAGAATGAAAACTTTTTCGCAGCATCATTGTATTCTGAGGCCCTCTGTGCCAGACTTGACTACAATGCATCTATCACTGGAATAAATGTTTTGATTCTGAAATTGTCTCTTGGCTCAAGGTTCTCTAGAGCATCATCTTCATCATCATGGATACGCCTTCCTCTATATCTGATTTTCATGTAATCAACATCAGGAAATTTTTCCTTTGCTTTTTTTTTCAAAATGATCAAACATATCCCTGGAACCTTTAACAAAATCCGCAAATGAAGCGTATATACTATAATTTCCTACATACATCTAGACTAATGTGGGGGTCTTGCACTGATTGACTAGCCTTGAGAAATTCATCCAGCAAGTATCTCCACAAGTACAACATTACCATAAATTCAAACTCCTCCATTTTATTCAAAATGTTTATGGCTTGATTTCTTGCTTCGTCTTTCTCTGTAATGCAGAAATTATTCCATCATAACTATCAAGTATTGCACTTGTGGCCATTGAATGTGTTTACCATCTAGTCTTAGACAAAGACTTTGGAACTTTTGAATCATATTTGAAGAATGACAACAGTACTGCCCATCTATGTGTAGATGATGAAAAAAAAAATTATTTCTTGAACAATTCCAAAAAAATTTACTGCATCTAAACAACAGTCAACTGCTTCTCTACCAACGAGATTCAGGGAATGACCAAAACATGGAATATACATAGCATACTTGTCAATCTTCAATATTATCAATATATATATATTACATATTGGCAGCATTATCATATGACTGGCCTCAACACTTACTAAAATCTATTTTGCATTCACTTGTAAAGTAGTTGTGCACCATCTTAGCCATACTTTCTCCTGTGTGGCTACCCATCTCAAGGAAAGTTAGAAAACGTTCAATAGAGACCCCATCATCTGGTGAACATACCTCACAATAACAGTGAGCTGATCAATATGGGACCGTCTGGAGTGGAATCTACAGATAGACTGAAGTACCCTGCAGTTCTTAAATCATCTTTATACTTAAGCCATTAAATGTGATTTTGCCTTAATGTAATCGAATATTAAGTCACAACCTTAATTCAGTTGCATAAGCGAAAATACAATGAAGAAAACAATACCAATTATAATCGTTGTCATTTTGCCAATGAAAAAGTTTAATATTGTTGAAAATATTTGCGAAAAATGCTGCTTTTTTAATTAATCAAAGTCATAGGCCTAAAATGAAAAATAGTAAATTATTTAGGCCAATGGCAGCATTTAAATATATTTTTATAGTTTTGAAGGCCTTAACATCTTTGTTCTTCTTTTAAAAAGGGGGCCATTCATGTTAAACAAGCTAAATAGTAGAAACCAGAGCTGTATTGAGGATTGTGGATCCCAGTTCCCGAATTTATGTGGGGGCTCCTCGTGGCCTCGCACTGCCTTCAGAAAAGTGCCATTCATTCATGTTACATTCTGTAAAATCATAAATTTTATGTCGCGCTTAATTTGTTGGACTGGAGCGCTTAAAATTATAAGGGAATAAATGAATTTTATTTTAAATTTTCACCGAAAGAATGGGGATGTTACTAAAAAATTTCTTTTTGTGATTTGTGGGGGCCTCTTTTCTGTGGGGGCCCCTGTTCCAATGGAACATGTGGAGCATGTCTAAATACGCCACTGGTAAAAATTTAGAGATGTCAAGTGCTATCGATAATAGATGTATCGGTATCCACGATCGAAAACAAATGCTAAATAGAAAAAACTAAAACACGTTATTTTTAAAACTACACAATTGTATCTTATTTTAAACCTTTTAAAAAAAATGGGTAAAGAGTATGGGACGTTCCGGACGTGCAGCATTTGGACAAATAAAGCTGCAGTATATTTAAGTATATATGACAAATGACAATTGCTCACTCGGACAATTTTTTAATGGGGGGCCCCCAAAACAGTGGGGGCCCTAAGCTATAGCTTGTCTAGCTTATAGGTAAATCCGGCCCTGGATGAGGGAGCTTATCCCCGCATCCGCCCCGGCTGTGCCAGCCATTGAAACCCTATAGGGCCTATAACTATAATATATTGGGCCTACAACTTACTCACCGAGAGAAGTGAATTTTTTTTTTCTGACACATTGCATATAATTATAATCATAAAGTAAAGAAAAAGATCTAATACCATGTAGGCCTATCAATGCCATTCAAAAAAGAAGTATAATTTATTGATCTACGGATCTGTACAAGCATAAGAAATACGATAAGTGTCTTTATAATGTTTTTTTATAACATAATTATGTAGACATAGGTAGGTCTTGCTTTTCCCAGCTCATACTTTTAGCATTATTATTTATTTATAATGCGTTTTGTATTTAGTACGGTACTAAAAAGCGAAACCTAAACTTTGAAGTTGTTTCTTTATTTTTAGATACAAAAGAGAGACAACAACAAAAAAAAACTTGAATAAAATAATATATAATAATATAAAAATACATACATATTAAACTCCTGGAGGAACATTTTGGAAATTAAAAAAAAAAGGTTATATTAGTCTAGATTTAGTTTATATGTCAACTACATTGGCCTACTATATTACCCTATTACTATATTATAAGATGTATAAGTATAAATATTGATGGTAATAGTTTTTAATATTTTTATGCCATTTGGGATTTGAAAAATAATAACATAATCTTCCTACGCGAAATCAACTATTTATTTTAGACGAATTTATGTTCCAGCAAGGAAAAGAATATAGCCTATAATATGTAAAAACTACATATTAATATTGGCAATTAATGTGAGTGTAAGAAATATAGCTCTAAACATGTTAACAATTTAATAAACAAATTAGGCTACTTTGCCGCTACTATCAAAATAAGGCCGCTGGCTGATATTATATTATAATTATAATGATTCATACTCAACTCGTCACTCATAGTACTAATAGTAGGGATGTGACAATTCCGACTTTTGCCGAGTGCCGACGCGTCGTAAAAGTTGCTTCCGACTTTTTATGGACTTAGCGACACTGGTACTAATTGAATAGAATTTGCATAAAACTCATAGTCATAACTCATAATCATAATCATTAGGGGCCTACATAGTAACTCATACTCATACACTCATACTGATAAAACTGTAAAAATAGCCTACGCCTACAGTAAAAACTGTTAACTAGGGTTAACTGATAATAATTGGTCACACGTTACCCATAATATATAATTAATTAAGGTAACACAAACCTAAGAGTTAAGCTTAATAAAAAATAACTTATATTACTTAGCCTAAGTCTTAGGCTATATAAATATAATATATTTAAATAGTTTAATATTAATAGCTATGCTATGACTAGTATGACTCTATTCTATGACTATGAGTCACTATGACTATGACACTAAGTCATAGTCAATTATGTATTATTATTATAACTGTTTGTGTTAGTGTTAGCCGTTAGGATAGCCTATAGACACTATAGTATAACTTAGTATAAGTATAAGCAAGTCTTATTTATAGCGTATAACTTATAGGGCCTACTTATAGCCTACATAATAATGGTACATTCGTTTAAGTGGGAAACTGGAAGGTTGTGAGTATTAATAAGTGAAAATAGTGATCCGTGTTCTGACACTGTGCATTTTAAAACTGTTGGTTTTATCGATGCGTCATTAGCAACCCTGCAATTATAGTTTTTTTTAAAGATTTGTTAAAATTATAAATAATGAAAAATACGGCTAAACTTTGGTTGAACTGCCTCACGGAATTTTTCTAAGTAAGATCTTTTTATCCTGAATACGAAAATCGAGGTTTTATTGAGCGGCTCCATTTTTGTAATGTAGAAAAAAATTTCAAATGTTGAAAATTTGGATTTTTTAATTAAAAAATATTACCTCCCTTTTGAAATTGAGTGTTGTAAATTTAACATGAGTTACCTCCTTTGGAAATTGTGTTACGTCCATTTGGTTTGTTTATTTTGTTCTTTTTTTTTCACACTGCATGTACTGCACGCTTCTTGGACCAGATTTTTGAGCCAGTATCGGTTAGTTTCTAAGCTTTCTAAGTATTTGTTAATGATTAGTATCGGTTAGGTTAATAGGATAGGGAGAGCCTTGTAGTTTTTTTATTTGGCTGTAGAAAGTCAAACTGGCCATATCTTGGGACAGGAAGTAGTCTACAATAGCACATGGTGAAGAGACAAGGTGTTCTCAACAAGTAGGAAGAAAGAACAATAGGATTTTGTGTTATTTCATAGGAAATACAGTAAGAATAATTTTTTTTTTGTATTCATTTCGTGCTATTTCGCCCCTTTTCCCTTTTCGGTATCGGTTCTAAGAAATTCCGACTTAATATTATAATGTTTAAAGATAAAAATCACTTATCTATATGAGTTGAAAACCCGTAACTAAGTTGTCGTCCATTAATTACCTCAACAAAATAGGGGAAGGGGGTCTGAAAAAGTTTGACAATTGTTGAGGTTATGTCAAGAAAAGTTGACGTCAACAATTTTACTTTTATTACATAAATAATGATACAAATTTATTACAAAATTCTACATATTATATTTGTGGAATTACTTGCTGGATGGAATTCACAAGACTATAGTCAATCGCTGTAAGACCCCCAAATTAGTCTAGATGTATGTAGGAAATTGTATGCTTCACTTTCGCATTTTGTTAATGGTTACAGGGTTATTTTCGAACATTGTACCAAAAGCTCATTAGTGAAACGTTAAAGTTAAATTAGAAAAGATTAGGCTAAATATTTTTCTATGAAAAGAACAATAGTAAACAAAAAGAAAAAAACTAATGTTAAAATCCTCGGATTGGAAAAAAATGTGGGAGGGGCGAGTTGGGGGGGGGGGTGGTAGGAACCACATATTACATTCGTGGCTACACCTATGAGAGTTAGGCCTATAGTCAATTTGAAATCTTTTAAATAAGTTTTAAAATGTATTATAATTAATTATAGTATATGGACCTTTCCGTTTCAAATCTATTTAAACATAAAATCCAGCATCTAAAATGTTGTTATTTGTTATGGGGGGGGGGGGGACAAATTGTTGACATAATTATATGGGGGGGGGGGGGTTCTGAAACTTTGACATTTGTTAACAAGGGGAGGGGGGGGGGAGCTAAAAATCGCCTAAAAATTGTTGACGTAATTAACAGTAACTCTTCTATATTTTATGTTAATTTTCAACGTCGTCAAGAAAGATGTAATTAACGCACATAATACATATTATATAGATAAGTGACAAAATATTATGCAAAAAAGCACCAATTCCTAAATGGGAAAAGATCCTACTTAGAATTTCCCAATTTCCCAGTTTCCCACTTAAACGAATGTACCATAAGTCCTATAACTTATATTTATATTATATTTAATAACTATGACTAGAATGACTATGACTATGAGTCTCTATCACTAAAGTATGTAACACTATGTTAAGTATATTTATTATCTTATACATTACAGAGTGACAGAGGCTCATTTTATAAAGAAGATTATTGCATCCTACGCTGCAGGCTATGCTCATCCGTTGTCCGAGTCTAGTCTTGCATTTTTATTATGATAAGTTATGATAAGTTATAATATGTTAGGGCCTACTGGTTTTCCTGGTTTGTTCAGGCAACCCATTCCATGCCGAATGCCACTCGGGAAGAAAGAGTACTTATACTTTATATGCATTTATATGCGGAAGTGTCTATTTGTACACCCGTGTACGGATAGCACACTTCACATCGGAGTGTGCTATTCGTACACGGCATGCGCACTGATAATTAAACTCGACTAACATTTATTTTGCGCATTTTAAAATATTTGACTGCACATCTTAAATATATAGACTGCTGTTTTTAACGAAGTATTCCTGGCCTAGTGGTTAGAACGGTGCGCTGTTGTAGCTTCAAAATGGAGCAAGTAGACTTTTAAACATTAAAAAATGGGCATCCAAATGTGCCCATTTGCGGAAAAAATCTGGAAGGAAACTACTTAGGAAAGTCATCTGCTATTCTCAACTGCTTGGCATTCGCTCTTTTACTTTCAGCTTTTGGTTCAACTTACACCTGTGAACAGATTTTATCGCGCATCAAAGCTGTTTTAGTTTTAAGCATACAAAGAGGTCACCAGCACTTGACCGCTCATTAATTGATACAGACTAATTACATTTAAACGAGTTTTTTTGCTCATCTTCTTTCATTGAACATAAATATAATTAATTCTAAAACAAATTTATTTGTATTATTAATTTAGAAATATAAGAGACTTATTTAATAGCACTATATTATGTAATTTCTGTAATTATTAATGTTTAAAATATAAACTCCTTAAATGGACAAACATGTAATAATGTAATGCAGGAAATGTTTATTTACAACTTTTGAACGTAAATTATTTTAATACTCTAATAATAAAATCTTGTTATGAATACCATAATGTTGAATGTGTTCAAATAAAGAAATAATAATTAGTCAGTAATATTTGTTTTATTACAAAACAAAACTTGATTGGTATCACTATCCATCCTACACACATGTCCCAACCATCTGAGCCGGCGTTGGCGGATCAGAGTAGGCATGCTTAGCATCCCAGCCTGCTGCAGCACCTCGTTGTTCGTGACATGGTCCTGCCAGGAGATTCTGAGTGTGCGTCGGAGGCAGCGCATGTGAAAAGCACTCAATCTCCTATCTTGTCTAGAGTAAAGGGTCTAGAGATAGGTTGCTAGTGATGGTGGAGCCAAGGTATGTGTAATGCTCCAGAGTCCCAAGTTCGCTGTCGTTGATGGTAATTTTGGGAGAATCAGCTTCCTGGGCCATTACATTTGTATTTTTTAGGCTGATAGTGAGGCCAAAGTCGCTAGCGGCCTTGGCAAAGCGGTCCATTAGGCTTTGCAGTTCCGCCTCTGTGTGTGCGGCTAAGGCAGCGTCATCTGCAAAAAGCATGTCCCTAATCACGGTCTCCCGTATCTTCCTCTTAGACTTAAGCCTGGCCAGGTTGAATAGTTTACCATCAGAAGGGGTGTGTAGATAAACCCCCTCGGTTGAAGTTCCAAAGGCATGTCTCAACAGGCTGGCAAAAAAGATGCCAAAGAGTGTTTGGGCAAGTACACAACCCTGTTTGACTCCACTGAGGATGTCAAATGCGGCCGAAGTTGACCCGTCATACTCCACTGTGCCTTTAAATTACTTTAATTCCATCATGAAATGACTGTATTATCTTCAGCAGTTTTGGTGGGCAGCCAAACTTTGCCATGACTGTAAAGAGTCCATGCTGACCAGGTCGAAAGCCTTTGTCAGATCTATGAAAGCCAGATAGAGGGGCATGTGTTGCACTGGGCACTTTTCTTGGAGTTGTCTTAGTGAGAAGATCATATCGATTGTGGACCTTTCTCCTCGGAATCCGCACTGTGATTCGGGATACACTCTCTCAGCGAGCATTTGCAGTTTTTTAAGGACAACACGAGCAAAGACCTTCCCCACAATACTGATGAGGGAAATGCCCTATGTAATTATTACAGTCACTTCTATCTCCCTTATTTTTATACAGGGTAATTATGTTGGCATTTCTCATGTCCTCGGGTACTTCTCCTTCTTCCCAGCACTGGCAGAGAAGACCTTGCAGGTGCTCCATTAATACGTTGCTGCCACACTTGATGACCGCTGGTGGGATACCGTCTTGACTGGAACCTTTGCTATTGGTAATCTCTCGATAGCTTCTGGTAGCTCTGCCAGGGTAGGTATATCATCCAGTTCTGCCATGAGGGGAGATTTTGGATATCATCGATGGCCTCTTGTGTGATGTGGTTTTGCCTGGAGTACAATTCTGAGTAGTGTTCTACCCATCTGTCCATCTGTTCGCTCTTGTCATGAATTATCACGCTTGTTGAAGACTTCAGTGGGACTGTGACCTTCTTTGTAGGACCTATGGACTTTTTTATGCCATCGTACATGCCTTTTATGTTTCCAGTGTCAGCCGATAGTTGAATGCTCTGGCCAATAGTCATTTGCGCACTGCCTTGCTAGCCTATGAACACTGCTCCTGGCTGATCTATATGCCTGAAGTGTCTGTTGATTGGGGGAATGCTTGTATTTTTTATGAGCACTTCGTCTTTCTTCAATGGCTGGGGTGAGCATGGCGGTGTTGGCCTCGAACCAGTCATTATTGTTTATCTTTTTTCTTCCAAAGACCTGCATGGCTGTGCTGTGTATTGTTTCTCTGAGGTAGTCCCACTTTTCTTTGGCGCTCAAGCCAGGGAGATCAGTGTCTAGTGAGTTCGATAGAGCCTGCGTGAACTCTGTTTTCCTTTCTGGGTGATATGTCTTGATCACATTAATGTTGGGCTCTGCCTTCTGGCCTGGATCGGTGAATTTTCTCGGGCAGCAATCTCATCTTGCAACACACCAGTGAGTGGTCAGTGTCGCAGTCTGCACTATGGAAGGTGCGAGTGAGAAGAACCTGCTTCATTGCGGAACGCCTGGTGATGATCAGGTCCAGCTGGTGCCAGTGTTTAGAGCGGGGATGTCTCCATGATACCCTATGCTGGGGTTTTGTCTGAAAGAAAGTGTTGGTGATGCATAGATCATGATAAGAACACAGTTCCATGAGTCTCTGTCCGTTCTCGTTCATTTTTCCCGTGCCGAATCTTCCCAAACAGGAGGGCCATAAAACGTAGTCAGCACCCACCCTATCATTGAAGTTGTCCAATAATATCAAATGCTCATCTTTGGGGATTGTGCCTAGCATAGAGTCCAGCTGGTCATAGAACTCATCTTTGGTGTGCGTGGTGGCGCTGAGAGTTGGTGCGTATGCACTGATTAGGTTGGCGGGCCCTGTTGAGGTGTGGATTCGGAGTGAAAGTAGTCTTTCAGTTCCCTGTTGGCAGGGTACTATCATCCCCAGGAGGGAGTTCCGGACAGCGAATCCAACGACGTATTCTCTGACTTCTTCCACACTTTTACCTTGCCAGAAAAACGTAAAGTATTTTTCTCTTAGGGACCCGGAACATGACAGTCGACGTGTCTCTTGTAAAGTAGCGATGTCGACCCGTAGCCTTACGAGTTCGTCGTTGATGACTGATGTTTTCCGAGAATCGCTGATATCTTGAAGGTTGTCTGACAGTCCGGGAGTCAGTGTCCGTACATCCCAGCTCCCCAGTTTAAGGATTGGGGTTTTTCTATTTGTTTTTATTTTATTGCTTGGTGCATGAGTTGCAGTCCACTTGTCGGGCATGAGCGTGCCCTAAGCCCTACGCACCCAGTAAGGCAGGCAAACTGTGGCGCGACAACACCTAATTGACTGGGGGCTGCCCAGCTTGAGGCGGGCGGTAGCTGTCCAATGAGACATTGTCATATCTCCCACCGTCGGAAGCAGTCCCTGGCGCCAGCTCTACGCCAATTGAGCGGGTGGCTTATAACCGGTAACTACTGCTTCCCGTGTTGTGTCGACGCTGTGAGGCGAAGCTGGAGTGTCCTCTCCAGGGCACAGGCCTGGGCAGGTGATAAAGAGAATAAGCTGTTGCCCATGCAGCAGACTCTCTCTCTCTCAACTAAACTGATGGGCCCAAAGCCAGTACAACTTGGCATCAGCTGCGTCGCAGGAATTGCCAGAGAGACGTTGCAGGCAACACCAGACTGCCTTAGGGATTCCGGCTCCTGATTTGTGATCGAGGTTTACTCCCCTAGCCTTTCTCAGGAATGAGTGTGGCCGCAAGGCAGCGGAGGTTTGTAGTCAAGAGTTGTACTTCTCCTAGATGAGCAACCAACCACGGCTGACGAGCCCCATCTGCCCGAAGCAACTGGTTTTTAGGCGCCAGTGGTCCGCCTTTCACCCCTTTCTCCTGTTAGGAACGGGCTTCGCCGAACTTATTTGCAAGTCACTCGTGAAGGCCAGGAGCTGGATTCGGTTGTCAGAGGCAATTAGAGACGCCAGCTATTGGAGCATTTCATGAGATGAGGGAGCTTATCCCTGCATCCGCCCCGGCTGTGCCAGCCATTGAAACCCTATAGGGCCTATAACTATAACTATAATATATTGGGTCTACAACTTACTAACCGAGAGAAGCGAATTTTTTTTTTCTGACACATTGCATATAATTATAATCATAAAGTAAAGAAAAAGATCTAATACCATGTAGGCCTTTCAATGCCATTCAAAATAGAAGTATAATTTATTGATCTACGGATCTGTACAAGCATAAGAAATACGATAAGTGTCTTTATAATGTTTTTTTATAACATAATTATGTAGACATAGGTAGGTCTTGCTTTTCCCAGCTCATACTTTTAGCATTATTATTAATTTTTAATGCGTTTTGTATTTAGTACGGTACTAAAAAGCGAAACCTAAACTTTAAAGTTGTTTCTTTATTTTTAGATACAAAAGAGAGACAACAACAAAAAAAAACTTTAATAAAATAATATATAATAATATAAATACATACATATTAAACTCCTGGAGGAACATTTTGGAAATTAAAAAAAAAGGTTATATTAGTCTAGATTTAGTTTATATGTCAACTACATTGGCCTACTATATTACTATTACTATATTATACGATGTATAAATGTTGATGGTAATAGTTTTTAATATTTTTATGCCATTTGAAAAATAATAACCTAATCTTCCTACGCGAAATCAACTATTTATTTTAGACGAATTTATGTTCCAGCATGGAAAAGAATATATAATATGTAAAAACTACATATTAATATTGGCAATTAATGTGAGTGTAAGAAATATTGCTCTAAACATGTTAACAATAAACAAATAGGCTACTTTGCCGCTACTATCAATAAGGCCGCTGGCTGATATTATTATAATTATAATGAATAATGATTCATACTATTCATACTGAATCATACTCGTCACTCATAAAGTCATAAGTCATAACTGAGTCATAACTCATAATTCATAATCATAATCATTAGTAACTCATACTCATACACTCATACTGATAAAACTGTAAAAATAGCCTACGTCTACAGTCTACAGTAAAAACTGTTAACTAGGGTTAACTGATAATAATTGGTCACACGTTACCCATAATTTATAATTAATTAAGGTAACACAAACCTAAGAGTTAAGCTTAATAAAAAATAACTTATATTACTTAGGCTATATAAATATAATATGTTTAAATAGTTTAATATTAATAGCTATGCTATGACTAGTATGACTCTATTCTATGACTATGAGTCACTATGACGTCTATGACACTAAGTCATAGTCAATTATGTATTATTATTATAACTGTTAGTGTTAGCCGTTAGGATAGCCTATAGACACTATAGTATAAGTATAAGCAAGTCTTATTTATAGCGTATAACTTATACTTATAGCCTACATAATAATGGTACATTCGTTTAAGTGTAAAACTGGAAGGTTGTGAGTATTAATAAGTAAAAATAGTGATCCGTGTTCTGACACTGTGCATTTTAAAACTGTTGGTTTTATCGATGCGTCATTAGCAACCCTGCAATTATAGTTTTTTTAAAGATTTGTTAAAATTATAAATAATGAAAAATACGGTTAAACTTTGGTTAAACTGCCTCACAGAATTTTTCTAAGTAAGATCTTTTTATCCTGAATACGAAAATTGAGGTTTTATTGAGCGGTTCCATTTTTGTAATGTAGAAAAAAAATTCAAATGTTGAAAATTTAGATTTTTTAATTAAAAAATATTACCTCCCTTTTGAAATTGAGTGTTGTAAATTTAACAGGAGTTACCTCCTTTGGAAATTGTGTTACGTCCCTTTGGTTTGTTTCTTTTTTTCTTTTTTAATCACACTGCATGTACTGCACGCTTCTTGGACCAGATTTTTGAGCCAGTATCGGTTAGTTTCTAAGCTTTCTAAGTATTTGTTAATGATTAGTATCGGTTAGGTTAATAATAATAGGATAGGGAGAGCCTTCTAGTTTTTTTATTTGGCTGTAGAAAGTCAAACTGGCCATATCTTGGGACAGGAAGTAGTCTACAATAGCACATGGTGAAGAGACAAGGTGTTCTCAACAAGTAGGAAGAAAGAACAATAGGATTTTGTGTCTTTTTGTGTTATTTCATAGGAAATACAGTAAGAATAATTTTTTTTTTGTATTCATTTTGTGCTATTTCGCCCCTTTTCCCTTTTCGGTATCGGTTCTAAGAAATTCCGACTTAATATTATAATGTTTAAAGATAAAAATCACTTATCTATATGAGTTGAAAACCCGTAACTAAGTTGTCGTCCATTAATTACCTCAACAAAATAGGGGAAGGGGGTCTCAAAAAGTTTGACAATTGTTGAGGTTATGTCAAGAAAAGTTGACGTCAACAATTTTACTTTTATTACATAAATAATGATACAAATTTATTACAAAATTCTACATATTATATTTGTGGAATTACTTGCTGGATGGAATTCACAAGACTATAGTCAATCGCTGTAAGACCCCCAAATTAGTCTAGATGTATGTATGTAGATGTATGTAGGAAATTGTATGCTTCACTTTCGCATTTTGTTAATGGTTACAGGGTTATGTTCGAACATTGTACCAAAAGCTCATTAGTGAAACGTTAAATTAGAAAAGATTAGGCTAAATATTTTTCTATGAAAAGAACAATAGTAAACAAAAAGAAAAAAACTAATGTTAAAATTCTCGGATTGGAAAAAAATGTGGGAGGGGCGAGTTAGGGGGGGGGGGATGGTAGGAACCACATATTACATCCCTTTCGTGGCTACGCCTATGAGAGTTAGGCCTATAGTCAATTTGAAATTTTTAAATAAGTTTTAAAATGTATTATAATTAATTATAGTATATGGACCTTTCCGTTTCAAATCTATTTTAAACATAAAATCCAGCATCTAAAATGTTGTTATTTGTTATGGGGGGGGGACCAATTGTTGACATAATTATATGGGGGGGGGGTTCTGAAACTTTGACATTTGTTAACAAGGGGAGGGGGGGAGCTAAAAATCGCCTAAAAATTGTTGACGTAATTAACAGTAACTCTTCTATATTTTATGTTAATTTTCAACGTCGTCAAGAAAGATGTAATTAACGCACATAATACATATTATATAGATAAGTGACAAAATATTATGCAAAAAAGCACCAATTCCTAAATGGGAAAAGATCCTACTCGGAATTTCCCAATTTTCCAGTTTCCCACTTAAACGAATGTACCATAAGTCCTATAACTTATATTTATATTATATTTAATAACTATGACTAGAATGACTATGACTATGAGTCTCTATCACTAAAGTATGTAACAGTATGTTAAGTATATTTATTATCTTATACATTACAGAGTGACAGAGGCTCATTTTATAAAGAAGATTATTGCGTCCTACGCTGCAGGCTATGCTCATCCGTTGTCCGAGTCTAGTCTTGCATTTTTATTTATGATAAGTTATAATATGTTAGGGCCTACTGGTTTTCCTGGTTTGTTCAGGCAACCCATTCCATGCCGAATGCCACTCGGGAAGAAAGAGTACTTACACTTTACATGCATTTATATGCGGAAGTGTCTATTTGTACACCCGTGTAGGGATAGCACACTTCGCATCGGAGTGTGCTATTCGTACACGGCATGCTCACTGATAATTAAACTCGACTGGCATTTCTTTTGCGCATTTTAAAATATTTCACTGCACATCTTAAATATATAGACTTCTGTTTTTAACGAAGTATTCCTGGCCTAGTGGTTAGAACGGTGCGCTGTTGTAAGAGGGAAGAGGTTCTACCCTGCGGTCAGCCGTTGTTAATTTTTTTTTCAATTCAATTATAGTATATCCAGTTGAACATGAATGTTTTTTTTTTAATTTACTCTTTTCTAATATTGTTAGTCCTGGTTAAACTTGTAGTTTTGTTAAGTTAATTTCTTTGGCTTTTCTTTATGTATCATAATGTAATCCTATCCTTATACTTATAGATAGGCCTACCTTTGCTTATAAATGATAATATATGTAGGCCTATATATATATGGCATCCTTCCCCTCTCAAGGGATGAGGGCACAGTCTCCCTTTTCTCTGCCTCTTGCCTTTCTCCTGGCTTGTTTCTCTTCACTTCTTTCTGTGAGGGTGGCTTCTGCAGCTTGAGTCCCCTCGCGCACCTTGGACCGCCAGGAGGTGCGATCCTCAGCAAGGCTTTCCGACGTTTTGGGCTCAATGCGTGCCAGTGACAAGTCTTTTTTGCAAACCTCTCTTTCTTAGGCCTATATATATATATATTATATATACCGGTATGTATTTATGATAGTATAGACATAAGTAATTTTTGTGTGGAATTGCCACAGATGTTTATTATTGATGAATTGCAGGGTGTTTAAATTGTGTGGAAATTGCAGTAGGGCATATATGTCTATTATTACAGTGCTATTTTAAAAAATAGAATGAAAAAATTTGTGTCTGAATTATAGCTTTTAAAAAAATGTTGTTTTTTTTTAAAATTCTGAAGGATATCTCATTTGTTTCATTCTAGGAAATCTCACCACATAAATGAGGAAAACAAGAATGGATGGCTGTTTGTTGAGCTGATGAGGAAACGACTTGCCAGGCTAATAAGCCTTTTTAATATTCACTTAGTAATTCTGAAGAGAACTAAAAGAACAGCCTCACATATGGTATATATGGAGATAAGGAATTCTCAAAGCAGAAATTCAAGGCAAAAAATCATTTACTATTGTGTTTATTTTTACAGAGGTCAACTGACCAAAACAAAAGACATGTTTGAGATACATAAATATTGAAACTATTTACTCCAAGTTCTTTTTGTTTTTGGAAGATCAATCAAAGAGACCGCAATCCTTATTTAATAGTTTCAAAGAAAATAAGACATTTTCTCAAATTGTCTTTTACAAATACACCTGATGGATTTATATTTATGATAAACCAAAGTAAACAATTTTCTGATGCATCTGTTTATAACTTAACTAGTACAGGGTTATTGCCTAAAAATGGCAGGTATACTACATTTTTTAAAGAAAAAAACACTTTTCTTTTATCTCACTTTAAAGTGTCAGAAATGAAGCACAGAAGGAATTATAGTCATAGCAACATATAACATAGGATTTGGAACAAACACCTGTTGGATGTGACATATGATGTGGAGTATATTTTCACATTGTAAATTATAAAAATATATTGAAGAATGAATTCACAGGAACAGACCTTTAAATGTTTGATTTGTAATGAAAACCTTTTTGCTTTAAATTTTTTAGAAAACCACTTGTGGAATCATACAGGTGAAAAACTATTTAAATGTGACATATGTTGTAAAAAGTTTTTTTGGAGCGTTTACTTAAAAGAACATCAAAGACGTCATTTAGTGCAACTCCCATTTGACTGTTTGATTTGTAATAAAAAATTCAAAGCCTTACGCGGTTTAAAGATTCACATGTGGATTCATACTGATGAAAAGCCATTTAAATGTAACATTTGTAGTAAACAATTTTCTCAAAGTGGACATTTTAAAGAACATTACAGAAGTCATTTAGTGCAACTCCTGTTTCACTGTTTGATTTGTAATAAAAAATTCAAAGTCTTCCACTCTTTAAAGATTCACTTGTGGAACCATACTGATGAAAAGCCATTTAAATGTGACATCTGTTGTAAACAATTTTCTAGAAAAAATAACTTAGAAATACACCAAAGAATACATTCTGGAGAAAAGCCTTTTACTTTTAAATGTGAAATTTGTAGGAAACAATTTTTTCATAGTGGAAATTTAAAAATACACCAAAGAATACATTCTGGAGAAAAGCCTTTTAAATGTGACATTTGTAGTAAACAATTTTCTCAAAGTGTAAATTTAAAAATGCACCAAAGAATACATTCTGGAGAAAAGCCATACAAATGTGACATTTGTAGTAAACAATTTTCTGATGGTAGAAATTTAAATATACATCAAAGAACACATTCTGGAGAAAAGCCTTTTAAATGTGACATTTGTAGTAAACAATTTTCTCGAAGTGGAAATTTAAAAAAACACCAAAGAATACATTCTGGAGAAAAGCCATTCAAATGTGACATTTGTAGTAAACAATTTTCTGAAAATGGACATTTAAAAATGCACCAAACAATACATTCTGGTGAAAAGCCTTTCAAATGTGACATTTGTAGTAAACAATTTTCTCATATTGGATATTTTAAAATTCATCAAAGAACACATTCTGGAGAAAAGCCTTTTAAATGTGACATTTGTAGTAAACCCTTTTCTCATAGTGGACATTTAAAACAACACCAAAGAATACATTCTGGAGAAAAGCCAAACAAAAGTGACATTTGTAGTACATAATTTTCTCAACGTGGAAGTTTAAAAACACACCAAAAAATACATTCTGAAGAAAAAGTACATCAAAGAAGTCATTCAGTGCAACTCCCGTTTCACTGTTTGATTTGTAATAAGAAATTCAATGCATTATACTGTTTAAAATACCACTTGTGGAATCATACTGGTGTAAAGCCATTGAAATGTGACATTTGTAGTAAACAATTTGCTCATAGAGGAGAGTTAAAAATACATAAAAAAACACATTCTGGAGAAAAACCTTTTAAATGTGACATTTGTAGTAAACATTTTTCTCAACGTCAAAGTTTAAAAGACCATCACAGAATACATTCTGGAGAAAAGCCATATAAATGTGACATTTGTAGTAAACAATTTGCTCTTACTCTTAGAGGAGGTTTAAAAATACACCAAAGAACACATTCTGGAGAAAAGCCTTTTTTTGTATTAACAATTTGCTCATAGAGGAGATTTTAAAAGACACCAAAGAAGAAAGCATTCTGGAGTCACTTAATCCCCAGACACTAAATCCTTTCTAAAGGAATATGTAGTGCATGGCTGTCCTTTTTAGCAGTTGTCTTATGGTAGACTTAAGGGCCCGCCGGCCCCCACCTATGATGATCTTTTGTACTAATTAGCAGATTATGAATTAGTCTGTGATATTCCAATTGATGATTTCTACGCTTGAAGATAAAAATTAAAACGGTCAAGGGGATAAAGTTTTGTCGCTTATCTCAGTAGGCCTGTTGTCCCTGTTATGTGATTGGTCCAGATGGCAGACAGACAGACAAGTCCAGATTTTACCCACTCAATATATGCACAGGCCTTTTTACCTCCGCATGTTTAGACTTTTGGATTTTCCATGTTCGCGTTTTGTGCACTTATTTATTGGACATTGTTCTACAATTTCTTTCGCCTTTGATAATCACTGCATCTTTGTGTTTTATTTGACTGTATGTGCATTCATATATATATATAGTTTATTTAGTCCGACATAGCCTTTAGATTAAAAAAGTCAGTGGAGTTCATCATAAGAAGTAAAGGAAGATCTATACTAGTTCATGACTGATATGAATTGTGGCTCAAGAGGAAGTCTTTAAACGGAAACATGAACTGGAGATATACCGGTAACAAACATCAATCACTCAAGTGTTCGGTAACATTAGTGACAGTCAGAGGTGAAATAATCAAGCAGCTATCTACATACAATCATGAATATAAGTTAATAAAACAAAGATAAGGCGACTGCAATGAGACTGGCTCAAATGCAGCAACTGTTGGTTCGCCGATGGCACTTTCAAAGATGTCCCAAGTTTATTCTATCAGCTCTACACAATTCAATTTCAATTTGCACAATGAGTGATCCCACCGGTGATGTACCGCCTGGTTCAGGACAAATCGGGTGCCACATATACGGTAATAGATTGTTGGATGCAGTTAGAGCACTTATACCTAATGCAGCTCCAGAGAGTATAGTTACAGACTTTGAGAAAGATGCGATGACTGCTTTTCGAGAAAAGTTTAGAACATGTAGAGTAATGGAGATTTTGTTACCTAAGTCAAGCGGTATTACGCAAAGTTACTGAATTGGTATGAGAAATGACTATGACGAAAACGATGAGTTACGTGGAATGATCAATGCCTACCAGCATTGGCCTATGTTCTTGAAGAAGACGTCAATTCCTTTGAATTGCTTGCAGATTCAATGCCACACTATGATCGTATGCCAGAGCTACTACTACTATCGTACTTCGAGCATACATGCGTATGTGGTCGCAGCGCGGTAGAGGAGATAATTATGCTTCAGTATAGTTACCTCCAGAAACTTGGAATAAATACATGGACGTCAACGACGGTGTTGCACGAACAAACAACGCTGTAGAGCATAGGTTCTCAACCTTTTTCGGCTTACCGCCCCCTTTTTAAAAAAATTCCGCTCATTGCCCCCCAACTTTTAAGTTTGCCATTTTCCATAGCACGCGAGAGACCTCCAAGAGGTGTTTTTTATTGATAAAAACAACAACATCCTAAATGAGGAAAACTGACGATGTTTCTGACACATTTCAGTGAGTTGAACTTGCATTTACAAGGACCACTGGAATGGATTTGCATTGAAACTGGACATACCTTGCCGTGAAATCAATTTCAAAACATTTAACTACATTTACATCCTAATGTTAAAGAATATATTAAGATTAAGATAGATAGTTGGGCTTTTTCAGAAGCACATTGAAGCACTCAAAGTGGAGTTTTCTAATCAAAGACTCTCTTAGTCTTTATCGCTCCCCGTGGAGCATAAGGCAGCAACAAAGTTCCGCCAGGCCTCCCTATCCTGGGCGAGCCATCGGATTTCGTGCCATGTTTTATTTGTGGCCTTTGCTTCCTCGTCCATTGTCCTCCTCCACGTTCCCATTGGCCTTCCCCTTCGTCTTTTTCCTGGTGGTGTCCATTTCAATGCGCTGCTTGGGAGCCTCATTTTGTCCATGCGGAGGATGTGACCCAGCCATCTCCATCTTCTTTTCATTATTTCATCGATAATGAAGCTTATTCCAGTTCTTTGGTGGACTTCGATGTTGGAGATGTGGTCCTCCCAGCCGATCCTTAGTATACGTCGGAGACATCTACCTTCAAACCCTCTAAGGCGGCCTTCAATTTTGGTATTGGTCTTCCAGGTCTCTGCAGCATAGAGAAGGACTGAGCGTACATTTGACTTGTATAGTTTCAGTTTTGTTCTTAGTTGCAGAGAGGATGATTTCCATATTTTCCCCAGTTTGTTGAAGGCCTGAGCTGCCATAGCTAGTCTGGTGGAGATTTCCATGTCTATGCTTCCATTAGCAGAGATGTAGCTGCCAAGGTATTTGAAGTTTTCAATCTCTTCCACCTCCACACCATTGGCACTTGTCCTCTTAGAGCTCTTTGTCTTAACTTTCATGATTTTTGTTTTCCCTGAGTTGATCTTTAAGCCAACACTTTTGGCTATTTGTTCTACTCTTGTTGTCTTCTCCTGGATATCTGGTTGAGAATGAGAGAGCAGAGCTAAGTCATCTGCAAAATCGCAGTCTTCTAGATAGGAAGTTAGTCCCCATACTAGGCCTCGAGGTTTATCTGCAGTAGCTCTCCTCATGACCCAGTCCATTACTATTAAGAAGATAACAGGTGATATCACACATCCTTGTCGGACACCTGTTTTCACCTGGAACCATTCACTCTGTTGGTTTTCATGGCGTACACAGCACTGGTTTCCAGTATAGATGTCTTTCAGGATGTTAATGACTTTGCCTGGGAATCCATATGATTCCAGAATTGTCCAAAGTGTTGGGTGGTGGATGCTATCGAAAGCCTTTTCAAAATCTATGTAGTTGATGTACAAAGAGGAGTTCCATTCCAATGACTGTTCCACTATGGTACGCAGGACAAAAATTTGATCATTGCATGATCTTCCAGCTCTGAAACCAGCTTGTTCTTCACGTAGGACTCTCTCTATTCCTGTTCTCATTCTCATCAGTAAGATTCTACAAAAGATTTTTCCTGTAACAGACAATAGGTTTATGCCTCTCCAATTCTCACAGAGGGTTAGGTCGCCTTTCTTGGGAACTTTGACAATAATCCCTCGTTTCTATGAGGTAGGTACATGTTCTTTGTCCCATATTTTATTAAAGAGTCCTATAAGTGTTTTTGCACACAGGGTTGGGCTGGACTTGAGCATGTCTGCCGTAACTCTATCCTCTCCTGGCGCCTTATTTCCTTTTGTCTGTTTAATGGCTTCTATTATTTCTTGTTCCATAATGGGCCCTTTAGACACTTCAATCTCAAAACCCGTGTCTGTGATGACAGCCTCTGTTTCTGGGTCCGGTCTATTCAGGATATCTTCAAAATGTTCTGCCCACCTCTGGAGCTGGTCTTTCTCTGTCGTCAGATTATTTCCATTTTTATCTTTAACAGTCGTCGATTTGCTCCTTAGACCTCCCGTAAGGGACTTAATAATTTTGTAGACTGTTTGGTTGTCGCCTTTATCAGCTGCTACTTGTGCCTCTAGTGCCATGTTGTCTATATAATCTCTTTTGTCTTGTCTTGCACTTTGCTTTACTCTAATGTTGAGTGTTTTGTAATCCTGTCTAGCTTCTGAATTTCTTTCTCCATTTTTGGTGAGCATTTTTCGCTTTGCCTCTTTCCTTTGTTCTATGAGGCTCCATGTGGCATCTGAAATCCATTCCTTTCTCTGTCTTGTTTTGTGTCCTAGTGTTGTTCTACTGGTTTCGGTGTATACATTTAAAATCTTATCGCAGTGTGTGTTAATGTCGTCCTCTAAAAGATTTTCTAGTAGGCTGAATCTATTCTGTAGTTCCAACACAAAACTGTTTTTTACTAGTGTATCTTTTAATTTGGAAGAGTCATAGAGTTGGTAACTAGTAGTTTTGGTAGCTTTCTTTAGTTTGAGTTTGAGTTTGCATAAGACAAGGTTATGGTCACTACCAATGTCAGCACCCCTAATCGCCTTGACATCTTTCATACTTCTTCTCCACTTTTGGTTGATGACAATATGGTCAATCTGATTCTTTGTCCTGTTGTCAGGAGAGGTCCAGGTGGCTTTATGAATATTCTTATGCTGGAAAACACTACCTCCTATAACCAGGCCATTCTCTAGGCATATATCAATGAGGCGTTGGCCATTGTTGTTTCTTTCCCCCATGGCTTCCTTGCCCATGCAATACTCATAACCACTGTTGTCACATCCTATCTTTGAATTTAGGTCTTCCATGATTATCATAATATCATGTCGAGGAGATTTATCTATCTGACTTTGCAGGTTATGATAGAACATGTCTTTTTCATCTTCTGTTGCTTGTTCTGTGGGCGCGTAGCACTGTATGACAGTAATCTTAGCATATGTTGAGAAAAATCTTGCTCTGATTATTCGGGAATCAATTGGCTCCCAGCTCAGCAGACTTTTCCTTGTCTGCTTGTCCATGATGTAACGGCTTGATCTAGGGGTATGGTTAGTAGATTACTTCTTAGGTATTCTCAAGTCAAACACATGGCTTTTCAATGAACAAAAACTCTTTAATTCAGTAAAAACAAGTACAAAACAACTGGAACACAACTGCACAGCTCGACGACTTAAAAAGTAAGCCAACAACCCCGTGTCCACTCGTGACACGTTTACACATTAGCCAGTCACTGGCCTCCACCAATGAACGTAGAGGTCAGCTATAAGGGATAGCTGGGGTAAAGAGGGCAAGGTTCGTAACACCCTATTATCCGGGGAGAAAAAAAAATATTTTTGTTAATCTTAAACTAAATATTTTTTTTTTTTTAATACAAATATCTCAAGGTACAGAAACAAAAGTATGTGACAATAATAGGGGTAAAACTTATGAGAACATAAGGAAGAAAGTGTGACATTATTAGTTAAACACAGCAGTGTAAAGATAACGCACAACTGCATAATAGTAGTATTAACTTAACAAAAAGAGAAAAACTCATCTTAACATAAACCATTTAGGTCAAAATAAAAGGGGCATAACTTTAAAAGTTATCAGTATTCTCCCTTGTCATTGTACAATAATAAATTCGGTGAAGCGTGAAAAAAACAATTTTTTTTTATACACACTGAAAATGACCGAGGTCAAAACAAAATGGGAAAAAATTAAAATACAGTAATACATTATCCAGATAAACTCTGGCAAGACAAGAAATATCATAGCTTAAGTCTAGATAGAAAACAAAAATCTCATTCTTCATTGAAAAATCAATACAATGCAATAATTTTCATTATTTGAAGGTTAACTCAACCCACGTTCATTTAATTCTGAACTAAACATCTTTTGTCATTGTCAATAACTTCATAACAATAAAAACGACAATCAACTCAAGCAACAATCAACTCAACCGACAATCAACTCAACCGACAATCAACTCAACCGCGGCGACACTTCCCGTATTGAAATTAAATTTCTTTCCATTCATAAAAATCATACTATCTCTGTAGCATAAGTTTTCCACTGTTCACTAGTGTATGCTTGACCCAATTACGGTCTCAGCTCTAGGACAGTTTAATTTTCAATTTCAAGCCTGCTGGCCGTCTTTCTAACTATACATTAGATAACTGTTGACCCCAATTCCTAGAATCAAACAATACTCTCCTTCTCTCTCTCTTTCTATCTCTCTATCAGTATCATTCTACTCTCTTTTCCTAATGCAAATTAACCACATCACCTCTTAAGGTAAAAAAAATCTCTACGCGACAATAAGTTGCGACTATTAATGAGCATTATAGATTTAATAAACTTACGACTATAATTATAGTATAATCAAAATTACATTCATGTATGTTAAATTTAAGAAATTAAACTTTGTAAGTGACAGAATGAAGCTAGTTTATAGAAAATTCATTTATAAATACAATTTCTATGATATCAGTGACATTTTCCTAATTGCGTCATCAATTTCTCTGCACACTCTTTTTTGTATACAACATAAATTCTTAGTTTAAACATTTCATCTTCATTAAGATATGAATATTATTCAAAATACTAGTCAATTTACTTAATCAACCAACAAAAAAAATAAAAAACAATGAGCATCCAACAACAACAAAATCTTGATATCAATTATTAAGTAATTACATCTTATAGACTTTAGAAAACTTAATAATTCTTTGGTAGCAGAAATAGCATAATGTTTTTTTCTTCAAACATAAGTTAACATAAGACAAATATGTGTAAGTGCTCAAGGTCTACCAATTTCCTTGTCATCAATACAATTCCCAATACAGTTTTAGTTACTGCATTTAGTTTGCGGTAATCAGTACAAAGCGGGCTGACTTATCTGCTTTTGGAACTATGAGACATGGTGAACTCCAATAGCTACAGCTTTGGGTGACGATATCATTATCTAACATGTATTGGATCTTTTTCTGAATAATAGCTAACTGGTTAGGGTTAACTCTATACAGGAGTTGTTTTATTGGAGAAACATTCTCATTCAAAATGACATCATGTTCTATCAAGTGTGTTCTAGTAGGAACATCATTGAATAACATAGGGTATTCTAGAATAATGGACTTGATGACATTGCTCTCTGACATTTTTAAATGTTTAGGTTTTTCATCAATGTTATCAAACACAGTGGAGTTATTTAGTTTACACCCGCTCAATTTATGGTCAGTTTCACAGTGTTGTTCGTCCGGCTCAACAACAATAGGTGACATGGGGTGAGTTGGAGGGGAATAGTTACCTTCTACCATTTCCCTACCCTCATAAGGTTTGATCATGTAGTTGACCTCACTGACCTTTGAATCTACTTCGTATGGACCGAAGTATTTAGCAGAAAGGGGGTGAGTGTTGGTGGGGAGAAATAACAACACTTTTTCCCCTGGCGCAAATGTGCGAACTCGTGATTTTTGTTCAAAAACAGTTTTCATTTTGCGCTGGGCTTGTTTTACATTGTCTCTAGCACATACAAAAGAATTGAACAAACGATTTTTAGACTTATCTACACAGTCAATGAGTCCTCTTTTCTCGGTTTGTTCATCTGTCCAGGCTTCTTTAAGCAGTTTTAAGGGACCTCTGACGGTGTGTTCAGGGCCCAAGGACTCTTGTATCGCTTCACGGGCAGCAAAGAGCACATATGGCACTCCTTTGTCCCTATCTTTCTGATGGTCATGGCAATAAGTTTTTAACATCGTCTTTAATGTTTGGTGGAAACGCTCTAGCGCTCCCTGGCTTTCTGGGTGGTATGCCGTTGACATTCTATGCTGTATCTTCAATCGATCTAGAACTTGTTGAAAAAGTTTAGAAGTAAAGTTGGTTCCTTGGTCGGTTTGCACCGATTTGGGTAGGCCATACCGGGTGAAAAACTCGGTTAACGCCTCTGCTATTTTCTCTGCGTTGATACTGCGAAGGGGCACCGCTTCTGGATACCTAGTTGCGGTACACATCATAGTCAGCAAGTATTGGTGACCTGATTTAGTTTTGGGAAGGGGTCCCACGCAGTCGATGATAATATGCGAGAAAGGTTCGCTAAAAGCAGGGATGGGCTGTAGTGGTGCAACTGGTACTGTCTTGTTCAGCTTGCCTATGAGTTGACATGATTCGCACGATTTATAGTAGGCGGTGACGTCACGTTTCAACCCAGGCCAATAAAAGTGGGGCAATATGCGTTGATATGTTTTGTTTATCCCCAAATGACCCGAAAAGGGCGAGTCATGCGCTACCCCAATAATGTCCTCTCGGTACCTCACCGGAACCACGATTTGCTCCACCACTCTCCAGTTATCCTCCGGCGCATCGCGAGGTCTCCAACTCCTCATCAGCATTCCACCACGTACAAAATATTGCACAGGGCCATCTCTGACGTCAGACTCAGCCACAACACTCTCACGCAGCTTTTCCAGCTCTGTATCTTTCTGTTGTTCTTGGATTAGTTGCTGCCTGGGAGATAACTTATCTCCTCCGCTGTCTACAGGTGGTTCTACCAACCTGGAAAAGAAGGTAGCTTCCAAGTCGATTTCGATCCGAGTATTGTCATTTTTGGCTGGTCCTCCAGGCGTCTTGTCCCTATTGTCTTGTTGATTCATGCCTCGGGTGATGGCATAAATAGGGTACAGTTCAGTATCTTCTACTTCTGTATTGTTGACTTCAGAATTTTGAGTCACAATCAGTTCAGGCTTTACACAGCCTTTTGCTAAGTCATTTCCAATTATGACAGAGATTCCGTCAAATGGAAGTGTAGGTTTATCTCCTACAATCACTGGACCGGAAATAAGTTCGGACTTAAGATGAATGCGTTGAAGCGGAACTTCCACATGTCGCATCTCAGTGTCTTTTATTAGTGCCTTTTGTCCAGTATATGTTTGTTCAGAGAGTGATAATTTACCCTCTAGACTCAGGGACATAGTTTCACCGGTATCCTTTAGGATTTTAACTGGTTTTTGTAGCTTAGTTTTATCTTCAGATGTAAATGGCGAAAATTCGTCAAGAGTTGAAGTTTCTATCTTCTTTTCAAATGAAGTTTCTATCTTTTTGTCAAATGAAGTTTCTATCTTCTTATCAGCACACTGGTTTACCTTACCAGGTTCTACCTTTGTTGTGCTTTCTCTATTATCTGAGATCGATATGCAGCCTTTAGATATAAAAGGTGACATTTCTTTCATTGAAGAACTTTCTGAGTTATTTTTCTTTCCTTCATCAGCACACTGGATAACCTTACACGTTTCTACCTTTGTATTAGGCTGACGATAGTAGGCTCCCATTTCGTGTTCTGTTTGCTGTGAATCGTTTATGTCGCCTTTAGTTATATAAGGTGACAATTCTATCATTGATGAACTTTCTGAGTTATTTTTCTTCCCTTCATCAGCACACTGGATAACCTTACACGTTTCTACCTTTGTATTAGGCTGACGATAGTAGGCTTCCATCACGTGTTCTATTTGCTGTGAATCTTTTCTTTTTTCCATAAACCAACAGTCTTCTAGTGTGTGACCTAGTTTATCACAGTTCTTACACACAGGCTTTGGCTTTGGCTGACCTTCAATCATATCATAAGCTCCCATTTTATGTTCTGAGTGCTTTGAAACTTTCTTTTTCAGAAACCAACAATCTTTTCGTGCGTGACCGATTTTATTACAATTTTGACACGCAGGCTGTAGTGTTATACTTTCACCTATCTCAGAAGCTCTGATTTCTTTGTATGGTTGTTTTAAACCTTTCTTGTTTGTTAACCAGCAGTCTCCTCGTGCGTGACCTACTTTTTTACAATGTTGACACACGATTTGTTGAGATGTCTCAGTGAGTTTTTTCTGCTGGGTAATTAGGTCGTCGGCGTTCTCTATTGTGGGTTTTCTAAACATCTCTCTATGACTTTTTGGTACAGATTCGTATCTTCTAATGATGGCTTCTTTGATATATTGGTAATCATCAAACTCTTCATCTTTCAATAAAACTATGACCTCTCGTGCTTTGCGGTTAGCGACTTTAGTGAGTCCTTGTCTGACGAGTACAGCCCACTTTTCTTTTGGGAACGGAAAGTCTGTGGCTACTCTTTCAAAACGGTCAAAATACTGGTCAACAGGTTCATTTTCATCGAATTTGGGAACGTAATTTATGTACCTGAAAATATCAAATATTTGAGTCTGTTTAGGAGCAGCTTCTTGTTTTACTTGGTTTTGTGTCATTCTTTCCTCTATAGCCAATTTGGCTAATCTTTCTTCCATTGCTAGTTTTTCTTTTTCCATTGCTAGTTTTTCTTTTTCCAACCTCTCCTTACTAGCTAGGTTTTCTTTTTCCAACCTCTCCTTACTAGCTAGTTCCAATTTTGCTAGTTCAATCTTGGCTAACTCCAGTTGAATATTACTTTCTTTGGAGGTGGGATAGTCTGCTATCGGTGACACATCTGACGTCAGTGGCAATTTCTTTTGCTTTATTAAACAATCGGCTATTTTTCCCACTAGGAGGGTTCTTGACGGTGTAACTTCCTCTACTTCTATGTCCAGCAAGCAGGCCACCTCCTTTAGTTTTGTCATCGACAATGTCTCTAGTCTTTCCATACTTGGTTCACTCAAGAACTCCATTATAATGTAATGTTAATGTTACTCACAGTTTTTCAGACTACTGCATCAACTGCTTTTCGGACGAGATCCCAATTGTAACGGCTTGATCTAGGGGTATGGTTAGTAGATTACTTCTTATGGATTCTCAAGTCAAACACATGGCTTTTCAATGAACAAAAACTCTTTAATTCAGTAAAAACAAGTACAAAACAACTGGAACACAACTGCACAGCTCGACGACTTAAAAAGTAAGCCAACAACCCCGTGTCCACTCGTGACACGTTTACACATTAGCCAGTCACTGGCCTCCACCAATGAACGTAGAGGTCAGCTATAAGGGATAGCTGGGGTAAAGAGGGCAAGGTTCGTAACAATGATAATACCTACACCTTCCTGATGCTGACCGTCAGATCTTCCAGAGTAAACTATGGTTTGGCCTGATGCCAGAGTTACCATTCCCGAGTCAGTCCACCGCATTTCACTTACACCCAATATGTTGACTTTATAGCGTACCATTTCTTTCTCCTAAGACTATAGAGGAAATAGTTGACCTGATTAGGAACTATAAATTAGCTCATCCCATGGCACCTACTTCTAAAGGAGAGGATTACCAGGATATAATATGCTTTGCTAAGGGCAATGATAATTTTCAAAGAGGAAGACAATTATCAAGGAGCAAGATGAAGTGTGGTAATTGTGGAAGAAATAACCATGTTACTAAGGATTGTAAAGATAAGAGAGATAACACATTGACATGTTTTATATGTAAAAAGAAAGGACATATAGCAAGAAATTGCTTCAGAAGGTCAAGTTCTGCTGGAAACAATAATAATAATAATAGATCTCAGGGATATACACAACAAAGAGATCACAACTCCAGATTTAATCAGAACAGGAATCATTGTGGAGCTGTGTTATCAAGAAACAAAGGAATAAAGTTTTTTCCAGGATATGTGGGATTAATACCAGTTTTTGCAGTTCGCGACACGGGAGCCTCTGTCATTGCAATAAACAGCAAATATGTTCAGTCAAATCAATACACTGGTGAGGTAGCAGATTGTACATCATTTGATGGAAGAGTGATTAAATTGAGGTTGGCCTACATTGATATTAGGACACCATATATTACAGGTAGAGTACTGGCTCATGTTATAAATGATGCACCAATTGATTTAATTATTGGAAATGTTGAATCAGTTAAAGAATGTACTAGAGAGGAAATAGAAGCATGGGAATTTAATAATAATCAAGCACAATGTAATGTGATTAATGAATGTAAAGCAAGCAATACTGAAGAAAGTCAGACAATGGTGAATAATGAAAAAGACACATCAGTTGATAGTGAATCATTACTGAATGAAAACTTTAATTTGGAAAAATTCAAAAAGGAACAAAGAGAGGATACTACATTGAATAGATTATTCAAATCTACAGAGAAAGGAACTACTAATAAAAATAGTGATTGTAGAAGAATGGAGGTGAGTCAGGAACTGGTTAGGTTTACATCTTGTAGTATCAGTAAAAATAATAAAGGAGTTGGTGAGGAGTATTTGTTTAAATCTGATAGACCTAAGGTTTTTGTAAGAAAAAAAAAAAAGGTCATTTTTGAATTATTATTTCAAAGGATTGACTTGGTGTTGAATATGCATAAAAATGGTTTATGGTGAATGGATTTGTGGTATAATTATAACTTGGAAAAAAATATATATATCATGGTTTTGTAGTGGTGAGGAACAGGAGTTGATAAATTTTTTTTTTGGGTTGATACAATACTATAGGCTTGGTATATTGTGTGAATAGTAAAGGCGAAACACTGATGGTTTTTAAAGAGGTGGATAATATATTGGCTGATTTGATGTCTAGATGTGGTGTTTAAGGTGTGCTGTTTGATACGTAATCACCAGTTGGAACGCGGTTAAAATTATTTTTTATGTAAATATAAAGTATAAATACGGTGTTAATGAAATATTGATTTTTTCCAAAGGTTCTGGATGAGAAATGGTTCTACAACTGAAGCACGGTGATTCAAACACAACGTACCATTTGTAAGTGAGAGATGTTCTATCACGTCCTCACATTATCGTGAACGGTTTTTATGGACACCATATCAAACGCAAACATGAAGACATCATATGAGGAGTACATTTATGGTGCTGACATAGAATCGAGGTCTTGTCATCGCTATATCAAGGTATATTGACATTATCAACATGGAATCGAGGTCATGTCATCGCTATATCAAGGTACATTGACATTATCAACATAGAATCGAGGTCATGTCGTCACATTATTGAAATACATTTACATTGTCAACGCGGAATGAAGGTCATGTCATCAACATATGGAGGAATCAACAAATCAACATGGTACATTATTTTGGGTTTATGACTAATGTCAACACTATATTGCTTATAGACAGACAGCTTGTGGAAGTATTCAATGGTAAATTCTAGAGATGTGTCTGTGAACATTGCATGGTAATTATTGTGTGACATTATTGGAACTATTCTGTCAAGGTGTTGAAACTCTACAGGATGGATAATCTACAAAGGACTTAGGAAATAATCAATGAATGTGTTGTTGGACGTTCAGAAGAGGAAGGTTGCAATGATATTACATGGACCAGTATGAACTGTTAGGTTTTCGGATTTGATGATATTTATACTATTGGTTTGGGTATTTCATCAATACAGGACAGGATATACTGTGGAACCTTATGGACCTATATGTATTATATGTATTATGGACCTATTAGTGAAAGTTATTGGTTAACATATATTGATGAATACGTTGGTTTTGTTATATGTTATTTGTGTTGCATAACATGTTTTGATATAAATTGGGATAATTGTAATTTTTCATATAGTTCTAGTTATTGAAGAGATATATATTTTATCAAAGTATTTGACAGAGATAAGAATTTTTTTTTATATAGAAATTTGTATGACAAATTTAAAGGGTCGATGGGGGAATGTGATGATTTAAAATATATATAGTTATTTTAGTGGGACATAATTTGTATAATCTCTAACCCGGTGTTAATGTATAGAATAAACGAGTGACGTTCTACGATAGAAACCATGACGTAGGAGTTAGATTGAACGTAGCGTACATTTGGAGATACAGACAGACGACCTAAGAATTTGGTAGTGGAAAGACGTGTTTTAGACTAGGCTATAGAACTGTGGTGTATTTGAATTCATCTTGTACATAAATTGCATTAAATATTGAGTTCTCATTTTTACTACAAGCCGGCAGTTTGTTCATTGATTATTAATATATAATGTGATCTCCCTGAGAGTTGTATACATAGTAATTACAAAATAACGGTCACACTATCCATCCTACACACATGTCCCAACCATCTGAGCCGGCGTTGGCGTATCAGAGTAGGCATGCTTGGCATCCCAGCCTGCTGCAGAACCTCGTTGTTCGTGACATGGTCCTGCCAGGAGATTCCGAGTGTGCGTCGGAGGAGTGTGCGTCGGAGGAGTGTGCGTCGGAGGCAGCGCATGTGAAAAGCACTCAATCTCCTCTCTTGTCTAGAGTAAAGGGTCTAGAGATAGGTTGCTAGTGATGGTGGAGCCAAGGCATGTGTAATGCTCCACAGTCTTAGTTCGCTGTCGTTGATAGTAAGTTTGGGAGAATCCGCTTCCTGGGCCATCACATTTGTCTTTTTTAGGCTGATAGTGAGGCCAAAGTCGCTAGCGGCCTTGACAAAGCGGTCCATTAGGCTTTGCAGTTCTGCCTCAGTGTGTGCGGCTAAGGCAGCGTCATCTGTAAAAAGCATGTCCCTAATCACGGTCTCCCGTATCTTCCTCTTAGACTTAAGCCTGGCCAGGTTGAATAGTTTACAATCAAAACAGGTGTGTATATAAACCACCTCGGTTGAAGTTCCAAAGGCATGTCTCAACAGGCTGGCAAAAAAGATGCCAAAGAGTGTTGGGGCAAGGACACAACCCTGTTTGACTCCACTGGGGATGTCAAATGCGGCCGACACATTGCATATAATTATAATCATAAAGTAAAGAAAAAGATCTAATACCATGTAGGCCTTTCAATGCCATTCAAAAAAAGAAGTATAATTTATTGATCTACGGATCTGTACAAGCATAAGAAATACGATAAGTGTCTTTATAATATTTTTTTATAACATAATTATGTAGACATAGGTAGGTCTTGCTTTTCCCAGCTCATACTTTTAGCATTATTATTAATTTATAATGCGTTTTGTACTTAGTACGGTACTAAAAAGCGAAACCTAAACTTTGAAGTTGTTTTTTTATTTTTAGATACAAAAGAGAGACAACAACAAAAAAAAACTTTAATAAAATAATATATATAAATACATACACATATTAAACTCCTGGAGGAATATTTTGGAAATTAAAAAAAAGGTTATATTAGTCTAGATTTAGTTTATATGTCAACTACATTGGCCTACTATATTACTATTACTATATTATAAGATGTATAAATGTTGATGGTAATAGTTTTTAATATTTTTATGCCATTTGAAAAATATTGACCTAATCTTCCTACACGAAATAAAAAATCGAACTATTTATTTTAGACGAATTTATGTTTCAACAAGGAAAAGAATATATATGTAAAAACTACATATTAATATTGGCAATTAATGTGAGTGTAAGAAATATAGCTCTAAACATGTTAACAATAAAAATATGACTATTACTAGTTTAGTCTTTATAGTAAATTAGGCTACTTTGGACTAAACTTTAGTAAATTAGGCTACTTTGCCGCTACTATCACTTAGACTTAGGAGGGGTCTTAGGCCGCTGGCTGACCATACTCGTCACTCGTAATCATACTATTCATACTCATTGTAACTCATACTGGTAAAACTGTAAAAATAGCCTACGCCAGCAGTAAAAATTGTTAACTAGGGTTAACTGATAATAATTGGTCACACGTTACCCATAATTTATAATTATTAATAGTGGAGAACACGGACCTAAGGCCTTAGACTTACTTAGCCTAAAACTAAGAGTTTAAGATAAACTTTATGAGATTTAATCGCATTATTGGTAACTCAAGTAACTGGCCTAAGAGTAAGACTAAGTCTAAGACTGGAAGAAAGATAGGCTAACATATTATTATAATTTGAATAGGCCTAATCACATAAATCATAAATCAGCCCAAGCCCTAGCCCTAATGTTATTAGTTTTAAATCTGTTAGCCTAAATCTATATATATAAAAAGACAGTGTTAAGCCCCGCGAGGATCCCCATTGGTCAATTTGAAAACACGTGTGTCACTGACCTATCTAGGCCTAGCCCAATATACCGTCTAATAATTTTTCACATCGGACATGTGTCTTCGATAGCTCAGTGGTAAACGTAGTGGACTGCTATACGGGCGACCAGGGTTCGATTCTCCAGTTAGACTATACTTTTTTTTTTCGACAATTAACTTTTCAAACTTTTAAAAACAAAAGACATTGTAAATCTATAGGCAATATAGATTTTGTTAAATAAAAATATTTGACTATTTTTTTTACCCGATTACAATATTTATTTACTTTCCTAAAAGTATTCAGTAAGTGTAGTTTATAAATTTGTTATCTGCACCCCAGACAGTCCTTTTTTTTTTCACCCGGGCAACTCCGGTCTATGTAGCTTGTAGTAAATATAATCATAATTAATATAGGCCTATATATTTTATATATATAGGCTATTCAGTCTTAAAGTTGGGGGCTTGGGGTAATGTATAAAATGTAGTTGAAAATAAGATACGATTTCTTTATTGATCCAAAAAAAGGAAATGTGGTTTGATTACATTGCAGTATTACAAGAACAACAACCAGAACAAATACAACACACACACACACATACACTAGTCATCTTCAAATCTGCAAAACACTCATCTGGCTCTTTATTTATATTATGCTTTAGTCAGGAGCAGCGTTGGTGTCAACAGTGTTTTAACATCTCTTAGTCTGATGCCTTTTTAGGGTGTTCCATAATTTAGGCGCCACCTAGTCAAAAGAGCACTCTTCAAAAGACCCACACTAAAAGTTTCCTGTATGGCTAATGGCTTTGTTGATCGGTCGATAAAAATAAATTAATAACTGCCTTTATTAGTTTATGTTTGCGCTATGTATGAATGAAAACTGTTTTTAAGGAAAGTTTCCAAATAAAGTTTAATAACATTTATGTTTTTTAGAAATTTTTTATTTAAAGGCAGTGTAAATCCCAAAGTTAAGGGTGTGACCTATCTGCGAAAACATTGCACAGGGTTCTCACACAGTCTGGAAAGTCTTGAAAAGTCTGGAGTTTCAAAAAAACAAATCAAGGCCTGGACAACCTTGAATATTGGCATTTTTGCCTGGAAAAATAGCACATCAGCCTGGAAATTTAACTAAATCTATATTTATATCTAAATTTATTATAAAAATCAAGGTCAGACAAAAAACGCCAATCCCATTTTTATCGAGCCTTAGATTAAAAAACCTCATTCACGGCATATTTAGGTCACTTAGGGGGATGAGACGTGTGACCATTTTCCAAATAACGTGTTCCAGCAGCCTGGAATTTGGCTCTTATAGCATTGAAATAGTCTGAAAATAGCCTTGAATTTTTGTTCAGAAAAAATGTGAGAACCCTGATTGCATATATTAGAATAAATTTTAATAAAATAATGAGAGCCAGAGAGAATTGAAAATAATGAGTTAATTAATCATTAAAGAAATACTTCTGGCACAATATAAAAAGCCTACAGCTTTTTAACTTATTTTTGTTCCTTCTATTGCAAACAGTTTTAAGTTTAGGCCTTATGATATAGCTTTAAATGTCCTCGATGGTCCACTTTGTTTTAGTCTTTTAACCAGTAAAAGAATATAATAGGTCTAGTAGGCCTAATCTTTGTCACAAGTTCTGCTGGAATGATATCTCTCACTTGTCACCCGAGCCCACTTGACACGGTACGTAACGTTTCGGCGCTGCCGCTTTGGCGCGGGACGTTTGGTTCGAGGAAATAGAGGAAAACATTTATTTTTTTTGTTGTATAATATATGAAACTAATAATAAATAATAATAATTTAAAACGATGTACTTTAATGCATTTATAGGACTACTAAACTTAAAAAATTTTGTTTTTTTAAAATATGCATAAATAAGACTTGTGTATCTATTTTTGGGCATAAAATGCTTATCTATCTATATATCTATTTATATATGTGTCGTCTTAATAGGAAAGTTGTTTGTTTTTTTTTTTTTTATTCAACCCCTGTAACGTTAGGCCTATATGCAAAAGTTACGCGTGCTAGTCTTTCAACAAAATTCTAATAATGTATATGTATGTATATGAATCGCTTACTTACTTACTTACTGCCCGTAACGCCGTGGGCGCATAGGGCAGCAACAAAGTCCTTCCATCTTTCTCTGTCATGTGCGACAATTCCAATCGTACCCCAGGAGTGACCAAATTCTTTTAATTCCTGCTCCACAGTTCTGCGCCAGGTTACTTTTGGCTGACCTCTCTTTCTTTTCCCTTCTGGAGTCTAGTGTAGTGCTGTCTTGCAGATGTTCCCTTCCTCTCTTCTCAAAACATGGCCAATCCATCGCCAACGCTTTTTCATTATGATTGTGCCCATGTCTTCGTGGTTGGATTGGGACATTAATTCTTCGTTGGTTATTTTCTTTGGCCAAAATATTTTCAAAATCTTCCTGAGGTTTTTTCGTGTGGAAAATGGAAAGCTTCACAAGGTCCTGTTGTGTCATGCGCCAACATTCTGCACCATATAGAAGCATAGGAAGCACACAGCTGTTATATAGTTTTATTTTTGTTCTGGTACTATATTGACAGGATTTCCAGATGTTGGTCATGTTGTAAAATGCAATTCTTGCTTTGTTCAGTCTGTTCTGAATGTCTTCTTTGCTTCCTATATGAATCACTAAGAAAGGTTTAGTCCTCATTTCAATAAAATCTAAATATATTGTGACTTGCCAAGCACACATTAAGTGATTTTGCAAATTCATTGGATTATTGTTACCCTATCAATAAGCTATTTATTCAAGTGTTACTGTGCAATTATTATACACAAAATATTGTTTTCCTCAAATGAAGTTATTAAGTTAATTTGATTAAATGATGTGATGAGTTTTTAGTCCTTCGCGCCAAAACGGCTTGTGCCAAAACGGCTGCGCAAAAACGTCCGTCGTGCCAAAACGGCTGCGCCCAAACATCTTGCTCTGCACTTGACATGTCCACCGGGAAAATCTCGCCCAGGCCCTCTTTTTTGTCCAGTCACTAGAAGCCTGCCTTAAAATTTATGATTTTCAAAATGGTCTTATAATTATTCATTATTTAAGACATTGCATTACTATTCTGGCCTATAGTCTAGACATATTGGCTTACAAACCCATTAAACTTTGCTGGTTTTATCAGTATTTTTAAGTTCATAATAGACCGTTACTGTTTTTTTTTTTCAGAATTAAAAAAAGAACTTCCCAGGAAGTTATTTAAGTTACTGTCTTATATTGATTCTTATGTGTGAAAGATACAAGCGCAAAAGGTCTAAAAGTAAGCCTACAATGCTGTGAAGCTAATGTGTTGTGCCTAAAATTATGATGTTTAAAAAAAAACATCACTCTTTTGATGTCTAAAGCAGCTTTCTAAGGTAACTAAGGCTTACTAGACAGCCAATTAGACTTTTTAATCAAGTTACTTGCAACGGGTTCATGAACAAACTGTAACTGTAACTTGGTTGCCTACAACATTATAAATGACACAAGTTCTCTTCATAGGCAATATTCAATTTAATGCAGTTACAATAGTTAATACATTGAACAGTCTCTCTAACATAATTGCATTCGTCTCATAAGACTATCACAGCACAACTGCCCACCTCTGAACAATCTAAATTGCATCCGTCTCTCAAGAATATCACAGTTCGAGTAAAATGGCCTTAGGACGATCACATATCAACTGACTCTATCTCCAAGTCATACAGTCTTTCTTGTTTACTAACAAATTATATATCACATCATTTTCCCACTTACTGGTGACATATGCATACATTAGATGCACACTGCACTGAACTATCAAGTCTATTTAATGAAAGTATTCCATTTGCGCACCAATCATCCTTACATTACCCTCACTTATAAATTGCTTGTAACATTTTCTACAATTTGCAGTAAAGCATGCCGTTGGACCAAATTGATCCAGCATTCACCAGTTTCCGTGGCCACGGCATATTAGGTGATCGTTTGGCCAGCACTAACCACAGCCGCCTTTACTTTACCCCAACTAAGATTCAGGTACCCATCAGGGCTGGGTAGAATCAGGGACACCCTCCAGAATCAGGAAAAAATCTTAGCCTGCACACGGCCACCAAGGCCTCCACAGTTTACAGTACAACATTATTTTTAAATAAAAATCAATGACCTACATGTTACAAGTCTATAAGCATTACAAAGTAAATTTGTTTTTCTTTCTCAGACTGCTAGCGCTTTAAAAACTATTAAAAGGGTCACAACTGGAGCGTGTTTTACAAGTGTGCTGGAGCATTTATGAGTGGATATGACAGAGACCTAATCTGACATCAGTGTTGAGACGAGCAAAAAAAAAAAATTTAGAAAGAAAACAACCTTAGGACCATACACATCATGGCAACGTCAGCCCTCCCTGGTGATGACCTGGACGCTGAGAATGAGTTGACCTTGCCGGAGTACTTTGACAGAATCTACAATTTGCACATCCACTTAGATAAAACAAATGAATCAATGGCATCTGACAAGATACAGGTATCTGTGGTTATGATCATTGTTATAATAGTTGATTTATAAGTTCACAGTAGACATTCTTTCTAGATAGAATATTATTGCGTCCAAGGCCCTAAACTCCTTGCAGGTCGGCTGGGATCGGTTGTCGGCAGGGCTAGAACCTGGGCCGGTTTTAATTTGTCGACATTCTGATGTAGTAACCGCAGGACCAGCCGGCCTCCAGTTAAAAGATATTTGTGGATCATAATACTTTATGAGGCCAAAGAGAAAGTAGCTTAAACATTAATCAAACAGATGAATACCAAAAACAAGAAATAGTTTTAATTTGTGCTGTAATATGTTCTGCAGAACTACAAAATGTTCTATTACAAAATTGTTTATTGTTAAGATGTTACTATAATGTTTTTATTTATTTTACTTCTATATGTTTAAGGTCCAAATCAGAGAGGGAATAAAGATGGCAGAGAAGGCCATAGCTATGGTGAACAGCTTGGAACTGTTTAGCAGGAATGAAGACATAGATGAGATTTCTTCAAATGAAATCAAGTATGTATTTTTATTTTCATCAAGTATGTATTTTTACTTTCATTTTTACTTTCATTCCACAGACTAAAATCAAATGAGAAAAAATGAATGAGAAAAGAAAAATGTACCAGGGTAAGAAAAAGAAGGGATTGTATCTAGGCTATAACAAGAAACTGTGGAAGGCCGTTGAACAAAACATTTGCACACATGACCACAATTTTACTTAATCTATCTTACAGCTTTCTCCCTCAACACATGTAGTGGTATGAAGCAAGAATCTAAGGGGGGGGGGGGCTTGTTAAGCACACAGCCAAGAGGATTGTTTTTTTTTAGCCTTAGTTCTTTGTGTGCATAAAGATGTTTGTTGTGCAGGACTACATTAAGTCATGGACAGCTTCTACACACTGCAATCTTCTTCTCTAGGTACATGCTGTTGTCAGCATTCCTCGGGTACCTCATTGGCCTGAACACGCATCTCCCAAGAGAAATGGCAGTCAAACAATCAAAAGTAAGTTACCTTTCATAAAGCTTTTTGTACCTTGTAACAATGTATTACATAAGACTTAAAATGTATCTAGTTCAAAGTATTTATAATTGCTTTGACTAACCTAATTACTTTCTTCGGGCTTATTTCTTCTAATCTATATATGTAAAGTTTCGATGTGTGTGTCTATTTCATTGCCCATTGGTAAATATTGTTTTGTGTGTATGGCATGTAATAACTGTTTCTCTATTGTATTTGAAATTGTCT
Organism: Anisus vortex; assembly: GCA_949126835.1. NCBI lineage: Eukaryota > Metazoa > Mollusca > Gastropoda > Planorbidae > Anisus > Anisus vortex. The sequence goes on along the minus strand of OX421500.1, from coordinate 38,947,435 downwards.
CGCAAGTTCACGTAGAGTTGTTTATTTAAGTTTAATTTTGGCGCAGAGAGTATCTGTGTAGCTTGGTAGATAGTTATATTTATTGTGACGTAATATGACCAATATTGTCTGTTGTAGTCTTTCACCACTGTGAAAGTACGTGTACGTGTTTTCTTTTGCACCTGTCAGTACCCATTTCTGGCCCACAACCTCTCTTTGCCCCCATTGACACCATGCAGACCTGACAACCATTCCGATTTTCTCGGAATTATACAGATTTTTCACCCCTCATTCCGACATTCCGACAAAGCCCTTAAAATTCCGATTTTCGGCAATTTTTTATTTTTATTATTTTTCCGTCAGGTTTGTCGATTGTAGCCAAAAAAAAAAATGAGCAAGCCCGGAAGTGTTCAGTTTTTTTTATGCCATTTCCGTTATTTTTCATTATACCATAGGCCTAGGCCCTAGGTTAATATTTTTATAGCCAAACCTGATTGTTACGAAACGTTTTCGTGTTACAACATGGCCGCCAAAGTCCGAATACAACTTATTTTCATGAAAAAATGTAGCGATTAAAAAAACAACTGATATAATATAAATATAGGAGTATATGCCAAATACGGTAAAAATATGTTGAGGCCTGCTACTAGTATTTTTAGTAGACCTACTAGTACTAGTTACTATTTAGGCCTTCCACTAGGCCTAACTAGGCTATAGACTAACTATAGTCCTATAGCTTATATATTATAATATATAGGCCTAGAGCCTTTATTACTTTATTACAGTATTTAGCTTTATAACTGGGCCTATCGATTTTCTTTAAAGTTAGATACACATATATTAATTAAAACTTTGAACTAATTACATTAATAACAAACAATACTAGTTATATTCCGTCTAATTGAAAATACATGACTTCATAACTTGTTCGCGCGTGCTCCCCCCCCCCCCCCCTCGATACAGATTTTTTTTCTTGGGAGGTTGGCAGGTCTGACCATGCTACTAGCTCAAGAAATTGTTTTTTATTAGTTTAGTTTGTTTTAGACATTTTCTCTTCATATTAGTGGCTAGCAAATTTATTTCTTCTTTTTTTTTTTCAGTTACACTACCATGACTTTCTTAAACTGATAAAATCCTACAGTGTTATACACAATGATTTTCACTTACCAGAAGAAGACGAAGATTCTGAGGATTTGGTCCCGGCTTCCTACAAGTAAGTTGCCACCTAGCCCAGCGGCTGCTAGCCTTTCTTCTCTCCTAAACCCTAATATGAGACTTTTTGTTTTTGAGTAGTCCACCTGTCACATAGTGACACAGTGTACGAGTGGCAGCGCGTTCAGCTGGCATACAGAAGGTTTTGGGTTCAAATCCTGGTGAAAGCTAGAATTTTTTCCATAACTGGAGGGTGTCCATGAGTCTACCCAGCTTTGATGGGTATCTGACCTTAGTTGTGGTAAAGTAAAGGCGGCCGGGCATTGTGCTGGCCACACATCCCTTAGTATGCCGTGACCACAGAAACTGGTGACCGCTGCTTCATCAACCCTATGGTCAATTTAGTCTGATGGGTACTTTACTTACTTACTAGTCCACCTTCCGTAAACCTATTGATCCACTATAGTTTAATGTTTTAGTGAATTGAATGCCTTTCTTGTGTGTGTGTGTGTGTGTGTAGTCCCTATTACAACCCTACTTTTTTATGCATCCTCAACTTGTCTGCTGCATACCTTCAGACTTAGGCATACCAAAGATTGAAAACTGATTATCACTTTGGTAGGTTTAGGCTCCTACCTAGATTCGTGGTGACCACATCTGCACCACTGCAGGGAAGCAGAAGAAACGGTCGAGCATGTGCTAATAGATTGCCCTCCCCCCCCCTGCAGGATCCTAGGGGGACAGGGATGGCCAACCGTTTGTGCCAAACCTTTATGGCAACGCATAACATCTGTATGATACAGCGGAATGTTTTCTCGAGCCCTAAGAGAGTAATCTCGGGCTCGCATTCTCTCCAGAGTGAAGTGGGGTTTAAGTCAGGTCACTGATATCTTTTGTCCTCGGCTTCATATTTGTTTCATGCTCGTGATATTGTGCTGAGCTGGTCATGTTTTCCCTTCGTGCTTTTGTTGTTACAGCCGGACGCGGCAGGACGTGAATGCAATGTCGGCCCACAGGAACAGTAAGATACAGAGGTTCAAAGAGAAGAAAGCCATGGAGAAAAAGCTGTCAGAGCTGAAAGCCTTGATAGACCAGCAGCATGTGGACGAGGAAGTCAAAGTAAGTTGTGGCAGCAGAGGTCCCTTTTCTCACCACTTTGGTCCATGGTGAGGAAAGGGTTAACAATTATTCCATTGCCGGTGTAGTGCAAGAGATTGAGTGGCCAGCACAACGTCCGGCGGCAGCCTTTTCAATCCGCAGCTAATTTTAGGTGCTCGTTAGAGCGGGATAGACTTGTGGGACAACCACTGGCCCTGGAAATGATTCCTGATGTGACTTGTGGATCAGATTCCGATGTATTTCAAATAAATATCTTATAATAAAATGGCACTTTTAACCTATGTGTCTTGGTAAATGATTATCTTCTAATCGTGACTTGTGACAAAAAAAATTGTCACATGTAATTTTAAACGATGACAGTCTTAGTGATGTATGCGTGTTCTTTCATGAAATATAAAATAAAACACAAGTCCTAAACTACAAGCACTGTAGATAATAAAATAAAAAAAAAAGGTAACATCAACTGAAGGTTGGATTATAAGATTTGAATGTCACCTGTCTATTCTTGCCAGACTTCCAGCCCAAAACTATTCCTAAACTTCCGAGGCTTAGTGAGCATTACCTTGCCATTTTGTAATATGTGTTCGCATAGGAGCTCACATTCCTTCGTTCTCACTCTAACACTGTTCTGTAAAAGCCAGTTGGGGTGGGGGAGGGGGGGGGGGGCTACATTAATGGAAGAAACCTTGTAATGGTTGAGAAAATTAATGGCGCAGCTGAAATATGAAACTTGATTAAAAATGATATTACATTGAGGTAAAAAGTGAATGTCCTGCTTACGAAAAAATTCAAACTTACAATTTCTTTACATTGACAAAAGGATGCAGTTGCTCGCACATTAAGAGATTTGCAAACAAAAGTCTAGAAAAGTTTTATTTTATTGTGTAATTCTGTCCAATTACAGAGAGAGTTTTACCTGACTCAGCTGAAACATTGGGCTGCCACTGCGGTTGATGAGATCGACAACTGTAACCTTGAGCTGCAGATGTTGAAATATAAAAGTGAAATGACCAAAGGTGTTTTCCCACATCCCGATGAGCACAGCAAGAACATGGTCAAGAAGGTGAGCTCGGTTGTTCTTTTTCATAGATGCAAGGTAGTTTATTGAATCTATGGACGAATCCCCTTTTCAAAGATTATTATGCTTAGGATTTACTTTACTTAATCCCTGGTGCTCCCGATTAGAGAAAAAGGCCATAATTACAGCTCTTCGTCGATCTTGATTTTGGGCGGCTGTTCTCAGTTGTGTCCATGTGAGCTCAGCAGCGTTTGCCTGGTTTGCATTCATAGATTATTACACTTATAGAAAGTTTTATCTTGTAATTATGGCTTAGAAACAGCCTTCGTTTTGCTTATAGAAGAAATAGTCTTGTCAAGTGTATAAATACATTAGTAATGCTTTTCAAAGCTATAGTTTTATAATAAAGTAGGCCCGTCCCGTCTGTCCAAAATTTCCCATGGGATCGGTGAAGCAGTATTCACCAGTTTCCATAGCCACTGCCTATTTGGGGATTATGTGGCCAGAACAAACCCGGGACCTTATTTACGCCCGCAGAACGCATTGTTGCTGTTGTATAATAACAAAGTTCCTCAATCCTTAGGTCAATTGTTTTACCAAATGAAATACAGCCATTTAGTTACACATGGCTTTAAATATCCAATAGTATAATTTTAATTTAAACATAGCAATAGGCATTACAATGTTCAAATCCAGTAATTGAATAAATGAGCAGATTTTGTGTATATAACAATTGTTCTCTGTCATGTAATAGAACTTTGCAAGCGTCGCTCACACACTCGCTATGGCCAGTCTCTTAAACTCCTTTTTGGTCAGTAGCTGTCAAAAAGTGGACATCTAGGGATGGAGGGCGGCTAGCAAAAATTTGTGTTGATAAACATCACCTAACCATTTATATTTTATCAGGCCACTAGCAGAGATAGTACAGCTGTGATTTGGCTCACTTCTAATGTGCACACCCGCTGTATACCATTTGTCTAGAAAGCTGCTAAGCATGCTGTATCAAAATTTAGTTTCGGGCAAAGCCAAAAAAGTTAGCTTTCAATCTCGTTTGAAACTGATATTGACTTAGAGTCATCAGCCGAATGTTTATTTTAACTTACAAAATTCTACTGCAACTCTGAAAGTCAATTTATAAATTCAATATGGTTTTGTTTTCGGCTAAAACCAAACATTAGGTTTTGGCCGGCCTCTAATGCCATATACTGTAGTCTGGCAAAATGTTAAAAAATTTGTTGCGTGCAATGATCTTTGTAGACCGACCTTTGCTTTAATATAAACGTGCCAATAACCTTGTAAAAAAATTATCAGAATTTTGGGTTTCATATTAATTTTATTTGGCTTTAGTTCATTTGAAAGTAAAGATCAAATATATTTTGACCTAAAATTTTCAGCCCTGGTAAATGAATTTTAAAAATGAATTCCCCTCTTAAAAAATTAACTTGTCTACAAGACAACCCCCCCCAAAAAAAAGAAAAACAAAAGACGGTAATTTAAAAAAGAATATAAAATCTAAATCTCTAAGAATGATCTGTTTGCAGCCGCTGAGGCCATTTATCCTGACCAAGAATGAGCTGCAAAAGCAAGTGTTTGGTGCAGGCTACCCAGCTCTACCCACAATGACCGTTGATGAGTTTTATGATCAGAAAATCAAAGAGGGCACTCTGTCAGAATCAGTTCAAGGGGGGTAAGTAGCGATTTTGTTTTGCAGTTGTCAGAATCAGTTCAAGGGGGGTAAGTAGCGATTTTGTTTTGGCAGTTGTCAGAATCAGTTCAAGGGGGGTAAGTAGCGATTTTGTTTTGGCAGTTGTCAGAATCAGTTCAAGGGGGGTAAGTAGCGATTTTGTTTTGGCAGTTGTCAGAATCAGTTCAAGGGGGGTAAGTAGCGATTTTGTTTTGGCAGTTGTCAGAATCTGTTCAAGGGGGGTAAGTAAGGATCTTTCTCTTGCAGTTGTCTGATTCTATTAAAAGGGTGGGGGTAAGTTGGAATTTAGTTAAATACTTTTTTCAGATTCACTTGAAAGGGAGCAAGTGGAGATTTTTTAAATTGTAGTTTTCATTCAGTTAATAAATGGATAAGTTCATAAGTTGTTTTGTGTTTTACATGTCCAATTGACAAGGGAATGGGTCAGCTATTTTTTCCTTTTTCTTATATATTCTAATAGTTAATATATCTGGCCCAAAAGTATGGAATCTACTTCCCATCCTACTCGGGCAAACAAGATCTATTGTCACTTTTAAAATTAACTTGAAAATACGTTATATTAATGGTTACCTTTGTTTATATTAAGTAGATACCGGTAAGTACTTCATTAGTTTGCTTTGTCTTATGTTTTTTCATAAAGGGTTTTTTGTGTCTCTCTGTTTAGCCCTTAAAATGTTTAGTGATCACTATAACTAAAGCATTGTATGCAATAATTGTATTTATTAGATTATTCGTATAAACCTAATATTGTTGAAAATAAATTGAATATTCATCGCATAAGGGTGAGTTATTTTTACTCAGGAGTGAATATTGGGTCTTAGTGAATAATTACGTTAGTATAAATATAAAATAAAAAAATTTATATATGGGTTTTACATAGAAAAGTTATGTGCCTGGTTACTACACAATAGGGGCAGACAATTAGCTTTATAAATCCCGTTTTAGGCTAGAGAATTATCTCCGTGTTCTTGGTTGTGTGTTGCTCAATGTTAAATTAGCTCTGGGCTTACATTATGTTAGTCGGCAGTGCTATAGAAATAAAACGATTATTATAAATGTTCTCTTATTTGATGCAGAGACTTCTTAACTTGCATTGGTTTGTTTTTTTAATTTGATACTATTTCTGTACTTGGCAGTCATAGTATGCAAGAATGGGCCATGAATCCAGAGAAAGACGCACAGGACAGAGAAAATGAAGACGCTGAGAAGGAAGAAAAAATTGACTTAGACGACCCAGAGCTGTTGGCCAGAGCAAGAGCAATGGACGAATATAAAGATGGTTCGTTTGTTGTTTGTTTTCTTATGAATCTCTACAGTTTGAACTTCTCTAAAATGGCTTTCCTTTATAGTAAAAATATAAGTGCTCAACATTTCGCGTGCGTTATACATAACAAAAAAAATTGTATGACCAAAAAATAAGATAAGATAAGATAAGATTGCTTTATTGATCCAAATAAATGGAAATTTGACTTGATTACATAAATTCCATCTTTCGGCATACTTAAAACAATATTAAAGAACCATTTGTACTCAAATACAATAGACATTCGCGCAAACTATCTTACCATTTATCATACAATAAAAAAATAGGCCTATCATTTAGGAGTCAACTATTGAGCCATATACATATATATAAATTGGAGTGGTCTTGCTGTCTATGATACCAATAATGGATTGGATGAAAAAGTGCCATATTGTGTTGTCAGGAGTCGATGTCAGTTAAGCAATTGGCACTGTCACTCTCTTGGGGCTAGAGTGTCAAAAGCTTTAAATAAGGAATCAAATGATTTAAGTCATTTCAGCAACACTGGATGATTACAACTGTGAAAAAGGTTGTGTTTTTTTTTCATGTGGTTTCATTTGTTTTTTTGTAAGCTCAAAAGGAAATCATATCAATTAAAGTGGCCTTCTAAATTTCAATAATTCATCTATTTATGTTATGGGCATTCTGTATGGACTCTAGACTATAGCAGACTTAAAAGGAAATCATATCAATAAAAGCGGCCTTCTAAATTTCAATAATTCATCTATTTATGTTATGGGCATTCTGTATGGACTCTAGACTATAGCAGACTTAAAAGGAAATCATATCAATAAAAGCGGCCTTCTAAATTTCAATAATTCATCTATTTATGGGCATTCTGTATGGACTCTAGACTATAGCAGACTTAAAAGGAAATCATATCAATAAAAGCGGCCTTCTAAATTTCAATAATTCATCTATTTATGGGCATTCTGTATGGACTCTAGATTATAGCAGACTTAAAAGGAAATCATATCAATAAAAGCGGCCTTCTAAATTTCAATAATTCATCTATATATGGGCATTCTGTATGGACTCTAGATTATAGCAGACTTAAAAGGAAATCATATCAATAAAAGCGGCCTTCTAAATTTCAATAATTCATCTATTTATGGGCATTCTGTATGGACTCTAGATTATAGCAGACTTAAAAGGAAATCATATCAATAAAAGCGGCCTTCTAAATTTCAATAATTCATCTATTTATGGGCATTCTGTATGGACTCTAGATTATAGCAGACTTAAAAGGAAATCATATCAATAAAAGCGGCCTTCTAAATTTCAATAATTCATCTATTTATGGGCATTCTGTATGGACTCTAGATTATAGCAGACTTAAAAGGAAATCATATCAATAAAAGCGGCCTTCTAAATTTCAATAATTCATCTATTTATGGGCATTCTGTATGGACTCTAGATTATAGCAGACTTAAAAGGAAATCATATCAATAAAAGCGGCCTTCTAAATTTCAATAATTCATCTATTTATGGGCATTCTGTATGGACTCTAGATTATAGCAGACTTAAAAGGAAATCATATCAATAAAAGCGGCCTTCTAAATTTCAATAATTTATCTATTTATGGGCATTCTGTATGGACTCTAGATTATAGCAGACTTAAAAGGAAATCATATCAATAAAAGCGGCCTTCTAAATTTCAATAATTCATCTATTTATGGGCATTCTGTATGGACTCTAGATTATAGCAGACTTAAAAGGAAATCATATCAATAAAAGCGGCCTTCTAAATTTCAATAATTCATCTATTTATGGGCATTCTGTATGGACTCTAGATTATAGCAGACTTAAAAGGAAATCATATCAATAAAAGCGGCCTTCTAAATTTCAATAATTCATCTATTTATGGGCATTCTGTATGGACTCTAGATTATAGCAGACTTAAAAGGAAATCATATCAATAAAAGCGGCCTTCTAAATTTCAATAATTCATCTATTTAGGGGCATTCTGTATGGACTCTAGACTATAGCAGACTTGAAAATTATTAATGCTCTTCTTTTTCTTTTACTAACCAGGCTGCAGAGCTGTTTTCTCTCTCTTGCAGTCAAACAAATTTATATGTCTTTTCTTTTGCTGTAATGTCTTGCTAAAGAGTATGTCGGTAATAGTAATAATAATAATAAATGAAGCTTATATAGCGCATATCCCGCAATCAGTTCTATGCGCTTAACAATTACAAACGATGATAACAATAACAGGCATATATTTAAGAAAATGTGAGTGGGCTAGGAGTCCATAAGAAACAGGTGAGTCTTGAGTCCGGTCTTGAAGATGTTAAAGTTCGAGCTTTGTCGCAGCTGGAATTGAAAATAGTAGGTTTGGGAAGAGGGGGGGGGCAGTAATGTATGTCTGAGATTTCATTAGCTTTCTGGCATTGAAGTAGAATGTGGCCTATGGGCAACAATCTGCAATCCTTTGAGTTTATTTGATTCTTTTTTGTTGTAAAAAAAAACAACAACAACCCAATACAAACATTGACGTTCATGAAACATGCCATCAAGGAAATTAACTGTGCATTGATACATGCAGCTGTTTAAATAAAAGATAACTTTTTCAAGATACCTTAAAAACAACTTTAAAAAAAAAAGACTTCTTAGAAAGCTGTTATTTTTCTACTTTCAGAACACAGAAGAGGTGACGGCAACAGACACAACAAAGGATAACCCACTGGACTTTAAGGTTTTTTGTGGTTTAAATTTCCACTTTGAATGAACTTTCAAAAAGCCCACATTGTTGTCACTGGGTATAAATTGAGCGTGATTTTTGTAATCTAATGATTAGTGTGGACAAATACAATGAATTAAATGCACTAAGAAATTAAAATAGTGACAGCTTTTTATGTGTGTGTGATGTTCAAGTATTGTTAAGTGGAGAGTAGTCATGTCAAATGCAGTATAAACAGATTCAGTTCACTGAATTTGTACACAAGCCATTAAATGTACTGATTGGATCATATTTTTGTTAGTTCTTTGTTGCTGTTTATTAATAATTTTCTGTAAATACTTTAATTTATTCCTTTAACTTTAAGTGTGGGTCTCACACAGTGGCTACAATTCCTTTAAGTGTGGGTCTAACACAGAGGCATACCAAGTGCATTGGTTGATTGGTTCTGACTTGCCTGAGCTTCTCCACCCCCCACCCCCTTCCTTACATTTTCACTAAAATAAAACAAAAAAGTAACAGCATGCACCGCCAGAATTTTTCATGTGTAATGAATAGGTCGACATCATCAAAATTATCTGTAACAGCATGTACTGCCAAATTCGTGTGTGTGTAATGGACAGGCCCACATCATCAAAAAAATATCTCATAACGGCGTAACTTATCGAAGTGTGAGGTGTCAAGGGTTTGGGGCAATTAATCATATAAGCCACTTGAACTGTAAAAGAATCATGTTTAATAACAAATATGATACGCACCATTCTTGCCACGCCACTGAAACTGACGGTTTAATGAATCAGACATTTTGATGAAATAGACCTGTATTATAAACTGTGTCTAACCAGTTTTTTTGTGTCTCTCTGTTTAGCCCTTAAGTTTAGTGATCACTATAACTAAAGCATTGTACGCAATAATTGTATTTATTAGATTATTCGTATAAACCTAATATTGTTGAAAATAAATTTAATATTCATCTCATAAGGGTGAGTTTTTTTTTTACACAGGAGTGAATATTGGGTCTTAGTGAATAATTATGTTAGTAGGCTATAAATATAAAATAAATAAATTTATATATGGGATTTACATAGAAATGTTATGTGCCTGGTTACTACATAATAGGAGCAGACAATTAAAAAAATAATAAGCTTACAACATAAAAAAGAAATAAAATTGACATGCAATTTTTTCTTGTTCACTATGAAATAAGCTTAGATCGAATACACTCAAGACATTTGATGAATGTTTAAATAAGAATTTAATGTTTATCTTACATACAATTTACAATAATAGCATTCGGCCTCCCTGGTCAATAATAAATAGTTTCTCTATTGTGAAGGAAGAACAAGAACAAACCTAACGAAACCTCTGCATGTCTGATATAGATTTTGTTGCAGAAAGTTCCAGAAGTTTTCAGAATGCAAAAGAAAATGTATAGGTACTAGAAAGTTATAGAGGCTGCGAGAAAACTAATATTATTGGTATTATTACGTCATGATGAATAACTAGGCATGTCTATACAATTGTGCATAGGCCCTACACCAAAATTAAATATCACAACTCAAAATGAACTATAGAGGCAATTCCAAATACAATATAAACACTTTTATTACATGATGTACACACATAACGATATAATCAGTTACTAATTACAAAATTAAATAATATACAATAATAGTAATTAGAAGGTTGCATTAAATTTAATAGAATTTAATTTTTTTGTCTCAATTTAATTAAATCTGTTTCGTTCAACCCAATGAAATATTAACATTAACTGTTTCCTTCACCCCTATATGAAAACTAAATCTGTTGCTTACACCCATGCTGAGGAATAACACCGTTGTATAAAGGAGGCTATACTGGGGGGGGGGGGGGGGTATTAACTAGCGGGCCCACCACGTCGTATCGACGGGGAAATAAAAACACGTGAAAACCCACGTTTTTTTCCGCGTCGATACGATGTGGTGTGCCCGCTGAGTATTAGACTATATTAAAGGTGAATTGAGGTGACTTATCAACTCTACTTTCTTGGCTGACATCATTTATAGACAACTGGTTAAAAGAAAACTTAATTTTTTAATACTGATTGTTCACACTGATTGTGTTATAAAAAATGGCATTTTCATCACTAAACTTACCGATGTCACAACACAGTAAATCGCCACAGTTCATTGCATTATGGGTTCTAGCCTATCCCTGCTGCCGACCGATCCCTGCCGCCCTGCAGGAGTTTTGAGCCTAGCGTGGACGTAGGCTAATAAATCTCCTAGAAGGAACGTCTGGAAACTTTTAAGGTATTGATTGTATGAAATTGCAGAAACGTTCTTCGGCTATTTCGACCCTACTAATTCTTATCTATTAGTCAACTGAAAGTTGAAGCTATAACCTACTATACTATAAATATACCCTGCTACTGAGAAACTAGGGCCCACATTAAGGTAGCCTATGATTAAGTTAGCCTTTTAAAATAAAAATGAAAAGATTCGTATGCTACTAGATCTAAGCTTATACTATAAGTTTGAGTGGTTTATTAAATTTAATGAACGATCTCAAACTTGCAGATAGATAGGCTATAAAACAGAAAAAAATTGGACTACAGTCTCTTTCGTTGATTTAATTTAGTAAAAGCTACGCACCATCATTAGTATTTATTACCATAATTCAAATAAAATCTCATTGAATTAGGTTAGCTACATATTATCAATCTACACAATTCTAAATAACTATGTCAAATAAACGCTTTATGAAAAGATACATTTAGAGAAATAACAACTAACTTTTAACAATGTAATAATAATAGGCTAATAATAATATAAAAAAACACCATTAAATAAAGATTTGAATTTAAATTGCGATCCACGATTTATAGACTATTACCAAACGAACAGCGGCATACAACACTTAGAGCCACTATTGCCCACCCCTGTTATTGCCCACCCCTGTCATTGAGTCTTCTACATCAGGGATCGGCAACCTACGGCACGCGTACAATACATAGACTTATGGCACACTTAGCGTTATTCAATGGCACAGAAAAGATACCCAAAATAGACAATTCAATCTTATACAAGACTTTTAATGCCAGAGCAAGATGAGCAAGATGTTTTAGCACGTTGGCACGTTGAATGCATTCGAACTCATGCGTACATTGGCACTCTCATATCAGGAGCTTGCCGACACATATACTGCATCATTTATTTGTTTGAAGGATAACCGACAGATAACTTATAAATAATTTAACTGCTAGAAGAAATAATCTTAAATACAATTAAATAATTTATTTAATAGTTTAAAAAAACAACAACAACAACAAATAAATGAATAAAGCTCAAAAGTATTCTGGACGATAGGTCCTAGTAGTATCCTAATTGTGCTGCAGTTTCCGCTGTATAAATCTGGAGATGGCAATTATCGGGCGGTTCTCAAGTGTTTCAAACAGCTTGGGGGTAAGTGGAGGGAGGTCTGTGTCCAGCCTGTTTACGATGACCACACACATGACCGCAGCTGTGGGATATAAAGTACACGATTAAATATTGTGATAAGTAGAGTATCCCGTCGGACCAAATTGATCCTTGGGCCAATAAATCTATAGGGCATGGTGAAGCAGCGTGCACCAGTTTCTGTGGCCACGGCCTACTAGTCTAGAACTATGCACAACCGCCTTTACCTTACCCCAACTCAAGTCAGGTACGCATCAAAGCTGGGTGGACTCAGAGACACCCTCCAGACCCGGGAAAAGATCCTAGCCTGCACCAGGATTCAAAACCAGGAACGCCAGCCGAACGTGCTGTCACACAGCAACAGTGCCCCCAAACATTGCGATAGCAACAATGTTAATTGAAAGGAAGAAAAAAATCATCGTATTATTTGTTTACCGAGTCATTCTGTGACTATCAACTTAGAAGTAATAATTGTGATAATAACGAATTGTAGGATTCTCATGTTGATGAAAGTAATAAATCTCCGTCGGACCAATAAGATCCATTGGGCCGGTGAAGCAGCAGTTCCCCTACAAGTACACTACACAAGTACACTACACCACCTACAAGTACACTACAACATTTACAAGAACATTACAACACCTGCAAGAATACTACAACACCTACAAGAACAATACAACACCTATAAGAACACTAAAACACCTACAAGAACAATACAACACCTACAAGAACATTACAACACCTACAAGAACACTACAACACCTACAAGAACATTACAACACCTACAAGAACAACTAAAAGTACCAATAGAACAATAACAACTAAAAGACAACAACAACATCGAGCTGGTTGATACAACAGTCTACACACCAAACAATTGTCATAGCCGTAACACACCTTTGACACCAACTTTCTTGGCCAGACCCAACACACCAGCAGACTCCATCTCGATGTTGACGACATCCTTCTCTTGCAGCATCTTCAGAAAATCTTGTTTGGCATGTTCGTCGTAATCACAGAACGATCCGTCTAGACGGCCTTGACCTAACAGCAAAATGACACGATTAAGTAATGTCTATCAATGTCTCTTTTTTTTAGACAATGGAGTAAGCTTATTTGACGTGCTTTTAAATGGCTTTAAGTTATAGATTTTTTTTTTGGACTAGCTCGTGCAACCGTGCAATCCATTCCAAGCCTGAAACGACGCTTGAGAAATGGCAGAAGCCCTCCCCCTCTCCCCCCCACCCCAAACAAAAGCCTGGTATCAAACTTATCAAGCTACAAGACGAATTAGCAAAACATTGTTCTCCTATAGTATTTTCATATGTATATATATATATATATATATATATATATATATATATATATATATCTTTATGGATCTCTATATATAAATGCATGTGAACAATATTTCGGTTCATGTACTTTCCGAGTGTGCCTTTTTTACCTTGGTAGAAGTCATCAGCGCAGTACGTGTTGCCCATAACTACGCTGAAGTCATCCGAGTCCTGTCTGCACTGAAACAGTTCCTGAGCCAAAGTCTCGTCCGCCTCGCTCGGTAGACGCAGCGGTTGTCCTAAACACGACTGTTCAACAGTCACACACAAAATAAACCATACAAAAGTCTGCATTGGCTCCTCTCTCACATGAAATTTATAACAGTAGACTTAAATATCTAAAATCTTTATGGTATTCCGTGCTCGCACGTTGCTTAAACTCATATATGTAATAAAGCCTTTAAAATTGACTAACAGTGACAGACAAACTGTTATTTTTGGTGGGGAAAAATCTTCATAAACCTTTCATTGCCAAAATAAATAAATAAAACAAACAACAAAACGTTAAGGTTTTATTTCTTAGTTATTTTCTCATAAGCGACGGCAATACTAGATACATTTTATATTATCATGTATTTGTTAAAATAAATAGTAATCTTCATATAGATCTAATTAAGCTTTAGAATATACTTTAATAAGTTTTACCGTATTGTAGAATGGTTCTAATCCCACAGTCAATGCTTTAGATGTAATCACTAGAGTTCCAATTTCAACACCTGGAAAATACAGGCGCACAAAAATAGAACAATAGAGCGATTACAATAGGCGTGGCTTAGGGTTTTTTGGTGACGTAATTGTGTAAATAGCGGCCATATTGGTGATAATGGCATTAATGGGGAATAAACATTGTTCCTTACCATGTGTATTTTAATTAAACCCAAAATAAAAGGAATTAGTTTCCATAAATCTTGATATTTAACTGTGATATTAGTCCTTAGTAGTCCATCCACGAAATAAACAAGATTTTAGGCTTTTATAGTTTTTCAATAGCTCTTTTGAAACATTGTACATTTTGCGTTACTTTTAGATAGAAAGTTATTAATAGGCTAACTTTCGACAATCTACATCTTCAATTAAATATTCTTCACTTACGGAACCTATTCCATTGATTTTTAATGGTTTAAATTTTAGCTTTGAATGTTAATTCACATCGCTTGACAGTGTTTTATGTATGTTTTACGTTATATTGTTGAAATGATCACATTAAAAAATAATACCTTCTTAAGGCTATAGTAATACGGCTGCCATTTATCACCACTAGACAAAGTAAACAAACAGCACGCGCTTTTTGTCACGTGATTGCAATCGCTCTATACCAGACATTGGGTAGCCTACTTTAATTAATGCGTAATCTAATAATTACATTTTTTTAATGCAGCATATACAAAGGAATATATTACAAGTAATAATCAATAACTCCTGAAATGTTTCCTTGCCAAAATTCTGCAAAATAACTAAAACGGGCTGAGTTGGCAGCCAGCCAATGTTGAAATAAGAGCCGAAATGACACTTAAAAAAATATTTAATAACTAAAATTAGCTGACAAAGATTTAAAATGATTAATTTGTTAACGAATCAATAACAATGTGAATTTAATATAAGAAATGCTATAATTTCCACAAACCACCACGCGCTATCATTCAAGTACCGTCTTACTAATAATTGAAGACGAACACTCTAGTTTCCAGATAGACAACATCTCCCTTACTTTAATGCCACTTTCCAAATTAAAAGACAACAACCTCAAAGCTGTAAACAATAATAAGTGATATTAATTAGAGCAGGGGTCGGCAGCCTACGGGACGCGTGCCAGACGTGGCACACAGAACGATTTTCAATGGCACGCGGAAGACTCCTAAAAAAACTATTCAAGTATATTCTATTAGAAATTGAGTGCTAAAGCAGGGTGACATTTAGGCTGTTGGCACGCTGAGTGAATTAGAAATCCCACTTTGGCACACCATTATGAAAAGGTTGCCGACCCCTGAATTAGACAATTGGCCTCATGATTAGTTGAACGTTAACTTTGAGGTCGTGTAAACTGTTAACTAAAATATGAAATGTACATTATGTTGGCGCAGAAACATTGGCCCTGTCATTGGCATGATTCCAAAAGCACTAAATCCATGACAAGTATTCGCATGGAACTGCTATCTACTTTCTCTCGGTTCTAATCTATAGCGGCGGCCTACACGTTCATGTAATCTACCCCTTCTAGGAAATAGCGTAATCTTGTGGAATTTTTTTTAATCCACGAAAGCTTTTTTTTTTTTTTTTTTTTTAGGTTCCCTTTCCACCCTCCTTTAACTCTTACAGTCCCGGGCGCGTATAAAGCGGAACTGAACGCAGCATAGATAGAAGTAGGTCGGCACGGGAAGGGTTAATATTTTTACTTAAACACACATCTACTATCAACATGCTATACAAATCTCTTGGCTACTATTGCAATATATATATACTATATAATATATGGAACCTCATATTCAAAATTAATCAGTTGCTGTTAAATCTAAAATGTCAATGAAGAGTAAGAAGAAAAAAGTTGAGCCTCCAGATGTGACGTATTCTAATAATTTCTCCCTATCAGCGTTTCCGCTTTATGTATCAGATAGGTAATGACGTCAGCCGATGATTTCGATCTGTATAGTTCAGTGACTGCCTACCTATTCCACCACACGTCCCAAGTCGTATGAGTGAGACGTTACTGCACCCTGCTTTACTCAAGAGTTTGAAGACTTCGTGTAGGACGATAGATAGGGATGGGTTCCCGATACCATGCTGAAATGGAGAAGTAGATTATCTATCTATCAAATCTAATCTATTCTAATCTATCTACCTATCTATCTATCTATCTAATCTAATCTAATCTAATCTAATCTAATCTAATCTAATCTAATCTATTCTATCTATCTATCTATCTATCTATCTATCTATCTATCTATCTATCTATCTATCTATCTATCTATCTATCTATCTATCTATCTATCTATCTATCTATCTATCTAATCTAATCTAATCTAATCTAATCTAATCTAATAGAATCAATCTATCTATCTAACTATCTATCTATCTAGTTCTCTATATAATTATCTATCTATCTATCTAATTTATCTATCTTTTTGCCTGTTCATTTATCCCATTGTTAGCCAGTCTTGCGTTCTCTCTTTCTGTTTTTTTAATAAATATTTGTAATCCATCGCATTAACGTCTCTCTATCACTCTATTTGTCCGTCTATCTGTCTACACTTACTTCAGTACACTTACTTCAGTGCCCAGAGACCTGATAGGTATTGTGTCTACACTTACATCAGTACCCAGAGACCTGCCTGATAGGTACCGTAAGTGGTTTTATATTTTAATATAATTTGACCTAATTGAAAACTAACAAGTTCTGCCGTAACTGTTTAAAACAAGTTCATAACAATTCTACTTTTTGAATAGAATCAAAGCAAATGATGTCAAGTGATTGAATTACCGTAGCTTTAATTAGCCACTGCAAAGACTAGAATAAGATGGACCGCTTGCTTTGATATTTCTGCTATAGGGCGTTTGCAATCCCGTGACAAAAAGCACGTGATTTGTGTTTACTTTGAGTAATGGTGTACAATTAAATATGGCCGCTGTATTAATAAAGTTTCATATAGGCTCGAGCTTTTTTTAAATGATGTGTTGTGTTTTAAGTCTTATTAAGATTTAAGCTGTATTATGTATGTTAAACAAAATAGGCTATTTTATTATTATCATAGACATAGATCATAGACGATGTGAGCCTAATAGTGACTTGACTAGATAGCCTATTCACCAACAATATCACTTGACATCGTAGCCTAGCCTACGAAACATTAAAAGTGTAGGCCTATAAAGTGAAATTGAAAGTGTAAATAGGTCTAGCTGGCCCTAGCCTAATCACATTAATCAATTAATCTACAGTACTACTATTTACCTCCTTATTTTTGAGTAATATAGCCAATATTCAGATGTGAATTTTGCATGATAAAGAAGTACTTCACTTTCACCACGTTACGTTTGTACCTCAAGTGGGTTCTATATTTACACAAATACGTCACTAAATTTACACAAAAAAACTTAAGCTCCGCCTACTGAGAACGCTCTATTTGAAAACTTGAAAGACTCAGTTTCGCATCCTGTCCTCTAGACATACGTTTTAGTAATTCGATAAGATTTTCTCAATGGAAATTTAAGATTTAAATCGAAAGTTGTATACAGCGGAAGTCTTTAGGTACGTTCAGGAGTCGTTTAGGACAGCGTTATTGGCTGCGCACGGAAAAAAAAACCTTAAGCTCTCAAAAAAAATCAAGCGCTCCATCTTATTATAGTCTTTGTCTTCATAGGTTCATAATAGGCTTACGTTTATGACTTGACGTATACACAGGCAAGTAGTGTGATAATGTTGTAAAATAAACAAGTCATTGATTGATGCAGATGTTGTATAAGCTTTGACCGTTTTCTTTTTAACGAGATTTGAACTAATCATCAGTAGGCCCTATTCATGTAATTCTATTTCAAAACTGCGGTAAAGAGAAAAAGAGAGAGAAAGAGAGAGAGAGAGAGAGAGAGAGAGCAGATAGACCGACTGCGGTAAAGAGAGAGAGGAGAGAGAGCAGACAGACAGAGGCAGGGAGAGAGAGGATAGATAATTGGAGATATATATTTTGTGTTAGAGAGAGATAGGAGATAAAGAAATTGATATGTCTATACACTAAACCAGTTAACACTTTCAGTTTCGTAGTTTCTAAAGACTTAGACCTAACGCAAGGTAAACTTTCACAGGTATAACCTGGATATTGACACTATTTCTAACTGCTCGATAAACGCCAATCTTAATGCAGACATACACACAGACTATACATACAGATACATATAATTGTATATCACTCACAGCCTTATGCTAGGCAACATAAAATCGTTATGCTTTGAATAACACGAACGCTATCACCTTTCCTTTTGGGTGTTAACTTTATAAAAAACAACATTTTTGTGCACACTGACAACACTTTACAGGCAAAACAAACGTTCTCTTCAAAGCTAAACTCACACCAGTTTGTTGAATATGTAACCAGGCCGTAGTGATTATATGCATGCAGTGGGTATATTGATTCCTAGATATTGAAACTAAATTTCATGGACAAATTATTAATACGTTAAGGTGATATGGAGATTTTCATATCTCTTCGTGAACAAGCTGTCATTTGATATAAAAGCTTTTAATCTTCAGTATTGTATATTCTATATGTCACCTTTATTTATAGAAGTTTTTCGGTCCTTTAAAAAATGTATTTATGTAATAAAGGAACAGGTCATACAGGAACATGTAATAGAGGAGCATGTCATTGAGGAACATATAATAGAAGAAAATATAATATAGAGGAACATGTAATAAAGGAACATGCAATAGAGGAGCATGTCATAGAGGAAAACGTAATACAGGAACATGTAATAGAGGAACATGCAATAGAGGAGCATGTCATAGAGGAACATGTAATAGAGGAACATGTAATGAAGGCACATGTAATGGAGGCACATGTAATAGAGCAACGTTTAATAGAGAAACACGTAATAGAACAACATGTCTAGAGGAACATGCAATAGAGGAACATTAATGGAGGAACATGTCAAAGGTCATAGAAGAACGTGTCTTATAGGAACATAATATAGAGGAACATTTCAAAGAAGAACATGTCATAGAGGAACATGTCATAGAGGAACATGTAAAATAGGAACATGTAAAATAGGAACAAGTAATAGAGGAACATGTAATGTATTTATGAGTTGTTGTTTTTTACACATTTTAAGGGATATGACTCCATTCTAGCTGTAGTCCCCCCACCCCTTTTCCTAAGATATTAACCTTCCTCCTCTGAAATAAAAACTCGTTGGCGGACACGCTACGTGCCCCCCCCCCTCCCCCTTCCCATGTCTATGCAACTGCCCTTTTATAATATCACATTTATTATGACATATCCATGTAATGAAAAACTCGTTTTCCAATTCACATTTAATTGATTTAAAGGGAAAATATTAAATATCAATATATTTTAGGATAATGCATATTCACTAACTGCACATTATAGCATTCAGCTAAGCCAATCTACGGTGACGTGTTGAAATTTGATCCCAAAACTTGTGATCAATAATCCTATTAATCGGTTATTCAAATTACGACAATGATCTACCTAGAGTGGCTTTATATGGCATGTCTCTTTTAAAATAGATATTAATGTTTTAGGAAAACATTAACAATCATGGCGGACAGAGGCAGCGTCTCCGTCGCTAGGGCACCTGGGATCTCGCGCATGCGCAGTGTTGCATGTTAAACTCAATTCTTTTATTAAGATCTAATATTATTATATGAAAATGAAAGTTAAAGCACTTGCACTTAAAGTAGTGTTCGTAACTTATAGATAGAGCCTAACATATTGTAAATTCATTTATTATCTTGATTAGATGTATTTGAATATTCTTGGGTGTCCATACACATTTACCCAATGTGTTTGTATGTGTGAGTCAAAATTGGAGGGGGGAGGGTATGTGCGCAAATATATTCGTGAGTAGTAAACATACATATAAAACATTAAACTACAACAAAGTTGAATATTCCCCTATTCGAGCCCCTCCTTCTGAGCAAGCCAATGAAATGTGTGGATAATACAGATCAAACAACACGACGAAACATAGGCTATATTTAAATATACATGTCTTCCAATATGCCAGAATAATATATTTGTTCATTTCTAATGAGTTGGAGTCGCAAATTGTATCAGAGAGACAGGGAGAAAGGGCAGATAGACAGACAGCATTGATTTATTCAAAATTAATTGTGTTTTGGTTAAGTGGCTCTTGGACTATACTTCGCAAACACACAAAGAAAACTATATAACAAAAGAAAAAAACACGACAAAAAAACACACACACACACAAATAATCGTGGAGCGAAAAAAAAACAGGACACACAAGACACACGGGACACAGGACGCAGAGGACACGCGGGACACACTGGACACACATGAAATACTGGACACACTTGCCAAACAGGGACACACTTATCAGTAAACTTACGTTGACACAGAATATTGGTCCCACCAGGTAACCAGCGTACCGAGAGTTCTGGAAACTGTGGTCAAAGAGATTATCGCCATTCTCCCTCCGACCCAAGACACTCGTCGCAAGATGGCGTGCCAACGATTCCATCCGCTCCCTGGTGCCAGCAACTAATACAAACTATAAAAAAACAAAAAAACAAAAACAAAGCAAAATTAACTTATTAGAATATATATAAAGATATAGTTTATCTCGAAGCAAGGTGTCCAAGCGGCAGCGCGTTCGGCCGGCTTAAAGAATGTCCAGAGTTTGAATGCTGGTAAACGTTAGGACTTGTTTCCGGATCTGGAGATTCTCCCTGAATCTATCCAGCTCTGATGGGTAAGCTGACATTGTATTTGGGAAAAGCAAACGAAGTTATATATATCTCTGGCATAGTTGTGTGAAAATAGATGTACGCTATGCATTATATATTGCCGAACTTGGCACGCAGAACGATTTTCAACGGCACGCGGAAGAATCCACCCAAAACATCAATTCAAGTCACTTCTTCAAGAAATTGAGGGTTAGAGCAGGATGTCATTTTAGTTTGTTGGCACGCTGAATAAATTAGAGGTTCTTACTTTGGCACGCTGAGTAAATTAGAGATCCTACTTTGGCATCAAAATGGTTTCCGACCAGTGTAATCTATGATATAACTGACGTGTATAACTTACTTTCACGTTGGTGAACTTGCCAACTGTAGCCGCGTCATCCAGGGCTATCCCCAGGTGAAACAGCTCATCACTGTCCATGTTTCGCAGGTGTTCGTTCGGTAGACTGAGTGGGATATTGTCACTGATGATAAAGAAAAGTGATTCTTTGTTTAGTTTACCAATATTGAAAAAATGTTGCCTTATTTATATGTTACCACTGACCTAAAAAAAAAAAAAGAAAGAAAGGATTAGGTATAAATACAATATTTTTGATGCGAAAAAAGTGCCCTCCACTGTTATATGATTTTTTACACAATTTTTCCTAAACACTGACCTGTAAATGAATTACAAGTGATTATAATTGTATTTTTATCGCATAGGTGTGTTCTAATTATAGGCTGTTTATTCTTATTACTCGATTATATGGATAAGCAAAAGAGTATGAAGTGTATGAAACTAGTAGCGTCTGCTTTCCTCAAAAGGTACAGATACATTTATATGGTGGCTCTAGCTTTTCTTTTTTTAGATCAGTGTATGTTACAGATGTTACTTCTATACAGAATATTAATATGCTAACACGCATATTCTTGGTTTCAAGTTTAGCGTTGACAGGTCTTAATGAGGCCTGACCTTCTCAATAGGTCAGAGTGTAATACATCCACGAATTTCCAGTGTACTTCCGGTAATACACTTTAAATGAATTTAACAAATCTTACATTAAAAATAGGTGATTCTTCACGTCTGACGTTCACAATCCATCGCTTTCTTTTGGCAACCTCTTTTGGAAAAACGTTTAATCTCCTACATCTTTTCTTGTTCACAGTTCGACCAGGAATACAGCAGACTGGCATGTTTTGTTATTTAATGAACGAATAGGACCGGAAGTGTTGGTGTACGCCAATGTTTTTGTTCATCATGCATGCATAGGGCTTGGTAGACTTGGCGGCGCCCATCTCTTCTCCAAGTCAGCGGTGGATTTTTAAAAATTATTTCAGATTTTCTCTACCGTGGGTCGAGCTTGTGAGTCAAGCTCACTGTAGACTTTGCATATTCATTAAGACTTGTCAATTGATTTTTGTTTTAAAAGATGTTAAGTTATTATTTTTCCTCAAACGTTAATACAAACTAACTAGAGGTTTAGATTATTTTTTTTACAGTCTTTACATAAACTATACATAGGCCTACTGTAGACATCATGAGTGATTTATAAGCTTTCGGCAGCCATATTTTAGAATTCAATCTGGCAAAATTCAATTTAATATTTACAGAAGTCAATGTTTCAAGGTATAATCTATTGTTCATGACAAAAATAATATATTTAGAAAAAAATTTTGTGAGAGTTTTTTTTACTTTAGTTTAATCTCACTTCGCTCAAGATAAATATGACCAATATATTATTCTTAAACTAAGTATCTATCATCTATCTATCTCTACATATCTATCATCTATCGATCCATCTATCTTTATTTCCTTAAATAGCTTTTAATTAAAATATAAAACTTAACAAAATCCTATGAACATTAACTCTAGATCTATGTGTCAGTCAACATTTACAGACCTCATTTTATTTTCTCTCTTTAAGTTCCCAAATATTTTCTTGAATGTTCAAATAAAAACAAAATATATATTAACTGTTCAACTGACTCGCACATATGTGTCCGAATAATACATTCAGTTTAAGTATAGATATAATATAGAGCTCTTTAGATCTATGTGTAATATATATAAATAGAATTTCCTACGTTGTTACGTAGGGCGTATGATCTAAGCCTACATAGCAACGAAGGGTACTTGGAACGTCACTCGCAGACGATCTTGTTCCCTTTTCGCGGCATTAGGTTCGCGCCTTTTTTTTTTCGCTTGATAAACGAGTTGCGTTTTCTTGGAATAAAATTTCAAAGACAGTACTTATAATGCATTGTAATACACAAATTATTTTTAGAAATATTTAAATTTCTAAGAATTGAGGGGGAGGGAGGAAGGGTAGGACATGTCGTGGCGCCATCATTATGGCTTATGGATAAGTTAATACAATACCGCAATCCTGGTAAATCTTTTTTTAAAGAAGGAATTTCTGATATCTTATAAGTAAGTTTACAATGTGGAGAAGTTAAGCATGTTTTATTTACATGACTTTTCCTTATTGTACCCCGCCTTGAGCATAGTATAAAATATGCTGTAATAGATTACTGATTATATGTTAGTATATAGATTGTAGTAAGGTGCGCATGATAAATTGAATAAACGATTTGGCATTATGGAATAAAAGAGTTAGAGATTATTTAAGGGTTTTCTATCAGCAAAGAAACAAAGACAAGTTACTTGTGATTCATGTCACCTACTCAACAAGTTGCGTCTCTGACAGATATTATACAAGTAGATACAATTGCAGACGTGGGAGGCCTTGATAAATGAATGAGATCTTATGTTCAGGATGTATTAATACAAGTTGAGTTTAACAAGGCCTCTCTTATTAGATCTTAACTTTACCATTGTTGAACCATTGTGTGTAGCCTATTGTCAATATTCGTCCTCTGACAGATACTATTTGGAATTTCGTTAGTTTCATTCTTTGCACTGTTCAGCACAACGTTATATTAACTTTGAAAAGTTTCTTCTATATACGACCTGATCATAGGAAGGCAAATTGACGCCTTTCCCACCATGCTTTGCTCGTAGACATCTTTTATTTGACAACAAATTTTATCAAACTCTCAGCTACATCCTCCCACAAAATGGTTACCTTTTCATATTAAACGTTATAAATAACCTGACATGATACAGGCCAAGTGATTCGAAAGGACGAAGTTATTCTATGTAGACTACATACAGGACATACAAAAACTAACACATGCCTTTCTCTTAAAACGAGAAACGGCTCCCAATGTGTGCTTTCTGCCATGTCACCTTAAGACAGTTTCTCACATTTTGTTGAAATGCAATACATTTAGTGAAATTCGACTTAAATACTATTACTGGAGAACTCTTCATGAACTATTTAGCATAATTAAACCAATATATATATATAATAAACTATATAAAATATATCCAACTATACTACATAATTTAAAGATATAAGAACAATATAATGTATACAATATCAAAAAGGCCTTATATAACCTTCGATGTTGATGGGCAGGAAATACAATTCAAGTGTATATTCCTCACTAGGCATTTTAGTTTATAGGGTTATTCCCCCTTATTATTTTTTGGTATAGATCTTTTAACTAAGCATTTTGGGTGTTTCTTCCTTTGTGTGTTGTTAAAAGCAACATTTTTGTAAGGGCTAATAACGCATAACAAAAAATAGATAAACATGATTTATAAGCGAAATGCTGTTTTCAGAGATTGTTTCATTTTAAAACTTGGGCCTGCTGTCGACTAAAGTCAGTTAATTTTTTTAAGTGGTTTAAATAGTAGAGCATTAATAGTGTTATGAAGGCAAAAGAGCTACTGGCCGCCCCCAACTCAGGTTCAAGGACGTCTGCAAACGTGACCTAAAGGCTATAGATGTAGAGGTCGGAAACTGGGAGAACCTTGCTCAGCACAGAAATAGTTGGAGAGGCACCTTACACACCGGTATAAATGCGGCAGAGGGCAAACTTCGCCTAATGGCGGAGGGTAAAAGAGCAGCGGAGAAAATTAAAGAGCACAGGCTGCCCCTAACAATCTCCAACGGTCCAACTTTCAAGTGCCAGAGATGCGACAGAGCCTGTCTCTCAAGGATAGGTCTCCACAGACACAGTCAATTTTGCAGGTCTGGCCAAATCACAGGAGCGCAAATCTAATCGTCTTCCGAGACTATGGAGCCAATGATGTATATTTGAGTGACATGTGTGATTTCTATACATCTTTGAATAAGTAAAGAATCAATAAAGATCTTTGTTGAATATTTATGTTTTGCAGCTTGTAAAGGAATTAACTTTTCCTTCGAATACACAAAGCAAAGTAAAGCACATTTCGCACCTTTCGCAACAAACTGATCATAGGGCTGTTGAAGCAGCGTTCACCAGTTTCTGTGGTCACGGCTTACATGGGGATGTGTGGCCAGCACAATGCCTATCCGCCTTTACTTTACCCCAACTAAGGTCAGGTACCCATCAGAGCTGGGTAGACTCGTGGACACCCTCAAGTCCCGGGAAAAATTCCTAGCCTCCACCAGGTTTCGAACCCAGAACCTTCGGATCGCTAGTCGAACGCGCTGCCGCTCAAATAAATACAAATAAACCTTAAAAAGCTATTTACATCTTGAAATTTCTACAGCAAACACCAGGAAACACAATTGAAACACCACAGTGTCTTAAACTTTGTAATTGAGAAAACTGGCAAAAAATAAATTACATACCATCAATTATTTCAAGTTCGAAAATTGTATCCAAAATGTCTGTCTTTAGCGAACATTGTAAGTCAAAATACTGATTAGTGCAGCAACTGTATGACGTAACCACTTGTTTTCTGTTTTCAAATGACAACCTTGGAATTTGTGTGTCAAAGCTTGCAGGGTCCATAAATTAACCTCCTATTTTTATTGTAGAGATCTGTTGGTCACAGAGGGTAAACGAAGCTGAGATGGGGTGTGTGTGATAGAATGAGAAGGTCAAACATAAAACTCTTAATAGAGGGCCATGATTCTAACATAATAAAAATCCACACAATAAACTGAAATGCAATAAAGAATGGTTCTCAACATATTACTTAGACATCGAGTGTTTCAGAACTGTTTGGACGTTTCTGTAGGATTTCAGTGAGAAACGGGTTTCTCCGGTTCGTCGAGTTATAAGGTCTTATTAAAAAAAAACAGACGAGTCCGAAATGGCTCTTTTGTCCATGGCGTAACGTTAGGGTTGAGCTCAAAGGGGGGCACTCCCAAGCTCTGTCTGGGCTCCAGCCACCCCACGGCACGCCGAAGGCGTGGCGTGCCGTGTAACAGTAAGGATTCCGCAGCACGATTGTTCACTGCGGTTCCCCTAAGGATCATTATCGTGGTGATTCGCCCGTATATCTGCACTGTCACCCGGTAGCACAAATCCTATACTATAGGTACAGACATCCAGGCACTGGGTGGTTCTGAGACGGTGTTGCTGCGTCCATTGCTTCCTCCCCACCGAGACCCCGGTGCCTCTCGGGAGTGCAATGGGACTCGGACCCGCAGCGGGAGCTGCCCCTTCCCCACCCCATGCGTTCGCCTGCCGGTGTAATTCTTAATGGAAACGTATCGGCGGTTTACGCACTTCGCCAGTCTTTGAGGCCCATGGGTACAGAAGTGTTTCCGGTTTGTCAGCAGCCATGGGCTACCCTCGGCACATCATTTGTGTTTTTTTTTCGTGTGGTTGTCCATATTTAGAATAAGCGTACCCTAAGACTCTATTGATAAGTTATTGGAATCGAGCTTTAAACACACAAATAAATAAAGTAATATATAACTTCAAGGTAAGGAGTGGATAGTGATCTCCTGTCAGAGGCTTGCAGAAATGACTAGAGAGCATTTCTTAGGATCACGTCAATGGGGTGGAAGTGCTTACTGTCTGGCTCATTAAATGGTTACCGGCACTTTTGACATGCATCGTGTTCATTCACGCTCGGTACTGTCTTTCTACTGTCACTCGTGTGCTGGCTTGATTCAGAAGCTGCATTCCCACAAAAGCACATTCTAAATTCCGTCGTCTCGCGAGACTAATGGAAAGCCAACAACTGCAGCAACAGCTTGTCTTTCTAAAGCTTGGTGTCGTAGTTCTCCTCGCTATCGTGGATCATCACCATCATCATCTGTCCTTTGGATTCCTCATGGAACATAGAGCCTCTGTCAAAGCACGCTCCCGTAACGAACTTGACCCGGCCATAATTCTAGGGTTCAGGGCGCACCGTAATTTCCTACCTCTTTTGCTCTCTCTTCCACTACTTCTCTTTCTTTACCTCCCACCTCTGTATCTCCTCGAACTATCTCTTTCTCTCTAAATCTCGCACCAGTTTTGTTTTCTTTCCGTTTCTCTCCCTGTATCTCTGTCTCTCGGCTTATCTTATTATCTCTGGAACATACGATCTATAAGAGTTATAAAAAGAGACATTGGCTTCAACTAATTCAATGACAGCGTAAAGTGTGGTCAGGTCAATTTAAGGCATGCCGTCCACCCACTTGAAGTCTTATTGACGATATCTGAACGTTTAGTGGTTTTATAGCAGGGAAGACATTGCTTCTTATCGAAGAGGCGTTTAAACGAGAAGTTTTTCTTGGTAAAAAAAAAAAAGACATTCACATACACATCTGTAGACACACACAAAACACATACACACACATAAGCAAACACAAACACACACACAAACACACACACACGAAGCAACACAAATAAAAGCAGTTATATAGCACCTGTAGTACTTGCTACTCCCCCCCCCCGCCCTCTTTTCTTTTTTCTCTGTATTTATTGTCAAACATTTGAGGCCCCGTGACCAATGTGCTTCTCTCCTGTTCTACCTTTTGAGGAATCATTTTGACCTTCACCTTCCCCCTTTTCCCCACACTTACCCTTCGTATCACAGCATTGAAGAAACCATTATGTAAGGTTACGTTTAGCCCCTACAAAAAGAAAACAAAAACAAAAACATCAACAACAAACAAACAAACCTTGTTTAACGAACCGTTTTCATTAACGAACTGGACGTCTTGACGAACCGTTTTCATTAACGAACTGGACGTCTTGACGAACCGTTTTCATTGACGAACTGGACGTCTTGACGAACCGTTTTCATTGACGAACTGGACGTCTTGACGAACCGTTTTCATTGACGAACTGGACGTCTTGACGAACCGTTTTCATTGACGAACTGGACGTCTTTACTATTTTTGGTTTCTTTAATGGAGTTAACCGATAAATATGAATATTTGAAACATGTGAAACTAGACTAGGATATGTCTTGTACGTTTACAGACGTTCATTCTGGACAGAAGATTCTTACCGTCTGACCACAAAACTTCTCTCGGCGGTAGGGATTGGACGGCGGTAGAGGCTAGAACCAAAGGTCATCATGTTGAATGTTGACAGTCCGGTATGCTTGCAGCAGATTTTCACCTCCCCCACCCCTTTTTACCATTGCATCTCTTTTGTACTCCGTACATATTTCGAACCGAATTACTCCTGATGAATTAAACATTCAGAATTTTGTTTTCAATCTATTATCAACGCACAGGGGCAGCAACCGATGAATTGCAAGACGAAAGTAAAGCCTGACGGAGTTATCGTTGTTGTAATGTATGAGAATTTACAGAGAGTATGTTGAAAATGTTTCGCTCTAGGTCCTATTGTTCAATGTTAATACCTTTTTATTACGACCCTGGTCTTCCGTCTTCCGATTAGTGTCTGGATCACTATGTTCTCTTAGCGCAACATGAGATAACAGGCAAAAAGGTCGCAATTGAAAAGCGAGACCTCAGAAGATCCGGCGAAGTCAGCTCCGCTACCAGCTGGCCATCAAGCCACTGCATCCATGCTCTTTTTGCGGCAAACAATTTAGGGCAAGAATAGGCAGTGGCGTAGCTAGGGAGGGGCGCAGGGGGCCAAAATAAGTATTAAAACTAATTATTTAATTTTATTTTGATGTAAACCAATGTATCCCAAATACGTTTGCCAGATTGAATTTTGGAGCTCCACAAATAGGGCCTATTGACACGCATGATTTTGGCGCCCCCATTGAGCATTAAGGGGCGCCATTCTACTCATACAACAAATGACACATCCACAATGTAGGATTGCTGATGGCGTTTTTTTTTATAACACAGATCAGTTCAGGTTCAAATATTCTTCTTCATATACTGAAAGTGGCATCTGGTTTTAACAATTATACAGGTTGGATAATTTCGAGTTCAATATACTTAGCATGAATACACTCAGCTAAACAGAATCCAGTTGTTATCACATTTTTTGGAACAGTTGAAGTATATATTTATTTTTTTCTCGTTCAACAACACGTTGGGGAGAATTAAAAAGAGTTGTGCCATTCACAGTGAAGAGGGAGTCTGCAACACGCTGGAGTGCACGATCAGAAGCTGTTAAAGCTATTTATGAAGGACTAGATGAACTAGTAGAGCTGTTGGAAAAATTACCAGAAGATGCAATTATGACGCCTGACACCAGAACTGATGCAGAAACTTTGCTGGCAGGTATATTAAACTTTGACTTCCTAGTTTTGTTACATTTCCGGAACATTATACTTGGGAAAATTGATCGTGTCCAGAAATGGTTGCAGGATCCTACTATGAATTTCAAGGAAGCAGCCAGCATCTGATCTTGAATCGATAGAGCTAGAACTTGTCAACATTCGTGATAATTTGAGCCAGGTTGCAATAGACAATGGAAAAACAAGATGCACAACTTGGGGATTTGAGGTTTACAGAAGGATTAGATGACAAAGGAGGATGCCTGAAGAATTAGCAAGATATGCAGGACTTTCTGCAGAAGAAGAAATTACACATGTTATGAACAGCGTAATTGAAATACTCATGAGATATCAATACGGTTTCTACGTATAAAAAAGCTAAACACCAAATTTGGATTTTTACTAGACGTCAAAACTCTTTTCGCTGAGACAAATGTCGATACACTTCATCAAAATTGCAAAATTTCTACGACACTGACGTCAATGGTCACGAATTGAACCCGAATGTTCGTGAACTTCCTGTTCTATTTTTAAACTAATAAACAAAAAAAGCATGCTTTTGCTGGTGTTTGATAATTGATTTCAACCTCGACGGCCAGTTCTAGTCTTTTAGAATTATACAAAGGATACAATATTAGTTATGAGGAATCCGTTTTTAACATCAAAAGTGAATAGGCGATAATTAATACTCAAGTGTTAGTCGCGTGAGGTTAAATGTTTATTTGTTTACAAATAATAAAGAGTCCAGAGTTGCGTTTTCTTGGTTATTGAAAAACAAAATGCGTATATTCAAAAAAAGGAATAACAAAAATTCTTTTGCGTTAAGCAATAAGTTTGATATTTTAAAAAGGTGATTTTTCACTTCTGACTTTCACAATACATTGTTTTGTTTTGTAAACATCTTTTGGAAATGAAATAATATTTAATCCCCAACAAATTTGAGTACAACCAGTAAAGTAGCACACAGACATTGTTTTGAAGAAAATGATCGAATAAGAACGGAAATATTTTTGCACGTGACCTTTTATGCATGCATACACGTTAAGACTTGTCAATAGTGCACAGCAATCGGAGACTGCAAAATGCTTCTCGGTGCCCGGACTTTGGCTCTTCTTGGTTTTGTTGTTTCATATACTTCGAACGATTGCTGTTTCATTTGACAGCTGTGAGCGGTCTTTCAGCAAACTTATTTTGTCTTATTTAATTCAATGGGACAAGATCGTCAGGGGTCGGCAACCTAGGGCACGCGTGACAAATTTGGCACGCAGAGCGATTTTCAATGGCACACGAGAGACTTCCAAGAGGTATTTTTTTTTTTATGAAAAATATGTTTTTTATTGATGAAAAAACATTTTCCAGTTCTTAATGAGGAAAACTGACTGTTGAAGACGATGTTTCTGAATGACCGAGCGACACATTTCAGTTAGTTGAACGCATTTATAAGGACGGGTTAAATCAAGTGGGTTAAATGGATAAACAATTAATGCAGGAATTGTTTTTTTACAACTGTTTAAAGTAAATCAATTGTATACCTCTAATAATTTAATATTCTAATGAATACCATGATTCTGGATTTTTAAAAAGAAATAATAATTAGTCAGTAATATTTGTTATATTACAAAACATAACTTGTTTGGCATTAATATTGAATCAAAATTATAAACTTTATAATTGAATTAAAGGGAGATAATTAGCCCGTTTTATTTATGCTATCCTTTCTGATATTGTGTTTCTTATTTTTCTGTTATAAAAGACTAATTGGCCTGCAACTTATAATGTTATAATGACCAAATTGTAAAATGTAGTTTAAAATTATATAAATTTTAGATCTATATGACCAAAACATTTCATCCACATTTTTTAAACATTACATTAACTACCCAGTTTGTATGATTACTACGCATGAATTCCGCTCTACTATAGTTATACATATGTTTCCTTTAGCATTGAGCAAATTAAAGACAATCTCAGTAAAACTGAGAATAAACTATCATCAATATTATCACTTGCTAGATCCTTATCTGGACAACCAAATGATAATGTTTACAAAATCATTACCAAAAATGTGAAAGTTTGGTAATATTATTTTTTTGGTATAAATACAAATAAAAAGGTTGATAATCACAAAAGCGTTAATTATTGTTATTAAATATAAAACACTTTGGCGTTTTTTTTCCATAACTTTACTTTGCCTTTGGCCTTGGTCTTGTTAAATTGTCTTATAAAAAAAAATATATAATAAAGCAGGTTGACTTTTAGGCTGTTGGCACGCTGAATGGTTTAGAAATCCTAGTTTGGCACACAATTAGCAAAAGGTTGCCGGCCCCTGGTCTGAGTTATCTTCCACTCCTTAGCATAGAAAGAGAAACACTTGAGAATATTAATTTTGACAACGTGATTGGCGAGTTTGCGACAGTCAAATCAATGAAGATCAATTAATTGTAGACTATGTCTATTCAAGTCATGTATAATTAGTAGCATTTTTTTTTTCAAATAAATTGTTTACAATCGTATAGTGACTTATTAGTCTGTATTATATTTCATTAAAATACCAGATGCTTCGAAAATGAACCATATAAACCGTACAATTTCTAAATTTTCTTGGGGGTTCAATGAGCCCCCATACTCTGTCGGTCCGAGAAGGGGCGCAGACTTTGTGTCATGTCCCCGGGCGCAGATGACCCTAGCTACGCCACTGAGAATAGGCCTCGTCAGCCATCTCCGGACCCACAAGCAACTATGACTCTGTCAGAGGATGGTCTTCATCGAAACCGATGGACAAGCATAATCTGTTCACTAAGATGACCCACTCGATAAAAGCTTAAATATTTTAATAAGTCAAGTACCCTTCGGACCGAACTGATCATAAGGCACATATGGCTGGTGAAGCAGCGATCAGCCGGTTTCTGTGGGGATGTGTGGCCAGCACATTGCGCAGTCACCTTTACTTTACCCCCCAACTAATTTCAGGTACCCGTCAGAGCTGGGTAGACTCAGGGACACCATCTAGTCCTGGGAAAAAATCCTAGCCTCCACCAGGATTTGAATCTGGAACCTTCGGATCGCCAAATCGCTCGGCTACCGTGCCCTATAAATAATTTAATAACTAAGACTATTTTACAATGAAAAAAGTGATAAAGAAGAACTTTACACTGACCAGTAGTATATGAATGACTTCTATAAACAAACAACAACAATACGCACCTCTGTGCGCCTTATATATGTTTTAGTGCAGGCAGTGCTGTAGGTGCTATAAGGGATATTCCTAAACATGCAAGAATTTAGAGAGTACGTGTGAATATTTTTGGCTCCAGAAATAATCTTATCTTATCATATATTATATATATACACTAAGAAGACGGCCGCAGTTAGCCAGTGAGATTGTCGGGTTGATGAGTCTACTGGGCCTGGTGGTAGGTGGTGTCGTTGATGACGTTGTTGTAGTGGTGGTTATGGCTATATTGATATATTGACATAATGATATATTGATATATTGATATATTGATAGATTGATAGATTGATCGATTGATCGATTGATCGATTGATAGATTGTTAGATTGATCGATTGATCGATTGATAGATTGATAGATTGTTAGATTGATAGATTGATAGATTGATAGATTGATAGATTGATAGATTGATAGATTGATAGATTGTTAGATTGTTAGATTGTTAGATTGATCGATTGATCGATTGATAGACTGATCGATTGATAGATTGATAGATTGATAGATTGACAGATTGATATTTTCATTGAGCATTGCGTGACAGTATGTTTTGTGCCATTAAGTCTCATTGCATCCGTCTTCAGCCTGTTGTTTAACATTATTTTTTTTATTTTTTTTTCAACAATAATAAAATAGTAGATTAATGTTGTTTTTTTTTTTGTGGTTAGTATTTATTTATGTATTGTTGTTTTGTAGACAATGGTGAATTTAAAGTAGAACTACCAACACCGCAGTGCTGGAAGCAGGAACACTACCAAAGGAAATTTATTATAGTATAAAGTTTTCCAGCGGTCACACAATGTCGTATCGACGGAGGAAAAATGCACATTTTTTTCTCCGTCGATACGACGTGGTGTCCTAGCATTCATCCTTTACAACATATTGTATTTACCCTTAATAATGACCAAACCAAGGTTACATCTTTAGAGTTAGACGAGCTTATTGTACATTTTGCAAGGGCGTCCTAGAAAACCTGTATTAATAAACTCGAAATTATAATAAGATATAATATAAGAGCCTGTTTCTATGTGTATCTTTCTTAAAACAAAACTATCCTATCATATATCATATCATATCATCTATATATATATAACAAGATCGTGTTTGTGTCCCCACGGATCCCCATCGGTCAATTTGAAAACACGTTAGTTTGTGTCACTTACATATTTTGGCCTAGGCCTATATAGTGTAATAATTTTTCACATCGGACACGTGTCTTTGCTAGATCAGGTGTTAACGAAGCGGACTGCTATGCGGGCGACCCGGGTTCGATTCTCCAATTTCACTATACTTTTTTTTTTCCACAATTTTTTTTTTCAAACTTTTAAGAACAAAAGACATTGTAAATGTACGGTCAATTTAGATTTTTGTTAAATAAAAATACTCGCCTATTTTTTTTTACCCCATTACTATATTTATTTTAAATTACTTTCCTAAAAGTCTTCAGTAAAAAAAATAATAATTTAAAATTAGATTTATAGCTTTCTTTTAATTGTAGTTTATACATTTTTTATCTGCACCTTACACAGTCCTGTTTTTTTTATCCCGGGCAACGCCGGGCAATGTAGCTTGTATCATCATCATATATATATATAAATCTCAAAAGGAATATGTGGCTGGCTGGCTGGCTGGCTGGCTGGCTGGCTGGCTGGCTGGCTGGCTGGCTGGCTGGCTGGCTGGCTGGCTGGCTGGCTGGCTGGCTGGCTGGCTGGCTGGCTGGCTGGCTGGCTGGCTGGCTGGCTGGCTGGCTGGCTGGCTGGCTGGCTGGCTGGCTGGCTGGCTGGCTGGCTGGCTGGCTGGCTGGCTGGCTGGCTGGCTGGCTGGCTGGCTGGCTGGCTGGCTGGCTGGCTGGCTGGCTGGCTGGCTGGCTGGCTGGCTGGCTGGCTGGCTGGCTGGCTGGCTGGCTGGCTGGCTGGCTGGCTGGCTGGCTGGCTGGCTGGCTGGCTGGCTGGCTGGCTGGCTGGCTGGCTGGCTGGCTGGCTGGCTGGCTGGCTGGCTGGCTGGCTGGCTGGCTGGCTGGCTGGCTGGCTGGCTGGCTGGCTGGCTGGCTGGCTGGCTGGCTGGCTGGCTGGCTGGCTGGCTGGCTGGCTGGCTGGCTGGCTGGCTGGGTATGTACATACCGCATAATCTTTTTAAATACTGGACATAAAAACGTGAAATTTGCTACAAATATTCTTTGCGTTACGGCGGTGAACACTGTCAAGGTTTAAAAAAAATTAAAATGACCGCAGTGGTCAGTTTGGTCAAAAAACGCGAAAAAAACACAACTTTTGATTCACATTGTCTTTGCCAGTACAACTTTTTATAGTTTTTCGTCACAAAGTTAGAAGAAAAAGGATGCGCTGAGATTATTTTTATGACGTCATCAATCTTTGCGCATGGATTTTATAGCAATGAAGGGACATTTATCATTCATGTTTAAATTGACGTCATCAAACTATGTGCATGGATTTTTATCTCAACTCAATGACGGGAACAAATTTTCTTCATGTTTAAATTGTCTACGTGCCGTAAACAACATAAATTCTTTACACTACCAATACTGTAGTTGATTTTCTTAATCTATCACTACTTTAATACTTTACACTGTGAATACATGACTTAAAGCTAATTAATAATTTAAAACTTGACAAACATAGGACAAAAGCAAATAGATATAGTATTTTTTTTTCTGTTTCGGGAAGTAATACCGACGCCTTAGTAAGCTTATTTAAACGCAGTGGTCCTGGTTACACTCTATATTTAAGCTTATAATTATATGGCGTCATCAAATTTTGCGTATTTATGCGTTTAAGAAGGGAACAAAACTTTGTTTTAATTTGCGTCGTAATTTGTAGAATGCAATATTTAAATGGTTTCAGTTACCGGAAAATACTTTCTCCCCGCTTAAGACTATTGCTTATAACTCCATGGGTTATTTTATCCAGTTCCGAGAACTGGGCACCTTTAGGCTTATCGCCTTGGTAACGGCCATTGTTTAAATTACCGGGCAATGTTTAAATTACCGGGCAATGTTTATAATACCGGGCAATGTTTAAATTACCGGGCAATGTTTAAATTACCGGGCAATGTTTATAATACCGGGCAATGTTTAAATTACCGGGCAATGTTTAAATTACCGGGCAATGTTTAAATTACCGGGCAATGTTTAATTTGCCGGGCAATGTTCAAATTGCCGGAACTAACTTTTTAAAGTTTTAATTCGTGTCGTATACGTTTTATAAACATT
The DNA here is from genome assembly GCA_949126835.1 of Anisus vortex. Taxonomy (NCBI): domain Eukaryota; kingdom Metazoa; phylum Mollusca; class Gastropoda; family Planorbidae; genus Anisus; species Anisus vortex. The sequence continues at coordinate 38,911,347 of OX421500.1, read as the reverse complement.
ATTTCATATGGGTTTCATTTGTTATTGTTTTACATGTTGAATAGAAAATTTAATTCTAAGTTTGCTTCCAAATCAACAATAAATAAATAAATAGCAAATAAACGAAAACAACACAACATAGGTCTGCCACTTAATGTTTGTCGTAAAAAAATATATCAAACAATCATTAAAAAAAAAAAAGTACTGTCGAATGTTCTTTATCAATGAATAGAACAAAATATATTCATGTTTTAATTTGCGTCGTAATTTATAGCGGGCAATTTTGTAATTGTTATAATGGGTGATGAGTAATGATTTTAACGGGTAATTCATGTTGTAGCGGGCAAATAAAAAATTACCTCACGTTTAAATTCGTGTCGTAGGTCATGCGGGCAATCTCATTATAACTGCCTGAGTAGTTAGAGTGTATGTAAACATAACTTTTAGCCGGTTCGGAGGACCGGGCACATAACGGCTTGTATATATATAAATCTCAAAAGGAATATGTATGTATGTATGTGGCTGGCTGGCTGGCTGGCTGGCTGGGTATGTACATACCGCATAATCTTTTTAAATACTGGACATAAAAACGTGAAATTTGCTACAAATATTCTTTGCGTTACGGCGGTGAACACTGTCAAGGTTTTAACAAAATTAAAATGACCGCAGTGGTCAGTTTGGTCAAAAAACGTGAAAAAAACACAACTTTTGATTCACATTGTCTTTGCCAGTACAACTTTTTATAGTTTTTCGTCACAAAGTTAGAAAAAAAAAGGATGCGCTGAGATTATTTTTATGACGTCATCAATCTTTGCGCATGGATTTTATAGCAATGAAGGGACATTTTTCATTCATGTTTAAATTGACGTCATCAAACTATGTGCATGGATTTTATTATCTCAACTCAATGACGGGAACAAATTTTCTTCATGTTTAAATTGTCTACGTGCCGTAAACAACATAAATTCTTTACACTACCAATACTGTAGTTGATTTTCTTAATATATCACTACTTTAATAGTTTACACTGTGAATACATGACTTAAAGCTAATTAATAATTTAAAACTTTACAAACATAGGACAAAGCAAATAGATTTAGCATTTTTTTTTCGGTTTCGGGAAGTAATACCGACGCCTTACTAAGCTTATTTAAAAGCAGTGGTCCTGGTTACACTCTATATTTAAGCTTATAATTATATGGCGTCATCAAATTTTGCGTATTTATGCGTTTAAGAAGGGAACAAAATTTTGTTTTAATTTGCGTCGTAATTTGTAGAATGCAATATTTAAATGGTTTAAGTAAAAAAATTAAGTTACCGGAAAATACTTTATCCCCGCTTAAGACAATTGCTTATAACTCCATGGGTTATTTTATCCAGTTCCGAGAACTGGGCACCTTTAGGCTTATCGCCTTGGTAACGGCCATTGTTTTAATTACCGGGCAATGTTTAAATTACCGGGCAATGTTTATAATACCAGGCAATGTTTAAATTACCGGGCAATGTTTAAATTACCGGGCAATGTTTATAATACCGGACAATGTTTAAATTACCGGGCAATGTTTAAATTACCGGGCAATGTTTATAATACTGGGCAATGTTTATAATACCGGGCAATGTTTAAATTACCGGGCAATGTTTAAATTACCGGGCAATGTTTATAATACCGGGCAATGTTTATAATACCGGGCAATGTTTAAATTACCGGGCAATGTTTAAATTACCGGGCAATGTTTATAATACCGGGCAATGTTTATAATACCGGGCAATGTTTAAATTACCGGGCAATGTTTATAATACCGGGCAATGTTTATAATACCGGGCAATGTTTATAATACCGGGCAATGTTTAAATTACCAGGCAATGTTTAAATTACCGGGCAATGTTTAATTTGCCGGGCAATGTTCAAATTGCCGGAACTAAATTTTTAAAGTTTTAATTCGTGTCGTATACGTTTTATAAACATTATTTCATAAGGGTTTCATTTGTTATTGTTTTACATGTTGAATAGAAAAATTAATTCTAAGTTTGCTTCCAAAGCAACAATAAATAAATAAATAGCAAAAAAACAAAAACAACACAACATAGGTCTGCGACTTAATGTTTGTCGTAAAAAAAATATATCAAACAATCATTAAAAAAAAAAAAAGTAGTGTCGAATGTTCTTAATCAATGAATAGAACAAAATATATTCATGTTTTAATTTGCGTCGTAATTTATAGCGGGCAATTTTGTAATTGTTATAATGGGTGATGAGTAATGATTTTAACGGGTAATTCATGTTGTAGCGGGCAAATAAAAAATTACCTCACGTTTAAATTCGTGTCGTAGGTCATGCGGGCAATCTCATTATAACTGCCTGAGTAGTTAGAGTGTATGTAAACATAACTTTTAGCCGGTTCGGAGGACCGGGCACATAACGGCTTGTCATATATATAAATCTCAAAAGGTGTATGCATGTATGTATGTGGATATGTACATGCCGCATAATCTTTTTTAAAACTGGACAGAATGACATGAAATATGCTACAAATATTCTTTGTGTTACTGCGGTGAACACTGTCAAGGTTATTTAACAATTTTAAATGACCGCATTGGTCAGTTTGGTCAAGAAACGGGAATAAAAAGACAAAGTTTGGTTTCACATTGAAATTGCCGGTCAAACTTTTTATAGTTTTTCGTCACAAAGTTAGAAAAAAAGGGATGCGCTGAGATTATTTTATGACGTCATCAAACTTTGCGCTCTAGCTTTGTAAATGAAGGGGACAAAATTAATTCATGTTTACATTCGTGTCGTATTATAAACTTTGCGGGCAATGTTTCAAGTTTGCAAATGAGCTTTAATTCACTTTTAAATTTTTGTCGTATACAACAGATAAACTTTGTTGTGGGATAGGTTTAAATGCCGTATTTATTAACGTTGTAACGGGCTAGGTTTAAATGCCGTATATATCAACTTTGTAGCGGGACAGGTGTTAAATGTCGTATATTATAATTTGTAACGGGATAGGTTTAAATTGCCGTATATACTAACTTTGTAGCGGGATAGGTTTAAATTGCCTTAAATACTAATTTTGTAGCGGGATAGATTTAAATGCCGTAGATCTATATATTAACTTTGTAGTGGGATAGTTTTAAATTGCCGTATATATTAACTTTGTAGCGCGCAAGGTTTAAATTACCGTATCTATAATAATATATTAACTTTGTAGCTGGCAATCTCATTATAACTGCATGGGTAGTTAAAGTTTATTTAAAAGATCATTATGCAATTTGGACATAATGTGACAAACATTAAAAAACCTGTTTCTTCTTTGTTTCTTCTAGGTTTCATTTGTTATTGTTTTTAATTTTTAATTTAAAATTAATTCTAAGTTTGCTTCCAAAGCAACAATAAATTAATAAATAGCAAAAAAAACAACAACAACATAAGTCTACGACTTAATGTTTGTCGTCAAAAATATATCAAACAATCATTTTTAAATGAAAAGTACTGTCGACATGACATGTGAGTTCTGTTTTACAGAAAGAGTTTAATTATACAATAAACTCACACCATTAGATGACAGTGGTCAGACTTTGAGCAAGAAATGAATACAAAAATTCTTATTTGTTTTTCATCCTTAGTTGTATATTGAACTGATGTATATTAAAGTCTGCAAAACAACAATACAAAAATAAATACTGACCACAAAAAAAAAAACAACAAACTCACAAAAAACAGATCTACTACTTTATGTACTTTATGTATGTTGCAAAAAAACAACAACAAAAAAACTATAATGTGTCAAGCATAGTCTATACAAACCCCGTTCGGAGAACCGGGCACATATCTGCTAGTCTTATATATTACAGACCCTTCTTTAACCCTTACAGTCCCGGGCGCGTATATAGCACAACTGAAGGCAGCATAGATAGCAGTAGGTCGGTACTGGAAGGGTTAATAAAGAAGATAATTGCGTCATATACGCATACGTGCCCTGAGTCTAGTCCAACATTTTGATTAGTGTTTTAAATGATAATAATTTAACGGTTTTCCTGGTTTGTTCAGGCAACCCATTCTATGCCCAGATGCCCATTGCTCCAAAATAAGCAGAACATTTTCGAATTTATTGGCTTACAGACGGTTATAAACACTCATTTTATTAATACAATAAGCAAGATCAAAAATGAAATACCGAAAAAAGTCGTTCTCTGTTTAGTTTTTACTGTATTGAAATATTATTATCCACGTTTTTTTATTGTTTACTTTAATATTGTTTTGTATTTGTGTTTCTTTTTCTTTTTGATATTATATTTTTGTTTATTTAATATATTTAATAACAAATCAAGTCAACACAATTGTTCGCTACTTTTTAATACCAGAAGCTTGACACTAACAATTCTTATGCAGAGTCAGGGCGACCAAAACAATTAAAATGAACAAAAACAAAATACCGAAAGAAACGTTCTCACTCCAGTTTTTATTGTAATATTGTCTTTTTTCCTTTCTCTCTTAACAAAACACATTGTAGTCATTCGTTTCTCCGTCATTTTGACGGGCATCACCACTAGTTTAGAATACATTGGCCTACAAAGGGAAAATAAATTCTCAGTACACCCAGCTGTACACTATATTCAAACTATATTGATCCATTGTCGGATCAATATTAGGCCAAGATTTAAATATTGTTAGAAGAAGTAAAAATAGTAAGACCATAAACTATATTAGGGCCTATCTTGTTATCTGTTCTTAACGTTTGTACTGGAAGGAGTTTATTTTATAGATTAAAACCATGGACCACAACGTCATTGGTGAAGTGCGAAAGTAGGGAGGGAGGGAGTGGAACAGCTGGTAACTCACTTCTGTACCAATATGCCTCAAAGCTGGCGAAGCGGGGAAACCACCGATATGCTTACGTTAAGAACACACACCGGTGAGCCAACGCATGGGGGACATCCGCTTTTGCGCGTCCGAGGATCGCTGCGCGTCCGAGGATCACTGCGCTGCCGAGAGGCTCCGAGACTCGGTGGGGAGGAAGCAATGAGCGCAACAGCCCATCTCAACCCCGCCCTGGTGCCCGCATGTTCAGGCCTATAGTGTGCGATTGGTGCTACTGTACGTCAGTACAGCCAACACGATAATGATTCGAGGGGAATTCAATTGGAGGGAAGAGAAGTGTAGTGCATGCTCACGCCCTATCAGCGTGCCGGGGGATGACTAGTCGAGGACAGGATCTTGGTATATCTTTTTGAGACACTAATAAATCGGTATCTCACATAATGAAAAAGTTATGTCATTGCTTATCTTCCAGAAAAATATGAAAAAAGGGGCGTGGTCGGGAGGAGTGCAACTAACACACGTGTGGTTGTTATAAATCTAAATTTTATTACCATCACGGTATGCACTATACCAGGGATCGGCAACCTACGGCACTCGTGCCAAACTTGGCTGGCACGCAGAGCGATTTTTGGTACGCGGAAGACCCCCGTAAAGCAATTCAAAAGTCATCTAGAAGAAATTGAGTACTAGAACATGACAACATTTAGGTTGTTGGCACGCGGAGTGAATTAGAAATCCCGCTTTGGCACACTAAGATCAAAAGGTTGCAGACCCTTGCACTATACTATAATTAATGAACGGACCAACCCCTTTTCACGAATGTGCCAGTTAAATCACCTAGCAGTCAGGACCCCGCCCACAGTGCAGCAGAAAGGGGGGCCGTAGTGCCACAAGAAGAGAGGCGCCGAAGTCACCCGGTATCTCATAAAAGGAAAAGTTCAATTGCCCGGCGTTGCCCGGGGGAAAATAATACAGGCCTGTATAAGCTACAGATAAAAAATTGTATAAACCACAATGAACAGAAAGCTGTTAATGCAATAATGACAATTGTAAAAACTTTTTACTAAAGACTTTTAGGAAAGTAATTAATTAAAGACCAAGTGAAGAGCTTTTTATCAAAATTGAGTTAACATTTGATTTTGATAGTAAATAGTGTATTCAGCATCTGAATGTTAAAAAAAACATTTATACAAAATATCAAAGATACATTTTAAGTAATTAGTTCAATATTTGCACTTAAATGTGTGTGTTTTTCGGAAGATTACTCCAAATCTCGTAGCCATTTGAGATGTTTTTATTTCCGGCAATATAGGAAAGTGACGTAACATAAAGGATTCCGACTAGGAAAAATGAATATTGTCACGTGTTTTGAATCTATTACCACATGTTTTGAATCTTTTCCCGGTTCTTATTTTTAACAAAATGGTTAAATATAGATTTATAGAGTCTATTTTTATTTATTTATTTCCCTTGTGATACGTCACTGCCGTATGAGGCTATTCCAAATCTCGTTCCTTTGAGAAAAACCTCTTCACTTGGTCTTTAATATTGTTATTGGATAAAAATAGGCAAGTCGTTTTATTTAACAACAATTTTGATTGCCCGGTGTCGCTCATAGATTTACAATCTTTTTATAAAGTAATATTAATTGAAATAAAAAAACATTGTAGAAAACAAAGGTATAGACTAACTAGAGAATCGAACCCGTGTCGCCCGCATGGACGTCCGACACGTTAACCTCTTAGCTAAGGAAGACACGTGTCCGAAATGAAATCGCAAAAGTGTAATATGACGCAATATGGTCACTTGTCTTAATATTAACTAATATGATTGGTTGAACACACACACACACAGTCTACTTTATATATATGATAAGGAGAGGGGCGCAAACAATTATTTCCGCCCCCGGGAGCCTTTCTTCCTTACTACGGTTCTGCTCCGCCCCTACATTATTTTTTCTTAACAGAACACTAGACTCGATGATGCAAAATAAAAATAAAAACTAAATTAAAAAGTAGATACTTAATCCGAAACCAAAAATAATATACCCATTAAAAAATAGTCGGAAATAATAATTACACTTTCTTTCCCACGTGGCCCGCCATTACGTATTTGTTGCTTCCCCGTCGACTCTCGCTTCCCTCCCTTGGATTACGGCGACGCTGCATAGAATCCAAGGGAGACAACAAGGATAAAAAATAAAGTGAAACAAACCTCAGCAGACGTGTGTATCCGAGATTCAGAAGTCAAGAGGCGGAAATGGAAGGGCAGCGGCGGGGCGGGGGGTGGGGGGTGGGGGGGGGGGTGCAAGTACACATATCCCCTGGCTGTCAAAGGCAGGAACGGCATTAGGGTTTTTGACGCCATAGTCGAAAACAAATGCTGCGCCCTCATTAAAGTGCCTTTGATGGGGACAAACTGAGTAGCGTTGGGGCATACTTTCTTATTTTCTAAGACAACTTAAATAAAATACCCTTCGCCTTTCATTACCTAGTAATTTGTCTGCCTATGCTAGTAGCGCACAGAAGTACTAAACTTTAATTTTGTTTATATTTTTAAATCCCCAAATAATAAAAATACTCCATTATGCGCCCCCCCCCCCCCCCTGAATTTTTTTATTTTTTATAATTTTGCGCCCTAGGTAGCCGGCTAGGTTGCCTGTATGGACGAGCCGGCCCTTAATAAAGGGAGGCTAAAATGAGGCTTACATTATTATCTATAGTATAAACCTATAAATGTGATTGAACGGGGGGAGGAGAGAGCGGGTTGGCAATCCAATATCATAGTTCTTCCCAGGAATGAAAAAAAACAACATCCTTTCTAATTTCTATGCCTCTGCCAGGAGTCATCATCCACTACAAAAAAAAAAAATTCGCCCCCCCCCTCCATCATTTCACCTTCACCCATTTTCTCTTGTTCAAGCCATCTTTTCTTATTCTTTCCTTTTTTAATGTCCCCGCGCCCCTTCAGAATGTAAGGAATTAAATTAAGCAAATTGGGCCACTAGCAGACGATCAAAACCACCACGTATGGCGCATGGCGAATAAAACAAAGAAGAATCCAAACCTGGAGAACATCACTCGGTACCGGCGTATGCAAATAGACCACGCGCGGTAGAAAATTATGGTCTACAATTTGTGTATATTTGTCTTTTTCAAACGCTGCTTTGAAATTGAATCCCCAAAAAACATCTGGTATTATAATAGTCTTTCGGTCGTTTTTATTAATAATTTATAAGATTCAGTTAATTGAAGTCTGTTTAAAGTATAGAGAGAGAGAGACGGCAATTAATTAGATTTGAATAAATAAAATGGAGAAACAAATAATGCGATTCACTTAAAGGAAGTTAAAAAACAACAGATAAAAAAAAAGATAACAAATTGAACAGCGAAAAGGAAAGAAACGAAGGGGAGTAACAACTGTGTGTCCAATCGTTTGTTTCCGTCTCTCCCCGCCTACTGCCTGACGATGTATTCCTACGCATCCGCGGCTGTATAAAGTCCCTCGAAAACACGGACGGTGAAGCCATTCCGAAAACGTCGGTAGAAAAAAAACCTCTCCAAGAGTGAAAAGAAACGAAAAGAAATAAATAAAAGAAAGAATCATCTTAAACTCTAGGCTCGTTTAAAATTATTTACAAAAAAATATTTATCGACTCTTGTGTTTGTTTTCGATTTAGGAAAGAAAATTAAAAAAAAGTTCATTAAAGATTTTCGCGCCATTGCATCGCTTGATTCGCTAAGACAACCAACCAGACAAGGTAAAGCAACTGCGCAGATTTCTACGACAGTTAACTCCCTTACAGACTCCTGACTTCCGACTTAGAGGTGAGAGTTCTTGTTTTTGTTTTTTTTAGTTTGTAATTTAATCATATTTCGTTTCTTTTAGACTTTAAGAATGAAAACGTTTTTAAATTGTCTAATTAAAAAAAAAGCGGTATTGCTTTTATGCATATCTTAGTATAGCTGCTTGCGTGATATAAATTTTGTAAATGTTTGAATATTAAAATACAACATTATATTTAAATAAAAAATGTCCACATTTAAACATAGAATCTATAAATGACAAATGACTTATCTAACATTTTCACAATATCTACATACATTATTATAATAATTGAATAAGTCAACAATAAGCATAGATTCTTGATTATATCTAACAATTAATCACTAAGCAATATATAAATACAACTCAACATTCAGTTTAAGGATAATAATTGAACAACAACAAAATATTCAGAATAAGTATAAATACAACTATTCAACAAAATATATTAAAAAAAACACATTCAAACATTAGATTACATATAATACTTTAACAAATTAATGATGGAATTAATTTTCATGCTTCTAAAATTGTGATTCTTATAAACATGGATACCTTTAATATTAAAAGAAAGACCTTCTTGTTGAGGTACTTTGACTATAATGAAACGTTATATAGTCTTTAGTCGATAGGCTTGTTTTTTTTGTGTGGATATGAGTTATGTCATCCCAATTGAGGGTCTTTACAGGTAACTCCACAAATGTACCGTATATTTACGCATGCATTTTATCCAGCACATTTTTAATTATCAAAACTTCATTGCAGCGTTTTGAAAATAAATGTACCGCCGTTTCTTCAAATGAAATGCATGCATCATAAATATGTAGATGTACTTTGCTTGAAACTAGTTTTCTTACAGAAGTTTTGTTTATATTTTTTAAATCACCTCCGAATTACTCTTTTCCCCTTTAATCTGTTTTACTCTGTTATATCACTACATTTCTTTCATCTTATAAAACTATACATTTGTATATTATATTTTAAAATTTAACTGTAAATTTTAAATACTCGCTGTTTTACCATCTAAACGGCATAACCTCTGCTGTTTGCACCGTTAATATACAGAATGAACTAATTGAATTCTTCATTGGATCTGAATGGAAACATACTCAGTGAAGACACGTTAAATTCTTTCACACTGTGAATTCTTAATGAATCTTAACTTATATATTACAGACGCTCCTTATATAAAGATGATTATTTCGTCCTACGTTCATCCGTGGTCCGAGTCTATTCTTGAATTTGTATTAATGTTTTAAATGATGTTAAGTTACTAGTTTTTCTGGTTTTTGTTTAGGCAAGTGTTCCTAATACTTTACTTAAGGGATTCCATATTAACTTAATATTCCACGGAGACAGCCTAGTTTCAAGCCATGAACTTCATTTAGTAGGCAAGAGTGTAATCCTATCACCAGTTTCAAAACAGTAGATATTATAAGTTTACCAATCTTACCGTTGCCAATTTAACCGCTTTGCGAGTTTTGCCGAATTAACCTTTGTCGAAATTACCTTGCCGAAAATACCCTTGCCAAAGTTACAGTGATCCTTAATAGCTAGATCTCGCATTAAAAGTTGTTTAGCATTGTTTATCATGTAGAATGACTATTTACTTCCGGTGGGTGCATATCGACGTATTTGTCACTGTTCTACACTGACATGAAAAAAACACTTTTTTTCCAAACACTTCCTTTTTTTTTATGTTTGGTTCTTTATCCAGCCTCCCTCTTTTCCAGACCCTTTTCCCCTCCCCTCTCCCAACTCCAACGGAAGTGAAAGTCTTTCCTCCATGACTTTTTGAAGAGTGTGGGATCTATCTGTTCTAAATCATTGGCACAGACACGCATGACTGGTTAAGAGCGAAGATATAAAAACATTAGCCAATGTGGAGTCAGACACACATATAGAAACAGACCGACAGACCGAGAGACAGACAGACGTATCTTTTCCCGTAAGAACAGAAAAATTGAGGCCATGCATCTTTCTTGTTATGGTTACATTATATTGTTTTGCTTATCGTCTACGAAGTTTTTCTTTTCAAATCTTTTGGTAGTGCCATTAAAAATTGCTCAGCGTGCCAAGTCTGGCACGCGTGCCGTAGGTTTAAAAAAAAAAGAAAATAATGAGCTGTTTTAGGTAATCACAAATGTTAGGTCTCTCAACAACCCCTGCCATTTTATCAAGCTCAATATTATTACTGATATTTTCTTGATAATAGTATACGCTGACCTTTATAGCATGTATAAATCAGCTGACGGCAGCTAAATTCATACCAGACGATAGCTGGTCATGTGGTTAGTAGCTATACCGGACTTTCAAAATGACGACCCCCACCCCACTGGTTCTAGCCCTGCCGCTCGACCGATCCTGCCGAGTTCTGGGCCCTGGCAAGACCGTCGCCTTCCAATGGCCCATAGCTTGTGACGTCACGACCTTGATGCGCTTTAGTAGCAAGGCCTGTACTTACGATGGTCTTCGTCCAGGACGTAGTAATCTTCTATCTAGAATCTAGAAGGATATTCTCTAACCTTATGAGACTAAGACGAGTAATTGTATGTAGGCCATCACTATGGCAACGACCAGTTCCTTAATTGATATACCACAGATCGTTCATACCGATTGGGGGCGCCTCACTATAGGACTATAAGAGCAAGACATGTAAATGTTTTTTCTATGACATCTTCCAGATCGGGCCATCACAGGCCATTACTCACACACTACTCTTATCTTAGGCGATCCAAGGTTACGTGCTCCCCACCTCCCGCCCCCCACCTCCCCCCGGCTCCCTAATTTTTCTCTTGGTATATGAAAGGTTTGTATTTGAAAGAAAAGAAGAAAAAAACAAACATCACCCTAAGAAATAGCAGACGGAGAAACAAATGATACTATGTTACTGATGTATCTTGAATTTGTTAAATCCTTCTCCCCTGCCCCCTCTCCCGCCCCCCTCCCTCCCACCGTCCGCGCAGACGCCCGTAGATTGATCTGGGCTCTAATGTTGGAGCGCACCAACACAATGTTATTTTTTTTTATTTCGGACGATCGTGTTCGTGTAAAGTCGCGTCAAATTAACAGTTGGCAACGAAATTTGAAAAAAAAAACAAACAAAAAACAATGTGCTAAAAGTCTACATTAAATAGAAACCAAAAGAAAATGCCTTGAAACATTTTAAAGACAGCTTGATATAGCTTTAGATGTTATGCGTTAGCATTTTTTGGAGGGTGATTATCGTACTCGCCACAGAGTTCGGTAGCAGATCTATACCGAAATGTTATCGTGGAAACGGCGAAAGTGGTTCTCTCCTATGATGATATTCTGTCCCAAGGTTCACTTTGCAGTAAAAAAAAAAAAGGAAAGATGTATAGTATCAGTCGGACCAAATTGATCCATAGGGCCGGTGAGGCAGGGTTCACCAGTTTCTGTGGCCACGGCATTCTACGTGATTGTGTGGCCAGCACTATGCACACCCGCCTTTACTTTACCCCAACTAAGGTCGGGTACTCAGGGTCACCCTCCAGTCCTGGGCACAAATCCTAGCCTGAACCAGGGTTCGAGGCCAGGACCTTCGGTGCGCCAGCCGAATCAGGATGCCGCACGTCCACCGTGTCCCACCAACTTTGCAGAGAACAACAGTAATTAGAAAGTCAACTGTCAGTACCGTTGTTTGTTTCACGGATTATAGTTGTTCATTAACACATTAGATGATCTAATGATACTCGAGAAGAAAGAAAATATATTAAAATTTGTATTCTTGCATATGATACAAGAAATATATTTCGAAGCACCTAACTAGAATATTGGATTAAATTTCTAAGTTTGAACTTAATCTTGAACTTAATCTTTTACTACTCTTAATACTCTCCTTTGAAAGATTATTTGTGTTGTAAATAATCATTCGTAAACAACAAATTCATATCCTGTTCTTAATAGTCTAGACTCAACAAGTTTTTTTAAAGTTCATGGGATCCTTGACTAATAAAACAAAGGTCTAAATTATATTTGTCTCCGTTGTTGGTAAACCAGTATAGTATCTTATCTTATCTTATACATTACAGACGCTCCTTCTATAAAGAAGATTATTGCGTCCTACGCTCATCCGTGGTCCGAGTCTAGTCATGCATTTTTATTACTGTTTTAAATGACGTCAAGTTATGGTTTTTTTCTGGTTTGTTCAGGCAACCCATTCCATGCCCGAATGCCACTCGGGAAGAAAGAGTACTTATATGCATTTGTTCTCGCATAAGTTACAAGGAAAGTGTTTTTGTCTTTATGTTTATCTGAGCTTAAAGACAAAAACACTTTCCTTGTCCCTTATAGTATAGGTCTAACTAATGTTTTCTTTAGTTGACAGAAGAGGTATAGATCTAGTCTAGTATAGGTCTAACTAATGTTTTCTTTAGTTGACAGAAGAGGTATAGATCTAGTCTAGTATAGGTCTAACTAATGTTTTTTTTAGTTGACAGAAGAGGTATAGATCTAGTCTAGTATAGGTCTAACTAATGTTTTCTTTAGTTGACAGAAGAGGTATAGATCTAGTCTAGTATAGGTCTAACTAATGTTTTTTTTAGTTGACAGAAGAGGTATAGATCTAGTCTAGTATAGGTCTAACTAATGTTTTTTTTAGTTGACAGAAGAGGTATAGATCTAGTCTAGTATAGGTCTAACTAATGTTTTCTTTAGTTGACAGAAGAGGTATAGATCTAGTCTAGTATAGGTCTAACTAATGTTTTCTTTAGTTGACAGAAGAGGTATAGATCTAGTTTAGTATAGGTCTAACTAATGTTTTCTTTAGTTGACAGAAGAGGTATAGATCTAGTTTAGTATAGATACTAAAACTAACTAAGAACCACGTTGGTTTTATTCTCTTATCACATTGATATAACACAAACAAAAACAACACAATTGCGATGAAAAAGTAATGTCCATTAGTGAAAGTTCTCACCCTCGACCCCCCGCCCCTCCATGTGATGTCGTCACTCGGTGTGAGAGAATTTTGTAATTGAGCTCAGATAATAAAAGTCTCCGTGTCATCCTCTCTCACACACGTCCCCAATATTACAAACACTATACAGTTAATATTTCGAACACTGTACAGTTAAAAATTTAAGCACTATATAGTTAACGGTTTAAACATTATACAGTTAAAAGCTAAAACACTATACAGTTAACAGTTTAAACACTATACAGTTAAAATCTTGTCATTATAACTCAACATTGCGAAATCAAACACTAAACGTAGGACATTTTCTAAATCCATTTTCTTGGTACAAAACTCATTTAAAGACTTTCTCTCTCTCTCTCTCTCTTTCTCTCTGTCGCTCTCTCTCTCTCTCCACCATTTAACATTATGGCTGTTAATGTTTTAAAAGTTCTATATTTTTTAAAGTCATAAAATATTTTTTTTTTACCACAAACACAGCAGGCTGGCTTGTTGACTAATTTGTCATATTTTTAATCCAACCAATCGTTAACTTCGTATAATTTCATTGGCTTCTGCCCATTGGTCAAATATTCTTTCTTAGGTCTTCTAATAATGGCTATAGCCTCTAGGCCAGAAGAGACAATGAAAACTTGGAATTTCGTGACGTTGTAGGAGTTATACATGAAAAGTTCAATTCTCCCTTGTGTTTAATCTTGTATTTTTTTTTATTAATGTTTTAAATTTCGATTACCAGTTGTTCGGGCAACTTATTCTATGCTCGAAATCCCGCCAGTGAAGGAAATACAATAAATAAGCACCTTGTCTATTTGCCTTCTTTCTTGCCGATTCTCACTGTATATAACCTGAATTATAACATAGTTTTTTTTAGACAAAGTACATAGAATTAATATATAACAACGACATTCCAGTGAGTACAACACGTCGTATCAACTAGGAAAAAAACGTAGTTTCCACTTATTTACGTGGTTTCCACGTTATTTCCCCAGTCGATACGACGTTGTGTGCCCACTGCTATTATATAAACAATATGTGACACTGGACCACGAAATGTGTCGCGAAGACACATCAGGATCATTTAAAGTTATTTAGTGCATCTTAACCCTTCCCGTACCTACCTACTTCTATCTATGCTGCCTTCAGTTTCGCTATAAACGCGCCCGGGACTGTAAAGGTTAAGGCCACTTCAACGCCGAAATCAACGGTGAAAACCTTTTAGAAATCGGACAAGAAGTCTTTTGACTAATAATATTTTACTTTCTGGAACCTGATTTCTAGAAAAATTCAAATTTACAATATTGTATTTGATATTTTAGGTCGAATTTCAAAATTTCAAATACTTTTAAAATAATGTGTAATTATTTTTTCAATAATACCAATACGACGGATTTATAACGAAATGGATAAATAATTGGAAATAAATAACTAACATCCCCTAATCGATAGTTGACAACACTGGCAGACATTTTTTTACTTTATCTCGAAATAGCCCGATGTGACACATTTCGCGTGTGGAGAGTCACACTATGGAAAATATTTACCAAGTGAAATCTACAGAAGTTAACTTCTGACATAAGGTACTACCCAAAAAAAAATTTCCTATCTTCTAAAACCTAAGGCGTAACTTTAAACGGAGACTGGTAGCTGGCCATTAATAATTACACTTATTAAAGATAGTATCGAGTTTATTATTATGTTTTACGCATGTACAGGCAAATAAAATGGAAAGTTACGTTGACGATTTTCTTGTTACTAAACAAGTTGCACAATCAGACATAAAAAAAAATTCCTCTGAGTTCTTTCATTTCCGCCATCATTTTGGCTTCCGTTGTTACGTCAATCAAAACATCTCAGGCATGGTCTGCAGAGCCTCATTCTGAATTCACTAGAGATGATGCACGCGGCGGTGATTGGTTGGATGCGTGGCTTCCAATCAGATTCGTCATGAAAGTTTATCCCATGACGCATAGCAGACATATTTATTTATCTGATCGTATACATTGCAGACGCCCCTTTAAAGAACATTATTGCGTCATACTCACATGAGTGGTTATTTCTCTTACATCAAAAAGAAATTCAACTTTCTGTGTTTTTTTTTTAAATAATAATATTTCATTTCATTTATAAATACGTGATGCGGATTGTACATAATGCGAACCCCTTAATAGGATGACCAGAAGCCGTGTCCATTATCATTCCAAAGATTTTTTCCGCCACAAATGCGAAACTACTCAAGATGATATATATGACAAGGTTTACTTTCCTATCTATGTAGAAGTTAAGCCGTTAACAAAATAGGAACAAGTTCTAATTGTACCCACTTCAAGTCGTTTTGAAAACTACGGCGGGGTCTGGATGTAGAGTGCTTTTTTCTAAACCTCTAGAGGACTAGCCTGAAATAAAATTGTATTTCTCTCTAGTGTCCAATGGGATTCCCTGAGCTCAAAGCCACTTCTCACCTGTAGCCGACATCCGTTTTGAGAAAAGGTGGAAGGCAGCAACGTGTGATGTGTTGACTGCGCAATCCCGTAGCACAACGTGGCGAATCCAACTAGATCAGGAGTCGGCAACCTTTTGACATCAGTGTAACAAAGTATGATTTCTAATTTATTCAGCGTGCCAACAGCCTAAAAGTCGTCTTTCTGTAGCACTACATTTCTTGTACAAGGGACTTGGATAGACTTTTTGTGCCTCTTCCGCGTGCCATTGAAAATTCCACGGCGTGCCATATCTGGAAAAACGTGTCGTAGGTTGCCGATACCTGAACTAGATAATTCTTCTCGCAGATGATCCGACCTATTGCCCGGTTGACCTCCGAGGCTTGCAAGAGGCACTTTGGTATATATTTTTTTTTAAAAATCCTTTTTTTAAACTAGCTTTTGTGGCAGCTAGCGAATCCTTTAGCAGACAAATTGACCCACTTTTCTTCATTCTATATAGCTAAAATTTGGTACATAGAAATCGATGCCGATGACAATATACATTAATGAGTTACTTTAAAAAGCCTCTACTTTTAGGGGGTGGTTTTAAGCTAACAATTTTATTCTACAATACTACAGTACGCTTACACACCGGGTTACCCCCTCCCTACTACCCCCCCCCCCCCCCACAGATTATTCTAATGGACTTCGCCTCTACCCTCCCCAACGCCCCGGCATAACAAAAAAAAATATGTATGTTGGCGCTCGATATTCCAATTGCTATAAAATAGAATACATGCTTCATTGGAAAATGATCCAAAGACGAAAAGATAACTCTTCTTCTTTTTGGGGGTGTTTTTGTTTGTAAACAGAAAGAAACTACAGAAAGACAGCTCAATAAATAAATACAGAAAGAAGCGAAGAAAGAATGGCAGGAAGAAATCGTATTTCGGAAGAAAAATTGAGAAAGAGGCTCACGTATTAGGGGTTGGGGGGTGATGGCAATGTGGCCGTGAAAATAATATTATGACGTAAACGTCGGGCGATTAAATCATAGCATGGTCAACAAGACAACAACATACACACGAGACATGCATGTGTGTGTGCGGATGCATGTTTTTCGGCAAAACAGGCATTATTTCCTCCTGTGTACAACCACGACAGACCAAACATCCTCATGTTCTCGTTTTATATCCAAGTCGAAAAACATCATCGACAACAAAAAAATAAAAATAACAAAAATCAACAATAAAAAAAACGACAACTGGACAAAGGTTAGTATTAATTATCCGCTGACGACACCGGAAAAGACTTTAATACCTGCCCCATTTTATGACACTCTCACGTTTCACCACCCTCCTCCCCTTCTCTCTTTCTTTATCCCCCCATCTCCTGATGTGATTTATACAATGTGGCTTATACGGAATGGATAATACCACTCAACCCTCCCCCTCTTTACCGGCAGATGGACAATTGGGCTCAATAACGGGACTGACTTTAATGCGTTGCAGATTTGTAAATCATGTTGACCATGCCGCCATGTTCTCAAAGCAAAAACAACAACAACAACAATTCATTTGTTTCGCAAATACCCGTAAATTGTCATGAAAAGACTTAGAATTAATGGGTCACGGTAGCAGAGCGGGCAGCGCGTTCGGCTGGCGTACCGAAGGTCCTGGGTTCGTTCAACTGGGTCTGGGGTGTGTCCCTGAGTCTACCCAGTTCTAGATGTTTATCTGACTTTAGAGTAAAGTAAAGGCGGCTGGGCATTGTGCTGGCCACACAATCCCCTAGTATGCCGTGTCCACAGAAACTGGTGAACGCTGCTTTTCTCCGGCCCTTTGGGTCAATTTGGTCCGACGGGATACTTTAATCTTACTCTAAAGGCTAAGAATGTCGATGTAGGTCATACACTATTCAGAATGTTTATGTAGGTCACACACTATTAAAAATGTCTATGTAGGTAAGTCCCTATTTAGAACGTCAATGTAGGTCACACGCTATTCAGAATGTCTATGTAGGTCACGCGCTATTCATAATGTCTATGTAGGTCATACACGATTCTGTTCGTGAAATTGTATGCATCTGAAGAAACTTTAATTTAAACATTGAGTGTTATCGGAACTTTGACATTACAAAAAAAAAGTGACTTTATGTGTATACAAAAATGTTTTCTTATTAAATAGCAGACGGTTAGTTATGTTTTGTAAAAAAAGGTATTGTTGGATGTGTCAGACTGTGCAATATGTTTCTTCATATCGTTTTGAGCTAAGTTGTATTTCATTAAAACGAAAAGACTTAATATTAACTTGCCCAAAACTGCTATGCTTGTGACGAGAGTCCAATCCTGTCTTTGGAAGGCTTATTGACCAACTTTCCGTCGGGATAACACGCTATAATTTGGCACATGCACGCTTTTTATTATACTAACCATTCTTTCACAATTGTGACCTATCACAAAGCCAACATCAAGTTGATGGTATAGCCAAGGAGTTGGCAACCTTCTGATAATAGTGTGCCAAATTAGGAATTCTAATTCGTTCAGCGTGCCAACATCCTAAAATTCATCCTGCTTGGACCCTCAATTTCTTCTATAAGAGACTTGAATTTTTTTTTTTTTTTTTTTTGTTTTTTTTTTTTTTTTTTTTTTTTTTTTTTGTTTGGAAAGCATCCACGTACCATTGACAATCGATATGCGTGCCCAGTCTGACACGCGTGCCATAGGTTGCCGACCCCTGGTATAGCCTACCTTTTTATATCAAATGCTGGACACACACAAAGCCTTACACATTTATATTAAATAACAAAAATCCATTGGGGGAAAACCCGTTACCTAGCAATGCCTTGCAATATTCAGAATTATCTCCTTAAAAAACAAAACAAAACAAAAAAAAAATGACAACTCAGAATAATGAATAAACATAAACGCTGTGTCTGTATAAATCCGATAATACCTTTATTTACATCAACGCCTGGTATCAGACCAAAAAAAAAGAAGACATTTTTTGTTGACATTATAAAGTCAAATTATTGTAATCTCAGGGTCCCGCCAAAAACACGTAATTTTCAATCAGTTAGTTCAAAAATCTTTTGAGATTGAATTTTAAAACACATAAAAACAACTTGTTTTTTTTTTTTGGCAAATAGAACTTTTTGCATTTATTTGACCTTGATGTGAAAGTAATATTTTCATTCGTAACATCTGCTGTTAGCACTTTGTTACGAGTAGATTTATTTCCATATTATATTGGTTTTGTTATTATTAACTAAAGTTAAAATGAAATAATCTTAAACCCGAAATGTTTCCGTGTTAGGAATAAAACATGCATATGTCTAGACACTACGTCATAGCGATAAAATACGTCATATGCACGAGGGTGGAATACCGTTTAGTTTAGTTCTAGTTTGGGCGCTAATGTGGAAGGACTGTTTTTGACCACTTTCTTAAAGATAGGATTACGGCTTTACTCATCATAGAAGAATCTCAACTGATTAAGTTTCATTATAATACTGGTACATGTATTCTGTGGTATTGTTATATTTTATCATCTCAACTTGTTGGAATAAAATTGTGTTCAATTTCAAACAGGATTGTGGATTTCCTATATATTAAGGTACAGTTTATCTAAATCACTTTATACACAAAAGATTCATATCGCGACGAGTCAAATAAACATCAAAACTAATTCAATAACATCAATATAAATTCTTATACAACCTTGTGAGATCCAAGATGGATATGAATCAAAATAATATATAATAATACATTACTAAAAATATCATCTAACGTCAGTAGCTGATTTCGCACGTGACAAAAGATTGGGGGCTCAAGTCCTGGATCTAAAGTTTGTATGTATAAGAAATTAAGAATATACAACTGTTTTAGTGAAAACGATTTACAACAAATATTTATTAAAATTCTGTCTACGTGGGAGGCACTGTCTGTGTTCGGACATACTGTTTTCAGCTTTGTACACAATCATCCTTAAAAATTTATCTTCTACAAATATTAAGTGGTGTAAAAATATTTCAAAGGACTTTATGAAAGGTAAAGTTGAAATTTTTTATCTTCTATTTACGTCATTAATATAAAACATGGCGGAAGCTAATCTTACGTTGGAGCAATTGAATATTTTTGCTATCACGTCAGAACAGTTAAATAGCATGTCACTAACCCAGTTAAAAGAGATGGCAAACTCTCTGGGAATAGACATTACTGAAGTTACACCAGTTAGGAGTAAATTGATTCAAGATATTAAGGACTGTTTGAAAAGACATGGTAGAATGCTTGAAGAAAATACTATGAATAATGAAGAATCAGTGGTTCTCAATGTATCAGAAACCCTGAAAACAGACATAAATAACCATGATATTAAAATGAATGTGAATGAACTAAGTGCGGACATGAAATTCCAGTTAGAAATGAAGAAGTTAGAAATTCAAGTACAATTAGAGGGTAAAAGAATAGAAGCAGAGAAAGAGAAGGAATTGGAAAAAGAAAGAATCGCTAGTAATGAAAGGATTGAATTGGCAAAGTCTCGTTCGTCAACTCATACGATTCAGGAAACAAATAATGTGGAACTATATAAGTTTAAAAAGCATGTCCCAAGCATGGAGAACATAGAGATTGATGAGTTCTTTATGGTCTTCGAAAGAAACTCGATCGATTATAAATTTCCTGAAGATAAGAAAGCAGTACTTTTACGTTCAGCTCTAACAAAAGGCAAGGCTCTAGATGTTGTATTGAATTTGACTCCAGAGGAATGCAATGATTATGAACTAATAAAGAGCAGAGTACTATTGAGTTATGTTCTAACTCCAGAAAAGTATCGAAAGTTATATCGTGAGTACAAGAAGGAACCAGAAGTTTCACATGTTGACTTCCTGAGATTAGAGAAAAAGTATCTTGACCGATGGTTACGTTCTAAGAATGTGAATAAAGATTATGAAAAACTATATAATCTCATACTGATGGAGGATTTTACTGAGAAGATTCGCACTGATATAAAAGTTCATTTGGCTGATCGTGGTATTGAAATAGCAGAACAAGCAGCAGTTAAGGCCGATGAATACGTCATTATTCACCCGCATAGCCATTATGTTCAAAATGACAGAACAAGTTTGAGGACTCAAAACAGTAATACAGAGAGGAAGTTAAGATCGACAGATGATAAAAGTAAACAAAAAGCCGATAAACAAGAGAATTCAAGTTTTGTACAAAAGAGAATTACCTGTACATTCTGTAAGAAAGATGGACATATCAAAGAGAATTGTTGGAGTCTACATAAAGAGAAAAGACCCATTAAAAACAAGAACAACGTGGTTTTATCACACATCGCCGTACAGACTGAAACTCACATAAATAAAACTGCACACAAAAGAATTAAAGCTGATAGAAAGACATTTGATGTTAGTCATGAGGAGATGGCGAAACACGCATGTCCAAGTTGCTCAAAGTCGGAAAAAGTCTTTGAAATGAAGACCGAGGCTATTGAACATTCTAGTTTCAACTCCAAAGGGAGTGTGACAGATGAACAATCAGTAGATAAAACGTTTACTTATGGAGGCAGTAGTGTAGCAAGAAACTCAGTAGGCAGAGAACTACCCGAGTGCATGCTATCGGATGTTAGCGAGGGCTATGTGTCACCTATAGATAATCAAGCTAGAGAACGGAAGATTAAAATTCTACGTGACTCCGGTGCTGATATATCTCTACTGTTGAAGAATACTGTACCAACGTCGAAATTGACTCATACAGGCCAGTATGCCTTAATCAGTACTATGGCTGGAACACTCACGGCACCGTTACATCGTATACAGTTGAAGAGTAATTACTTCACTGGATCTGTTATTGTTGGGATAGTGAAGAAATTTCCCTACAGAGGCATTTCATTACTTTTAGGAAGTGACATTGCCAAGAATCAGGTACATCCTGTACTTAAAGAAACTAAAGACTCTGTTCAGTGTAGGAATACTGAAAATTCAGTATGTGTTATCACCAGAGCTATGGAGAAACAGCAGATGACTAATGAATCGACAAAGAAACCAGAACCAACACCAGAGATTGACTTACAAGCAACCTTCATGGCGGATGTTCTAGGTGGTCACTCAAGTCATACTGATCAAAATAATTTGTCGCCTAGACAACTACTCATTCTTGCTCAAGGCAAAGATCCAGAGATCGGGAAACTAAAAGAAGAAGCAAAGAATGAAGGAGAATTAGAAACAATGGCCGCAGGTTATTACCTGAGGGATGAGTTGTTGATGAGGAAATGGAGAGGGAAAGAAAACGACGATGAAACATGCAGCGAAGTACATCAAATCGTGGTACCCAATGTTTACCGCAAGGACATATTACATATGGCCCATGATTCACCGTATGCTGGTCACCTAGGGATACAGAAAACCTTCGACAGGATTCTTCCATATTTCTTCTGGCCTGGCCTACGTCGTGACGTCACATCGTTTTGCAGATCATGTCATGTCTGCCAGATGGTCGGCAAACCGAATCAGACCATTCCGGTAGCTCCTCTACGACCCATACCAGCATTCTCAGAACCCTTCAGTCACATCATTATAGACTGCGTCGGTCCGTTGCCTAAAACTAAGGCTGGTCACCAGTATCTGTTCACTATAATGTGTTCGGCAACGAGATTTCCAGAGGCTATTCCTCTACGTAGCATCAATGCCGACAAAATATCTGATGCACTTATCGGATTCTTCACCCGATATGGTCTTCCGAAAACCGTGCAGTCAGATCAAGGTTCAAATTTCACATCGAAGTTATTTCGCCAAGTCTTAGAACGGCTGGGTATTTGTCATGCAGTATCGAGTGCATATCATCCACAGAGTCAAGGCGCACTGGAACGATACCACCAAACATTGAAAAATATGCTCCGTACTTTCTGTTTCGAGCATAACGACGACTGGGATCGTGGTATTCCCTTCGCACTCTTCGCAACCAGAGAGGCTGTACAAGAATCTCTTGGTTTTAGTCCCTTTGAACTGGTATTCGGACACACAGTTCGTGGACCACTAAAGCTGTTACAAGAGACATGGTTGTCATCCACTGAAGACACTGGTCTACTGACATACGTGGAAAATTTTAAAAATAGACTGTATAATGCATTAAAAGTTGTCAGATCTAATCTTTTGCAGTCACAAGACAAGATGAAGGTCTATTATGACGTCAACGCAAGAACCCGTATCTTCCAACCTGGTGATAAGGTTCTCATGCTGACGCCACTGTCTGGTCAACCCCTGAGTGCCAAGTTTACAGGACCCTATGAGGTTATGGCTAAGCTTAGTGAGGTTAACTATCTTGTAAAGACCCCTGATAGACGGAAATCGCAACGAGTGTGCCATATTAATATGTTGAAACCATACATTACCAGAGAAGAACAAAAAGTTGTTGCCTCGGTAAACACTGTTATTAAAGTCGGGAATAATTCACCCGAAATTGAGCGTGAAGTAGCAGAAAGCAAACTGCAAAATACAAAGGCTCTGAAAAACCTAAATGAAAAATTGGCACATTTACCTGATTGCGAACAATCCGCTATCAAAGGTCTAATTAATGAAAATATCCATTTATTTGGAGATGTACCTAGTAGAACTAGTGTAGTAAAGCATGATGTAATTCTAAATGAAAATACTAAAGCTATTAAACAACATCCATACAGGTCAAATCCTATCCAGTTAGAATGCATCCGTAAAGAGGTTCGCTACATGCTTGACAATGACATTATTACACCTAGTAGTAGTGACTGGTCTTCCCCTTGCGTATTGATACCTAAGGCCGATGGATCCATGAGGTTTTGTGTGGACTACCGTAAGGTAAACAAAGTGACAAAAACTGATTCCTATCCAATACCAAGAATCGACGATCTAATAGATCAAGTGAGTAATGCTAAGTTTGTGACGAAAATTGACCTATTGACGGCGTATTTTCAGATTCCACTGACGGAGAGGGCTCAGGAGATATCATCGTTTGTAACCCCTGACGGACTGTACAAATTTAAGGTCATGCCCTTTGGTATGGTTAATGCACCCTCTACTTTTCAACGGTTAATAAATACCATTACTCAGGACATTCCTAAATGTCACGCATACCTCGATGATATTGTTGTTTTTAGTGACGATTTTAAATCTCATTTAGATCAACTACATTTGTTATTTACGAAATTGACTCATGCTAATCTCACCATAAACTTGACTAAGAGTCAGTTCTGCCATGCAACCATCGAGTATCTAGGTCACATAGTGGGAAATGGTTTGGTAAAACCATTAAATGCAAAGGTTAAGGCTATTCGTGAGTTCCCTGTTCCTGAAACCTGTAAACAACTCCGTAGTTTTCTCGGGATGGCGGGGTACTACCGTCGGTTCTGTCAAAATTTCTCAACCATTGCATGTCCATTAACAAATCTATTAAAGAAGAATTGCACTTTCAAATGGTCTAATGAATGCCACCAGGCCTTTGATAAATTAAAAGATGTTCTTTCTGAGGCACCTGTATTAGTAACACCCAATTACAGTAAACCCTTTAAAATTACCGTTGACGCGTGTGATACAGGGATGGGAGCGGTCATTTCCCAAAAGGGTGATGATTCACTGGAACACCCGATTAGTTTTTACTCTCAAAAATTTGATAAGCATCAAAGAAACTATAGTGTGATAGAAAAGGAACTTTTAGGATTAATCCTGGCATTGAAACATTTTGATTTTTATATCAATGGTTCTCCATATCCAATTGATATTTTAACTGATCATAACCCTTTAGTTTTCCTTTCCAGGGTTAAACAGAACCAAAGAATTATTCGCTGGAGCTTATTCCTCCAAGCATATAATTTAAATGTGGTATATTTACCAGGTAAACAAAATGTGGTTGCTGACACGTTGTCGCGCATGTAACTGGTAAACCAGAAGATGAAAGTCAGTTTCTCATTAATTGTTTTCTTTTATGTCATTCATTGTATTGATTAGCATTTATATTATTGTAAATATGACAATAAATAAACTATGTTTTGAAATATTGCAATATGAAACATTACAGAACAAAACTTCAAATTCTACTAGAAACAATCATACGTTGTAAGGTAAAAGGTAACTATTACATACAGCAATTGCACACACACCGGTATTTAACTTGAATACATCCACACTTGTGTTTGTTCAATTGATTATTGATGTGTTTTGAAAATTGTTTGTTTCTATGTCGTCATGTTATAATTTGGATGTCTTATTTTATGCTATGTAAAAGCTAAATCAGCTGAGATTATAACATTTTTTTTTTAAAAATATTCTTGATGTCATAATTGAGACATCATAATAATCATATAATAACTGAAAATCATTAGTTAATGATACAGCGATCGGTTATAAATAAATTAAATTTTCTAAAGAATTATCTATCAATTATTAATCGGTTCCACTTATTTGGGTAATTCATATCAATTCTGTGGGAATTGGTTATTGGTGGTAATAGTTTTATGGTCAACGTTGTACACACAATAATCATAATTGTAAATATTAATTGATAAATAAATGTTTAATTAATAATCATTGATACGATAATGTGATAAGGGATTCCATAATAGCGACTTTGTTATTAAGGGGATATGTAATATATGGTTCATTTTAATCTTTAAAAGATTGTCCAATAGTCAATTAAATCTTACGAATAGTTTGGGAATTCGGTTCATTTTATGGGTACTCTACAAAGAATTCCATACTTAACGCTGTCTGTAATTCCTTTGTGTCTTAAGGGGGGGCGAGTGTTACGAGTAGATTTATTTCCATATTATATTGGTTTTGTTATTATTAACTAAAGTTAAAATGAAATAATCTTAAACCCGAAATGTTTCCGTGTTAGGAATAAAACATGCATATGTCTAGACACTACGTCATAGCGATAAAATACGTCATATGCACGAGGGTGGAATACCGTTTAGTTTAGTTCTAGTTTGGGCGCTAATGTGGAAGGACTGTTTTTGACCACTTTCTTAAAGATAGGATTACGGCTTTACTCATCATAGAAGAATCTCAACTGATTAAGTTTCATTATAATACTGGTACATGTATTCTGTGGTATTGTTATATTTTATCATCTCAACTTGTTGGAATAAAATTGTGTTCAATTTCAAACAGGATTGTGGATTTCCTATATATTAAGGTACAGTTTATCTAAATCACTTTATACACAAAAGATTCATATCGCGACGAGTCAAATAAACATCAAAACTAATTCAATAACATCAATATAAATTCTTATACAACCTTGTGAGATCCAAGATGGATATGAATCAAAATAATATATAATAATACATTACTAAAAATATCATCTAACGTCAGTAGTTGATTTCGCACGTGACAACTTATTGTTTTGGCCACCAGACATCTATTGTTACGTTTTTGTTATGTTATGTTATACATAAAACAATTGCCTTCTACGAAGATAACCAAGATTCTATCTTGCTATCTTAGAAGTTAACAGGGCGCTCCATCTAGACAGAATATTATTGCGTCCTACGCTTTATCGAGGTTTGAGTCTAGTCTTGCATTTTGATCAGGGTTTTAAATGATCTAAGTTATTTTATTTTTTTCTGGTTTGTTCAGAAAACCTTTTCCTTACCAGGATGCCACGTCTTGCGGGATCTTAGAGTGGACAGGGACTTCAAACTGTTTTGTGCCGATCCTTTATGGAAATGTATCACACATGCGCGATATCGGATTTCGTTCTCCGAGCCTCGAGAGAGTAATCTCGGCTCGCATTCTCTTGTAGAGAAGTGGGGGTTCAAGTCTGGATCCAAGAAAACCACTCTGAATGGCAAGCTGTATGGAGAACGGACATAACTTGCTACCACTGCTCCGTTCATTACAAATATTGCACTTAATATCTAACGCCGCCAACAAAGTAAAGGTCCTGAGTTAAAACCATGTTGAAGACT
This sequence comes from Anisus vortex, assembly GCA_949126835.1. Lineage (NCBI taxonomy): Eukaryota > Metazoa > Mollusca > Gastropoda > Planorbidae > Anisus > Anisus vortex. The sequence continues at coordinate 38,884,422 of OX421500.1, read as the reverse complement.
AGAGTTTGTTTCCGGGACTGAAGAGTGTCCCAGAGTCTACCCAGCTCTGATGGGTACCCCAGGGTACCTGACTTTAGAAAAAGAGGCTGCACATTGTGCTGGCCACACAATCCCCTAGTATGCCGTGGCCAAAGAAACTGGTGAACGCTGCTCCACCGGCACTATGGATCAAGTTGGTCCTACCGGATTACTTTCAAACAATCCACTGTGAACAAAGAAGAGTGGTTCAATCTAAACTACCGGATGTTCCCCGTGTTTCTACTTTCCCAAGAAAGTTCACCAACCCTTAACCTATAACCCTTCTTGTCTTACGTCTGCAAATTGACACCGACAGGAACGCTCGGCGCTTTATTTCCAATAAATCTAAATCGAGTTTTGCGCCGAAATTAATTCAATAAAATGGCCGCGCAGTTTCCTTTTTTCTTTTCTTTTCTTTTTCGTTGATTACTGTGACCCAATTTAATATTGAATTTTTCTCTTGAACTCGCGAACTCGAATCGGAAAGCGGAAACATAAGCAATTGGCAGCTTGCAAAACTACCTCGACCCTCTTTCCTCGTGTCTATTAGTGGACCGACTGTGGATAGAGGCCTGACAAGTAAAAAAAAAAGAATTGTTGGAAATAAACTTACTCTCCATCAACACCCGCGCTCACCTTTTAAGCTAGTTAGCAAAAAATGCTTTTTCAAAATATTTTGGTCCACATGGCTATGAATTCGTTTCTTTGGCCGCGACAACTATGAGAAATTGTTAGGTCAGCACTGACTCAGCACAAAGCTGTATTTTGTACATTTTAATAAATCCGCTGACGTTTGGTTGCTCAGACAATAGAGTTATGTTTAAAGACATGGTGCGTAGAAACAGGGCGCCAATTAACGTGGACACAGGGCAACTTAAAGTCGATTATTAATAAAGGAAAACACAGATAGCCTCCAACCCCAATACTTATTATGAAAAAGGAATCGTCGGAACCTCTACGTGAACACGAAGAAAACAAACAACCTTAGCCTCGAAACCTCTAGCTATTTGAAATAAACACACCGGTAGTCTCAATCCGCTTACACCAATTTATAGAAAAAACACTTAAATAGCCCCAAACCCATCATTCCTTTTCAAATGAACTCGAGACGTTGCATCAAACGGCTTACATTCAAATAATAAAAATAATAATAAAACACAGATAGCCTTAGACGGGTTTGATTCCCACAATAATTAACATCAGAAATGACTTGACAACCTCTTTTTGGCTAAGTTAAGAAAAAAAATATAGCCTCAACCACTTTGTTTTAGAAATAAACACCAGGATAGCCTCAAACATTATAGACCTTTTTAGACAAAAAGAGAACATTAACCCAATGCAGACCATGATGAAAACGACTATATAGACTACTCTAACAATAACAAACCAATAATTCTGAGATTCTCTCGTGTGTACGCTTTCTTTGTTATGTTTCTTTATTACCGTTACGTTTGCTCACGTGATTGGAGAAAGGTTGTTGTTGCTTTTTAACAGGCCAGCTCTGCAGACGCATGCCGCAAGATGATCCGGGTCTGTGATTTATTTAATAGGCCGTAACTGTCCGGCACACAAGGACAGACCGTATCCGGTAAATCGATACTGACCCGGCGACATCTTACCGGAAAATGTTACATCTACTTTATGACTAACGGCATTGACAAGATACAAGTTGCAGATTATTTGTATTGATCTATTTATCTACCTGTCTGTGTCTTTTACTCTATCTATCTGTCTATCTGTCTATCTGTCTATCTGTCTATCTGTCTATCTATCTATCTATCTATCTATCTATCTATCTATCTATCTATCTATCTATCTATCTATCTATCTATCTATCTATCTATCTATCTATCTATCTATCTATTTATCTATCTATCTATCTATCTATCTTTATATATATATCAATCTATCTATCTATCTATCTCTTTACCTACCTACATACCTACCTACCTACATACATACCTGCCTACCTACCTACCTACTTATCTATCGATATATCGATCTATCGATCAATCAATCAATCAATCAATCAATCAATCAATCAATCAATCAATCAATCAATCAATCTATCTATCTATCTATCTATCTAACTGCCTGTATATATACAATTATTTTAGTCCGTTTTTCTAAAAACTGTTTTTTTTTCAATACATTTATTTTCAACAATGTCTGTAAACCGCCATATTCCTAAAAACATAAAGAACTGCTAAGAATCTGTACAACGAAGCCAAACCTTGCTAAAACCGAAATGCACAAAAGAAACATTCGAATTAACCAGCTTTGCTATGTGAGTGAGTTATAAAGAGTTAGGACTGCATCTTTCTTTTGAACAACAACAACAACAATAACAACAACTGATATTGAATGTGTTGTTTCAGATGTTGTTTATTACATCTTCTTTCCAAGTGAACAAATGGGTATTATAGGTCAAAGGTCATGGATTGTTTGTCAAAATACACGGGGCAGTGATGTAAATATCTTGGCATTTAATTTAGTTTTTAAAAGTTGTATGCAAGTTTCTGTGCATGCCTTGGATCTGTACAATGTTCAGATAAACATATGGACCAAAAAATAAACACAGACACACTTTCCTTATCCCTTATGCGAGAACAAATGCATATACAAGTACTCTTTCTTCCAGAGTGGCATTCGGGCATGGAATGGGTTTCCTAAACAAACCAGGAAAACCAGTAACTGAACATGATTTTAAAACATTAATAGAAATGAAAGACTAGACTCAAAACCGCGGATAAACGTAGGACGTAATAATCTTCTTTATAGTAGGGGCGTCTGTAATGTATAAGATAGAGGGGATAGTGTGGCCAGTGAGAGAACGCTAATTTAGCGCTCTGTCGATAGACCACTGCCATACCACGTTTCCTAAATTTATTTATCTTTTAATCAATACGAAGTGTAAAATATTTGTTGGAGTTTATTTTCTAGTCGAATGCGTTTTTTGCCCGCAAGTATCAAACTAGCTATCACAAACGCCGGAAGTTGAAGTACTCTAAACTAAGATGAAAGTTTAAAAAGTAGCATCGAAAAGTCAAGGGTGAGAAAGAAACGAAACGAGAATCAACTGTTCTATCGGAACGCACCGTGCAACGTGAGATTTCCGGACTGCCGCTACGCTCCGTTTAGCATCGGCGTATGGGCTGTCCGTCGCCACAGGGGGCACTACTCCGTTTAGCATCGGCGTATGGGCTGTCCGTCGCCACAGGGGGCACTACTCCGTTTAGCATCGGCGTATGGGCTGTCCGTCGCCACAGGGGGCACTACTCCGTTTAGCATCGGCGTATGGGCTGTCCGTCGCCACAGGGGGCACTACTCCGTTTAGCATCGGCGTATGGGCTGTCCGTCGCCACAGGGGGCACTACTCCGTTTAGCATCGGCGTATGGGCTGTCCGTCGCCACAGGGGGCACTACTCCGTTTAGCATCGGCGTATGGGCTGTCCGTCGCCACAGGGGGCACTACTCCGTTTAGCATCGGCGTATGGGCTGTCCGTCGCCACAGGGGGCACTACTCCGTTTAGCATCGGCGTATGGGCTGTCCGTCGCCACAGGGGGCACTACTCCGTTTAGCATCGGCGTATGGGCTGTCCGTCGCCACAGGGGGCACTACTCCGTTTAGCATCGGCGTATGGGCTGTCCGTCGCCACAGGGGGCACTACTCCGTTTAGCATCGGCGTATGGGCTGTCCGTCGCCACAGGGGGCACTACTCCGTTTAGCATCGGCGTATGGGCTGTCCGTCGCCACAGGGGGCACTACTCCGTTTAGCATCGGCGTATGGGCTGTCCGTCGCCACAGGGGGCACTACTCCGTTTAGCATCGGCGTATGGGCTGTCCGTCGCCACAGGGGGCACTACTCCGTTTAGCATCGGCGTATGGGCTGTCCGTCGCCACAGGGGGCACTACTCCGTTTAGCATCGGCGTATGGGCTGTCCGTCGCCACAGGGGGCACTACTCCGTTTAGCATCGGCGTATGGGCTGTTGTAAGTGATGCATGACTTGGTGTGAAGTTATAAGGAATAAGTTTGTGCAATAGGTGCGATTAAGGAGTAACTAGGAAATGTGTGTTTGACGTCATGTAATGTTTACTTGGGAGAGAGAGATGGTAAACAAGGACAGTGTATGTTAGGCCGTGGAAGAGTGATGTTCTTGGTCTTGATATGATAGTAGTAACGAAGTGTAGAAGCGATGTTGATATACAATACGTCGATTAAAGTTATTATCTTCAAGTGAAGTCTCTTCAAGTTTATTGAGTTGTGTTACTACATGTTATGAAGATCTCTCAGTTACAAAATGGTGGAGCAGCAGTAGAAATCAAGACCATAGAGAGACACATCACAGAGCCTACTTTATGTACAGTTGTTGGAACTGTTAGAAGTTGACCTGCCTGCCTGTCTTGGAGGAGGTAACTTGAGGGAATCGACGTTTGATTGCCCTGCGAGTCATTGTATATGACTGGTGGATTTATTGATTTGTGGAGCTGCACTGTGAGTCATGGTATATGACTGGGATGTTTACTGACCAGTGGAGTTTTTTGTGAGTTGTGGAGCAACCCTGTGGAATAGTTACAGAATTGTACTGAAGCTGATGAGCTGCGAAATCCGAAGCTGTCCTGTGGGTGTCCTGAAGTTGTACTGTCGTCTGTGAGCTGTACTGACGAGCTGGTGTCTATCTGGTGTCGAAGTCTGTCAAGGTCGACGTCGTACTATCCGGTTTGCCGTGGCTACACACTATTGCCTATTGCCAGCCGTAACTGCTTACGAAAGCTTTCTGGCATAGTAAGCGGGCGTCACTGCATCGTTGCAACCGCTGATAAAGGCATACATCGTCTGCGTCCTTGTGCAGAGGGCATATTATTGCGGGCGTCATTGCATCGTTGCAACCGCTGATAAAGGTATACATCGTCTGCGTCCTTGTGCAGAGGGCATATCATCTCCTGGCGCCGGATGTGTAACTTTGCTGTTGATCTCGTTTGCTGACTGTATTCAACACGTCGGTGGAAGTTAGGCAAGTTCATATGCAAGGTCGACACAACGGTTACCGGAAGACTTCAAGGTTGGGAAAGGACAGTCAAGGTTGATCCGTTGGATACTGTGGAACATTTGATTTGGTTGGACAGAGCTATCAAGGTCAAGGAATTTGGACGTTGGACAAGGGACGTGCGTGGACCTGGATTGGAGACAGCACTACTGAAAGCTAAGTTGAATATTTTTTTTAACTTGTATGATAATATCTAGGGTATAATTTATTATCATTGCTATATGTATATTCGTATATTTGTATTATGTATTTTTCGGGCGGTTGGATGGGATTGTCGTGAGGCCACATAGTTTATATCTGGGTGACCCCATGACAATGGAACTCTATTAGGTTACTTGTATGTATTTTTCTTCATTGGGGAGATTCGTCCTTTGGAAAAAGGATTGTGCGGACTTAGACTGTGGGTTTGAGTGGGCTTCCCAACGAATTAAAGTATATGTTATTCGTTTAGTTTGTTAGCGTGCTTGTTTTGGGCTGTTTTGTTTAGCGATTTGTGTCAAAACATTAAGTATAGTTTACTTGTGTGTATTCTTCTGTCTTTCTGCTAAACTATCTGTGTATATATATATGTATTTATTTGCTTTATGATTTACTTCTAATTGTAATTTTAATTGCAACTATAAATGTTATATGCATCACATTGCTATATCGTAAGTATATATGATTCATGCTGGTGTGTTGGTTGAGGTAGTGTGCTATATGGTCAACGTTTACACGCTTTTATGTTAATCAAAACTTAAAGATTTTAAATTAAAAACATTGCACATATTAGGACGGTATTTGTGCTGATTTGGAGGTTGTGCATACATTTATTTTGGTACACATACTGCATTGTATTAGAATATCGCGTATAGTGGTATTAGAACGATACTTGTGCTATATTAGAGTACTGTACTGTGCGCAGTGCTATTAGAAATTTGAACATGAACCCTGAACTATGGAAAGCGTGGACGGAAGTAGCTTTAGAGATAGGGTTACAAGGGGATGCTATTGTGAAATACGTAGAGAAGAGAGTGCAACAAAGGATAGAATGGGAAAATGAAAGTGAAGAGTGGGAAAGAAGGAGAAAGATACATGAACAAAATATGGAGTTATTGGACTTAGACATTATGAGAATTAGAGTACGAACAAATTTGTGTAGACTGATAAATGACAAGAAAAATCTGTGGTTAAGTAAATTGTATAATGGTGATGAAGATATAATGGTCTTAGAATCTCAAATAAGAGAAATGGAGGAGGAGATAGAAGAAAGAGAAATGGTTTTTCTATGTAAGAAAGTAGTTATTGAAATGAGAATTAAAGAGTTAAGAAATGAAGTTGATTCATATGATCATGTTGATAAGAATGAGAATATAGTGAAGGAAGATAATGGGATTATGTTAGCAGAATCTGAGATGCCAAATGAACAATCTAATGTTATGATGAATGAGTCAGAAGTTGTAATGAAAGTGATAATTGTAGAACCAGAGGTCATGGTTGAGGATTTTAAAACTGAAGAAAGAGAATCAGAGCTTATAGTTGAAAAGTTAGAAACTATAAATGAAGGTGAAATCTTGGGTGAAGATTCAATGATTAAGATAAAAGAACAGGTGGAGGTGACAGATAAGGAAACAGTTAATGTAAGAACTGAAGATGGGCTATTTGATGAGATCAATTTGAAATTGTCGGGAGATGAGAGTATACAAGATAGTATATTAAGTGATCCTCACTTAGGTCATGATGACATAGTTGTAGATCTTATGTTAAGTGAAAGGGAGAAACGTGTCAGGGTCTTAGGTGTTATGTTAGGTGAAAGGGGGGAAAAGAAAGGTTTTAGGTTGTTGACTAAAAAGTGTCACAAAGACAATGTTGAAACATTGTTGACTGTAGATTGTCGGAAAGATAGTGTCGCGAAAGATGAAGAATTGGGAGTTTGTCGCGAGGACAATGTTGAGAGAGTTGAGGCATTGGAAATTAGAAATTGGCAAGAAGACAATGTTGGGATAATAGAAACATTGGGGAATATAGATTGTTGGAAGGACAATGTCGTGACAGTAGAGACATTAGGAATTGAGATAGAATGGAAATACAGAGAAGTGATGGGGACTGTTAACATTAGTGTTGATGAGTTGGAAGAAGAAAAGGTATTGCAGATAAGTGAATGGAGAGAAGACTGGTTGATATTAGACACAAGGAAAAATGTAATTAACGATGTGAAGATAGTTTGGTGTTTGTTTGAATGGGGAGATGGTTTTAGAGATGTGGTTCTAGAAGGAAATGATTATGGGTGAAATAAATATGAGGAGAACTGGGATTGTTGTAAATAATGTTGTAAATAATGTATTTTTATTATTATGTTGAGATATTAACAAATGTTACATTTTTCACAGATTTTGATTTGGGTATTATGATGATGATATTTGATGATGATGATGATGATGATGATATTTGATGATGATGATGATATTTGATGATGATGATGATGATGATGATGTTGATGTTATCTTGCCACACATTGTACCCAAGTCAAGTTATATGTTCTATATTGGTGTTGTGGTCAAGTGGAAATAAAATGGGTGAACATGAGTAAATGAGTGAATGAATTAGATGTAATCATTTTTTATTTAAGTAATGACAGTTATATTGATAAGTTTGGGATGATGACTGCTTGGGATACAGTATAGACATCATTTTTCAGTGTTATTATTATTATATTATTCATGATACTTATTTTTATATAATAATAGTTGTTGTCTTGAAGAGAACACATGTTGGTGTGCAATTTACATTTTACAATACTTTGTTTACTAGGTGCGTAATGGATGTATTGAAAGGAAGTGCATATTTGTTATGATTTGTTGAAAATTTTAATTAAATAGAGTTGGAGCATTTGTATAATAGCAGATGTATATTTATAAGTTTTTTTAAAAAATACTAAAGGTATTTTTAAATGTGAGAAGGAGGGTGTAAGTGATGCATGACTTGGTGTGAAGTTATAAGGAATAAGTTTGTGCAATAGGTGCGATTAAGGAGTAACTAGGAAATGTGTGTTTGACGTCATGTAATGTTTACTTGGGAGAGAGAGATGGTAAACAAGGACAGTGTATGTTAGGCCGTGGAAGAGTGATGTTCTTGGTCTTGATATGATAGTAGTAACGAAGTGTAGAAGCGATGTTGATATACAATACGTCGATTAAAGTTATTATCTTCAAGTGAAGTCTCTTCAAGTTTATTGAGTTGTGTTACTACATGTTATGAAGATCTCTCAGTTACAGCTGTCCGTCGCCACAGGGGGCACTACTCCGTTTAGCATCGGCGTATGGGCTGTCCGTCGCCACAGGGGGCACTACTCCGTTTAGCATCGGCGTATGGGCTGTCCGTCGCCACAGGGGGCACTACTCCGTTTAGCATCGGCGTATGGGCTGTCCGTCGCCACAGGGGGCACTACTCCGTTTAGCATCGGCGTATGGGCTGTCCGTCGCCACAGGGGGCACTACTCCGTTTAGCATCGGCGTATGGGCTGTCCGTCGCCACAGGGGGCACTACTCCGTTTAGCATCGGCGTATGGGCTGTCCGTCGCCACAGGGGGCACTACTCCGTTTAGCATCGGCGTATGGGCTGTTCGTCGCCACAGGGGGCACTAGCGTGTCCTCCTGGTTACCGTATTCGTCTCGTGGCTGCGCCCCACCCTGTCTGGGCCGAAGTACACGCCCAATGAAATGATCGTCCATCACCTTGATATTTTCATAGGCGTATCCAGGTGTTTGCTATATTGGATGAGTCTACACTTTGACATCTTGTTGGTGGTTGGCTGGGCTTATTATCTTGCATCGGATTAGAGTTGAGGTCGGCTGGTCCTGTGGTTAGCTCACGGGACTGTCAACCGACACGTCGTGGGCTCTATCACTGCCACCGACCGATCCCTGCCGCCCTGCACTGTTGGGCCTAGTGGACAAAATAATCTTCTATCTAGAAGGAACGTCAGTAAAATGTATAAGAATTTCATAAGAATATAGTCATTTAGAAAGTGCTTAAAATAAAGACTTTTCTTTTTAGCTAGTTATTTTATTCTAATATGCTAAAAGTAATAGCATGGATATTAGCCATTATTATCATTAGATAGTGAAACAAACAGATGGATAGTTAAATAAACAGTTAGAGCGTTAAGTATATAAATTAATAGAGAAATACACAGACAAACAGATAGTTAAATTAATAGATAGTTAATAAAAACATATAGATAGTTAAATGAATAGATAGACAGTTTAATAAATAGATAGATAAGTTATATAAATTCTAAATTCAATACGTTCTCAAGTCAGAATTGAATTTTTTCTTTTTAATTTTAAATTATTGCAAGACATACTTATGTCTACAATATGCAAAACAACAACATAAATTGGCAATAAGTGATCTTGTTTGTATGTAGGCGGGAAATGTTCTTCATAATCATGTGACCTAGACACATACATATGTCTTGATTGGACACAGACTGTTGTTGGCAGCCATATACTCATATACATATATATATATATACACACTATTACATACACTCACTGTGCTGTGTGGCTTTATTCTATTTCAAATTTCAAGGCGGATGGCGGAAACAACGGGGACTGCACTCCTAATGAACACGATCAGTCTTGAAGGAAGCAGAGTGAAGAGAGTTGCATGCCCCTTTCTCGATTGGGCGCGAAATAATTTACTTACAATGTAAGGGGATTGTGTTGTTGTTTTTTTCTTCAGATATTCGGGCATGCGCAATAGAGTATAAATTTCCGACACATATTAAGATAAACCTGAAGGCTAATAGATTAAATTATAATCTAGCATTCAGATAAGCGGAATTCTAAGATACGATCTAATAAAATTTTCGAGCATATTGTTACAAAATAATTAAGTTTTCAAATTTTTACATTTTTATCTATAAATGAATGTTTTTTTAAATCCCTTTTATTAATTTGGAAAAAAAAAAAACCACTTTATTTCTGGCTGGCTGGCAACCGGTCCGTCAGATGGCTTATTTGCCAACTTTCCTTCATGCTATCAAGCCGAAACTTGACACATTTGACAACACTTTCTATTGTCGTTTCAGCCACATTCCGTCTCCCCCGCCTCGCTATGATTTTCTCAATGAAAAATTAAAATTTAAATCGAAAGATGTACACAGCGGAAACGTTTAGGCAAACGTAGGAGCGTAGAAGTCATTTAAGACAGCGTTATTGGATGCGCGCGGAAAAAAGAATATATAAGCTCTAAAAAATAGAGCAAGCGGTCCATCTTATTATAATCTCTGGTTTCACCAGGATTCGAACCATAATATACAACTTATCAAAGGGTGTACACTATTCATATTAGTTGTTTGTTATACAGGGTTACAAATGTATCCATTAGCGTTCCTTAAACTTTTCATTATATATTCTAAGGGGTTTGATTAATTTATTCACGTTTCTTTTTAGCTAGTTATTTTATTCTAATATGCTAAATGTAATAGCATGGATATTAGCCATTATTATCATTAGATAGTGAAACAAACAGATGGATAGTTAAATAAACAGTTAGAGCGTTAAGTATATAAATTAATAGAGAAATACACAGACAAACAGATAGTTAAATTAGTAGATAGTTAATAAAAACGTATAGATAGTTAAATGAATAGATAGACAGTTTAATAAATAGATAGATAAGTTATATAAATTCTAAATTCTAAATTCAATACGTTCTCAAGTGAGAATTGAATTTTGTCTTTTTAATTTTAAATTATTGCAAGACATACTTATGTCTACAATATGCTAACAAAAAACATAAATTGGCAATAAGTGATCTTGTTTGTATGTAGGCGGGAAATGTTCTTCATAATCATGTGACCTAGACACATACATATGTCTTGATTGGACACAGACTGTTGTTGGCAGCCATATACTCATATACATATATATATATATACACACTATTACATACACTCACTGTGCTGTGTGGCTTTATTCTATTTCAAATTTCAAGGCGGATGGCGGAAACAAAGGGGACTGCACTCCTAATGAACACGATCAGTCTTGAAGGAAGCAGAGTGAAGAGAGTTGCATGCCCCTTTCTCGATTGGGCGCGAAATAATTTACTTACAATGTAAGGGGATTGTGTTGTTGTTTTTTTCTTCAGATATTCGGGCATGCGCAATAGAGTATAAATTTCCGACACATATTAAGATAAACCTGAAGGCTAATAGATTAAATTATAATCTAGCATTCAGATAAGCGGAATTCTAAGATACGATCTAATAAAATTTTCGAGCATATTGTTACAAAATAATTAAGTTTTCAAATTTTTACATTTTTATCTATAAATGAATGTTTTTTTAAATCCCTTTTATTAATTTGGAAAAAAAAAAAACCACTTTATTTCTGGCTGGCTGGCAACCGGTCCGTCAGATGGCTTATTTGCCAACTTTCCTTCATGCTATCAAGCCGAAACTTGACACATTTGACAACACTTTCTATTGTCGTTTCAGCCACATTCCGTCTCCCCCGCCTCGCTATGATTTTCTCAATGAAAAATTAAAATTTAAATCGAAAGATGTACACAGCGGAAACGTTTAGGCAAACGTAGGAGCGTAGAAGTCATTTAAGACAGCGTTATTGGATGCGCGCGGAAAAAAGAATATATAAGCTCTAAAAAATAGAGCAAGCGGTCCATCTTATTATAATCTCTGGTTTCACCAGGATTCGAACCAAGGACCTTCACTGGACGAATACGCGTATTCTCGATAATTATAAACTATACCAAAGTGCATACTCTCCGTGACATTCTACTGTGTTTGTAAAATTGTGGCGATTCTGTCATGTACATCTATGACAGTTTCATAATCGGTCGGAAAGATTTACTTGGCGAATAATGACAATTCAGCTATTAGCGTCTGTCACAACATCAATAGTCTATGCTCTCGTTTATTTCTCTACTTCATCTCACAAGAAACAATAAACGAGATATTAGTAAAGCCAGATGAATCTAGTATAGACAAAACAAAACAAACAAATACATAGCTCTAACCCCATGAAATGATTCTGTTTTTGCTGGAAACCGTTGGACCGGGTCCAGTTTGATGGACGTGCTAAGGACACACAGATTGACTATCGTAAAGTCGGCGACCTCTGGTTCGACATCCAGAAACAACTACAACAGCCTCAGCGAGATCTGGACATAGTGATGGCGGTGATGAGGTTATTACTGAAAGCCTTGGGGTCTTTGTTTTGACGTTGTTTACTCAGCCGTGGCAGCGTCCTGTCATATGTCAGTTGACCACGGAGTTATGTAACTATCATCTCGCAATATCTTGTTTTCTCTTTCCCCCATTCTCTCTGTTTATCTTACTCTCTCCATTTTTCTCTCGCTGTCTTTCCCTCTTTCTCTCATTCTTTCTCTCTCTGTCTGTCTCTTTATCCTTTTTCACTGTCTCATGCTCTCTGTCTGTCTCCAAATGTGTTTGCTTGATGTGTCAGCAAAATTACGTGACGTCATTAGTCTTTCTATTCAAAAATTCCTTTCTAGCACATTCTATGTAAAAGAAAATATACAACTTATCAAAGGGTGTACACTATTCATATTAGTTGTTTGTTATACAGGGTTACAAATGTATCCATTAGCGTTCCTTAAACTTCCATTATATAGTCAAAGTGGTTTGATTAATTTATTCACGTTGGCCAGGGTCTAGACATGCAAAACCATCGTTGTACTTTGATGTTCTCAGAATATTTGTTTTCAATTAGCGGGCAGCCGAAACTATACCGAACGTTATACATTGACTTTCGGTCGAAACCGAAGCCGAAACCGAAAGTTTAACTACACCTTAAGCCGAAACATAAAGATAAACCGAAATTGCCAAAAACAAAAGATTTTAAAAGACTACAGTAATCATACACTCCATTTTTCGACATTCTTTGAGGGGATTAAATAATCCGTTTATTATTAGCTTATAAACCGAAAGCTAACTTTTTGGCCTTGGCCGAAACCAAAAATAAACCGAAAGCTGCCATTGGCCTTCTTTCGGAGCCCGAAACCGAAACTGAAACCGAATGTCAGTCGGCCTCTTGTTTCAATTCCCAAATCACCGGAAGTAAAAATAGGTACGTGTAAGGACTTTAATACATCACATTCTAAAAAACATATTTACATTATTTACTTTGTCCTATGTTTGTAAAGGTTAAATGATTAATTAGCTTTATTTTTTTTTTCATTTTAGCTGCCTAGAGACTTATATCCGTGGTCTTAGTTGTTTGGCCATCGACTATAATAAGATGGACGGCTTGCTCTATGTTTAAGGCTTATATTTATCCGTGCGCAACCAATTAGGCTGTCTTAAATTACTTCTACGCACCTCCTTGTTTCTTAAATGTTTCCGCTGTATAGAACTTTCGATTTTAATTTTAATTTTTCATTGAGAAAATCAAAGCGATTCATTAAAACGGAAGTGCAAAGTATTATACGAATCGGGAATTCCGAAAAGCAGTCTTTTGAGTCATCATATAGCAGAAATACTAAAGCAAGCGGTCCATGTGTATTATAGTCTATGGTTCGTTACTCAATGTTAAATGCGCTCTGAGCTTACAGTGTGTTTGCTGGAAGCGCTATACAATTAATAGAATCATTGTTCTTATTAATACAATAAAATATAATTAAAAAAACAACAACTGCCGTTATAAGCTCTGTTGGGGATCGCACTAAAAAGCTTAGAGGACCATGTTGTGGGCCCTGGAGAAGAGAGTTACAAAACAGTATTAAAACATATGTCGTACAATCCTATTCGGACTAATGACGTCTATGCAGAATGATTTTCCGGTCACGTGATGTTGAGTAAATACACTTGTAAACATTAACAATGGCTTACTGCGCTGCTGTTGGTGCGCAAATTCTACCGCTAAATTATTATGTAAAGAATCTAAAATCTTTTCATCGATTTCCTTTGGAAGATCAACAAATAGGTGGTGTCCTTTAATAATTGTATGTCTATAATCATTGTTGCTTCCGTGAGCATCATTTATAATATCACAATATTCATGGATATGTGAACAATTAAAAATTGTAATAAGCATAGGTGCCATTAAGATCAATGTAAAATCAGCCATTTTTTTTAAAGTTTACAAAACATCACGTGATTGATTTTCTGTCTCTAAGGAATTGTGTATAGACCTCATTGGGATGGAAGCAAAAAAAAAAAAAACCCAAGAGATATCGCTAAATAAACTATTGCCAATACATAGCAAAACAGGTTTAGAAATAGGAACAAGAATAACGCATACATTAAACAACCACTAAGGTTTTCGCTTAAATCCACCATATGCATTTTCTGCTATGCATTTGCATTACGGAGAATTTGCCCTTTGCCATCCACCAATAAAATAAAAGACAAAACAAAAGCTAACTTAATAGATCAATAAATGATTTTTAACAATAGGCGGAAATGTGTCATTCGTGTGGCCAAAGTCTATAATAAGATGGACCGCTTGCTCTATTTTTAGAGCTTATAATATGTTCTTTTTCCGTGCGCATCCAATAACGTTGTCTTAAATTACTTCTACGCTCCTACATTTGCCTACATGTTTCCGCTGTATACAACTTTCGATTTAAATTTTAAATTTTCATTGAGAAAATCATAGCGATTAAATAAGCGTACAGTACAAAAGGGAATCGGGAATTCCAAAAAGAAGTCATTTGAGTCATCAAATAGCAGAAATATTAAAGCAAGCGGTCTATCTTATTAAAGCCTTTGGTGAATCCAAGATTTCACGTGTTTTTTTTCTTTGAGTTGTTATTGACTTTGTATTTTAATGGTACATTTTTTTTTTTTTTTTATTTTTTTTTGGGGGGGGGGGGGGGGGGCTTTATTGATGGCACACTGGGTGATAAATTTACAGTCAGTGTTTTAATGACACTCTACGCGCTCGATTTCATGGCGGTACGCCCCGGGACAAAGGGGTTCGCATATTCTCCTTAGCTTGGGGAGCCATAAAAAATTCATCCCTCCCTTTTTCGAATTTCTTTCGACTACAGCAGCGAATGGCTTCTTGTAATATCGTCACTAAAACAATGTGTATTGAAATAACATAAGACTTGGCGTGTGCTGGCATTGTTTTTGTGTTCAGATGTCACTTTTTCTGTATTCATTTCTTCCGTCTACCTTCTCTTTCTTCCTTCCCGTCTAATTATCTATCTGTTCCTTTCTTCCTTTCTCTAGCTCTCTCTTTATTTTTCTTTCTGCCTCTCTCTCTTTCTCTCTTATCTTGTCTCTCTGTCTTTCTCTCTTATCTTGTCTCTCTCTCTTTCTCTCTTATATTGTCTCTCTGTCTTTCTCTCTTATCTTGTCTCTCTGTCTTTCTCTCTTATATTGTCTCTCTGCCTTTCTCTCTTATATTGTCTCTCTGTCTTAACATCTCCCCATCTTTTCTGTTCTTTTGGTTTCTCTCAATCTTTTGTCTCTTTCTATCCATCCATATTTTCTAGTTCACTTCGTCCATTCCTCGTTGTTCGTTATCCTTCTCTCTATCTATTTATTTATCTTCTCTTTTATTTAACTGTATGTTTTTTTATTACTGCGCTTGACCGAACTGCCATCATTGCCGAGATAACTATTGTGAGTGAGATGACAACAAATCCCTGCTTTCTATTAAGATGAAGGTACTCGGAGAAATTATAAATGTTAAATTAGGAAATATATTCATAAAAAAAAGGCGGAAATTTTTTTTTTCAATACTAAGGCAGTGGCCCTAAACCTTTTTATCACATCGAACTCCCCTTTTTGTTTAAGTGAGCTTTTCCCCATGACGCCCTTCCTAATTTAAATGGATAGATTAAAAAGTCAAAGAAAAAAAAAACAAGTATGAAAACCTAAGGAGTATACATGGGTGCATCTTGGGGCTACACTTCGGGGACCGCTGTTCTAGGGAGAGTAGTGCCAAGTTTATTCCGATGATGTTATTAAGTCATCAAGGTCACTCACCCTTCCCTTCCCGCCCCCACATCTCCGTTTCCCCGGGAGGGCCCATAGTGGAATAGGTGCACCCGGGCGGTGCACTATGAGTGTGTACACCTCTCGCTGATTAAGTTTGCTCTGGATCAAGGCTCCGTGAACATGTCCACAAAACAAATGTGTGGAAGGAAAACAGACTGAGCAGTAGACTGGACACACACACACACACACATACACACATATACAAGCACACAGACACACATTCAAACACATATATACACACACTCAGGCAAATGGTAATGAAGGTGCCAGACATTAATAACAACCACCATTGTTTACCTTTCTCTACCCCTCCCCTCCCCCCTCCACCACACACTGTGTGTGTCAGTGTTCCAATCACAATCGCCGCAATCACTACAATCATCTTATAGTAAACTAGTTCTAAAGTTGTCGGCCCTGATCACAATCCAATTGGTATGTTTTCATCTTGTTGAGTTGTAACTGTTTCATTTTTGGGTAGCCTTGGTCAGGGGGTCGGCAACTTCAGGGACGCGTGCCAAACTTGGCACGCATAGATATGTTGTTTTTTTTAAGTGGAGGGCGATTTTAAAACGCATCTAGTTGAATGTTAAACATTAAAAAAAACGGGCATCAAAATCTGCCAATTTGCGGAAAAATCAGGATGGAAACTGCTTAGGAAATTCATCTGCTATTCACAACTGCCAGGCATTCGCTCTTCTTTCAGCTTTTGGTTCAACTTACACGTGTGAGCAGTATTTACTGCACATGAAAGCTGTGTTAAGCATTTAAAGAGGTCGCTTACACTTCACTAATCAGGAATGACTAAAATATTTATTGGCCATTATACTTTAGCGAAGAGCTTTCCAGACAAGGCACTCATTAATTGATACAGACTAATTAAATTTAAACGAGTTTTTATTATCATCTTCTATAATTAAATATAAATATAAGTTATTCTAAATTACATTTTGTTTTTAATAATTAATAAATATAAGAGACTTTTAAATAGAATATTATATTATGCCGTTGTTGTAATTATTAATGTTTAAAAGATAAACTCCTTAAGGTTAAATGGACAAACAATTAATGCAGAAAATGTTTTTTTGCACCTGTTTAACGTAAATGAATTTTATACCTCTAATAATTACATCTTGTAATGAATACCATAATGCTATATTTATATAAAGAAATAATAATTAGACAGTCATATTTGTTATATTACAAAACATAACTTGTTTGGCAGCGATATTAAATCAAATTGGAAAACGTATTTTAATTAAAGGGAGATAATTGGCTCATATTATTTGCGCTAATATTTTTAATATATTATGTTTCTTATTTTTCTTTCATAAAATACTAGATCTAATGGCAAGGCCTACAACTTATGCCTTTATAATGACCAAACGATAAAAAGTAGTTGAAAATTATATAAATATTATCTGTCTATATAGTTATATGCACAACTTATAAACATTACATTAACTACCCAGTTTGTATGATCACTACGTATCAATTTTGGATTAACTAGCGATACTACTACCCTTTCTTCTGCAAACAAAGTAAAGACAATCTCATTTTAACAATTGAGAATAAATATTATAATCATATTAGCAGTTGCTAGTATCCTTATCTTGACAACGAAATAATAATGTTTACAAAATGGTTATCACTTATCATAGATGTGACAGTTTGGTAATAAAATTTGGTATAAATCCAAATAAAAATTATGCTAGTCACATAAACGAAAATTTTACAAATTAAGTATAAATAGCTTAAACGAATTTCTCTCCTTTGCTTTTGGCCTTGGTCTTGCTACGGAGTTAAATTACTTACTTAATCCGCTTCGATCCTAGTGGAGCATAAGGCAGTCACAAAACCCGACCATGTCTATCTGTTTCGGGCAAGCCATCCCCCTTCAGTCTATGACATCCCTAAGGCCTTCATTTCGTCTTCCACCACTTCAGTCCATGACATCCATAAAGCCTTCATGTTAAGAAATGTGAAACTTGTAAGAAGAAGAAGTAAAAATGAATATTTTTTGAAAAACGTAAAAAGTCAGAAAAACATGAAAATAAATTTTTTTTCTTATAAAAATTCGAAATAAATTGCTTTTTTTTTTCTCTCGACCAAATGTAGTTGATTATTGCGTAGGATAAAACTACGTATCTATCAGTATAAAGAACTATAAGCATTTTGCTTTTTTACTTTGAGTTTCGAGGTGTCAAACATGCAAAATTTATTATTTTTTTTCACCGCTTAGCTACATACATACCATTTCAAAAAAAATAAAAAATAAAAACTATTGCGCTTTTTGCTATAAGAGTGGCATTTTTGTTTACAGAAATGGTTGAACTTATTTAATTAAGTAAAACCTAAAAATCAGTACCCGAGTTGAATATCCCTAAAATGGAGTGTCGTACCCAGCCAAAAGTTTACTTTTGTGATATATACGTACCATATTGTTCTCATAAACCTTCTTGACATACGCATCAGACAGTATTTTATCAGCCTTCGGGTCCCTACCAAAATGACGTCTGGTGTGCTGCTTATGTTCCGCATAGAGAATTAGACACCAAAAAAATCAAAAACAAGTTTTGAACAAGGAAAAACAACTTCTAGATCTGTACAAGTCTTGCTTATTCTATATAAAAATACCAACAAAATTGAAGCAGAAATCTGAAAATATTTTTTCGAATTATTCATATTCACATGAATTACAAACCTGATAGGCCAAAGAGAGAAAGAATAACTGAATCGATAACTTATTCTCTATGCACGCAAAGAACGTTTCTTCCTTTCTTCTTTGCTTTTTTTTAGAATGTGTAATCAGATGTGTTTTTCAAACATGAAGTCACTCTAATGTATATTTTCGGTATCGTCTGCTTTTAAACGAATTATTATATACACATTTTGTCTTAACCCTTCCCGTACCGACCTACTTCTATCTATGCTGCCTTCCGTTCCTCTATATACGCGCCCGGGACTGCAAGGGTTAAGAGTCATAAAGCACTAGAAAGTTAATTAGCTAGTTTCTCAAATAAAACAGAAATGTAAATGTGTAATTACGTAAACAAAATAGTATTTATTATTCAACATTTTTTTGGGGATTATACTGTTGAGAAAAAAAGATTAAAAATAATATATTTTTTTGATCTTCTGGTTTAAAAGAAAATGGTGTTTTCCGGAATAAAAGGTAGTTTTCATATTGAAAGTAAGTTTTCGGAATGAAAGTAAATTTTATGAAAGAAAGTAAACTTTCGGAATGAAAGTAAGTTTTCGGAATGAAAGAAAGTTTTATAAAAGAAAGTAATTTTTCGAAAGGTGTTCTGCTAGCGTTCCAAAGTTCCAGGGTTCGAATGCTTGGGAAGGCTATGATTCGTTCCCGGGTCTAGGAGTGTCACTGAGTCTACCCAGCTCTGACTGACTTTAGTTGCGGTAAAGCAAAGGCGGCTGGGCATTGTGCTGGCCACACAAACTCCTCGTACGCAGTGGCCACAGAAAATGGTGAACGCTGCACCCACGATTGAATTTGTTCCGACGGGATACTTTACTTACTTAACTTTTGATTTAATAATACACTGTAATCTTGTTGTATCGTAAACGTCTTTTGTTTAATTATAATCTTACTAATCTACATCCAATGTAAGTAAACATTAAATTGAACTACCGATCTATGAATACAGACCATACTTGAAACAAACAACAACAACAAAATATTATTTTGTTTGATGGGATGTTTTGTTTACGTTTACATTGGAGTATTCTGCCACGACCGGAAGTCAGGCTGCAGTTACCATGACAACCAAAGCTTCAAATGGCTTTCGTGCGCGATACACGTGTATTCTTCATCTCTTGCATGAAACGGAATCTTGTTTGCTAACAGGCATGCGGATATATATATATATATATATATATATATATATATATATATAGTTAGATCTGGCCCAGCGTTATGTATCCACTATATGATGTAGAGTTATACATGCATGTATGTATGTATGGGATCCATCAATTAAACAAAAACATAAAATAATATTACAAATTAATTCAGAAAAGAGAAAAAAGATTATTAGCGAAATTCACAACTGAGTAACACCAATTGTCAAATCACTAAACCTAGAAACACTCGAAGACAGAAGGGCAAAAAGTATAGTAGTAATAATACTAATCATTACATACTAATTTAGAAATACAACACAATAACAATCGTTTAATCGTTTACAATGCTCAGATAAACATAAATACAAAAACACTTTTCTTATCCTCTATGCGAGAACAAATGCATACAAGTACTCTTTCATCCCGAGTGACATTCGGGCATGGAATGGGTTTGCCTAAAAGAACCTGGAAAATCCAGTATTTTAACATCATTTAAAACACTAATCAAAATTGCAAGATTAGACTCAAACCACGGATGAGCGTAGGACGCAATAATCTTCTTCATAGAAGGAGCGTCTGTAACAGATAATATATTATAGATCACGTTGGTTATTGTCACCGATCTATGCCAAAAAAAATTGCGCGAAGACAGGCGTCCATCTCGCCCATATACAGACTAATCTATCAGCAAGACTTCTTTGATAGAAAGTAAACAATGTACATCGTGGGAGGGCTTTTAACAATCTGATTGTGTTTATGGACAGGGTGGAAATAGAGAACCTATTCTCTAATTCTTGACTAATGAGAAAACCTATTTCTATTTGGTTACTGTCAATCTGTGGGACACATACGTTAATGCAGGCTAATCCACGGCTGACGCAGACTGGTGTTAAAGGGTTTTATGGTTCCGATCAAGTCCCGTGCACAGCTTTCACCACCCCAGTCTGTAGAGACGAGGTCGACGTTTAGTGGTGTAGTAATTCCCCTAAGCGATTCGAGGTAGATTCAATATATAATTGTGTGATGTGTGTTTGTTTATGATTGTGTATGTGTCGGAGCTTGTGTGTGTGCTGAGGGTGTGTTTGAGTATGTGGGTGTGTCTGAGTATGGTGGGTGTGTCTGAGTATGGTAGGTGTGTCTGAGTATATATGTGTGTCTGAGTATATGGGTGTCTGAGTATGTTTGTGCGTCTGAGTATGGTGGGTGTATCTGAGTATGGTGTGTGTTTCTGAGTATGGTGGGCGTGTCTGAGTATAGTGGGCGTGTCTGAGTATGGTGTGGGTGTGTCTGCGTATGGTGGATGTGTCTGAGTATGTGGGAGTATCTGTCAGTCAACCCAGCTCTGATGTGTACCTTAAAGTAATTAGGGATTTTAAAAAAAGGGCGGCTCGGCATTGTACAGGCTATATAATCCCACTTGTGCTATGGCCACAGACAAAACTGGTTTGAGAAAGATACTTTACTTTTTACAGTGCGACAAAAAGAAGCGCACTGGTCACAATTTTGACCTGGGCGTGATGTCCCGTGTGATAACGTAATTAGCTTGCAGATTAAACACGTCATCTGGAGATTTACTTTAATCTTGCACACTGAATTCACAAGCGTTTATATTAATGCATTGCTTTCTGTGTAGCAGACGATGATATGTTCAAGCGGTCATCTTGAATCACATTTTTCTTTCATCTTTCACCACATAATCAACATATGTAATTTTCCTGAGTTCGTTTGTGTGTATGTTTGTATGTTTGTTTTGTCTATATGTGTGTTTGTTTGTATGTTCGTTTTGTTTGTATGTTTATATGTTTGTTATGTTTGTATGTGTATGTTTGTTTGTATGTTTGTTTTGTTTGTATGTGTGTATGTTTGTTTTTTCTATATGTGTGTTTGTTTGTATGTTCGTTTTGTTTGTATGTTTATATGTTTGTTATGTTTGTATGTGTATGTTTGTTTGTATGTTTGTTTTGTTTGTATGTGTGTATGTTTGTTTTTTCTATATGTGTGTTTGTTTGTATGTTCGTTTTGTTTGTATGTTTATATGTTTGTTATGTTTGTATGTGTATGTTTGTTTGTTTTGTTTGTATGTGTGTATGTTTGTTTTTTCTATATGTGTGTTTGTTTGTATGTTCGTTTTGTTTGTATGTTTATATGTTTGTTATGTTTGTATGTGTATGTTTGTTTGTATGTTTGTTTTGTTTGTATGTGTGTATGTTTGTTTTGTCTATATGTGTGTTTTGTTTGTATGTTCGTTTTGTTTGTATGTTTATATGTTTGTTATGTTTGTATGTGTATGTTTGTATGTTTGTTTTGTTTGTATGTGTGTATGTTTATATGTTTGTTATATTTGTATGTGTATGTTTGTTTTGTTTGTATGTGTGTATGTTTATATGTTTGTTATGTTTGTATGTGTATGTTTGTGTGTTGGTTTTGTTTTTATGTGTGTATGCTTGTATATTTTGATGTTTGTACTTTTATACGTTTGTCGATTCGTCAATTTGTATGTTAGTATGTGTGTTTGTTAAAGACCCCTATGCTCTTGGCAAATATTAAGTAACTATACTCTAGACTTCCAGCCACAAAATATTTTTGGTTATAGCGATTATACAACTAAATTAATTGATTTTATATCAATAAACGTATGCCCACAAACACACAAACATTATATATATATTATATATATATATATATGGGCCTATGTGTAATAAAAACGTAAAACGTAAATGGCGACTATTGAAATTCATCAATATTGTGAAGTCATGTTTCATTTTTTTTATTTTATTTTGTGTAGTTTAATCAAAGACTATAAATAAGATTCCGAAAAGAAAAGTTATCAATACTGTAAAAAGTGTTTAATTTTTTTTTAAAGTTTTGCTATTTATCCGAAAACAATATTAAGGCAATCAATTATGTAAACTTTGCTGCTATTAAGACTAACGTAAAAACATCTATGTTTATTTCATAAAGATCAAAGCAGTTTGCACATAAAATTACCATTTTATAAATGTCAATAAAATTCATTCCAAGGACCTATGATATTTCCATAAAAAATTTTCAAACCTAAAATATATTTTAAGCATGTCTAGTCGCCCTAGAACTTTGTGCTATGTTAAATTGAAAATATTCAATTTCAAGAAAATTTTATTGTATTAATTTAATTTCTCTGATATGTTCGTGTTTTTTTGTTTTTGTTTTTGGGTTACACTGTTTTGCTGATTAAAAAAAACAAATCTTAAAGTTTCCATAAAAACTCGAGTATTCGTTAAGAAAGCTTCATTTGATCATGATTAAGTTTTGGAACATAGTATAATTGTATCAGTTAAGCAATTATTCTTGAATTGATGAAATTCCGATGATCTTTTAAAATTCTAATAAGTGTTGAATATAACATTACATGTTTTAAATTTTAAAAAATTAGAATTTTTATTATCACGTATCGACGGAGAATAAATCAGGTTATGCGCTTTTGTTAATTGCACGAAGTCATTCAAATAAGACTACTTTAAAAATACTTTAATGACATAATTTGTTACAACTCTAGAGAAGTGAGAGTTGATTTCAAAGTAAAATTCTCGAAATGAGACTGTGTCAATGGTTACTTCTTGAGAGAAGATGATTTCCAATTAAAATTCTTCAGAAAAGATGTTATAAAAGAACAGTTTTTGAGAAGAGATGATTTCAGAGGACAATTGTTTTAGAAGAAATGATTTCAGAGGTCAATTGTTTTAGAGGAGATGATTTCAGCGGACGATTGTTTTAGAAGAAATGATTTCAGAGGTCAATTGTTTTAGAGGAGATGATTTCAGCGGACGATTGTTTTAGAAGAGATGATTTCAGAGGTCAATTGTTTTAGAGGAGATGATTTCAGCGGACGATTGTTTTAGAAGAGATGATTTCAGAGGTCAATTGTTTTAGAGGAGATGATTTTGAGAGATCGATTTTTTTGGAGAGATGGCTTATTAGACTTACATTTATTAGAATATATAGGCCTACTCTAAACATTTACAGTGTGATATAATGGTATCTTGCTAATTAAAATACATAGTCATAATGAATTGCAATAAAAAAAAAGTTTTCACTCTGCATATATATCTCTGAAACTCTACTGCGATAGTTCTAAACGGCTTTGTTGAAGACTGTTTAAAAAAAAATTAAGGTATCACATTTGTACAATATATTTTACCCATTTGTATTATACCGTAGCAGGCTCGCGGCTACGAAATATTTAATCAGCTGGGAAGATGGGACAGCTGAGAAAGACTATAATGGTGGCTTCCGTGTGAAAGAGACCACATACACACACCAACACTCACACACACGCGCGAACAAAAGCCAATAAATATTTCACTTTTACCGCTAGTCTCAATTAGGTCAATAGCTTTCTTATCACTTTCTCTAAGTCCCTTATGTCACCTTGCTTGGTTCTATTCTCTCACCTCTTGAAGATAATCGCTTGTTTTGTATGTTAGATGTCATTATTCATCGGACCAGAATGCCATTCACCTTTATGCAAAGAAAACATTTTACGAAAAAAACCTACATGAAGAAAGCCAGAAAAGCGAAATTATAATAATACTTTCACCTTTCCGATTCACGACCGATATCCGGATATTGACCAAAAGAATGACCAGTTGATGCCACTTTCCCTGATCTCCAGCCAACATCATATATTACACCCGATTATAAGTAGGCGGCACAGTGGCCGAGTTGGCAGCTCGTTCGACTGGCGTAACCGAAGGTCCCGGGTTCGAATCATGGTGAAGATTAATATTTGTTTCCCAGGTCTGGAGGGTGGTCCCCGAGTCTTAACCTGACCTTAGTTAAGGTAAAGTAAAGGCGGCTGTGCGTTGTGCTGGCCCTACAATCACATAGTATGCCGTGGCCACAGAAACTGGTGAATGCTCAATTTGGTCCAAAGGTTACTTTTACTTTTATTATTAACAGCATTAGTCGAAAATAAGTTTTTTTTGTAATAACACATTGATTTCCGAAAGATGGGTGGACCAACGATATAGCTTTGGATTTACATTATAGAAACGGTTCAAGGGCGTTTTTTTTTTGTGGGCATCACTTTTTTTATATTTAGCCCACTTCCTACAGTACATAACCTGAAATTGAATACTGCGCAGACCCGGAATTGTGCTGGCTGAACATTCCCATAGTAAACAGTGGTCGAGGAAACAAGGAAGTCCTGGATTTTACCAGTGACCTAAAATAGTTTCGAGGTAGTACTTTTAACATTGACTTCCGGAATATGTTTTCACAGTCGTAGTTTAAAAATAAAACAAAGCATCCCGACCTATATAAACTTTCCCCCATGTCCCTTCTCTCTCTCTCTCTTTCAATCTCGCTCTCTTTCTTTCTCTCTCTTTCTCTCTATCTCTTTCTCTCTATCTCTCTCTTTCTCTCTCTTTCTATTTCTCTATCCGAAGATCTATTTCTCTCTATTTCTAACTTTCTTTTTTCCCACTCTCTCCTTTTCTTTCTCTCTCTCTCTCTCTCTCTCTCACGTTAGACAGATCACCGGCAGTTTCATGATAATCCGATTTAAGAAACGATCAAGACTGGCTTCAACTGCCCCTCCCCTCCCCCCCGCCCTTCCCACCCAACCACTACGATGAGCTGTCTGTGTTTGTGGTGGTGGTCGGGGTTTAGAGCTCCGTTTTGTCAACGCACTGAATACACACATGTCTTGCGTGGGTTCAAATTACTTGTCCATCAACTTTCATTATACGGGAGAAGAGCAGTTGGGAAAGAGAGAAAGAAAGAGATGATAAATATAAAATTATGGTCACAGTTTAACATGGAGTTCATTTTGATGCTGAATATATTATGACGAGCTTTTCTTTGTTTTTCATTGGCTTATTTTAGAGTGAGCCATAGATAAACTAATTGTCGAATTTGACTTAACCTTCTGGGTAAAAACTACAAATGAAATTAATGTATATATATATAAATTATATATATATATATATATATATATATATATATATATATATATATATATATATATATATATATATAGAGAGAGAGAGAGAGAGAGAGAGAGAGTGAGAGAGAGAGAGTGAAATAGTAAGATCGAGAGAAATATATTATATATATATAATAGGGGCGCGGTGGGCGAGCGGCAGCGCTTACTGCTGGCGTATTGAAGGTACATGGGCTCCTGGCGAAGGCTATGATTTGTTCCCGGGTCTGTAGGGTGTACCTGAGTCTACCCAGCTCTGAAGGATACCTGACTTTTTTGGGGGTAAAGTAAAGGCGGCTGGGCATTTTTCTGGCTACAATATCCCATAGTGTGCCGTGGTCACAGTAACTGAACTGGTGAACGTTGCTACACCGGCCCGATGGATCAAACTGCTTCGACGGGAGGATACTTTATATACTAACAATAATAATAATTATTATTATATTTGTATAGCGCTGCCAACAAACATAATGTATGCTCGGAGTTCTTTCATAATGAGGTCTATGTAGAAGTCTTTTCTGGTCACGTGATCATTGTTAGACATACTTGATAAACCATGAATTGAATGAGATGGGCACTTACTGCGCTTCTGTTGGGTGCGCAAATTCTACCTCTAAATTATCATGGAAATAATCTAAAATCTTTCCATCGATTTCCTTTGAAAGATCAACATATAGGTGTTGCCCTTTAATAATTGTATGTCTATAATCATTGTTGCTTCCGTGAGCATCATTATTAATATCACAATATTCAAGGATATGTGAAAAATTAAAATTTTTAATAAGCATAGGTGCCGTTAAGATCAATGTAAAATCAGCCATTTTTTTTTTTAGTTTACATAGTATCACGTGATCGATTTTCAGTCTCTAAGGAATTGTGCATAGACCTCATTGAGCAACAAACAACTTAGAACACATCTCTAGACTCAAATAGATATAGTTTAAAGCTAATTAATAGTTCTAAACTTTACAAACATAGACCAAAGCAAATAAATGTAGCATTAAACAAATAGTATTTAAGTAAAACAGTAAGGGTCTAAAAATATTTTGCACATTTGACATAATTTCTAGCTAGAAATAAACTATCATGCCCATATCTTTTCCTCTTTTTAAAAAAAAAAATTCAGCCATTTTTTTTTTGGCGAACTTGTATTAACTTCCGGGCGGATTGAAACAACCAATCGTTACCAGAGGTTGGGAACATTAAAATGTCAAAATTGAAAAGCAAAGAAATTAAACATTTAAAAAAGAAAACATCGCGAAACAGGTTCTCAAAAACTGTCCTGGTACGGTCGACTCAATATTGCCTAACACGCGTGCAGCCACAAAACTAAAAAACCAATAAGGGCTGTAAAGTAATCAATCAATCAATCTTTCTATCTATGAATCTGTCTGTCTATCTATCTAACTATCTATCTATCTATCTATCTATCTATCTATCTATCTATCTATCTAACTATCTATCTATCTATCTATCTATCTATCTATCTATCTATCTATCTATCTATCTATCTATCTGTCTGTCTGTCTATTTATCCATCTATCTATTCCTACCTATTAATCTCTATATCAATCTATCTATCAATTTATCTATCTATCTATACTTGCTGTTATATTATATTTGCTATTATAAATTCCAATATTTCCACCTCATCACGGTATGTGGACCTGTGCCGTAACATTAAGTTGTGGTTCATAATTGTAACGACTATCCCCACTTAAAAACGAAGCCTTTTAAGACTTCTATCCGAGCCCCACTATTTAATTCACTGGCCACCTTATTTGTAAAAAGTATCCAGGCTTATATTCTATACAATTTGCTTTCAAAGCAGACAAAGAAAATATAATAAAAAATAAACGATTAAAAATACACGTTACCAATCAGTGGACACTAAAATATCCTGGAATCAAAATATTCAACATCAAAACATGTTTATTTTATCTATAAAGTAGGATATGTGTGTGTGGATTCCGATTGCCATTGGCTAGTTTGGAAGACACAATGAATACTGAACAATATTTATTAGACAATTAGTACATAAGTACAATAAAGGAAAATTATAACATAAGTATATATAATAAAATGATATCAATAGTAATAATAATAATACCAATAACACTACATTAATTATAATATACAATTAAAAAGAAAATACAAGGGGCATAATTCAATTTAACATACATATTATTTTATATATTTAATTTTATTAATTGTATTTATTATATTTTAATTTAATACAATATCAATTTAATATATATATTAAATAACAATAACCTTATTAAATATAAGTTATATAAGATTATGTAATTCCCCCCCCCCCGGGGCAACGCCGGGGAATTTAGCTTGCCTGCAATATA
Organism: Anisus vortex; assembly: GCA_949126835.1. Taxonomy (NCBI): domain Eukaryota; kingdom Metazoa; phylum Mollusca; class Gastropoda; family Planorbidae; genus Anisus; species Anisus vortex. The sequence goes on along the minus strand of OX421500.1, from coordinate 38,856,199 downwards.
CCCGATTATACCCTTCCTCTCCCCTCCCAAACCTGACTCCCCTACAAAAACATGCACCACAGTTGGGCTTAGAGGACCGATCATTATTATGCAAATGAACTGCCTGGCGTGATAACTTCAGTTCTGACACACCTGTTATCTGTGACGGTAATCTATTTATTTTGTTTGCATTGGTGGTATACAGAACAAGCAAAAGCCTCACAAAAAACTTGCTCAGCCTTTAACAAACGTATCAACTATCGGGAATTCTACAGCATTTTTGTAATATGATATTCTTATTGAATTATGATGGGGGAAAGGGGGGAGGCGGGGGTGATTCAATTAAGGATCGCGTTTTTAGGTTTTAGGCGGCTGATACATGTTAAATGGCGTTTTTTTTTTTTTTTTTTTTTTTTTTTTTTGGGGGGGGGGATTTGTTTTACACAATGAACCAATTTAATGAATATCTTTTAAATACAGTATCAAAATCGATCTATTTATCTATCTATCTATCTATGTATCTATGTATCTATCTATCTATCTATCTATCTATCTATCTATCTATCTATCTATCTATCTGTCTGTCTGTCTGTCTGAATGATAATAAAATAACAGCGACAATTAGTAAAGCCAATAAAGTAATTAAATCATTGGTTAACATGCAGCTTTTCTAAACCAACAAACGACAAACAATAAACAAAATAAAGAAAAGAGCTAAAAATAACCTAGAAACGTGTGGTCACGTGACCCGGGTACTAGTCTAAGAATAGACGCATGGTTTTAAAAGTCAATAGAAAGTTTTTTGTGGACTATTTCAATGACTACATGTGTGTGTTTGTTTATCAATGACATTTTCTACTTCATTTTTCCTTGTGTGTTTTTTTTTCTCTCTCGGTGTTTGTCGTGCACTCTAACTGCTCAAACAGTGTCATGTCTCCTCCCCCACCCGACCCCCACCAAGAACAGGATGTGAGCAGCTTCTCTCTTTACAGTTAAAGCATATTTTCTCCCCTACCACTACCACTGCTTACTTCCCTCCAGTTCCCTTGATGTGGGAATAGTTCAACATGAAACGTCGAGTCTTGGCCTAGAAGGATTTTTTAGCGTGACTTCATGTAATTGTACGTTAGTCATGGTGTTGTGTTTGTGGTTAAATGAGTTTATCTTTGTCTAGCTATCGATGTCTCTCTCTCTCTCTCTCTTTCTCTATCTATCTATCTATCTATCTATCTATCTATCTATCTATCTATCTATCTATCTATCTATCTATCTATCTATCTATCTATCTTTCTATCTATCTATCTATCTATCTATATTAATCTATCTATATATCTATCTATCTCTATCTATCTATCTATCTATCTATCTATCTATCTATCTATATCAATCTATCTATCTATCTATCTATCTATATCTATCTATCTATCTATCTATCTATCTATCTATATCAATCTATCTATCTATCTATATCTATCTATCTATCTATCTATCTATATCAATCAATCTATCTATCTATCTATATCTATCTATCTATCTATCTATCTATATCTATCTATTTATCTATCTATCTATCTATATCAATCTATCTATCTATCTATATCTATCTATCTATCTATCTATCTATATCAATCTATCTATCTATTTATCTATCTATCTATATCAATCTATCTATCTATCTATCTATCTATATCTATATATCTATCTATCTATCTATCTATCTATCTATCTATATCTATCTATCTATCTATCTATATCTATCTATCTATCTATCTATCTATATCAATCTATCTATCTATCTATATCTATCTATCTATCTATCTATATCTATCTATCTATCTATCTTTCTATCTATATTAATATATCTATCTATATCTATCTATCTATCTATCTATCTATCTATCTATATCAATCTATCTATCTATCTATCTATATCTATCTATCTATCTATATCTATCTATCTATATATCTATCTACATCAATCTATCTATCTATCTATCTATCTATCTATCTATCTATATCAATCTATCTATCTGTCTATCTATCAATCCCTTTATTTATCTTCCTTTCTGGTTCTCTATCTATCTACCTATCTATATATCTGTCTGTCCATTTATCTCTCTATTTGTCTCATTCATTACGTCTCTTTATATTTTTACATCACACTGAGAGAAAGAAGGAGTATAAGGAAGACGGAAAGAGAAAAGGGGAGGAAAAGAAGTGTAAAAAAATAAAAATACAAAAGACGTGTTTTCGTGGTTTTCACGTTTTCCCCCCGTCGAACCGACGTGATGTGCCCGCTGGGTAGTTTATGCTTCAACGTCAGTGATAAACTTGTGATCGTAATCGTATTTAAACATAAGTTTTATCTTATCGTGTGCGTATGGAAAAAATATAAAACAATATCTTACATTATATATTGTTAATGTCTTATCAAAGACTACAAAATAATCATATTATATAAATTACTATAATAATCTTATTTATAGTCTTTGGTTTTATTGAGAGTATCGCGAAATAGATGAGGTAAGGAATCGATTCTTCTTCTTCTTCATATTATTGTGGAGACCCCGTTAGGACCGAGGAAATAGTCCACAATTTAACTACTTATACAAAGGTAAAACATCACAAACAAGATTACATAGTAAAAGGATTGTCAGCAAACGTATACAAATATAACCGACGTTTTAACGTAATATGTGATAGTTCATAATGATAGAATGTACATCATCTGTAAAGCATGTTCTTAATTGCTCGAACCCTAGTTTCGGTCGAATCAGGTATTGTTCAATTCGCAAGAGCTACTGTTTGCTCTTAAATGGGCTCGTGCACTTTCGCCGACATTAGGGCGAGCTCGGAAGCTCTGCGAAATGGTGCTCTTGTTTTTAACTGGCCTATTTTTAGCGCTGAGGCGAACTGCTGGATGTTGTTATTGCTGCAAAATGGCTGCGCTCACAGACGAAGAAGCTTTGGGTGTTGCGATTACATTGCACACAGATTTTGGGCAATATTGTTCAAGGCCTTGGTTTTTTTTCACCCTTATTTTTATAGTCCCGTTGGGGTGAGTTCCGCAGGCATGGAACATTTTCCCATGCATCTATGAATATTACTAGACTGTCTTCTGACTGTCTTGTAAGACGCCATTTTTTTTCATTAAGACTAGGCAATTTTGGTGCATTTTCGCATAATGAACGTGATCAATTCAGCCAATCAATACGCGGCTTCGTCAACATGTCGACGAAGCAATCGTTCGCCCGAATTTGGTTCGCCGATACCCCCCGAGATGTCGTTCGTCGAGCAATAGATCGCCCTGTTAAGCGCGAAAACGACGAAAGGCGAGCAATTTACGAAGCGAACCCTTGCTCGGGCTGTTCGGCGAAGTACAATTCGGGCAATTAAGAACATGTTTAAAGCATGTTCTTAATTGCCCGAACTAGTTTCGGTCGAATCAGGTATCGTTCAATTCGCAAGAGCTACTGTTTGCTCTTAAATGGGCTCGTGCACTTTCGCCGACATTAGGGCGAGCTAGGAAGCTCAGCGAAATGGTGCTCTTGTTTTTAACTGGTCTATTTTTAGCGCTGAGGCGAACTGCCGGATGTTAATATTGCTGCAAAATGGCTGCGCTCACAGACGAAGAAGCTTTGGGTGTTGCGATTACATTGCACACAGATTTTGGGCAATATTGTTCAAGGCCTTGGTTTTTTTCACCCTTATTTTTATAGTCCCGTTGGGGTGAGTTCCACAGGCATGGAACATTTTCCCATGCATCTATGAATATTACTAGACTGTCCTCTGACTGTCTTGTAAGACGCCATTTTTTTTCATTAAGACTAGGCAATTTTGGTGCCTTTTCGCATAATGAACGTGATCAATTCAGCCAATCAATACGCGGCTTCGTCAACATGTCGACGAAGCAATCGTTCGCCCGAATTTGGCTCGCCGATACCCCCCGAGATGTCGCTTGTCGAGCAATAGATCGCCCGGTTAAGCGCGAAAACGACGAAAGGCGAGCAATTTACGAAGCGAACCCTTGCTCGGGCTGTTCGGCGAAGTACAATTCGGGCAATTAAGAACATGCTTAAGGGATTCACGAAAAAAAAAATTCAGTTAAAAGCTGCAAGATTCAATACTTTCGACTATTTACATTTGAACAATTTGAACACCAATAGTTAAATCAGTAAACCTAGAAACACTAGAAGACATAATTGCAAATAGTAGGCCTAAAGTAGTAATAATTAATCAAGCATTAAATTCTAACTTAGAAATACAACACAATAACAATATATTACAATGTTCAGATAAATAAATATAAGGCCAAAAAACACTTTTCTTATCCAATATTGCAAAAAAAATAATAATATATAAAATATAAGTAGCCTACTCTTTTTTCTTGAGTAGACTAGGACTCCCCGTGTGGAGTTACTGATCTCCCATCGGGCGCCTCCCCAGGTGGCGGATCGGGGAAAGCCCACCAGATATGGTAGGTACCGGGGAAATCAAATACCCGGGGCGGACCAAAATCAGTACCTGCTGCCTTGCAGGAAGTGGAGGGATCCACAAAGGCTAGGGAACATAACCCGAAAAAAGGCAGCTATCCTGAGAGCTGAGAGGGGAACTCCTCCCTAGACGGTTATGCGCTAGGCTAGCAACCTGCCATGTAAAAAAACATAAAGCTACAGAAACAGCAACAGAAATATCCAAAAGCCAAACTATTATGGGAGCTCAGCTGAGGGTTGAGGCTGTGATGCCTGATATGACGAGGCGAGATGAAAGCCGAAAGGAAGTCTCTCCTCTGACACAATCCTTGGCGACCCCTCGAAAAGAAATCAGAATTGGAGCATGGAATGTACGCACCATGTATGAATCAGGAAAAACTGCCCAAGTAACCAAAGAAATGGTACGCTATAAAGTCAACATATTGGGTGTAAGTGAAATGCGGTGGACTGACTCGGGAATGGTAACTCTGGCATCAGGCCAAACCATAGTTTACTCTGGAAGATCTGACGGTCAGCATCAGGAAGGTGTAGGTATTATCATGGACAAGCAGACAAGGAAAAGTCTGTTGAGCTGGGAGCCAATTGATGCCCGAATAATCAGAGCAAGATTTTTCTCAACATATGCTAAGATTACTGTCATACAGTGCTACGCTCCCACAGAACAAGCAACAGAAGATGAAAAAGACACGTTCTATCATAACCTGCAAAGTCAGATAGATAAATCTCCTCGACATGATATTATGATAATCATGGGAGACCTAAATTCAAAGGTAGGATGTGACAACAGTGGTTATGAGTATTGCATGGGCAAGGAAGCCATGGGGGAAAGAAACGACAATGGCCAACGCCTCATTGATATATGCCTAGAGAACGGCCTGGTTATAGAAGGTAGTGTTTTCCAGCACAAGAATATTCATAAAGCCACCTGGACCTCTCCTGACAACAGGACAAAGAATCAGATTGACCACATTGTCATCAACCAAAAGTGGAGAAGAAGTATGAAAGATGTCAAGGCGATTAGGGGTGCTGACATTGGTAGTGACCATAACCTTGTCTTATGCAAACTCAAACTCAAACTAAAGAAAGCTACCAAAACTACTAGTTACCAACTCTATGACTCTTCCAAATTAAAAGATACACTAGTAAAAAACAGTTTTGTGTTGGAACTACAGAATAGATTCAGCCTACTAGAAAATCTTTTAGAGGACGACATTAACACACACTGCGATAAGATTTTAAATGTATACACCGAAACCAGTAGAACAACACTAGGACACAAAACAAGACAGAGAAAGGAATGGATTTCAGATGCCACATGGAGCCTCATAGAACAAAGGAAAGAGGCAAAGCGAAAAATGCTCACCAAAAATGGAGAAAGAAATACAGAAGCTAGACAGGATTACAAAAGACTCAACATTAGAGTAAAGCGAAGTGCAAGACAAGACAAAAGAGATTATATAGACAACATGGCACTAGAGGCACAAGTAGCAGCTGATAAAGGCGACAACCAAACAGTCTACAAAATTATTAAGTCCCTTACGGGAGGTCTAAGGAGCAAATCGACGACTGTTAAAGATAAAAATGGAAATAATCTGACGACAGAGAAAGACCAGCTCCAGAGGTGGGCAGAACATTTTGAAGATATCCTGAATAGACCGGACCCAGAAACAGAGGCTGTCATCACAGACACGGGTTTTGAGATTGAAGTGTCTAAAGGGCCCATTATGGAACAAGAAATAATAGAAGCCATTAAACAGACAAAAGGAAATAAGGCGCCAGGAGAGGATAGAGTTACGGCAGACATGCTCAAGTCCAGCCCAACCCTGTGTGCGAGAACACTTATAGGACTCTTTAATAAAATATGGGACAAAGAACATGTACCTACCTCATGGAAACGAGGGATTATTGTCAAAGTTCCCAAGAAAGGCGACCTAACCCTCTGTGAGAATCGGAGAGGCATAAACCTATTGTCTGTTACAGGAAAAATCTTTTGTAGAATCTTACTGATGAGAATGAGAACAGGAATAGAGAGAGTCCTACGTGAAGAACAAGCTGGTTTCAGAGCTGGAAGATCATGCAATGATCAAATTTTTGTCCTGCGTACCATAGTGGAACAGTCATTGGAATGGAACTCCTCTTTGTACATCAACTACATAGATTTTGAAAAGGCTTTCGATAGCATCCACCACCCAACACTTTGGACAATTCTGGAATCATATGGATTCCCAGGCAAAGTCATTAACATCCTGAAAGACATCTATACTGGAAACCAGTGCTGTGTACGCCATGAAAACCAACAGAGTGAATGGTTCCAGGTGAAAACAGGTGTCCGACAAGGATGTGTGATATCACCTGTTATCTTCTTAATAGTAATGGACTGGGTCATGAGGAGAGCTACTGCAGATAAACCTCGAGGCCTAGTATGGGGACTAACTTCCTATCTAGAAGACTGCGATTTTGCAGATGACATAGCTCTGCTCTCTCATTCTCAACCAGATATCCAGGAGAAGACAACAAGAGTAGAACAAATAGCCAAAAGTGTTGGCTTAAAGATCAACTCAGGGAAAACCAAAATCATGAAAGTTAAGACAAAGAGCTCTAAGAGGACAAGTGCCAATGGTGTGGAGGTGGAAGAGATTGAAAACTTCAAATACCTTGGCAGCTACATCTCTGCTAATGGAAGCATAGACATGGAAATCTCCACCAGACTAGCTATGGCAGCTCAGGCCTTCAACAAACTGGGGAAAATATGGAAGTCATCCTCTCTGCAACTAAGAACAAAACTGAAACTATACAAGTCAAATGTACGCTCAGTCCTTCTCTATGCTGCAGAGACCTGGAAGACCAATACCAAAATTGAAGGCCGCCTTAGAGGGTTTGAAGGTAGATGTCTCCGACGTATACTAAGGATCGGCTGGGAGGACCACATCTCCAACATCGAAGTCCACCAAAGAACTGGAATAAGCTTCATTATCGATGAAATAATGAAAAGAAGATGGAGATGGCTGGGTCACATCCTCCGCATGGACAAAATGAGGCTCCCAAGCAGCGCATTGAAATGGACACCACCAGGAAAAAGACGAAGGGGAAGGCCAATGGGAACGTGGAGGAGGACAATGGACGAGGAAGCAAAGGCCACAAATAAAACATGGCACGAAATCCGATGGCTCGCCCAGGATAGGGAGGCCTGGCGGAACTTTGTTGCTGCCTTATGCTCCACGGGGAGCGATAAAGACTAAGAGAGACTAGGACTCAAAGACCGATAAGCGTAAAACGCAATAATCATCGGTGATATAAATAGCGCAATATAATAATATAATAATATTACATAAAAAAAGTATGTTTGGTTTTCTCCTCAAGCTGTCCATTTCATTGTCTCTCCTTTTTTCTTACTATCTGGTGTAATTGTCACGTGACCCAAATATCACACAAAAAAAGAACCAAAAAAAAATAATTTACGGTACCAATTAAAATTAGTTCTTTATCCAACATGTCATCACTATTATTTAAGATGGAGATTAATTATCATTGACGTTTCATTTCTAGAGCAATTAAGCGAATAATTTTTATCCTTCCTAATTAGCATTTTTTTTTAAATATTTTGTTTGACACAATGTTCAAAATGTTTTTTTTATTGGCGCCATTATTCTTTTGCTATTTATTGTAAACCTTAATGAATACCAACGTGTCGCAGTGGGCTAGTCGGAAAAGGTTTAGCAATTGTGAAACTCTGAAGCTCCCCAGCGGGCATAGCACGTCAATTCGACGTAGGAAAAAGACGTAGAAACCACGAAAACACGTGGAAACCACGGTTTTCCGCCGTCGATACCGCTGAATCTAGAGTTCCATTCCGGTACCAGACGTGAACCTCACTTCACCGGAGTGAGTATACGAACCGAGATTACTCTCTTAGGGCTCGGAGTACAAACACACCTGTGCTACTGCAGTGTAGCCAAGTCACCATATAGGTTCGGTGCAAACAGTTGACCGTTCCCATCCACTCTATGCTCCTGCACGGCAGGGCAGTCTAAAAGCACATACTCGACCGTTTCTTCTGATTCCCTGACATTTTGACACCGCGAGTCGTGGTTGGGTCTAAGCCTTCCGAAATAGGCACCTAAATGGCAGTGACCTATACGAAAATGGGCTGCTGTTGCCTGATCCTTCCTGTGGAGTTCCCAACACGGGTCAGCTCGATTAGATCGTTTTAGTTGCTGCCATACACTTCGGCCCCTGTCAGATTTTCCCCAGGAAATGTAATAAAATGTAATCCTCTACATCGTCGTACATCCAGTAACGCAGCACACGGGCATGTTTTGAATCAAATGAACGAATGGGACCGGGAATGTTGTACACGTTCAACATTTTATGTATTCATAATATTTAAGACAAATAATAAAAAAAATTGAAAAGGACAGTAAAATGCCCAAAGTTTGGAAGAAAGAAGTAGCCAAAATCCAGCTTTTTGTGTGCCAATACTGCCGCTGCCGATATTATTAAAGTTTTTCTATATAACATTTTTTCCGTTTCTTTTTCAGGCCCAAATTCAACAATGAAGACATCCCAGATTTTTTTGATCGTCTGCTGTGTCCTGGTGGCCATCTTCAGCATGTGTCAGTGTACTCCACAGTGGAGGCCTCAGGGAAGATTCGGAAAACGAACCGATCGCTTAGCTGTGTCAGGTAAAAGTTTGGTTTTCTTAGCCGTATTTAGTAAGATTTGCTTCCTTAGCTACATCAGGTACGGTTTGATTTCTCACTTGTATCAGATAAGGTTTGCTTTTATCTCCATGGGTAAAGATTTGCATTCCTTAGCTGCATTAGTTTGCTTTGGCGATTACTTAGCCTTCTAGCTCCGAATTCTTTGTAATTGTATATGTATGTGTATCATGTGTGTCTGTGTATCATGTGTGTCTGTGTATCATGTGTGTCTGTGTATCATGTGTGACTGTGTATCATGTGTGTCTGTGTATCATGTGTGTCTGTGTATCATGGGTGTCTGTGTATCATGTGTGTCTGTGTATCATGTGTGTCTGTGTATCATGTGTGTCTGTGTATCATGTGTGTCTGTGTATCATGTGTGTCTGTGTATCATGTGTGACTGTGTATCATGTGTGTCTGTGTATCATGTGTGTCTGTGTATCATGTGTGTCTGTGTATCATGCGTGTCTGTGTATCATGCGTGTCTGTGTATCATGCGTGTCTGTGTATGACTGTCAGTGATTTTGTGCCTATATGTATGTGTGTGTGAGTGTGTGTATCTGTGTATGTCCGTGTTTTGTTGTGTGTGTATGTGTGTGAGTATCACGTCGGCTGCCTGTCTAGTGTTTGAATTCCCACTTAAATTTCATTATCTTATCTTATATATTACATACGCTCCTTCTATAATGAAGATTGTTGCGTCCTACGCTCATCACTGATCCGAGTCTAGTCTTGACTCTTTATTAATGTTTTAAATGATGTTAAGTTACTGATATTTCCTGGTATGTTCAGGCGACCCATTCCATGCCCAAATGCCACTCGGGAAGAAAAATTATAATAAAACTATAAATTAAAACTATAAGTAACAACAAGTAAATATTTATAGTTTAAAATACATCATATTTCCAGTTAAGAATATTAATGTTTTTCCTTTCTAACAGATGAATCTAGCGTGCCTTACCTTGGTTATTTCAACAAGAGGGAATTTCCCGTGGAAGCCCTGTTTTCCAAAAAGGACCTGGCCAACGGAGCCTTCAGACCAATTTTGTGCAGCACGTCAGGGGTCACAGGTTACCCACCTTGTGAAACGTAAGTCTTACATAGTATTGCGTAACAATAGTTAAACACCCCCCCCCCCTTTTCCCGTACCTTCCTATACATATATATTTATTGACTCTTCAATGTCCACTATATCTTTTAATGGATGTATGTGACAACATGGCCTAGCAGTTGCCGTTGCGCATTCGAGGATCATTGCGCGGGCTAGAGCTCACCGAAATTCAGTGTTGAGGAGGGAAAAGGGCGCAACACAATAAGAGTTAATAAGTAAAGTAGAATACTTGATCCATAGGGCCGGTGAAGCACCGTTCCACCAGTTTCTGTGGCCACGGCATACTAGAGGATTTGTGTGGCCAGTACAATGCCCAGCTGCCTTTACTTTTCCCCAAACTAAAGTGAGGTACCCGCCGGAGTTGGGTGGACTCAGATACACACTCCGATCCCGGGAAAAAATCCTATCCTTCACCAGGATTTGAACACAGAAACTTTCGGTACTCCAGCCCAACGCGCTTCCGCTCACCCATCGTCCTAAATTTAATATTTAAGTAGATAATTGAAATTGTTTGACAGTTTTCAGGTATTTTTGGCATAAGAAGGTGACAACTCTAATTCACTGTAAAGTATTTATAAACAAAAACAAGGCATCCCCCGAAAAAAAAATAAAAAAAATAAAAAGATTAATAACAAAAAAAAACAATACAAGTATGACGCAGGCTTTAACTTATTGCTATATTTATATATACGTATATATATGTGTGTGTATGTATAGCCCCGTGCCGACAGATATTCAAGCAGACAGTTTGACAGACGTGAAATGAAATGTGGAAAAAGGTATCGTAGGCGGAAATAGAGACGATACTGTCTATGTTCATGCATGGACAATATTGTAATTTTATTGAGTTTGCATCGGTCAATAGCGGTTTAAAAACTTATTCGATACAACTATTAAAATATTTAAACTCGATATGTTGAGGCCTTACAATAACATTAAATATATATTTCTGTAATAAACCAAAAGAATAATTTAACAATGGACAAAGGAAAAAGGCATTGTGTATATATATATATTATATATATATATATGTATATATATATATATATATATATATGTATATATATATATATATATATATATATATATATTTATATATATATACTAGTGGTTATGCCTGTCAAAATGACAGAGAAACGAATGATTACAATGTGTTTTGGAGGACTTTTCCAATGCATACATATAACATTTGGCCCTATTAGTCAAACGGCTTAGGAGCATATAGAGGACAAACACACACACACATATATATATATATATATATATATATATATATATATATATAAATATATAAACAAACTCACGGTGATTATATATATTAATATATATATATATATGTGTGTGTGTTACAAAAATTATACAGCATCAGACGACAGACGTTCAAATAGAGTTATCGTCGCTGCTCAATGTCAAGTGTCATACAAAGAGCGTTATCGATATCTGTTTCCTGGACTCGATTCCAATGTTTATCGAAGCATGGCGAATCTCAAAAACTTGACAACTATGAGAGGCCCTGTATATCCGTCCAATTATGTGTTGTGTTTTTTTTATTCGAGAGCGAAATAAACTTTATGGAGACAGACATTTTTATTGAGATAGAAACTTTATTGCGAAAGATCTATATTATTGACTAGGAAACTTTATTGCGAAAGAACTATATATTATTGACACAGACACTTTTTGCAAAGAACTATATTATTGACAAAGAAACTTTATTGCGAAAGAACTATATTATTGACACAGAAACTTTATTGCAAAGAACTATATTATTGACAAAGAAACTTTTTTGCCAAAAACTATATTATTGACAAAGAAACTTTTTTGCAAAGAACTATATTATTGACAAAGAAACTTTTTTTGCAAAGAACTATATTATTGACAAAGAAACTTTATTGCGAAAAAACTATATTATTGACAAAGAAACTTTATTGCAAAGAACTATATTATTGACAAAGAAACTTTATTGCGAAAGAACTATATTATTGACAAAGAAACGTTATTGCGAAAGAACTATATTATTGACAAAGAAACTTTATTGCGAAAGAACTATATTATTGACAAAGAAACTTTATTGCAAAGAACTATATTATTGACAAAGAAACTTTATTGCGAAAGAACTATATTATTGACAAAGAAACTTTATTGCGAAAGAACTATATTATTGACAAAGAAACTTTATTGCAAAGAACTATATTATTGACAAAGAAACTTTATTGCGAAAGAACTATATTATTGACAAAGAAACTTTATTGCGAAAGAACTATATTATTGACAAAGAAACTTTATTGCAAAGAACTATATTATTGACAAAGAAACTTTATTGCGAAAGAACTATATTATTGACAAAGAAACTTTATTGCGAAAGAACTATATTATTGACAAAGAAACTTTATTGCAAAGAACTATATTATTGACAAAGAAACTTTATTGCGAAAGAACTATATTATTGACAAAGAAACTTTATTGCAAAAGAACTATATTATTGACAAAGAAACTTTATTGCAAAGAACTATATTATTGACAAAGAAACTTTATTGCGAAAGAACTATATTATTGACAAAGAAACTTTATTGCGAAAGAACTATATTATTGACAAAGAAACTTTATTGCAAAGAACTATATTATTGACAAAGAAACTTTATTGCAAAGAACTATATTATTGACAAAGAAACTTTATTGCGAAAGAACTATATTATTGACAAAGAAACTTTATTGCGAAAGAACTATATTATTGACAAAGAAACTTTATTGCAAAGAACTATATTATTGACAAAGAAACTTTATTGCAAAGAACTATATTATTGACAAAGAAACTTTATTGCGAAAGAACTATATTATTGACAAAGAAACTTTATTGCAAAGAACTATATTATTGACAAAGAAACTTTATTGCGAAAGAAATATCATCTGTGGGTTGTGAGAGGTTAAATTTGAGGAAATACGCGATAGAGATTTTATATTAGAACACTCTTTATGTCAGTCTTTAAATGTGAATCTGTCACTCTCTCCTTTTAAAATCGTCGAATAGAATTTTTAATTTTTTTATTATGCTCACTTTTTTTATGGATTGTCCTTTATGGCGCCCCCAAAAAATATTGCGTCCCGTAGCAAGTGCCCGTGTTTCCGCTTCGTAGAGCCGGCATTGCGTACGTGTCACTGACCTATTAAAACCCATTTTCAACAATTTCACACAGAAAAGACTGTAGCGTGAAAAAATTAAAATTACAGTTTATCGCTTTCTTAAAGGAAGAAACGAATGCCAACAGAAAAATTTAAATGAGATTTTTCCGGTTGATTACATTGAAATAGATTCCATATTCCATTGTTCCAGTAAGTCATCTAAAACACTTAATTAAAAAAAATATATATATATAAACATTCTCAATTCTCTTTCCTCCGCAGGACACCTTTCGAGACAAGAGACCTGGAGTCCATCTTGGCTAGAGCCGAGATTTAAATTTGGTTGATCCTTGCCCGAGGCTGGCCGAGTGCTATCACCCGAGTTACTGAATTTGGGAGTTCGGAAAGAGTTTCAATTTCTATTTCACAATCACACACATTTTGTAGTTGTTTTTTTTCTCTTTATGTATAGACAGAGGAGATTTGGGGGGGGGGGGGGGGCTTTCATGTTAATAGAAACAAAAAGTACTTTTGGAATCTGTTTTGAAATTTCCAAACAAAAAAAAAACAATAAAAAAAACACGCAAACAACAATATTAAGTAGGTAAAAAAAAAAAAGAAGAAATGCCAACTCTGAAACAAGAAATCCAAGGTTCATCAATCTATAATTATTTATTGGCTGTATTTTGTAACATTACTTTGGAAAAAGTAATATGTAAATTAAAACAAATATAAAACCATGAAAATAATTGTTTTTTTTTTGGTCAATTTTTATTTGATGTTGTCTTTGCTAGTTGTAAAATAAACCTGAGTAGAATATATCACCATAGTTACGAACATTAGAATAAGTTCTGTGTTCAATTCTTATCGTGTATAGGCTTATATGAATCATCCAGTGGATAATATAATTTAGAAGTTTATGTTTGTAAACAATCAGGGATTAGATTGTAGTAGTTATACGAACTTCATATAAAATAAGCAAATGCTAGTTTAACAAAAAATTTAACAAATAAAACTTTGTTAACATAAATAACTTTTTTTTAACATTAAAAAAATTGAAAAAATGATGAAAGATCACATATCTAATAATATTAAACGAGAAACTGCAAAAGAACGAGAAAGACGATTGGAAGAAAACAGAAATCGAAGGACAAAACAACTAGATAAACAAACTGCAGATGTAAGAGAAAAGACCATTAGACAATCTGAGACATAGCAAGGCAGAGCAATTAAAAAATGAAACACTAGCCATTCAAGGACTATCGATAGAGACCATTGATTAACGTGAACAACGCATGGAAGAGCAACGTCGCCGTAATGTTAGGCAACAATTACTTATGAAACCAAATCTATTGCCAATCTACATTTGCGCAACCAATTCAGACAATACCTACACAAGTTTGGGACCTTTCAACATAGCATGTATTCACTGTCAGGCTTTTCATTTTCCCGAAGAACGGGTGTCGAACAGAATCAACCGCGACTCTTATGGTGACTGCTGTGTATCTGGTCAAGTAAACATAGAGCCATCAGTGTTTCCAAATGAGTTGGCCTGCCTCTTTTTTAAAACGTCATTTGCTCGCAGAAGAATTCCTCAAGAGTATGAGGAACTTAAATTAATGTTTCGCACTGGCTTCGCTAAAGGTAGATGACGATCAGACAATCAATAGTCACGGAGTCTACAGCTTCATAGCAGCAGGACAAGTCTACTATAAGATGGATAATGCAGTACATCCAAGACAAAATGTTAAGGGTGAATTTGAAAGTCCACAATACGTACATAATATGTACTTCTTAGATTCCGGTGACTCCGTCACCGAGAGACTTAAATATCCACTCAATCATGAAATCATGATTATTAATTTTATTTTAAAGAGTACATACTACTAATATACTGTATTTATGATATTGACGTACATCAAACACAATATTCTGCATATGGTTTAATTTTTATTCACTTTATATTCACATATTGTTGAAGCCTGTCTGTACAATTGATATGTAAATATGCAGCTTCTTTTTCGTGGCTGCTTTATTTAAATTTGACTTTCTTTTTATTATAATTAATGTTTTTATAATTTGTCTAAACTTCACATTACAATGCATGGTTATTCGTGAACAATCCCCTTGATACACTAACCTACACTATATGATATAGTCGTTCAATTTACTGGCTACATTGATGACCTTTATAAAGTCATTGATAAGTATGACATGCAATCTTGATTAGTCATAAGTAATCTCACTGGAGATGGATTTTTGTTCAATTAATAACAGCTTATCAACCAGCATTTATTAAATGATATTACTAAATAATAATTGTTCTTTTAAAAGCCTTTAAAGCAGATTAAAATATATTGTAGCAAAAGATATTGTACTGGAAAAGAAGACATAACTACAAAATACATTTGTAGGCCCACACCTGATTAAATATGCCTCCCCCCCAGTAAATAGTAAATTATATACATGTATTCTATAATAATATTTACAATTTCTATATTGATTTTAAGATCTTTAATGTTAAAGAAATTAAATGCATCATATTTATATTCTAACAATATTATTATTAGTATGATAATGCTTAACATTTCTATTATTAATTTCAACCTATACAGACCGATCTCAGATCGGTCACCCCGATATTAAACATATAATTTAAAAAAAAAATAAAGCGAATTTTGACATTTGGGCAAAACTGGCATTATAAAATAGGAATTTTTCTTAGGACGAAAATAAAAGTGTAAGGTCTATGACAGTGTTGGCGAAGCTTTTTGAGGCCGCGTGCCCAAAGTGTAATACAAGACCAACTTATTTCTTTCAACGTGTCAACATAGCAATTAAAACTAAATACTGAGGTTTTATTTTCGAAAAAAACAAACAGCTCATACAGTTGTCCGAACTAATTAACATCTTTTGTCCAAAAAAGAATAACAAATTAACAGATCTTTGAATGATACAAAAAGTATTTTATATTTAAAAAAATACATGAACTGTAGTAAATGAAAGAAATATTAATGTATTTCAATTACACAATTACAGTTATAACAGTTACCTGTATGCATTTGACATGATTTTGCATAGATATTGTGATTTTTGCTTGTGTGTTCATGCTGATAATTTGTCAAGCCTTGGGTCATACTCCGTAACTTTAAGAGCTGCATATGCATCACTCAGGTCATCTGTCAGTCTGTTTCTTGTATCAGATTTGATATAATTTAAAGTAGAATAAGATGACCCAAACAAAGTAATAAGTGCTTTAATCGAATTGAAATTATTTGGCAGAGAATTAAAGATTTCATCATCAGAGCTATCAACTGTGCTGTCCTTTGCCATTTTTTTACACTCTATCTTCTCAAGTGTTTCATGCAGATACTAGAATTTATTTTTCCAGATTGAGCTTTCTTGAAATGCCAATAGCTCTTATTCCAGATTTTCTTAATCTAACCACAATAAGTAGGAAAGATCAAGTTCTTCAAATTTGCCTTTATCTGGGGAAGTAAGAAAACATAGGGTTGTCTCCATCTTACGCAACTGTACAATACCATTACTGAATTTCTCTTTTTCAGCTGCTACAATGCTAGAAAAATTCTTGTAGACTTCCTGATGGCTTGTAGGATTGACAGTAAATGTCACAGAATTTTGTATAATGCATTTTTACATTTAGAAAATATTTCAGCTGCCCACTTTGTAAGTCTCTTTCAAATACTTGAAGTTTTCTTTCAAATACTCTGATATCACAAAACATAATTACTGCTGTTTTTCCTGAACCTTGAAGTTTTTGTATTCAGTTTATTTGAGTGTGCTGTAAAATCTGTAAAAAAAACATGAAGTTGGTAAGCCAGACCACATCATTGAGCTGTGGATAATGCTGCCCCTTTTGAATCATAAACACCCTAGTTTCATCCAAACATGCTACAAATATCTCCAATACTCGTCCTCTGCCATCCTCAGCTCAGCTACATGACATTATTGTACACGAGTAAAGTATTATACTGCGCCTTGACCTCATCAAGAAGTGCGTGAAACTGTCGACAATTAAGAGCACAAGCCATGATGTAATTGACCATTTTTGTGACATCTTAGAAGATATTGTTACGTCCACAATCCCCTTGTGGCCAGAGCTGTGTAGATCTTGCTGATAATTCTCGTTAGTCCTAGGGGAGACTTTAATTATTAGTATTTATGTTTCAGTATTACACGAACTCTTCTTATAGTCCTGGGCACAAATTCAGTATTTGTATTCCAACATTTCCTTTCTTGTACATTAGAGTAGTAGATAAATCTTATTGTAATGTTTACAACACAATAGAATAGTAACTTGACAAGGAAGCTTCAGTGTAACTGTTGTTGATAGTTTATTTCAGGTGGTATGTTCAATATATACAATATATCTATTATGTACAGTTAGAATAAAATAGTGCAAACACAAACGTTCTCAAAAAAACATATTTTGAAACTCTCTGTCTTTCAGACAAAACAAATCATTAAATACTATCCGAGTGGTGCAAGGGATAGACCCATTACCAGTAGGGGTGAAAATCGTGGTATCATTACAAAACTCATAACAAAAACGATAGGAACTTCCCCTATTAAATAATGAGTCGTTCCCAGACTCTGAGAATTTGAGATCAACACAGAATCCCAACATTACCTAGAACCTTTTGTTTTCCTACTAAACGTCCTAATATTGTGTGTAGTAAGAAAAGAGAGAGAGAGAGGAATAAACATTGCGTGTTCCAATTCTTGGAAAAACAATATACATGACAATATCATCTAATTTCTTGCTTTTATCATTGGCACAAAGAGCTTCTTGGTGTATAATGCAGTTTAACTGAACGATTGGGTGTTTGGCTTCTTTAACAAATAACTGTAGGCCTATGCAACACGATGCGTCTCCCAATATTTAAGGTACCCCGTCATTAGTAACTGAAACAACCTTTTCTGCTTTTATATCTTGTGCCAAACAAAGCTTCCATAACAGCATTGTGGAAATAAATCCCTTGTGTTCTTTCATGCAAAGATAACAATTTTGGTAAATGCTCGCGTGCCCACAGAAATGGCTCTGCGTGCCAGCTGTGGCACGCGTGCCATGGGTTCGCCATCGCTGGTCTAGACTATTGCATATACGATAATTAAAATATTTTTTAATACAGTAGCCTACATAGGTCGTCTAACTAAAAAAAGACTACGCTTATAATATTGACTTGTTACGATCACACTTAAAACTATTTATTGAGCTAAGCCGACAGGTTTAAATTGGTTTATGCGATTTTTTAGTGTTCGTTTTCTGGAATGGGGGGGGGGGTACATTGGTTAGCCTTACAACGAGTTTACCTTGATATAAAACACATTTTTTCTTGCTGTGTGTTAAACATTTTAAATATAAAAAAAATTAGTTGGCTATTCATAAGAACTAGAGTGACTAAATTGACGTAAAAACATGCAAAAACACTTTCCTCATCCTTTATGCGAGAAAAAATGCATATAAGTAGGCCTACTCTTTCTTTCGAGTGGCATTCCTAACTTGTAATCAGTTATAAAATTAGTCCATTTGTAATGCAGAAACGTATATTGAATCTGAACTGCTTATAATAGGTACATAATTAATCTAATAATTTGACAAAGTATGAATATAACACAGGAAGAAATAAGGATGGCCTTCAATGGGTGGAATTTCTAATATGGTGCTCGATAAATTCGACTACAAAGTGGATATTTTGAGTTTGCCAAAATTACCGTTTTGATAGTTTTTCCGAATTTACCGTCCCCGAATTTACGTTTGTTAAAATTACCCTGCCGAAAATACCGTTGCCGAATTTACCCATGACAAATTTATACTGATGACTCTAATAATATAGTAAGAAAATGCACCAACGACTTTTCTGTCTTAATAAACTAAAAATATTTCACATAGAGAAAACCATTATGAATCTATTTTACTCGGCGACTGTTGGTAGCATCATAACCTTTGCAATCACCTGCTGGTATGGTAATACCACCACATTGAACAAACATTGGATAGACCGCCTAATAAACAAAGCCTCTCGTACTACACAGACAGAATTACCATCTCTTGCGGATATTTTCAGTTCAAGGTGCCTGTCTATGATTGATACAATCCTCCAAGATCATGCACACCCGCTTCATGATAGTTACATAATATCTAGTCGAAGTGGTCGGCTTCTTTCTATAAAGGCAAGAACAGAGAGATTAAAGAACTGTTTTGTTCCACTGTCAGTGAGACTCTTTCAAAAGAATCATCTTTCAGCCAGGAAATACGATGGCTCAATAGCTGACTCCTAAATAATAGGCCTACTTTTTTCTTGTATGATAAATGGTATGAAAGTGTGCGTGAATGTCTATTGTGTTTGAGTACAAATGGTTCTTTAATATTGTTTTAGGTATGCTGAAAGACGGAATTTATGTAATCAAGTAAATTTTCCATTCATTTGGATCAATAAAGCAATCTTATCTTATCTTATGTAGTGAGGCCTTAATTTTAAGTAGATTATACAATTTAACTGCTTTATTTTCTACTTTTCAGCACACAAAAGAAACATCTTCGAAAAAAGATATTGGAATTAAAACTTGTTATATTCATCGAGTATAATAATAGTAGTAGTATTATATTATTATTAATATTATTAAATATTAAATATTTACATTCATTAGCCATGTATGAAAGTTTCTCTGTTTCCGACCAGGCCTCAACTTAAAAAAAAGTCCAACATTTCCCAGTAGACACTGATACAGACTTTTCTTTTTTTTTGCTTTTAGTTTGCAAGTTGTTGTTTTTTAATGGGGAAAGAGAGCCCAATGAGTTTGTCGGAAAACTATTCCAATTGAATTGCAGGACTTTTGCATCACACTCGACTTTTCCCGAAATAAGGGAGGGAAGCTCTCGACTCTGTGCTTAACCCTTACAGTCCCGGGCGCGTATATAGCGGAACTGAAGGCAGCATAGATAGAAGTAGGTCGGTACGGGAAGGGTTAAAACGGGAAGAAAACAAAGGAAAGGAAAAGACTGCAACACAAGTTAAACCAAGCGTTGAAAAGAAATGGCCTCCGGTGTCAATGTTGTGTAATATTATATAAGTTTCCGGGGCGAAGACTAGCATTGTCCCGGGGATTCTCAAATCGGAATCCAGTTGGCAATAAATTGGCTTGTTGTTTTTCTTCTGGCACATTGTGGGGATGTTCTCTGGAATGATACTCGGGACAGCAGAGTGGAGCTCGGCGCTAGATTTTTGGAGCCGTGGAGCAGCGCTGTAATTTAGAGTCGTGGATCCAAGCTCATCAAATTGGTAATAGTAGCAGTGGAGCGAAGCTAGGAGCTAGAATTTGGAGCTAAGCCTGGAGTTAAAATTTGGAGCTAAGGCTGGAGTTAGAATATGGAGCTACGCCTGGAGTTAGAATTTGGAACTAAGCCTGGAGTTAGAATTCGGAGCTATGCTTCGAGCTCGAATTCGTAGCTAAGCTCGAAGCCAGGATTTGGAGCTGTGGTGGTCATGTTTAAAACCGGAGCTGAAAATAGTTACAAACTGTTTTGTTGCAAAAATTAAAATCTCTAATAGGTAGAAAATTTTTTTTTAATTCCTTGATTGGCATGAATCACATTATTTCATTAGTTTAATCCTTCATAATCTTTATCGTCCGGTTCAATAGTGTTTCTTCTCTCGCGAAATAATCAAGTTTCCAACTAATTTTCATAGTAAATTAATTATTGACAAGATAGATTGAAGATGAGCTGGCGCTTAAAAAGCAATTAGACCGAAGCTTAAGCCGAGGGTGAAAATCCTTCTGTCCCCTTTTCCTTCTACCCAAAAGTCTACTTCATAAACGTTTTTGTAGTAGGCAAATAATTGTTGAACCTTTTTGGTGCTGTTTTTCTTCTGCGGTTGTTTGTTGTTGTGTAGCTAGACCTTTACAAAGGCGGGGAATTAGTGCGGGTGTTTGTTTGCATTGTAACTCAAGTCAATGTTGTAACTAGAAGGAGGGAGAAGGCGACATGAATCGAAATGCAATGAAACCACTAGCAAAAGTCGTGGTTTTAATGTCATAACCTAAAGTTTTTGGTAGTTTATTGTTTAGGCCAGGGGTGGGCAAACTATGACCCAAGGGGCCGCATGCGACCAGGCGACTGCAATGATGTGGCCCTAACAGGTTTTTATAAACAACATTTTTTTTACTTCGTTTTTAAGTAAACTTGCTACAGATTTCAAGACTATTGTCGAAAATTGCAAGCAGTTACACACATCTCATTAGAAATCAATAATTGTTGTGACAATGTAATCTGTTTGCGTCTAAATTAATGCCATTGATGGAAAATAAAGTGCTCAATATCGTTAACAAATAGGTAAAAGTTTGTGTCAATATTGTAAAATAAAATGTTTATGGGTATAAGTATAAAATACAATTGCACTGTTTGAGAACCCATTATTGTGGTAGGTGGCTGCAAACAACGTGAGAATAAGCTTTCTATAGACCACGTGCTATAGACCATATGCCCCCCCCCCCCCCCTAGCTTTACATTTGTCAATGCGTTCCTTCGCACAAAACTTTTGCCCACCCCTCGGCTAGGCCTTTATTTTATTACATAGTTTTTATTAAATATCAGATTAGGTTATAGTACTTAATATATTAATTAGCTTATGGGACATAACAGATGAGTAAGTTTATAGTACATTCTAGAAAAGTTACTTTATATTATTACATTATAGGCTATATCGTTTATATTACTTTAAAGATTAGTTATTTTATGGTTTATACTACCTTTTTAACATGCTTGTATATAGTTCCATAAAGGTTATATAGTTTTAAAAAAACCCACTATATAATAATGTATGCAACATAATAAACTAGTTCTTGTATATATTATTAGATGATATTTCTTTATAGTACACAATAGAATTGTTAGGCTAAGTTTATGGTAGCGTATATATTAGTTCATATTACACAATAAGTCGTTATTTTATATTAAATAGTATACTCGCAAGTATATAGTACATTATATGTATTTTAGTGCATTTAGTGCGTATTTCGGTACATAACATATATATAATAGTACAATATTAGAAAAAGACACAAGATAAAAGTTCAAACATACACATATAGTAAACATATCGGAACGGCTAGATTACCTTTATCTATCAAATAATTCATCTAAGCGAAAAGTGCATTAGTACACTACGAATGACGAGATGTTCTAATTATAATCCATCCCTGTGGCACTACAGCCCATGTAGGGCTTTGGCCTGCTTCACCACCTCCTTCCATTCGGGCCTATCCCTGGCTTTCCTTCGCCAAGCCCGTACACCAAGCTTTTGCAAATCTGCTTCTACAGCTTCAAGCCATTTTTGTCTTGGTCTGCCCCTAAGCCTCTTTCCTTTTGGCCTCTGGTGATGTGCTGTTCTGGCTGCTCTGCCTTCTGTCATTCTTTCCAAGTGGCCTGCCCACCTCAGTCTGCCCCTCTTTATTTCAGCTACCACCGTTGGATCCTTGTACAGGGTGTACAGTTCTTCGTTTGTCCTTGACCTCCAGCCATCTAGGTCTTGCATAGCTCCATATATCTTCCGCAGCACTTTTCTCTCCCAGGTATTAAGCAGGGCTTCAATGGATCTAATTATAATATCTACATCATATTGCTGACAGCGGATGAATATCAACGGGATAAACAAGGTCTGATAAGCAAATAAACATCAGGCCATTAGGCCATCGGTCTGACATTTTGTTTATAATTAAAATGGCTCAGTATGGCCATAAACAACAAGACCAGATAAATAAACTACAGCCTTTAGTGGTCATTTAAATGTACATGTCATTTGGTGCTCACTGTGGATAATGATGTATAGTTATTGGGGGGAAAGGGGGGGGGCGTGTACATATCGTGGCTCGTGCAGGGAGCAGAGGTTAGCGTGGGAGATTTAATAATTAAAATGATATTTCCTCCTTTTCATTATTTTATCTCATTGTTCGTAAAAAAAATAAAAAAAATAAAAAATAATTTCTGGTATGCATGGAGAAAGGGGAGGGTTGAGGGTTGGTTATCATGTTTTAACCCTTCCCGTACCGACCTACTTCTACCTACGCTGCCTTCAGTTCCGCTATATACGCGCCCGGGACTGTAAGGGTTAAGCGAGGAACGATTATGGTATAAGAAAGAATTGAAATAAAATGCGTTTGAACGATTACAACTGGAGTTGAAAGAAGGGCTAATCAAGGAACGATTATTGTATAAAAAAGAATAAAAATCATTTGAATACAATGGGCCTAATGCGTTTGGGTTATGCCCGGTATATATATATATATAGGCCTATATACTGTGTATATATATATATATGAAAAGAGAGAGAAAGAGATAATGTGAAGTGGGCAATGAAGAATCATAAAGTATAAGTAGGAAAATTATTTTTACTACGGAGAACTACCAAGTATAGAGGTTGTAAAAGAAAAGTCAACACAGAGTTGGGACTATACAGTCTCACTGGGAAAGATTTGTGAATGGAAGGGGAGGGGGAGGGGTAGAGAAAGACACCGTTAGGTGAAAAACAACAAAAGCATAAACACAATACATAAACACAATACATAAACACAATACATAAACACAATACATAAACACAATACATAAACACAATACATAAACACAATACATAAACACAATACATAAACACAATACATAAACACAATACATAAACACAATACATAAACACAATACATAAACACAATACATAAACACAATACATAAACACAATACATAAACACAATACATAAACACAATACATAAACACAATACATAAACACAATACATAAACACAATACATGAACACAATACATAAACACAATACATAAACACAATACATAAACACAATACATGAACACAATACATGAACACAATACATGAACACAATACATAAACACAATACATAAACACAATACATAAACACAATACATAAACACAATACATAAACACAATACATAAACACAATACATGAGCACAAAACATAAACACAATACATAAACACAATACATAAACACAATACATAAACACAATACATAAACACAATACATAAACACAATACATGAACACAATACATAAACACAATACATAAACACAATACATAAACACAATACATAAACACAATACATAAACACAATACATAAACACAATACATGAACACAATACATGAACACAA
Organism: Anisus vortex; assembly: GCA_949126835.1. NCBI lineage: Eukaryota > Metazoa > Mollusca > Gastropoda > Planorbidae > Anisus > Anisus vortex. Next base: position 38,831,604 of record OX421500.1, on the reverse strand, counting down.
TACATAAACACAATACATAAACACAATACATAAACACAATACATAAACACAATACATGAACACAATACATGAACACAATACATGAACACAATACATAAACACAATACATAAACACAATACATAAACACAATACATAAACACAATACATAAACACAATACATAAACACAATACATGAGCACAAAACATAAACACAATACATAAACACAATACATAAACACAATACATAAACACAATACATAAACACAATACATAAACACAATACATGAACACAATACATAAACACAATACATAAACACAATACATAAACACAATACATAAACACAATACATAAACACAATACATAAACACAATACATGAACACAATACATGAACACAATACATAAACACAATACATAAACACAATACATAAACACAATACATAAACACAATACATAAACACAATACATAAACACAATACATAAACACAATACATAAACACAATACATAAACACAATACATAAACACAATACATAAACACAATACATAAACACAATACATAAACACAATACATAAACACAATACATAAACACAATACATAAACACAATACATAAACACAATACATAAACACAATACATAAACACAATACATAAACACAATACATAAACACAATACATAAACACAATATATAAACACAATACATAAACACAATACATGAACACAATACATAAACACAATACATAAACACAATACATAAACACAATACATAAACACAATACATAAACACAATACATAAACACAATACATAAACACAATACATGAACACAATACATGAAAACAATACAGAGAAGTGGTACTTGTTATATCGGAGAAAGAAAAACATAAAAGAAATGGTTAAAATAAAACTTATGCGCTAGGGAACAAAATCTCTGTGAGAGAGAGAGAGAGAGAGAGAGAGAGAGAGAGAGAGAGAAGATAGAGAAAAAAAGATGAAGAAAAGGAAGAAGAACGCGAAGACATTTGAACTAAGTAACTATGTAATTATTTAAGAAAGTTTGGGTAAAACTTTTGTAAGTCATTTCGTAAGTCATTAGACAAGTATTTCGTTGAGGTAATTCTGTAAGTCATGAATGGGTAACTGGGTAACTGGGCTGTCTTTGCGCTAGATGATGATATATATTAAATATTATGTTATTTAGTAAGCCCTCATTGTAAGGTATTTTTTTTTTAAAGATTTCAGCACGTACTTAATGGATTTTTTTTTTAAAGCCAAATCTCTAATTCAGATAAATGGTAAGATACGTTGCCGAGTAATTTAATACCGCCATTCTCTAAGTCGCTAGATGGCGCTGCTCTATAGTAGGCCCTATAGAGTTCCACAATAACCGATCATAGCAAAGGTCACCAGAGACTATGCACGATAAAACATTACGACTGCTGCGTACTGAGAAATCACATGAGCCGTGAATCACCAGGACACTCTTTAGATACTGTATCAGCACATTCAGAGTTCAGAGGCACCCGGTACTGATTGTAAGAATGACATAATTAAACTGGTACAGATAAAACGCATCTGTTGAGATCACGTGACTATGGGACTCATTATGTTTTTCTTGTTGTGCTTTTTGTGTATATGTGAAGTCCTACAATTGTTGATTATGGTCTAAACCAGGGGTCGGCAGCCTACGCCACACGTGCCAGTCTTGGCACGCAGAGCGATTCTTAATGGCACGCGGAGGACGCCACCCCCTATTAGGTAACTCAAATCTCATCCTTAAAGAAATTGATTGGTGGCGAAGATTGAGTGTTGGCACGCTAATAGAATCAGAAATCCTACGTTGGCATACTGTTATCAATAATTTGCCAACCCATGGCCTAGGGTACCGAAAATCGCACACATTGACATGTTGGCTACTCCACCTCGTGTTCTTGGTTGCACTGAAGAGGTCTAAGCCTAAAGCTTTAAGTATAGCTTAAATTGACAAGTAGATATGATTAAGGACTTTGTTAAAACTATAGTAATTGGCTATGCAATATTTGTAGATGCGCAAGTTGTATTTAAAACTAAGTGGATTAAACTTGTTTCAACACTGGCTTTTTTTCCTGAGGTCATTTAAGGTTTAACATCTGTTTGCATTTGTTAATTTCATTCTCGTCCGTGTTATTTAAAGTAGTTATATTGCTTAGACTTTTAAATTGTGGCCAGTTGCAGGTTTTCGAAAATAAATGCATGAGAAAAATAATTTGAATCACCTACGTAGAACACAGGACTAATGCGTATGTGTGGTTCAGAATATCCTCAATTGCAGGCCCCCAAGAAAACATTATGACAACAATCAAAATGCGCAAACTGACATGGCTCGGTCATGCGTTGCGGCACAATAATCTGCCAAAAACAATCCTCCAGGGGCACGTTAGAAGTAGAAGGTGGACGACGGAGAGGCCGTCAGCGGAGATGCTTGTTCGACACTGTTAAGTATTGGACAGGGCTGCAGTTGACTCAACTATTGACAACCGCTCAAGATAGGCAAAAGAGGAAAAAGTTGACTGCTGAGGTGCCCATTCGATCTCCCAGACGACCACAACGGTCATGGGATTGATGATGATGATGATGATGATGATGATGATGATGATGATGATGATGATGATGATGATGACGACGATGATGATGATGATGATGATGATGATGATGATGATGATGAATGATACTCCTATGAACGAAACTGAATTATAATGAACCATGCGCGTTTTCTTCTGTAATCTCTTGACTTTAAATTTAGCAGTTCGGGGCCCAATACTAGCCACACGTGTTATTCTAAATGCCTCTCGTACAACACAAGCACGTGTTATTCTAAATGCCTCTCGTACAACACAAGCACGTGTTATTCTAAATGCCTCTCGTACAACACAAGCACGTGTTATTCTAAATGCCTCTCGTACAACACAAGCACAATTATCTGGTCTTGGAAATCTATTCAACTCAAGGTGCCTATCTATGATTGATAAAAATCCTACAGGACCAATGCGCACAAGACAACTACATCAGGTCTAGTTGTAGTGGTCGGCTTCTTTCAATAAGGACAAGAACAGAGAGAGATTTAGAAACTCTTTTGTTCCACTGTCAGTGAGAATTTTATAACAGAATCGCCAGAATTGGCACGCAGAGCGACTTTCGGTGGCGCGCGGATCACCCCGAAAAGCAATGTCATGTCTCTTCCGCAAAACATTGAATGCTAAACCAGGATGACTCTTGGAGATGTTGGCACGCTGAAGGAATTAGAAATTCTACTTTGGCACTCTTTTATCAAAAGGTTGCCGACCTCTGGCCTAAACGAGTAGAATATTTCGAGTAGAGTAGCCGAATCCGAGTAGTTGGAACGTGATTTTTGCCGAAAACTGGTGCGATCTGACCAGTAGCTGCATTTCCGGCGTTTCGCTATCAGCTGCAAAGTTTAGTCTATTATTTACCACCTTACCACCCCACCCAGGACCGGCTCATCCATATAGGCTACTTAGGCGGCAGCCTAGGGCTCAACATTTTGTTTGGGGGGGGGGGGGCGCATAATTTTTAATTTGGGGGATTTAAAAATATAAACTCAATTTAAGTTTAGTACTTCTGCGCGCTATAAGCATAGGCCGACGAAAATATGAAAGTATGCCCTAACTTTACTCAGTTTCTCCCCGCCGAAGGCACTTTGAATTTATTTTCGCCTAGGGCGTCAAAAACCCTAGAGCTGGTCCTGACCCCACACCCATGGGATATTAGTACGAGTCGGCGAATACCGGTTATACTACATTGACGATGCTCTATCAAGAGATGGACATTGCTAAAGTTGCAGGTTCCTTAACTCCTAATTTAAAAATACAACCCAATAACAATCTGTTGCAATGCTCAGATAAACATAAGGACAAAAACACTTTCCTTATCCCTTATGGCGAGAACAAATGCATATAAGTACTCTTACCTCCCGATTGGCATTTGGGCATGGAATGGGTTGCCTGAACAAACCAGGAAAACCAGTAACTTAACATCATTTAAAACATTAATAAAGATGCAAGACTAGACTCGGACCACGGATGAGCGTAGGATGCAATAATCTTATTTATAGGGTTAGGGCGTCTGTAATATATAAGATAGGATATGATTAACAAATCTGCAGTGCAGAACTATTTTCTCTCTTGCAGTCAATCCAGACAAAAGGTATTTATATTTGCAGTCAATGTCAGACAAACGTATTTGTATGTCTGGTTTATTTGTTCCGCATTACTGTACAATTACAGTGTGTTGGTAATTGTAAGTCGAGGAAGAGTAATGTATATCTGAGGTCATTTAGATTGAGGCAATCAAGCCGGAAGTGGCTTTCTGTCTCACGTGGGTGGGGGGCAATGTCTGCAGATAAGTTTGTTGGGTTTATTATGTTTTGAGTGTGTTGGGTTTATTCTGTTTGAGCGTGAGTTGAGGGCTAAATGTCCTATTTTTTAACTTTGTGAAGGGTGTAGTTTTCTTTACAGATGAGGAACCAACTGTCATGGGATGAAGGAAGAACTGAGAATAAACTGCCGGAGCATACGTGGCGCTATCATTCACTTTAAAAACGGCTTATTGACCAGACAGCGTTTTTTTTTTTAGAAGATTTACATGTGACAGGGCCTAGATCCTCATCATTTCTACCTCGTATGACACAACCACAATCTATTCATCTGTAATAAAAACGTCATCATTGCAGACCTTGCTGTGTGTGTGGAAGTGGAGGGAGGGAGGGGGAGGGAGTGTGTTTATATGCGGGAGTGGGGGCGGGGGAGGGGGTGAAAGAGTCAGACACATGCAGCTGACACTTTAAAGTTAAAGCCAGCAGATTTACGCCCGATTGAAATTTGTTTTTTTTTTTACTGTCGAATACGATACTGACGAAGGATGTACGCACGCACGCACACACACACACATAGACCACAGCTGTCAGAGCAAAAGTCCCGGTAAAGAGCCGTCCATATATGACTTCATGGACCTAGGGAGGGGGGAGGGAGTGGGTTCAAACATTTGTTTTGTGACGATATGTGACGAGGAAGAGGGGGTTTATAAAAATTGTGACGTCACATCAGTACAAAAATATTTTTTACTTCAATATCCACTATAGTCTATGACAAGGGTTGGCAACCTTTTGATAATAGTCTGTCAAAGTAGTTTTCTAATTAATTCAGCGTGCCAACAGCTTAAAAGTCTTTCTGCTGTAGCACTCAATTTCTAATAGAAGGTACGTGAATAGTTTTTTTTAGGCGTCTTCCACGCGCCCTTAATAATCGTTCTGCGTGTCAAGTTTGGCACGCGTACCGTAGGTTGCCGATCCCCTGGTTTATGATAAAATCAAGAAAATCAAGAAAAACTGGACAAAAAACAACAACAACAAGAGCAGCTTCACTTCAAGTTGAAACTGAAGATAACTTTAGTTTATAACTCCTAACTTGTATCACAGTATCACTTGTATCCAAAGAAACCCAGTCGTTTACCTATAACTCTTGTTTGTATGTTATAAAATATTGTATAAGTTTTCTGTATGCTGTAGATTCTAACATTGTACTACATATGAACAATAGAAATCTGGATAAAGGAAAGGACAACAGAAAAGACAAGCTCTACGATATTATTAAAAATAATAAGCTTTTTAACCCTTACAGTACCGGGCGCGTATATAGCGGAACTGAAGGCAGCATAGATAGAAGTAGGTCGGTACGGGAAGGGTTAATCATACATTACTAACTGCAATATACATTAGTTATAACTCTAATAAACAAGATTATTTACTGTACAGCATAAATGACATCATAATTATTTACACTACCAATGAAAATAGAATGAATACATGGACGCCCAGAACAAGCAATCAATACCATTGGAGGAATTGCCTCTATTAATGACTGGCTTAATCTCTAATCTTCCAGTTTGTTTGTAAAGAGTCGAATTTCACGGAACTAAACATCATCCTATCAATGGCCTCGAAGTGAGCGACCAATCAGCACCGTTTGTTTCGACGATTACGAATATTATTTTGAGTATTGAAATTGTAGGGTATCGAATTTTGGTTTCAATTTTTTTTTTCTGATTGGTCGTTTCACTTCGAGGGCAATAAAAGGTCACTCCACTCAGGCGAACAATGGTGTATGCCATTCAACTGTTACTTTTATGTACTAGAAGTTATGCCCGTCAAAATGACGGAGATACGAATGATTACAATGTGTTTTCTTAAAAAAGAAAGAAAAAATAACCAACAAATATTACAATAAAAACTGTTATGAGAACGTTTGTTTCGGTATTTAGTTTTTGTTCTTTATTATTTTTACGGTCGCCCGTAAAGGGAGATCATTTTGAAATGGCGCTCTGTTTTTAACCTCAACATAATTAGTAATAGGCTTAAATTTATTTAAAAAAATAAGTTAACGAATTATGCAATATTTTTATATAATAAAAATGGAGCCTATAGACTAGAGAACAAACATAAAATCATAAATATATACACATATATATAAATACATAAACAAACTCACGGTAATTATGTATATTGATAGTCTCCATTCACCTTCATTTGAAACCTCTTGGGTTTGACGATAATCTTTGTTAGTTATTCGAACAATCCAATTTTTTCACGAATTTAGTGCTGATTGAAAAAACAAATGTTAAAATGGTTTTCCCCAAAAGTTCAACGAGGAAGGTCCTCAGCCCCACTCTCTCGTGGCTTCGCTCCTGATTATTGCGACTTATTATCTTTTTTTTATGGCTCCTTTATATAGTGGGTGGAGCATATATAATATATACCGTTACATACTGTACATGATGAAATTGAAGATGTCCATTGTAGTTTACGATACATAAAAGCTTCTATTACAAGGGTCGGCATGCAAGCGGTCACTGAGCGCAACATTCTCGTGTTATAATTAAATTTAAAAAAATCATAATTATAGTATAATTAATTTTTTTTTAACTGAAAATTTTATTAAATGTATTGTTAGTCGGCACAAGTCTCAGCTCGATTCTACGACGGGAAGTGGTCGAAAAATTGATGCAAAGTTTTACAACCAACCAGACAGACAGACAATGCAAGTTAATATAAAGTGAGCAATAAAATAGGCCATATTAATGGTTATAAAACAAGTTTATGATAATTTAAAGTACAATAATTTCTTCTGTATGGTATCTAAAAATATATTTCTTTTAATAAAATAGTTTGCGAAAAAAAAAAGTTTGGAAAGTGTTATTATTTGATTCCAAAATTCAATTTTGCAAATATATTTAAATTTAAAAGCCTAGGGCTTGTTTCTAATGTGATCTTGTTAAGCTTGATTTAAATATGGACACCCACTTATCCGACTGACGCAGACGTCAAACGTTGAAATTTAAAACTCGAAAAATGCAAGCTATTAATTTTAATCCGGAATTGTTAGCGTGTGTGTGTATGTATGTTTGAAATTAAATCATGCAGATTGAATAATTACAGGGCAGATGCCAAACAAATTTTGCAGTTAAGATGCGTAGAAAAAATTCAATCAACTTTTCTTTTGGATAATATTATATTAACATGCAGCAATAATGTTAACTAATTTAAACAAAAATATTACAATGATTAAATCAATAGTGACTAGTGACGCTTATTTCAGTATTGCAAAGGTTGATGCAAGTTATATCTGTCGAGCACAGAGTACAGTATATGAAATTTTAGTTCAAGGCTAGTCAACTTACGGCACGCGTGCCATAGTATAATTGCCTAAACAACAAAATAAAAGACGGACGAGCCGGATTGCAAAGAGAGCGTAGAGTTCTCGAATGCGCAGCAGGGGCTGTCCCTCATGCGTCAACCCATCGGTGTGCTCTTGATGCAAACGTAGTGATGGTTCCCACACCTCGCGAGCAGTGAGGCCCTTGGGTACAGAAGTAGGCACGCGTGCTGCCAGATTTGCACTCAGAGCGATTTTCAATGGCACGCGGAAGACCCACAAAAAGGCAATTCAAATCTCTTCTACAAAATAAAATGAGTGCTAAAGATGGACGACTTGTTGGCACGAATTAGAAATCCTGCTTTGGCGCACTATTTATTAACCCTTTATCTACCACATGTTTTTAAAATAAATATTTGCTGACGTCGAAGTGACGTCCTTGGTATTTAAGGGGTTAACTATTATATTAAATGGTTGCTGACCCGTGTAATAGTTGATGCCATTATGGGTGAAATGTGTTCCGAAAGTTACATCCTGATGATATTCACACTGGTAACTTGTCAGCTAATGAAATATGAGATTGAACACAACAATCCAGTACACGAAACTCTGACCCTTGTAAAATGAAATCGGTGTAAGACATTAGCAGTTCCAATGATTAGGAACAAAATGTAATTCTTAGGTAATCTTTTAAAAAGAGTTTAAAGACATTTCTCTTTCTTTAGTAGCTGTATGCCTTACATACCAACATAGTGGATGCATTACATACCAACATAGTGGATGCATTACATACCAACATAGTGGATGCATTACATACCAACATAGTGGATGCCTTACATACCAACATAGTGGATGCATTACATACCAACATAGTGGATGCATTACATACCAACATAGTGGATGCATTACATACCAACATAGTGGATGCATTACATACCAACATAGTGGATGCATTACATACCAACATAGTGGATGCCTTACATACCAACATAGTGGATGCATTACATACCAACATAGTGGATGCATTACATACCAACATAGTGGATGCATTACATACCAACATAGTGGATGCATTACATACCAACATAGTGGATGCATTACATACCAACATAGTGGATGCCTTACATACCAACATAGTGGATGCATTACATACCAACTGCCCTTGAAATTTATTCCAACATGGCACCAAGTGTGACTAAGCAAGCTAAATTTTATGGCATGGACACAAGCGCTATAGTGTATAGATAACCATTATTATTTTTAAAAGTCTTGTCTTGTGTTTTTTAAATTAAATTTGAATGTATTCAAAGAAAACTGGTTTTAAACCATTTTCTACACTTAGTAAAAGTAATATTTTCATGTAAGTAAGTATCCACGTGGTGAAATGAAATTTATGTTAAACATTTGTTTTAATAACAGTGAAAAGGACATACACATTATATACCTATATAAAAACACAATACTAAATATTTGTTTTTGTTTTGTTTTATATTTTATTGTTTTATAAAGTAGGTAACCAATTTTAAAAAAAGTACATATATATAATCATAATATGATTTCAATAGCCTTGAAACGTATTTGAAAAGACAAGCTTAAGTTTAAAAAATTAATAACACAAAGACAGGTGATGGAGGGGGGGGGGGGGGTCCGAATTCAAGGCTTTATCAAAGATACAATACAGATTCAGAGAAATCATTCCTACACCCAGCATATTACAACGCCCTTTATTTAGGCGTAGGCGTTTGATTTACGCATCCTATGTACGAGTTTCTACGTTTCCATCACATGAGCAATAAAGGCTGTCGTAAAGTAGACTAGATAAGACCTGGACCTCGACGTTACATGTATAACAATATTACAGTTATACTACAATGACTATACGACATTTCCTACTTTTGTTTTTATTGAAGACTGCACTTGGGCTAGAAACTGTAACCTCACTGTAAGGAGCACAGAAACAAAACAAACATGTTTTATCAATCACTAGTGATTTGAATTGGTCCATGAATCTGTCAAATAAACATTTCTCAGTGATTCGGTGAGCAAATTTAATGAATCATCGACTAAACCAATCACTAGGATTAATTAACTTGGGGAGCCACTAGCTATGATAGTAATGCAAGGGAGACAACTGTTAAACTTTAAAGACAATTATAATAAAAATATATACAACTTTTTTTTAAAGTGATGCAAGGGAGACAACAGTTAAAATACTCAATTAAAGGGAACGAATAATTAATTTTTTGTACAACTATGAAATAAAATGACACGGTCATGTATACTTATTTGTTGAGTTAGTAATGCAAAGGGACAACTGTTAAAATATATTATCAAAGGGAAAGTATAATTTTTTTTTTAATTCTTTTTTTTTCTTTTTCTAAATTATGAAATAAGACAGTTAGTCTATATGCATACACATTTTCTTGTTTTAGTAATGCAAGGGAGTCAACCGTTAAAATAATATAATCAAAGGAAAAGTATAATATTTTTTTTTTTTACACACTAGGAAATAAGACAAATTATATATATACACATTTTTGTTGTAGCTGTATTTCAATATCTCTCATATTTAGTGTTTGGTTCAAATAATGCAGTATGTGAATTTAGTCTTCTCGGCCCTCCATTGTCTGACCTGGTGACATGGGAAATAAAAAGAAGAAGAAAAAAAAGACATGAATTATTTCCCTTCACTTACATTTATTTTGTTTCAATTCGTAAAATTTTACAGTTTAAATGTATTTTCAATAGAATTGCATTGGCGAGAGCACACGCCCGTGATAAAATGTTTACTAGGGCGCTTCTTTGATTCTTTGACGGTTGCCAAGGATATTACGACACCGTCCATGAGCAGGGGAGGGGGCGCTCCTACCCAGAACATGATACTAAGCATTATGTTGGCACATGATGGCGGATGGGTGTAAGATCGAGGGTAGAACCACTAGTGCAATTACGGCCGTACTTAAGTATAGTCAAAACTCGGTATTTATTGACCTCGGTTTTTCGTCGGTTTTAGTTTTCGTCCATTTCATTTTTTCGTCGGTGTCAGTTTTCATCGGTTTCAGTTTTAATTGGTTACAGTTTTTTTCGTCGTTTTCAGTTTTTCGTCGGTTTTAGTTTTCGTCGGTTTCAGTTTTCCGTCGGTTTAGGGTTTTCGTCGACACTGGAGGTAGGGGGTAGTAGTACAAAAAGAGCAAGAAGTGACGGGAATGACGTGACCTGTAGTCTGTGTGAAAAAAAAATTCCCGTTCCATTCTCTTGTCTTCTCTCTGACTTGTACATACAGAAGGCTTAAATGCCATGTACGATTTTCATGTTTTGTTTTCATTAGTCTTTTATATCCATTTTGATATTCATCGTCAACCAGACCCAACAAGCCATTGTTTACCATCCAGCCTATCAATATTATATGAACTTCTTTTTTTTTTTAACGTTTTATTATTAAATTATTTATTATCTACAGAAGGTGTTTTTGGCAGGTATTGCAGGCGCATCTAAGACAAAATTGGATTTACATAAATTCATATTGAAAATAATTGCCTCACATTTTTCGTCGTTTTTTGGTGGGGATTTCGTAGATTTTTTTTTTTGACGAACGTAGTTATGGACGATAAACCAAGGTTTTGGGTGTTCGAAAAGGTTGTGTACCTCTATTGAGTTGACCGCCGACTTACCTAATCCTTGAAGACAGGTACAGGATGGTGACGAATGTCAGGATGCAGATGGCCGTAATGAGCAGCACGTGAAAGGCAGAGAGGACGGAACTGTGGCGATGATCTTTACCGGACATGGCTGTGAACAGAAAACGTGTTGGAAGAAAACTCATATCTCGATATAAAGTCGTATGTTTGAAATATATCATAACATATTATCTTATATATTATATTTGAAATATATCATAACATATTATCTTATATAGTATATTTGAAATATATCCTAACATATTATCTTATATATTATATTTGAAATATATCCTAACATATTATCTTATATATTATATTTGAAATATATCATAACATATTTACTTATATATTATATTTGAAATATATCATAACATACTTGATTTCAATCCCCAAGGTAAGATATTTATGGTAAAAGTAAAGTACCCGTCGGACCGAATTGATCCATAGGTTCTGGCGAAGCAGCATTCACCAATTTCTGTGGCCACGGCAAACTAGGTGAGTGTGTGGCCAGCACTACACAGTACACAGGCTGCCTTTACTTTGCCCAAACTAATGTCGGGTACCCGTCAGAGCTGGGTAGACTCATGGATAACCTCCAGACCCGGGCACAAATTCCTAGCTTGGCATATTTGTAGCAGGTTCTATTTTGTACAACAAAGAGGTTGCTTTGTAAATGGATCTTTTATGGGCGGACATATAGGACTAATAGGCCACCAGAGATGCAACAAAGTTATAGGAAGACGCGGTCGTCCTCAGAAATGAGGAACAAACAACATTATAGTTCATACAAACGTTAGTGAGTTACACTGTTAATGTATTTTGTTAAAAAACGTGCCACGGAATAAAAACAACAACATAGCTTACACATTTTCTAATTAAGACTACTTGTTCTAAATAAGGCGCCTCAACTAGCAGCAGATCACAAAAACCGCCAACCCGTTACCTCGCCTACTACGGGTAGAAACAGAAGACAAAAGTCAAAAGTAAAAAGACAAAGTAAAAGTAATGTATCCCTTCTGACCAAATTCATTCACATGGGCAATGAAGCAGCGTTCACCCGTTTCTGTGGCCACGGCATACTAGGTGATTGTGTGGCCATTACAATGCACAGCCACCTATGCTTTACACCAACAAAGGTCAGGTACCCGTCAGAGGTAATAGACTCTGGGAAAACCTCTAGACCCGGGAAAAAAAGTCGTAGCCCTTGGTACGCCAGCCGAACGCATTGCCGCTCGGCCACCTTGCCTGAAAGATAAAGACTAAAAGCAGAAACTTAGGAACGTACCATTCCCTTGGACCTCGTACCAGTCGGTGAAGTCCTTTTTAGGCAAGCCTTTGCCAATGTCCTCTCTGATGGTCAGCACCTCAATAGAGTTCGGGCTCAACGCTTTCTCGATTTCACCACTAGGAAACGCCACCTTGCCGTCGCTCCCTAGAGTCGACCCTGGGACGCGTATCTCCACTTGCTTCCCCACGCCACTGGCAGGTTCTATGTCCGCCCCGGGGCGCTGGGCGTCGTGTGGGGGCTGCCCGATGGCGTGGATAAAGTTCCCATGCCTGCACGTCTGAATTATCTTCTTCCTGTGGGTCCTCTGCGGCTTCTCTGTCCGGTTGGCGCCCTTGGCGAGCTCCGAAACGCTGGCCTCTTTAGCCTCTTTGATCTTGCCGTCCTTCTCAAAGATGATGTAGCCTATCCGGGAGATCTTCAGCTCTTCCTCGGGCGCCGGGCGCTTAGCCTGACCGGGAGTGTCGTTCACCCTAGAGCTGACGTTCCTTGAAATAACCCCTTGCGTTTCGTTGGCTTTGACCTCTACCGTTTTGGGAAAGTCTCTCTTACTTCTGTTCAACTCTCTAGAAAGGTCTTTTCTATAGCCTGCTTCATAGTTGGAGGGAATTACAGTTTTCACCCCTAGCGCCCTATGTAGAAATCCGGAATTCGTACTAGGGTCGTCGATAGGACTAATTTGAGGGATAACGCCTCGAGCCAAATCTGCGCGATGTCTTTCTATCATATCCAAGAACGGGTCCCCAGCCATGTTGGCACCGTGCAACACCTCCACAGCCTCCTCGAGCAGCTTCCGAATGATGTTTCCGGGTGGAGACTCCCTCATCCTGACCACGGATATCTCCGGCAGGATACCGAGCACATCGCCACCAGGTACGACGGAGAGGCCGCTTCCCGCGCCGATAAGAACGGGAGTACCCGCAAGCGATGTCTTTGCCGCAGCGTTATCTTTAGAGTCGTCCTTGCTAACACCTTGCGGGTCGGCTTCCGTATTGCTGCGTGTAGTTTTGCTCTCTGAAGAACTGTGATGTGACGTCATAGGGATCTTTTTCTCTCGGCCATGCATCTCCTCGGTTAGGCCCTAAATAATGGACAAGTTTTCAATATATTTTTTTTACAAATATATGCACATTAAAATAGATAATAAATATACCATTCTAAATCTGAAAAAAAAATGCTATTGTTTGATGTACCATTTAATTGCTAAATGAGCAACGATCGTTATTCTAATTCAAAGTCGTTAGTCTTATTAGTCGCAGACGTTCATTCTAGAACGAAAATGAGTTCGTCAAGAGCCCAAAAACTTTAGCAAGGCGGCAGGCTTAGAACCCGGGTCATCTAGTTCAGGGGTCGGCAACCTATGGCGCGCGTGTCAGACTCGGCATCGGCACGCAGAGCGATTCAAAATGGCATGCGTAAGACCCCACAAAAAAAACGATTCATGTCTCTTTTGCAAGAGTGCTAGAATACGATGACTTTTAGTCTGTTGGCACGCTGAATGAATTAGAAATTCTTTGGCACACTACTATAAAAAAAGTTTCCGACCTCTAATCTAGTCGACAGCCCGGAGTATAAAACCACTGGACCAGCTCCTTAGATACCTCCTTGCACCTAGCTCCCAGGATTTATTAGCAAAATAATATTACCTAATGTAACTAGAATGTACATTTTTTGACTTTGAGCGAGACTTGAGAATGGAAACCCCAAAGGAAGCAGAAAAAGAATAAGGATGACCGAACACTGGATGCAGAATAATATACATCTTTGGAAAAGAAATGAAGGGAGCTGGGATAAAGTTGCTGGAGATGAAAAGATGTCACAAGATCGAAAGTAAGTAAAGTATTTCGTCGGACGAAATTGCCGGTGAAAACAGCGTTCACCAGTATCTGTGGCCACGGCATCATAGGGGATTGTGTGGCCAGAACCATGCCCAGCCGCCTTTACTGTACCCCAACTAAAGTCGGGCACCCGTCACAGCTGGGTAGATTCAGGGATCCCCTCCAGACCCGAGAAAACAATTCTAGCCTTCGCCAGGATTTGAACCCAGGAACTTTGGTACGCCAGCCGAACGCGCTGCCCAGGACGGCCACCGTGCCCACCCCCTCCCATAAGATTGAAAAGAGTGGCTAAATATAAAGTCCAGTCCTATGTCCAACCAAGTATTGACATGATTTTCATTTCTAATAATTCCTTCTATAAATTTTGTTAATAATGTAATTTTTTTTATAAGTAACTACATTAGATATTTCCGTCGGGTGATTGTAGGATTAAAATGTTTAACGACATCAACTGCGCCCGCACACCCATCCACTGTACAGACGCGTTGACTTCCCATCAGAAGATAGACACCCGGGATCTTATTGTTGACAGTATTATCTCTAAACAGTTATGTAATTGTCGCGGTATACATTTTTTTCCAGGGACCAAGGCGGACTTGAGACGGGCTGATGCGCTCATTGCCCCCCCCCCCCCCCCGCGCGCAAGTGTCGGTGTTACTCGGCAGTGCAATGATCGTCCGACGCGCAACAAGGGACTGTCCTCCAGGCGTATCGGTGGTTTGCATACTTTTAGGGCCCATGGGTCCAGTAGTTGGCTAAGGAAACCACAGGCACCACCAGACTCAACTCCGTTTGGTTTGAGAGCTGGGATCACTAATTCATTAGAGCCGTGGATATTAACTCTGCCGTAAATTTCAGTACGCCTATGTCTTCGTAGAGAGCAGTGGAAAGTGGGTCACTTGAATAATGCTTTTGAAAGCTGACGAGACGACGGGGGCACTTCCGCAGGATCTGCGCCACTGTCTGCAACAGGCAAAGCCAGAATTGGAGGGTCCATGGGTACACACGTTGGCTAGGCAACCACACGCACCTGCTTATACAATAGAAAGTCTAAATCTACAACACAACAGCCCACAGGCACCTGCTTATACAATAGAAAGTCTAAATCTACAACACAACAACAGCCCAAACCTACAATCGTCATAACTGACCTGATTATGGATGTATTGTGCGGAAAGAAATTTCAGGATGTTGCTCGCTTCAACTTTTGACGCTTGCTGTCCAGGCGACGGGCTTCCGTTATCTTCAGAAAGAAAATGGCATGATGCATTCACAAGCTCACTAAATATTATACATACATTCATCTTATTGAAACCATCGCTACAACATACCATTCTGTGTATCGCAACATTCACTATTCTAAAGATGGGTAGTTTCAACCAGTGGACGCTTACAGAAAAGACGTACACGCATTGGTATATAGGTCGATGGTTAAGCAAATTTGCTACAAGTTACAAGTAAAGCACAGCATCGAACCTTATGGCGGGTGAAGCAGCGTTTTACCAGTTTCTGTGTCCACGACACAATGACCCAGCCGCCTTTACGTTTACCCCAACTAGGTACCCGTCAGAGCTGGGTAGACTCATGGACACGGTCCACACACGAGAACGAATCTTAGTCGTCACCCGGTTTTTAATCCACATCCTCCGGTAAGCCAGCCGAACGCAGCCGCTCGTCCACATCGCTACAAGTTAATAATGTTATAAATGAGGGTAAAATTACGTTGTTGAATTGACTACCGTACGTGTGGGGGCGAATTGGAGTGTTATTACAGCTGAATTTCGAGTGCATAACATAATATTTTTTACTTGATTTTGATTGGAGTTCACAAGGGCCATGATGCAAACAGTTTTCACTGCACCTTACAACACTGTAGACTTCTAGCTTGGAACCCACGTACCCGTCAAACATTGAAATACAAATCTGCTCTGCTCTGCCACTAATCCTAACCCGGCAAACATTGTTTGAAATATAAAGCTGCTATGCTCTGCCACTAATCCTAACCCGGCAAACATTGTTTGAAATACAAAGCTGCTCTGCCACGAATCCTAACCCGGCAAACATTTTCTGAAATACAAAGCTGCTCTGCCACTAATCCTAACCCGGCAAACATAGTTTAAACTATAACGACACTGTCTAACCCTAACCTTCGCTTCTTATCAAGCGTCCAACGTCCCCCAATGTGGCGGGCTTCTCATCGGGTCGGCGAAAGTCCGTCAGCAGCGAAGTCTTTTTCACTAGCTCCTCTCCCGCGGGCGGGGTGAAGGGGCCGGCTTGCCTGGAAATCAAAGTCTCCAATAACTCTTGGAACTTTCCTCTAGTGAGCAGAAAGAGATATGGTCATGGTACGAAATGACAAGATACATTATAACAGATATGATTAGATATAGATTTAATACAATGAAATATGTCTTCTTTTTTTAAAAACTCTTCCTTCTTCTATGTAAGGAAAATGCAGGAGAAAACTAGCTATCTGGGATAGACCCAGGAGCAACGTATAGTCTATTAATAGCCACTCAGAAAGGTGACTGGAAGCGGTAAGTTGGGGGATGGTTAGGGCACAACCTGAGAAGAAGATAGGGCGTGGCCAAACCGGCACTAGACTGGGTCATGGGGGCGGGAGGGGGGAAGAGAAATAAGTGGATAGACCAAAGCTGACCTGGAGGAGACAAATGTTGCTGGTCTAACATGGGCCCAACTGAGGGGAGCCGCCCAAGTAAGAGAAATAAGTGGAGGGACCAAAGCTGACCTGGAGGAGACAAATGTTGCTGGTCTAACATGGGCCCAACTGAGGGGAGCCGCCCAAGCCAAGATCAAGACCGAAGGAGTGGGTGCAATTACGGCCCTTTTCGCTTTTCTCCAACGGGGCCCCCCTAGGGATTAAGTCAAGGTAAGTTGAGTCTATTGCACTAATCGCCATGTGGGAATGGGGATGGTCAAGCTGCAACGCTATCGGATCACCCATGCCGTAAGTCTCTGGTTCGAATCCGGGTCAAGCACTCGAACGGAGAGTGCTAAACCCGAAACCACTTCAGCACTGATGAGGATCTTGACATAAATTTGGGGAAGATGCGGGGGATTAAAGGTGATTCAGCATTGTGCAGACCACACTTTCGCGCGCTGCTTTACTCTGTATCGCTCAGAAAATGGATACCTCAGTCTCCATTAAAAAAACAACGACAAGAAATATTCCTTGACGTAGTGTTTCCTACAAATTATTTATAAGGAAACATAAAATCCCCAACAAAACTTATTTGTACATTTTGATCAATATTTTAAAAATTGTCTTTAAACCTGAGACTGTTCAGGCAACCCTTTCCGTGGGCCAAATCACATTCGGGAAGCAAAAATCGTGTATGAATGGCTCCTTGTATATGGAATAAGAAATGTCTTTTTATCTTTTATGTCTTTCTGGACTTAAAAGAAATACTTGCAAATATTTTTAAAGAAAAACAGTTTTAACATTAATGTTGTTAGGCCTATATATTGTTTCCTATACAACAAGTTTCAATTTTGCACAAAACCTCAACAATCTTATGTCATTAGAAACACTTATTGAAATGTGAGATTACAACCAAAACCTTTCCGCCATTTCCCATGACAAAAAAAAACAAAACAAACAGATAAAGAAGGGACAATTGAAGATCTTGTGGCGGCAAATAAAAAGCTGCAACATTTCATAGGGTGAACTAAAAAAAGGCTGCCCAGAATATCGTGCGGCTGGAGAGGAACCAAAGGAACTAAGCAAGGAAAATGGTAATACTATTTCAAAAAAGGTTAACCAAATTTTATAATTTTTTTTTTTACAAACTCAAAACTTAAATAAGTATCTAATTTATTCCGTATCTGCAAGGTGATTAATGACTTGATCCGTGTGCCACCTACACGATGCGAGAACAAATGCATATAAGTACTCTTTCTTCCCGAGTGGCATTCGGGTATGGAATGGGTTTGCCAAACCAGGAAAACCAGTAACTTAACATCATTTAAAACATAAATAAAGATGCAGGACTAGACTCGGATCACGGATGAGCGTAGGACGCAATAATCTTCGTTATAGACGGAGCAAAGGTCTGTAATATATAAGATAAGAACAACTTTTATTACAACTAATAAAATGGTGGGCCACTGGAAATAAATGGTTACTTTTCAGAGATAACCGCTTTCAAAGCCAGGTTAACAAATTTTCACTTAGCCTATAATTAAATATCCATATATAAGATATTATAGCCCCAATACACGATAAGAGGAGAGGAGATAATAAGCATGTGTGATAAAATATAAAACATGATTAACTATTATAAGATCTGATATAATAAAGAAAAATTTTATAAAATATAATAAGATATGGTCATGGTAAGAAATGACAAGATACAAAATAACGGATATGATGACATATAATACGATTGAACTCATTGAATCTTTTTATTGTATTTACTTTAAGAGAGTATGTCATTTGATTTAATAAGATATTGATATTAGGGCCAAGAGATAATAAGGTGGTATATGACTAGTAGACAAGCTATGATAAGATTTGACATAATGAGATATGATACGATGTGGTAATAAGAGGGGACAATAAGATATGATAATGTAATATGGGCAAAAGATAGACTAAGATAAGATAAAATATGATAATAAGATGTGATAATAAGATATGATAATATAATAATATAAGGACAAAGATAGGGTAAGATACGATAAGCTTAAATATGATTGAATATGGTAATAAGATGTGATAATAAGATATTATAATATATGGGCAAATATAGGATAAACTAAAATAAAATAAAGTATGATAATAAGATGTGATAATATGATAATATGGAAGCGAAGATAGGATAAGTCGGCCGGCTTTCAAATAGTCATTGAAGGGCTGGTCTGAAAACCAAAAGTGACATTCTGTCATCTGTTTATAATTGTTGTTTGTGATGTTTTTTATTTTATGTTTAGTTAAATTGTGGACTCTTTCCTCGGTCCTAACGGCGTCTCCACAGTATTATGAAGAAGAAGAAGAAGAAGCTAAGATATGATTATGATAATATCTTATAATAGATATGATAGCATGATAAGATATGATAAAATGGTGGTGAAGAGAGGGCAAGCTAAGATAATAATATAATAAGATTTGCTCACAAGATATGATACTATGAAGGCGAAGATAGGATAAGCTAAGATAAGAGAACAAATATGATAAGATATCCTACTCACGCGTAGTCGTCGTCTCTCTTTTCAATGGACAGAACTTTATCCGTGGTCATCTGGGGCGGGTCTTCCGTCCAGGCCGTGGGGGGTTCCGATTCGTCTCCGGCCACGCCCGGCGGGCAGGCGAGGGCCACAAGAAACAGCACGGTCAGACACGTGGCGGGGCGTCCTAGGCTAGAGCTATCAGCACGCATCATTGACAGGCTCAATCGATATATTTTTTGTGATGCTTATCCTTTTTACCCACCTTGATTGATTCCAAAAATGACCACCCCCAAAAAACAATGCGTCCGTTAAGAGTTAACCAACATAATGCTCGCTGACCCAAAATAAAGAATTTCCAGAGAAAGCAAGTCACATCTATTGAAATTTCTTTTAATTTTTTCCTTCAAAATCTTCTTGCTTCTTGCTTACAAATGAAACTGTGGTTAAACCTACTTTGGGAAAAAAAATGTGTGTAGACGTCACTCGCCTTAGTTACAGTGATGTTCGGTGTTTGTTGATTTAAAAGTGAACTCGGTTTAGAGAGTTTGTTGCGCATTTTTGTTGTTGTTGATAAATTTATTTTCATTGGGTTCATAAGACAAGATATCGAGACGCAATAATGTTATTTATTGAAGGAACCTCTGTAATGTATAAGATAAGATTTCTTTATTGATACAAACAAATGAAAATTTGAAATGATTACAAACTTTCCGTCTTTCAGCATCAATTAACAATAACAGACAGTGGCGGTCTTAAAGACAGACATTGCGGTCTTAGTAACAGACAGTGGCGGTCTTAATAACAGACAGTGGCGGTCTTAATAACAGACAGTGGCGGTCTTAATAACAGACAGTGGCGGTCTTAAAAACAGACAGTGGCGGTCTTAATAACAGACAGTGGCGGTCTTAATAACAGACAGTGGCGGTCTTAATAACAGACAGTGGCGGTCTTAATAACAGACAGTGGCGGTCTTAATAACAGACAGTGGCGGTTTTAATAACAGACAGTGGCGGTCTTAATAACAGACAATGGCGGTTTTAATAACAGACAGTGGCGGCCTTAACAGACAGTGGCGGTCTTAATAACAGACAGTGGCGGTCTTAATAACAGACAGTGGCGGTCTTAATAACAGACAGTGGTGGTCTTAACAGACAGTGGCGGTCTTAATAACAGACAGTGGCGGTCTTAATAACAGACAGTGGTGATAACAGAAAATTTTGATTGATTGACTTATGGCTATAAATCTGAATGCTGTAACACATCAAACAACATTGAAAGATAACTAGAGGTGTTCCAGACACAAAGTCTGCGACGCTTCCTCAAGATCTGCTGGCCAACAACTATATCAAATGAGGACCTGCGTGAGAAAAACAGGAGAAGTCCCGCTAGCAGAGAGCATCTCAGCAAGGAGACGGCGATGGATGGGACACGTCTGAAGAATGCCAGTGACTCCCTTCCAATGATAGCCCTGAGATGAACCCCCTCAAGGAAAAAGGTCGAGAGGCAGACTAAAGAAAACATGGAGAAGAACGGTGGAAAGGGACTTGAAAGTTAGAAGCCCGGACTTAGAAATAGCCCCTCAAGCGCGAGCTGCAGCAGACCGAGATAGATGGAGATCTTAGGCTTTTGCCTTACGCGCCAGCTGGCACGGAAAGGATTGAGTGATTGCGTGTGTAAGTTCATACAAATGATGCATACTCTAGTATAGGACTAATAATGTGAGATCGAATTTAAGTTTACTGTTCTTATTAAAGTTCCTTTTTTTACAGGTTTATGTTTTGGTCTTCAGTAGTCCTTGGTTTTGGTAGATTTTGTAATTACTTCATCAATACTTTAGACTATATTTCTATCGTTGTAAATGAATATTTTTCCTTTCATGGTTTAAAAACAAATGTTAAATAAAAAATGCATTGATGCTGAAAGGTCTATTACTTGTAATTAAGTCAAATTAGCCTTACAAAATAATAATTATATTGTCATAGTATACAAAATTAAATTATCATCATGATTATGCTATTTTAAAATTAAGAAACCTAGCCTCAGACACTTTTTCTTAATGCATTCAACAGTACTCAATTTTAGTGCAGTAGTTTCATTACCGGAAGTTCTTAAAATTTAACTTTTGTTCCAGCAAGGTCGCAGCACAGTGTATCATCAAGTATTGGCCTTGTTTATTTATATTTTTTTAAATTATATAATATAGCTATTCAGGTCATCGTTGAGTTACACGTTAACAAGTCTACATGTAATTCCGTAATTTGAAATACAACACATAGATCTGGTGTTTGAAGAAAAAAAAAGGATAAATGTAAATTAATTAAATTTATAATCTTTTTTTATCTTCTTATGATGTATTATTAAATCTTATACATTAGGCCTACATAAGCTCCTTCTATAAATAAGATTATTGCGTCCTACGCATATCCGTGGTTTGAGTCTAGTCCTGCATTTCTATTAGTGTTTTAAATGATAAGTTACTGGTTTTCCTGGTTTATTCAGACAACCCATTCCATTCGTGGATGCCACTCGGAAAGAAAAAGTACTTATATGGAATTTTTCTCGCATGATCACGTGATGTGTGTTTCTTGGAGGATGTGGCCACAGTCAGCGATCTATAAAAAGAATGAATTAAGCACGGAAGTGGCATCCTTGAAGAAATTTCCATCATTTTTTTCCCACTTTCACTTATCAATATATATAATTACCGTGAATTTGTTTATTTATTTAGATGTGTATTTGGTCTCTATAATCTCCTAAGCCGTTTGACTAATCGGGTTAAAAGTTAAATGTTTAGATTGGAAACGTCCCCCAAAAGAAACTTTTATTTTATCAACAATATTGCTTAATTCGTAAATTATTTAAAAAAAAATAAACTTAGACCTATTACTAATCACCGTATGTTAAGGTTATCAAACGGGTGCCATTTCCGAATGATGTTCTTTGAAATGCTTTCAAATGTATTGTGTTTCGGGACCGGGTTTTCCCGTACTGCGAAATATTGCTGTCTAAGTTTTTATAATTAAAATTTTTTCTTGTTTGGTATTTGTTTTCTTTTTTTTTTCCTTTTGATAGTATTATTGTTAGTTGTATATTATTAATAAGAAGTCAGAAGCTTGACAGCAACAATTCATATGCATATTGTGTAAAATGGCAGTATTCTACATTAAGGCAATATGTAGACACACTTTTGTTTATATTGATGACTGCTTCTAAAGCTGCCCTGTCACGTCTTAGTTGCAATGGCTCAATGTTTGAGTCTATTTCACAGGCCGCTGTGGGTGTTGATCTCATACCCCTACTGATGAGGCGAAGGGCTTGGTTCTGTATTGTGTCTATCGTGTTTAGCTGTGTCCGGTTGGCTGTAGTTTGTAGGGGCAGGCAGTATTCTAGTGCTGATCTTATATACCCAATGTATAAATTCCTTAAAGTGTTCTTTTCTGCCCCCCCCCCATGCAGTGCTGGATGGGTGTTTTATAATGTTTAGCCTTTTTGAAGCTTTTTCTTTTAAGTCGGCCATGAAGTTTTTTAAGGAGAGTTTTTGGTCAAGTTTCACGCCTAGGTATGTTGGGTTTTCTTCTTTTTTTAACAAGATAGAATCTAGTTTTAGGTTATATGTTCTTGTGGCTGTTTTTTTTTGTTGTGACTAAACATGGTGTACACTGTTTTATCTCTATGTATATTCATTTTCCAAAGCTTAGTATAAGTTGAGATAGTGAGCAGTGCTTTGTTTAGTTTGGTTCTAGTTAAGACTGGATATTTTTCTGTTGTCCAAATTAGAAGGTCATCTGTATATACTGCTTTGTTTACTGTGATGAGATCAGGTAGGTCATTGATGAATACTAGGAAGAGGGTGCAACTAAGGGCTGATCCTTGAGGGGAGTCCTTCCTCCAGGGTCTTTTTGTCAGAAGTAGCTCCTTCAAAAATAGTCTGGATAGTTCTGTTTTGGAGAAAGGCCTTTATCCACTGATACATTTTTCCATGTATTCCCATGTTCCTCATCTTCATAAACAGTCCTAATCTCCATACTCTACCGTATGCTTGCTGGAGGTCGATGAAGACAGCGGTGGTATGCTTGTTATTATGGAAGCCTTCTACTGTTTCTTGCATTAATCTGTACAGATGGTCTTCAGTTCTGCTTGCTTTTCTTAATCCTACCTGTGTGTTGTGCAGTGATCTTGTGCACTCCAGCCACCAGTACAACCTAGCGTTGACCATTTTTTCAGCTAATTTGCCTATTGTTGATGTTAGTCTATATCTTTTTGGATCACCAGGTGGTTTATCCTTTTTGAGTATGGGTATGATACTTGCTATTTCCCATTCTTTTGGCAATGATCCAGTCATCCAAGTAGTGTTGATGTATTTTAGTAAAACTTCCTTAGCTATGTGGCCTAGTCCCTGTAACATTTCATTTGTTATTCTGTCAGGTCCTCGGGACTTCCTAGTTTTGAGTTTTTTTAGAGCTTCATTTAGTTCTTGTTGTGTAAACGGTGTTTCAAAAGTGTTTATGTTGGCTGATGGGCTTTTCTCTAGATTTTTCCATAGTTTTTTAAATGTTTTATCCAGGTGCTTTCTCGGCTATGATTTGTTTAAGCTTTCAAAATGTTTGTTGAAGATCTCAGCTTTTTTCTTGTCCTCTGTTGCTAGGGATTTCCCATGGGTCATGGGTCTTGGGTTGCTTTTAGTCTTGTTGCCTGCTAACTGGAAGTGCCCATGCCCTGCGTCCATCCTTTCTGAGGTCAACGTGTTCACATGTTTTGACCCACTTAGCTTTTTTGTTGACTTTTATGTAATATCTGATTTTAGCTGTCAGTTTATTGTAGCTTGTTTTATTTTCTTTTGATGGGTATTTTTCAGCGGTCTTTCTAGCTTTGGCTCTATCTTTTACTAGGGATTCTAGCACTGGGGGTCCAGAATGGTGAGTGTTTTTTTGTATTGCCACAGGGAATATATTTTTCAGCTTCTCTGAGAATTATGTTTACAATGTGTGAATAAGCAGTAGTATTTAAAGACTGCTCTGGAATGCTTGACAGTTCTGAGTCAGTTTCTTGGGCATGTGCGGTCCAGTTAGCTTTCTTGTAGTTCCAGAAAGCTTTTCTCTGTTTCATGCATTCACCTGATCTTCCTATGTTGATTAGGATGGGTCTATGATCACTGCCCACATCATCGAGCACTGTATATGTGTGTTGATTTATGATGTCTGTTGATATTAGTGTCACATCTGGTCTGCTGGTTGTATTGTGAGCCCTATGTAGAAAAGTTGGTGGAGTATTCTGGTTTTGTAGTAGCTGAAGGTTTGTTGAGTTGACAATATCCTCTAGATCTTTTCCTCTGTTGTTGTAGCTTGAGTATCCTAGAGTTGGTGTATGGGCATTAAAGTCTCCTGCAATAATTGTTCTAGAATGGTAGGGGATCTGTATGTCAATTATTGCAGTTGACGATTGGGGCAATACATATTTCTTCATTCCCCCTCTCCAAAGAACTATGTCTTGTATGTCAATGTCTGAGCAACTGTTGTTGTTCGTTACTTCTGCTTGGGTATCGTTTCGGATGAGTGTCCTGATTCCTGGACATTTAGTGCAGTTGCATTTATATTGAGTGTATCCTGTGATGTTGACTTTTTTATTGGGAAGTAGCGTCTCTTGTAACAAAACGACGTGTATCTCGTGCTTGTGAAGTAAATTTTCTAGTTCAGTTATTTTGTTTTGTAATCCTAATATGTTCAGTTGTAGAATATTTAGGTTGGTGTTTCCAGTCATAGGCAGCCATGGAAGAAACTGCCGTGCGCAGACCTTTTACGAGGCGACGTCTGAGCTCGTATCGTTTTTTCTTAGGTTTCTCTGGGATTGTTATTCTGTTTTTTTTATTGTGGCCTTTTTCCAACCCCGCAGTTCGATGGAGTTTTCAGTTTTGCGCCCAGCACCTGCAAGCGTCACTCCGGAGTTGGGTTTCACTGAGTCAGGGTTTCTGTGGGTTGAGGTGGGGTTGCCCTGGTCCATTCTCCGCCATCCACAGAGCTCCTCAATGGTTGGAACACTCATTTGTGTTTTTTGTATTTTGATTTTGGGTAAGCTCTGTGGAATCGTCACATCCTGGATTCAGGCCCCTTAACGACATTACACACCATCTCTGTGCCAGTAACACCGAAGCCCTCCAGCAGGAGGCGCGCAAAGACTTCTGTCCAGTGAAGTGCAATCGGGACCTCTGTCAAACAGCACCACAAAGGGGATATGAGTTTTACGTGCCGGGATTATACCCAATACACAACTCACATTAGTCGCCTTTTACGACTTGCAAGTGGGACTAAACAGTGGAGTTATTCTTTCACCTGGTCATTTCCAGGACCTCGATACACACACGGGGGTTTATGTAGCTAAAAAAGCAGAATATCTATTGTAAGTAGAATTTTTTTTTGTTATAAGATATATGCTTATAACTGTATCTCGTGCACAAGGCCATTTTTTTTTCTGTGTATAAATTATATTATGTTCATTACATAAATTTTGTAATAATAATTATATAGTTGTTAAATTTGTTTTCTGTTTTACCTAGAATTGATCAAATGGCATCAAATTATTTGATCATTTGCACCACATTCCTTTTTATTACAGGTAAAATACTTTTTTTTGTAAAAAAATTTTTTAATGTTTTGTTTGAATGATTGCAATTACTTTTGGTAAGCCTACGTTTGCCATTTCTATAACAACTTAAGACTATCATGTAATAATAGTCAGAAAACAATATTACAACAAGCACAAAACCTTAATAATGAAAAACGAATAGGTCTACGTCAATTTCTTACTCAACATTTTAATAAGAATCAGTAAGTTGGTTCCAGAAACTTGATGGGTTTATTGATTGTATGAGTCACATTTGTAATAACATTTCTTCAACTCGGGATATTCTATTGTTTTTTCCAGTGACAAGTTACGTTTTCTTATCAAATCTATATATAAAACAAAACACATAACAAACAACATAATGATAATAATGCATTTTAATAATTTCCCAAGATAAGCCCAGTGTTCATATGCACCTTTAAGAAATCAACAAAAAAATAGTATAAATAGACACTTAAGAAACTTTTGAGTCATAGCTCATAGCATTTACTTGTAACTCATTTAAGCATATTTATTTTTTATTCAACGTGATTCAGTATTAAGTAAAAATTACCAAGACGATTGTATCAATAGTTAGAAACAAATTATTGTGCATCTTCTCGAGAGTTATCTATGTTCTGTCAGTCTTTGAACTTTACCCCTTCTTATTAGCCATTGGCAGGCAGTCATATCGTGCAACGTGCCCGATTTCATTTCAGTTTCTTGCATTTTGGCTGCGATGAGCAGGTGCTCGTATCGATTCAATGCCGTCGTTGATTCGTTTTTGGACAGCTTCGTTTTGTGATGTACCCTGTTTATGACACGATCAGTATTTTGCGGAAGCATATAATTTATAAGGGGCTCTAGTCTTTATTTTTTTCTGGAGGTATACTGTAAGCGTCCAGGTTTAACATTTATGAAGGAAAACCAATTTCGCAAGGAAGTACACCAGAACGAAGAGAAATTTACTAGCGGCGCCACCTTTTATTGGTACATTCATTGCAAGAATGTCTGTACGTAAAAATTAATTCCAGACTGCTAAATATAACCTTCTGTAAATCTGTAATTTTACTAATTTAATAACAGTTTGCATCGAATAATTGCATAATGGCAATATCAATTCTCTTACTGAAAGACCTATGGCTAATTTAAACTAATTTAAACTATTACGTTTTCATAGCAAGTGCTAACTTTGTATCACTTTTCTATCTATTTAGGAATTATGGGTGATATCCTAACTCTTGGTGGTTATACACAGACACACAATTGTAATAATGGAATGATCGCAAATGTGGATGAGTTTAGCCTAACTGCGACAATCTGTCCTACGGATCCAAACCATTATAGAACAAGATACATTGTAATTGTTACACAGTCATTCAAGAAAAATTATAGCAACCCACTCCCTGTAAGTTAAACTTAGTCATTGAACGTAATCCATTAAAAATGTTTATAGCAATATATACGATGTAAGTTGAACTTAGTCATTTAACTTAATACATTAAAGAAAGATTATAGCGATGAATATTATGTAAGATGAACTTAGTTATTTAATGTAATACATTCAAGAAATATTATAACGATGCATAAGATATAATTTCAATTTAGTCATTTAACGTAAGACATGAAAGAAATGTCTTTATAAATTTGAATTGATTTTTATCTTCACATTTTAATGGAATAAATGTGGCTAATGTAAATGAGTGTATGTAGGACTATATGAATGTATGTAGGACTATATGAGTGTACACATTTAATTAAACACTCTGTGATTTTAGATCTATTGGCGAGCGTTTGCTTCATTGTGAGGGAAAAATAGCTACATAAATTACACAATTAATTATAATAAGCTTACAGAACATAACCATATAAATTACACATCGAAAAATATGAGACTAAACAAACATTTAAATATTGCAAACCATTAAAAACAAAATTTTAGGGTTAGGGTCACTATAATCTTTTGTTGTAAAAAGGCGTCAGAACAAAATGCAAAGAGAAGAGAACAGAGAAAGACATCCTTAAGTTTTATCAAATATTTAAACATCCTATCTGTCATCCTATGCGTCAAGATCAATAAGCCATTTTTTCTTAGCTATATTAGTAAACGGTAATGGTGCGTCAGCCATCAAATACATTTTGTACGCTGATATATATTTGGTAAAAAGTTTGTTAGCAGACGTCAATTCGATAGTCTATGCCACTAGAAAGAGTCTACTGTTCAGTTGTCTTGAATAGTACTGGTAAATTGTGGGGTTCTAGGGATGACGAACATTAAGAAAATCAAAACTACATTTCCAGCATAACTAAATACTAAGCTGCATTGCCGCAGTGTATATCACACAAAAGCAGAGCAAACACATCGCTGACCTTAACAAATACTCTAAACCTTAACGTGTCCGGTACGCCTTTGATTATAGCGCTTTCGTTTCCACACAAGTGGACCATATGAACTTAATTGAAGCCCAAAAGTAAAAAGCTAACTGGAGACATTACTTCATAAAGAATAGCTCTTTGCCAAAGTCACATCTCAATTATTTCATACGAAGGTTGAGATTTACCAGTTACTTAGTCAATTATTATTTAATATAGAGGAGATTTCGGGCTCTGGGTTAGTATAAAACTAAGAATTGTTAAGCAACTATCACGAAGAACGGGCACAGTCATAATAATTCATAAATGAAACATTGGCAACAAAAATAGCAGGTATGACTGTATAACACGTTTCCTATTAACATAAAAGGTGACACTTACAATACAAATCACATTATGATAAACTGATTTTTATTTAATAATCAGTTCCAATAAAACAATTCTAACTATATTAAATAAATAATCTTCTTTCAGTTTTGTTTCCTTTACGTAAATCAGCCCTGTGACAAGGTTAGAGGTACAAGGTCCTGTTTTTGTAAGGACTATTCAAATGGAACGTTTCAATTTTATCTTAATCGGACAGCTACAGAAAGAGATTCAGAGTCTATATATAAACTGGCTTGGCCCGTTTCGTTTGAAGAAGACTGGGCGTGGAGCAACAATATATCCTTGCCAAAAGTTTATTGTAAGCATGATCTTTATATTACTTTTTTTTAACATAATGTTTTTTAATCGTATTTTAAAGTAATACTATATTTCTGGCAAAAAACAAAAAGCTTTACAATTCGGAACAAAAATTCGTTGGGGTTATGGCACGATTTTTTATTTTATCAATGCAAACAGATTTACTTTTATTTATCCACGATGTACATACATAGATAATAGCTGCACAATTATTCCGTTCTAGTGAAGCTGGTGAATCAGTTGATTAAAAACCAAAAACAGGTCCTATCGGTGACACAATTGAACAAATCTCACTCCAGGTTCACTGTGAATCACTGTATCCGTATTCTATTTACCACAGCCACTGAAATACAGACGACGCATGTAAGGTTCTCACAATGAATATTAAGTGTTCTAAAACTCTAGCAAACTTCCACCACTGATATAGAGTATTTAGATGGGTAATCTCCACAGTTTGATGACTAGAACAGTCACCCATCCTAAAGCGAAACATGGCGAATGTCCAATGTATTAAGTTTTAAAGTTATAAACTTTTACAGGTAAAGCATAATCAAAGTCGTGTTCGGTATCAGAAGCGTGAGAGTAGTATTAGAAGTGTGAGCGTAGTATCAGAAGTAGAATTGCGCAAAATAACTTTTCGCGTGTGCAGTATGTAGACAATGCAAAATCTGAAATGTTCTGTCAACCATTCGTGTGGCGACAATGAACAATGAACAATATTTATTTGCCACATAGTACATTGGTACATTAAAGGCATAGTCAAAATATAAGAAAATTATAACATTGAACAATAATAGTAATACAAATATTAATGATAAAAATGAAAATAATAATAAATTAATTAATTAAAGGTATCCTAAAAGAAAATTCAAGGGGGATAATTACATTTATAATACAATTTTTAAGGGGAGAAAACAAAACACTTAATTTTGAACGTTTAGATCGGGGATGGGCCAATTTCTCAGTTGGAAATTTTACTATAATAAAAATTCAATTATGCGCCCCATAAAGTTATGTGGCCTAGGCCGCCGCCTAGGCTACCTATATGGACGAGCCGGCCCTGTAATTAGAAATGGGTTCGTCCAGTCTCGCTAAAATTAAAAATCACAAAGAATCATTTTTGTCCTGGTCGGCATTTCCTATCTTCGTATCATCTTGGCGCAATAACAGATAAAACAACTGCGGAGACTAGCCGCGATAACAGATAAACAACTGCGGAGACTAGCCGTGATAACAGATAAACAACTGCGGATACTAACCGCGATAACAGATAAACTACTGCGGAGACTAGCCGCGATAACAGATAAACAACTGCGGGGACTAGCCGCGATAACAGATAAACAACTGCGGATACTAGCCGCAAAGGATAAGCAACAAAATTAACCGCCTAGCCCTTTAATACTCCTGGGGCAAACTTTTACCACATGGCACCATGACCTTTCCTAAAATGGGTCATGTTACCTTAAAACTCAGAGATCATTGAACGAATTATGCTACTACTATCTCGTCGATTTAATATCCTCGCTAATTAGTAAAGGCAACACGTCAGTTTTACGAGGGCTGTTTCAAATATTCTATAATAACGATCTATCTTTTTGTTAAATATAATCTGGTATTATAGAATATTTCTTTTAAACAGCCCAGGAACAGTCAACCCTGTCTGTTGGTATAAAAGTTCTCAATCTTGAAATGTGTGAAGCTTCAATCATACCCAGTGATTTTCTGCGATGGTGTGTCTATAGCCTGGCTAATCACACCTTGGCCATTACTTTCGATTTTGAAACGTTCACTTCAACTACTGATTGTGTGGAATACCAAACCGATTGGAAAATAATTTACAAGGCTCAGTCTTCCCAATTTAATGTTTCATATGAGGAACATAGTGGATGCATGAGAAATAAGTCTTTTACTTGTCATTTTCATGGTAAGTTAAAGTAGCTTTGTATTCATTTTAAATTATTATTTTTTATAGAAACTTAATTTTAAATGTTTAAATTGAGATATATATCATATATATATATATATAACACGACAGCCTAGCAGATGCTTTGGCAAGTTCAAGGTCCAAAGTTCAATTCATAATAAAGGCCGGTATTTTATCCAGGGGCGAAGCCAGAAATTTTTTCCAGGGGGGGCTGAACTTTCGCGTGACAAATATTTACCAATTACCAGGGGGGGGGGGGGCTGAACTTTAGCGTGACAAAGATTTACCCAATTTTTAGCAAATTTAGTACATATTTTAAAAAAAAATGAGTTGAAAAAGATATTTTTTTAAATTCCAGGGGGGGCTTAGCCCCCCTCAGCCCCCCCCTGTGGCTTCGCCCCTGATTTTATCCAAGTGAGTGGGTATCTCTTAACCTACAAAGCTATGGGCATCCAACATTACTTAGAAAAAGTTGAAAAGAAATATAAGCTGGCCTCACAACCCTCTAGTATGCCGTGCCCACAGAAACTTTTCAACACTGCTTCACAGACCGAATAGACCGAATATTTAATTGGTTTGCAGGGGGTACTTTAACACAAGAATATTCCAAAGTAAATAGTGATGCATATTTGTTACCCTTCACCACGAATTGAGTCGCTTTGTGCCTCAAGCTGTGTTGGGCTACAGCCGAAATTATAGCGGTGTAAAATATGGATTTTCCAATTTTGACAATTTCAAATTATTTATTTATTTTGGCACGTTATCAACTATTAATACAATAGGGTATTTTTTTTAAAGTAACACCCTGTATTGTTTCATTTGTGTAATCAAAATAGTAAAATTGAAATTTCTAAAGATTAGGTTTCAAACAGTGGGTCACAACGGTCACAACCCCTATAGCTAAGAGACGTTTTCTCCAATTTAAAAAAAATGTTTTTTAACCGTTGAATTCAGCATTCAAATTACTATAAGGATCACTAAATAACTCAAAATGACACTTGGGCACAATGAGACTCAATTCGTGTTGGAGGGTTACATTTTTATTATAATAATCGAAAAAGGTTTTCTGTTAAATGTTATAACGTTATATTTTCTTTTTTTTTCTCTATAAAACTTATAGTAGTACCTGAAGACACGAATACAACGAATGGTATGAATACTTACATTTTAAATTTGTACAGTAAGGTCCGCCCCCCCCCCCCCCAAAAAAAAAAAAAAAAAAAAAAAAAAAAAAAAAATTTGATTTACACTTTTGTCTCACTTAATTTGAATTATTGCATATAAAAAAGAGCTTGACTATGGCAAAAAATGATCAATTTTTTCTTAAAGCAAAGTTTAAAAAACGGACATTAATTTTCATAACATTATGTGTGTGATCATACCTATAACATTCCTAAACTAGACTTATGTATAACTTTACTAGCCTGTTTATACTTATAAACGTACTTGCCTGGTCATAGTTATAGGATTACTAGCATGGTCATATATATATATAACACGATTAGCCTGGTTATACATATAATAGTACTAGAATGTTTATACCTATAACAACATGACTAGTCTGGTCATACCTATAACATCACTAGTCTGGTCATACCTATAAGATTGATAGCCAGATCATGCCTATAACTTTACTGGTCTGGTCATACTTATCAGATTACTAGCAAGATCATTCCTATATCTTTACAATTCTGGTCATATCTATATATTTACTAGTCTGGTCATATCTATAACTTTACTGGTCTGGTCATACTTATAACTTACTCAATAATAAAGAGACTAAACACATTTCTTCATAAAGCTGATAGTCCCTTTTTTTCCTCAGTATTTATATATAATAATATTTTGGGCAAGGTTTCCAAGCGCGTTCGAATGGCGTTCCTAAGGTCACGGGTTCGAATCCTGGCAAAGGCTGGTATTTGTTTTAGAGAGTGCAGGGTGACTACCTAGCTCATAGTCGACTTGACATTGTGCTGGCCACATATCCCCTTGTATTCGGTTGCCACATAAACTGGTGATCGCTTCTGCACCGGTGCTATCATAAATTTAATCTGACTGTACTTTACTTTTTTTCTCTCCTACTATTTGTATAAACATGTTTATATCTATCTAGATATCCTAATTCTTGATGGATATACACAGACACACAATTGTAAAGCTGGAATGATCGCAAATGTGGATAAGTATAGCCTCACTGCGACAGTCCGTCTGGCGAATCCAAACCAATTAAGAGTCAGATACACGATTTTATTTACACAAGCGTTAAAGGCCAATTATAGCGCTATACACTTTGTAAGTTTAAGTTAGTCATTTAACGTAAGCCATTAAAATAAAATGTTTATAGCAATATAGGCCTATACGATGCAAGTTGAACACAGTTACTTAACCTAAGCCATTAAAGTAAGTATATAGCGATCAGGGCCGTATTTAGGATTGTGGGGGCCCTGTTGTTTAATTTTGTAAGGGGCCCCTCATGGCGTGGTTAGCAAATATTTACACATCATATTTTTAATGCGCCAAGATCAATAAGACATTTTTTCTTAGCTATATGCCTATATTAGTAGACGGTAATACTGCGTCAGCCATCAAATACATTACTTGCAGAGTTATATAATTGGTGAAAAGTCTGTTAGCAGACTTTGTATTGAATAGTATTGTTAAATTGTGGGGATTCTATAGATGACAAACATTAAGAAATCAAAACTACATTGACAGCATAACTAAATACTAAGCTGCATTGCCACAGTGTATATCACAAATAGCAGAACACACACATCGCTGACCTTAACATAGCGCTTAGAGTTTTCGTTTCCACACAAGTGGACCATATGAACTTAATTGAAGTCCAAAAGTAAAAAGCCAACTGGAGACATTACTTAATAAAGAATAGCTCTTTGCCAAAGTCACATCTCAATTATTTCATACGAAGGTTGGGCTTTACCGGTTACTTAGTCAATTATTATTTATTGTAGAAGATATTTCGGGCTCAGGGTTATTATAAAACAAGGAATTGTTAAGCAACTATCACGAAGAACGGGTACAGTCATTACTTACTTAGACTTAGATCCTCCAGCGCCGTTCGACGCATCGGGCAATGAGAGGTTTCTCCAGTGGGCTCTTTTCTCGTAGCCGCTGCTGTAACGACATTGATGTCGTCCCAGTTTATATCACAGGGCGAAAGTCATGGGCATGTTGTTTTAGATCGCCCCTTACCACGCCGAACGTTAGGCCCGTTAAGCGATCATCTGGTTGCCGTGCAAGGTAGCCGATGGTCAGGTTGGCGGATTATGTGGCCGGCTAATTAGAGGCGACGTTCGGTGACCGACGTCGATAATGTGTGCGTTTTCGTTAACCGATAAACTTCTTCATTTGTAAACCGGTCTCGATAAGTGATCTTAAGTATGCGTCTGAGACATCTTTGGTGAAAGGCGTTGAGTTTCCGGTCGCATGCCACTGTCTTCCTCCAAGTTTCACTCGCGTAGAGGGCGGTTGGCACTACTATGGTATTGAAGACAGGTATCTTTGTTGGGGGCGAGACTGATGTTGAGTACCAGAGTGGGTACAGCTTTTGGAAGACGGCGAACGCTTTGTCTATGTGACACGATGTGTCTCGGGACGAATCGTCGGTTGCATTGATAGTACTGCCTAAGTACGGGAATTCTGTTCAGTCATACTTATACATAAATAAAACATTGGCAACAAAATAGCAGGTATGACTGTATAATACGTTACCTATTAACATAAAAGGTGACACTTAATATAATATATATCACATTATGTTTACCAATTTATATTTAATAATCTTTTTTATAAAAAAAATTCTAAAAAAAATATTCAATAAATAATCTTGTTTCAGTATTGTTTTGTGTACATAAATGTGCCATGTAACAAGACTGGAGCTGATAGTCCCTGTTTTTGTAAAGACTACTCCAATGGAACATTTCAATTTTATCTTAATCGGACTGCACGGTATTGGGAATCAGAGTCTATGTATAAGCTTGCTTGGCCCGTTTCGCCTGATGTGCCTTGGCTGTGGAGCAACAATATATCCTTGCCAAAAGTTTATAGTAAGCATGATCTTTATATTACTTTTTTTTTAACATAATGTTTTTTAATCGTTTTTTAAAGTAATACTATATTTCTGGCAAAAACAAAAAGCTTTACAATTCGGAACGAAAATTCAAATACTGAGAATCGCATGTTTAGATATAAAATATTAAGCAAAAGTATATGATGTCAAGGTTCTCAAAAAATTGCAAAGTACATAATGTGGGACATTGATAGTGTGGCCTGTAGGATGCAAAGGTCTCTGTGTGTCCAATTGGAGTATGCGTGCTCCGGAATTTAGGAAATCTCCCTCCGGACACTTTTAACTTGCTGTTCGTTGGGGTGATGGCACGATTTTTTTATTGAATGGTTGCAAACAGATTTTAATTTTATTACTCCACGATTTACAAACATAGATAAAAGCTGCACAATTATTCCGTTCTAGTGAAGCTGGTAAATCAGTTGATTTAAAACCAAAAACAGGCCATATCGGTGACACAATTGAACAATATCTCACTCCAGGTTCACTGTATCCGTATTCTATTTACCACAGCCACTGAAAAACAGACGACGCATGTAAGCTTCACACAATGAATATTAAGTGTTCTAAACTCAACTTCCACCACTGATACACCACAGTTAAACAATAAAAACAACAAACTACAACAACAACGGCGTATGTCCAATGTCTTAACTATCAAAGTTCTAACGCTTTACAGGTGAAGCGTAATCAAAGTCGTGTTCCGTGTCAGAAGTGTGGAAGTTGTATCCGAAGTGTGGAAGTAGTATCAGAAGTGTTTAAGTTAGATAGCGACCGATATTCGGTTTCGGCTTCGGTTTCGGCGCCG
The DNA here is from genome assembly GCA_949126835.1 of Anisus vortex. NCBI lineage: Eukaryota > Metazoa > Mollusca > Gastropoda > Planorbidae > Anisus > Anisus vortex. The sequence continues at coordinate 38,795,456 of OX421500.1, read as the reverse complement.
AAAATATAGAAAAAAACTTTTTTCGGCGTAGTTTCGGTTTCGGCCGAAGCCTAAAGGTTAATTTTCGGTTTGTTTACGGTTTCGACCGAAACTGATATTGACTTTCGGTCATCAGCCGAATATCTATTTTAACTTTCTAAATTCATAATGCTACGCTATTGCTGCATCTATTGTTACAGTTCAGTTTTATTCACTGCAACATGATGTTAAATAGTTGAATGAGTGAGTGAAGTTTTTCCCTAAATAAATAAACAGTAGTGAAGTGTGCAAAAGAAGAATGTAAGAAAAGCATGATTTGTATGAGTGGTCAAGAGTTGACAAGGGAGAGAATATCAGGGTCAAACATCAGTACATGTTGGATCCTTCAGATAGAAGGTTGATTTTATAATTAGTTCCGTTGAACTATATGTGTTAAAACTTAAGTTCATTCAAGTCCAAAGTGAGACTTTGAATAGTGTTGAATAAATTAAGTATATTTTAAAGAGCTAGTTACAGTGATCAAGTGAGAAGTAATGTATAAAGATATTATTGAAGAAATATATTATTGAAGATTTTGTAATACAATTGTAAACTGTTGTGTAGTTATTATTGTGCTTCGTACTCTGATGTTTTGTATCAGTAATAAACTTTCGTCTGAACCAGATCTAATGTGTGCTCAAGTGTATGTTATTTAGTTTTCAGTAAAAAAAAAAAACCCATGCAATAACATCTATTACTCAGCTTATTGATACTTTCATTTGCTTAAAACTGTTGTTAATTAATCTGTGTGAAGTAGGGATGTTAAGCGAAAACCGGATCTCGGGAAGAAATCATTCATAACGGTGTCCCACGATTTATTTATCTTTTTATCTGAAGAAAGATTTTTTAACCCTGTTTAATTAGCACAAAAACAATTCCTTAACATTATATTCCTTGCAAACACTCGTTTGTCAGAGGCAACTTAGGGGACGTCCATTAATTACGTCAACAATTATTTGGCGATTTTTACCTCCCCCACTCCCCCTTGTCAGCAACGGTTGAACTTGTAGAGACCCCCTATTTAATCATGTCAACAATTTTTACCCCCCCCCCCCCTTCAAAACAAGTTACACAAATTTAGACGCCGGCTTTTATATTTAAAATAGATTTGAAACGGAAAAGTCTATACTATAGTTAATTGTAATACATTTTAAAACGTGTTTAAAAGATTTCAAATTGACTCTCATAGGCGTAGCCACGAAGGGGGTGAAACAATGTGAAACATAGTTCCTACCCTTCCCCACTCGCCCCTCCCACATTTCTTTCCAATCCGAGGATTTTAACAATATTTCTCTTAATTGTTAAATAGTTTAGTGGGAAATTGTGCACCAGTTGTAAATTAGCCTTCTATTTTAACTACTTATTTTTAAGGTTATATCGACCTAATTTTAACTTTTCATCTATTAGTAGTTAGCAAAAATATATTTGTTTACATATTAGAACAAACCGTCTTTTCCACCTCTTGCCGTGCACTCTTCGCCCCCCACCCCCCACTCACACATCGAAAGCGGCACAATTCTACACTATGTTCCCCTCCACAACCAGAATAGAGAGGGTATATGCATATAGGCCACGAAGTTGGCAATGCAGTACAATCTATGATTTTAATGTTCATGGATTAATGAGTGTGTCACTTTATTGACGTTAATTTATCTTGACCTCCCTTGCCTCCCACATTTCAAAAACTGTCAATTATGTCAACCCACTTCTCTGTATTTTGTTGACATAATTAATGGACGCCTCTCTAGGTAGGCTATTTGATTATGACTGATTGTCATTGGACTTATTTCTAGCCAATACATAAAAAGTCACAAACATATATTATATATAATATCCGTCAATAAAAGTATACCAAAAATGGGATATACAATAAACTTTTAAGTTCAGGCTAGATCTGATAATCTTATTAGGATTATTATTAGGTCTACGCATGAACCATTATTCAATAAATATTAAAAAATGACTTAGCCCTGCCGATGAATTATTAAACATATGCCATGGTAGAAATATTCTTCTAGTGCAGATATAATAATAATATTGTATTATTCTAAAGATTAAAATATGTCTTCTGTTACCCACATTAGACTTGTCGGAGTAGGCCTCACAGCTATTGCATTTTGTAGGCCTTATAAATATAGTCTAGACAATATTTATCAAAATTTATCTGCTGAAAATAGCTTCGCTTCCACAAATTCCAAAGAAAATAATGTCTGGTTCAATTTAAATGTATTATAAGTAGTGTAAAATTACTTAATTTTATAATTAATTCGTTGTAATTCATAATACTTTTCATAGCTTCGCTAGACCACCACAAGGTCAAATTTATTATTATTTACATTGAAAATAGATTGAAGACCCCATTTGCATGTCAAATGACATATTAGAATATTATTTCTTAGAAATAAAAAGTATCAATTCAATATCTTTAGCATATCTACTTTAAAAAAAATGCGATTTTAGTTTATTTATTTGCAAGAAAAAAATTTGGCTTATCCTTAAACCTAATAGGGGTTTGGAGACTCAAGAATAAGCGATTTATGGTGGTATAGCTAGAACAATTTTTTTTTTTTAAATAAAATAAATATAATAATATATACATACATTTTTCAACATAAAACACATTTTATATTATTAATCTATGATATTGAATAGTTTCACATAACTACTAAAGTGATAACAACCGTATTTATAGTATTTTATAATAACGATGTTTTTTTTTAGTAACAATTATTTGCTATTATTGAATATTTTCAAAACAGCCCCGGAACAGTCACTCCTGTTTGTTGGAAGAAAAGTTATCGATCCCGAAATGTGTGAAGCTACATTTTATGTTTATGATATAATGCGATGGTGTGTCTTTAACCTAGCTAATCACACCTTGGCTATTACTCACGAGTTTAGCACACTTACTTCAACTACTGATTGTGTGGAATATCCCACGGATAGAAAAATTACCAGGTATTCTTACTTCAATGTTTCATATGAGGAACATAGTGGATGCATGAGAAATAAGACTTTTACTTGTCGTTATAGTGGTAAGTAGTTTTTGTATTTTTAAACTAGTAGTTATGCCCTTCAAAATGACGTAGAAACTAACGAATGATTACAGTGTGCTTTGTTATTTTTAAGGTCGCCCAGGCCCTGGAACATGCAAACAATTTTTCTTACGCCTAATTTTAATGAAATTATTTCAATAATGTAATGCGTAGGCCTACTACTACTTCATAAATAAAATGAAAATAAAAAGTTGAATGCACTGTAACATTTAATAGAGTTTTATTCTCAATCCTGAAATATCACATCCATAGTAATAAGATATATAAACATAAAATATACAAATAATAATATAGCCAACAGGGCGGTGGCTAGAGAATGTTATTTTATGACTGACTTCAACCAAGAAAAACTAACTAAGATTAGACTATAGACTATAGACCATAGGTTCTCAACCTTTTCGGCTCACCGCCCCCTTTTACAATTATTTTAGCGCTCACCGCATAAATAACACTCTTCGTCTTAATTAAATTGGGTCATCACCCTGAAATCAATTTTTTTATAAAGTTATAAATCAATTATTATCAGTGATGCCAGCTTTCAATTATATTTGAGTTTCTCTCAAAGAATCGTCATTGCTTTCCAAAACTCTAACATCGAATCAAAGACTCATACAATAGATTTGAACATTTGATGACCAGCATATGTGCTGTAACAAACAATTTGTAGCCCTCGTTATTTTTAGTGCAAAACTGTCTGAACACTCTCTCATTGAATGCGCTGCTTCAGTTTTGTTATCTGCAGTAATTACGTATTGCATTATTGCAGACGATAACTGATCTTTTAGCAACTATAAATGTAGCGTGATGGCCGAGCGGCAGCGCGTTCGGTTGATTTTTTTTTAAATGATCTAAAACAATTTTTTTTATTTAAATTAAAAACTATTCGAATGCTACCGAACCGATCCAGATATTTAACTTAAACTGACTCGAGCCCATACTTCCCCTTTTAAAAATCATTGCCATTCTTCCTACTTCTTATTAGCACATGCCGTGTTGTGTGATAGCAGTTGTTTAGCAGCAGTTGCTAGGTCACATTTCATCCATATTCTAATCCCCCTCCCCCCCCTCCCACCTTTCTGCCTTTCTCAGAAACAGTCTAAAACTAGTAAAAGATCATGGCTAAGTATATAAAGAGCTTTAAATGACATTTACGTCACAATCACACAGTAGAGATGTAGTAAAAATGTCGATTAATTATTTGTTAAAGCTCAAGTTTACCGTTATTATAATAAAAGCACATCTACATTTTGGTATTTTAATGATTGAAATAGCAAAGGTGTTCAAACTATTGATAGTACTTTCGTACCGCCCACTGGCCTTTCACCGCCCCCTATCGCCCCCGGTAACGTCAGCGCCCCCACCCTATACCTTCTCATCGCCCCCCTGGGGGGGGGCGATAACGTCCCCGTTAACTATCTATGCTATAGACCTACGCCATGAGGGAATAATTTTTCTCAAAAGGCTATTGGTTAATAAAAATCCGGTAGAAACATTTATTATATCAATCCATTTACTATTAACTATCCTATTAGGGTCGACAAGAATACTTTAAATGGTGTTCAATTTTATAAATTAAATAGCCTGATCACGAAATAATAACAATGGCTCATTTCTTTTATATGCTAATTATCTAAAATATAGCCTATGGGCAGGGCAGTATTTAGGATTGAGGGGGCCCTGTTAACAAATGCCAAATTTATGTGGTGGCCCTCTCGTGGACTCGACCTTGCCAGTGTCAGTTAACAATCAAATGTGATTTCCCACTCATAGAATTTGTTCATTGTGCGCTTCTACAACAAGCACTATTCTAATTGCTGAAAGAAAATACAAAAACATTTTTTTTGGAATGTGCGGGGGCCCCTTTTGTGAGGGGGCCCCTGTTCCAGAGGAACATGTGGAACATGCCTAAATACGCCACTGCCTATGGGGCTATATATGCTATAGATCCTACTTTTATTATTATCAATACCTCCTCCTACTTTGGAGTGTGATCCTAAATAAATTAATTAATAGCATATAGATTAGTAGGCTTATAAGTTAATATAAGCCATAAGTATATAGCCTAACTCAAATAATTTTTCGAAAATTTTGGTCTGCCGATAACGCTCGGCATTATAATCACATTTTAATAAATAAATAAGTAATAATAAATGATAAGTTATCTTGGAACCCTCATATTGATGAAGTAATTAAAAAATCAAACAAAACCTTAGGATTCATAAAAAGTAACTTTTACAAATGTAATAAGAATATAAAACTAAAATGCTATCTCACATAAGTTAAGCCTATCCTAGAATATGCAGGATCTGTATGGGACCCATCAACTAAAGAAAACATTAAAAAATTAGAACAAACAAGAAAACCATAAAAACGAAGTTTTTATTATACTCCCTTTATTTGCAAACTAAGTTTACCATCATGTAATTAAAAAATATCTGTGTCGCAAATCTCAAAAATATCTCCTTACTCCGTATGAATTGTTCTAAAAATAATCTTAGCGCATAATTTTTTTTTCTAGCTTTGCGCCGAAAAAGTATACAAAGTTGCACAGGCATTTTTACCGCGAAATCAAAATATTTCTTATACTTACCTTTTAAGAAATGAATATTGTCATAAGTGTAGTATTATTAAGTTGTTTTAACTGAAAATTAGATAGGATGTATTGTTAGTCGAGGCAAGTCTGCTGTCCAAATTTCAGCTCGATCGGACCACGGGAAGTGGTCGAAAAATCGAAGCCAATTTTTGCACCATTGCAGACAGACAGACAGACAGACAGACAGAAAAGGCAACTTAAAATAAAGGGAGTAATAAAAAAAGAACTGCAAGGTTCATAACTAGTAAATATTCCCAAATGACAAGAGTAACACCATTAGTAAAATTACTAAACCTAGAAACACTAGAGGACAGAAGGGCAAAGAGTAAAGTAGTAATAATACATAAGGTATTAAACTCTAATTTAGAAATACAACCCAATGACAACCTGTTGCAAAGCTCAGATAAACATAAAGACAAAAATACTTTCCTTATCCCCTATGCGGGAACAAATGCATATAAGTACTCTTTCTTCTCGAGTGGCATTCGGGCATGGAATGGGTTGCCTGAACAAACCAGGAAAACCAGTAACTTTTTTTGTACCCGATTACAATATTTATTTTAAATTACTATCCTAAAAGTCTACAGTAAAAAAAAATAATTTAATATAAGATTTATAGCTTTCTTTTAAGTGTAGTTTATAAATTTTTTATTTGCACCTTATCCAGTCCTTTTTTTTTTCACCCGGGCAATGCCGGGCAATGTAGCTTTTTATATATATATATAAAGAAACTCACGGTATTTATATACATTATTGATCAGTATTATAGAAAATGAATATTTTTGTGTTTGAAATACCCATTGGATACATACGAAACGCAACGACCTAGCATCTAGCAACTGCAAATCATAATAAAGGATTGTATTTTGTTCAAGTCTCCAAAGTCTAAAAAGCTCTGATGGGCACCTGGACATAATTAGAAAAAGATAAAAGACTAATTAGCAATATGCTGGCGTCACAATCCTCCAGTATGCCGTGCCCACAGAAGCTTATCAACGCTGCTTCACAGGCCTAAAATACTAAAGTGGTTTGCAAGTGATACTTTACTTAAACAATATAACATAAAGATATTCCAAAGTAGGCCTAAATAGTGATGCATATTTTTATTAAAATAATCGAAAAAGGTTTTTCTGTTAAATATAGTAATGTTATATTTTTTTTTCCTCGCTAAATATAATAATGTTATTTTTTTTTCCTCGTTAAATCTTACAGCAACATTTGCAGAATCGAAATCAATCAATGGTATGGATACTTTTATTTTTATTACAATATAAATGTGTGCAGCAAGGGCCCTAAAATGTTTTACACTTATTTCTCACTCCACATGAAATATATTGTTTAAAAAAAACAACAACTTAACTTTGGCTATAAAACCGACACAATTCCATAACATTATGTGTCTGATCATGCCTATAATAGCCCTTACTTAGTCGTATGCATAACTTCTGGTCATACCTATAACATTACTAGCCTGGTCACACCTATAACATTATTAGTCTGATCAAACCTATAACATAACTAGCCTGATTACACCTATAACTTTTCTAGCCTGGTCAAACGTATAAGATTATTAACCTGTTAAAACCTATAACATTACTAGCCTGTTCATACCCATAACATTACTAGCCTGGTCAAACCTATAACATTACTAGCCTGTTCACACCTATAACATTACTAGCCTGGTCACACCTATAACATTACTAGCCCGGTCACACGTATAAGATTACTAGCCTGATCACACCTATAATATTATTAGTCCAGCCACACCTATAATATTATTTGCCCTGCCACACCTATAACATTACTATTCCAGCCACACCTATAACATTACTAGCCCGGCCACACCTATAACATTACTAGCCTGGTCACACCTATAACATTACTAGCCTGTTCACACCTATAACAATACTAGCCCGGCCACACCTATAACATTACAAGCCTGTTCACACCTATAATATTACTAGCTTGATTACACCTATAACTTTTCTAGCCTGTTCACACATATAACATTACTAGCCTGGCCACACCTATAACATTACTAGTCCGGCCACACCAATAAAATTACTAGCCTGTTCACACCTATAGCATTACTAGCCCAGCCACACCTATAACATTACTAGCCTGTTACCACGTATAACATTACTAGCCCGGCCACACCTATAACATTACTAGCCTGTTCGCACCTATAACCTTAATAGCCCGGCCACACATATAAAATTACTAGCCTGTTCACACATATTACATTACTAGCCCTGCCACACCTATAACATTACTAGCCCGGCCACACCTATAACATTACTAGCCTGTTCACACCTATAACATTACTAACCCGGCGACACCTATAACATTACAAGCCTGTTCACACCTATAATATTACTAGCTTGATTACACCTATAACTTTTCTAGCCTGTTCACACATATAACATTACTAGCCTGGCCACACCTATAACATTACTAGTCCGGCCACACCAATAAAATTACTAGCCTGTTCACACCTATAGCATTACTAGCCCAGCCACACCTATAACATTACTAGCCTGATCACACCTATAATATTATTAGTCCGGTTACAACTATAATATTATTAGCCCTGCCACACCTATATCTTTACTAGCCTGGTCACACCTATAACATTACTAGCCTGTTCACACCAATAACATTGCTAGCCTGGTCACACGTATAAGATTACTAGCCTGTTTACACCTATAACATTACTAGTTCTGCAGCACCTATAACATTACTAGCCCAGCCACACCTATAACATTACTAGCCTGTTACCACGTATAACATTACTAGCCCGGCCACACCTATAACATTACTAGCCTGTTCGCACCTATAACCTTAATAGCCCGGCCACACCTATAAAATTACTAGCCTGTTCATACTTATAACATTACTAGCCAGGCCACACCTATAACATTACTAGCCTGTTACCACGTATAACATTACTAGCCCGGCCACACCTATAACATTACTAGCCTGTTCGCACCTATAACCTTAATAGCCCGGCCACACCTATAAAATTACTAGCCTGTTCACACATATAACATTACTAGCCTGGCCACACTTATAACATTTTTAGCCCGGCCACACCTATAAAATTACTAGCCTGTTCACACCAATAGCATTACTAGCCCAGCCATACCTATAACATTACTAGCCTGTTCACACCTATAACATTACTAGGCCGGCCACACCTATAACATTACAAGCCTGTTCACACCTATAACATTACTAGCTTATTACACCTTTAACTTTTCTAGCGTGGTCACACCTATAACATTACTAACCTGTTCACAACTATAACATTACTAGCCTGTTTGTACCCATAACATTACTAGCCTGGTAAACCTATAACATTACTAGCCCGGTCACACGTATAAGATTACTAGCCTGATCACACCTTTAATATTACTTGCCCTGCGAAACCTATAATATTACTAGCCCTGCCACACCTATAACATTACTAGCCTGGTCACACCTATAACATTACTAGCCTGTTCACAACTATAAAATTAGAACCCTTGTATCACGTATAAGATTACTAGCCTGTTCACACCGATAACATTACTAGCCCTGCCACACCTATAACAGTACTAGCCCGGCCAGACCTATAGAATTACTAGCTTGTTCACACCTATAACATTAATAGCCCGGCCACACCTATAACATTAGTAGCCTGTTCACACCTATAACATTACTAGCCTGGTCACACGTATACTATTACTAGCCTGTTCACACCTATAACATTAATAGCCCGGCCACACCTATAACAATACTAGCCTGTTCACACCTATAACATTAATAGCCCGGCCACACCTATAACATTACTAGCCTGTTCACACCTATCACATTACTAGCCCGGCCACACCTATAACATTACTAGCCTGTTCACACTTATAACATTAATAGCCCGGCCACACCTATAACATTACTATCCTGGTCAAACCTAAAACATTACTAGCCTGGTCACACCTATAATATTACTTGCCCGGTCACACTATATTTTTACTAGCCTGGTCACTTATGCAAAGTGGAAGAGAGATGGCAGGAATTCAACAGATGCATTGAGGTGGCTATTGAAGAAAATTTACCAAAACAAAACAGAAAACAACACAAGAAATGGATCACGACAGAAATTCTAGAACTCATGGAACATAGAAGACTGGCAAAAAAGGACGATAAGAAATATCAAGTACTAAATAAAGAAATAAAGAAGAAGTGCAACGAAGCTAAAGAAAACTGGCTTAATGAACAATGCGCAGAACTGGAAAACAGCAAGATTGAAAATAATAAGTTAGTACATGAGAAAATACGAGAAATATCTGGGAAAAGAAAAGGTATACAATCAAGCTGCATTAAATCAAAAGAAGGAAATATTCTGTTAGACAAAGAAGACATACTATGCAGATGGGCAGAATATATTGAGGAACTATTTGATGATGACAGGAAATAAAAACCAAGCTTAACCAAAAATATTGAAGGCGCACCATTATTAAAAGACGAGGTTGAGAATGCTATCAAGAAAATGAAACATGGTAGGGCCCCAGGGCCAGACAACATTCCAGTGGAAATATATGACGCATTGGGTGAAATAGGCATAAATGAAATAACTCAACTTGTTAACAAAATATATGATACTGGTAAGATCCCCTCAAGCTTAAGCAGATCAATTTTCATCACAATCCCCAAGAAACCTGGAGCAACAGAGTGTGAATCACACAGAACAATTAGCTTAATGAATCATGTCACAAAAATACTCCTCAGAATAATCATGGAAAGAATAAGAAGTAAAATCCGTCCGGAAATTTCAGAAACCCAGTTTGGATTCGTTGCAGATAAAAGCACAAGAAATGCTATTTTCACCTTATCTATGTTAATTGAAAGATGCATCCAGATGCAAAAAGACCTGTATCTATGCTTTATAGATTATTCTAAGGCATTTGACGAAGTCAAACATCAAGATCTATTTAATATATTACAAGATCTGGACATAGATGGTAAAGACCTCAGAATAATAAGAAATCTATACTGGGAGCAAGAAGCTGCCATAAGATATGAAGGGGAGTTAAGTGCATTCAAACCAATAAAGAGAGGAGTAAGACAGGGATGTGTTTTATCACCAGACCTCTTCAACATCTACAGTGAAATAATACTCCGGAATATCGAACACCTAGATGGTATTAAAGTTGGAGGAAAGAATATAAATAATCTGAGATATGCAGATGACACAGTACTAATAGCAGAATCAGAAAGTGCCCTGCAAACTATTCTAAATAAGGTGGTAGAAGAGAGCCGACTTAAAGGATTAACACTCAATCTCAGTAAGACCGAAGTAATGGTAATCTCTAAGAAAAGACAACCTCCAAGATGCTCTTTATCCAGTGAAGGTGAAAACATCAAGCAAATCAATTCTTTTCAGTATTTAGGCTATACAATAACACAGGAAGGCAAATGCAACAAAGAAATACAGAGAAGAATCGCAATAGCTAAAAACAGCTTCATGAGCTTAAGCAGTATCATGAAAAACAGGAATATCAGAATATGTACCAAAATGCGCATACTGAAAGGGTATGTTTGGTCTGTTCTTCTATATGGATGTGAATGTTGGACTATTGATAATGAAACAAGGAAAAGATTGGAGGCAGTAGAAATGTGGTTTCTAAGAAGGATGATGAGAATATCATGGACTGAAAAGAAATCTAATGCAGAGGTGTTGAAAACAGCATGTACCTCAAGAGAACTCATTAACACCATTAGGAATAGACAGATGAAATTTCTAGGACACATCTATAGGAAAAATGGTATAGAAAGACTGGCTTTGTGGGGGAAAATATCTGGTAAGAGAGACAGAGGAAGACAAAGGCTAACATATGTAGAAAGCCTGAACGAATGGGTCACGAACAACAACATAAGTAATAATAACTTTCTGCAAAAAGCTAACAACAGGAAAGAATGGAGAGTCTTGACCGCCGATGTCTGTTCCAGACCTGGCACATAAAGAAGAAGAAGCCTGGTCACACCAATACGATTACTTGCCCGGTCACACCTATAACATTACTAGCCCGGTCACTTCTATAACATGACTAGCCTGTTCACACCTATAACATTAATAGCCCGGCCACACCTATAACTTTACTAGCCCGGTCACACCAATATCATTACTAGCCTGGTGACACCTATAACATTACTAGCCTGATCACACCTATAACATTACTAGCCTGATCACACCTATAACATTACTAGCCTGATCACACCTATAACATTACTAGCCTGATCACACCTATAACATTACTAGCTTGATCACACCTATAACATTACTAGCCTGGTCACACCTATAACATTACTAGCCTGTTCACACCTATAACATTACTAGCCTGATCACACCTATAACATTACTAGCCTGATCACACCTATAACATTACTAGCCTGGTCACACCTATAAGATTACCTGCCCGTCACACCTATATTATATATATATATATATATATATATATATATATATATATATATATATATATATATATATAATTATGCAGCCGATACAGCAGTTACAGCTATTACTTGTTATTATTTATTGATAAAGTATATTACCAATACATCACAAACACATGACATGACAGGGGTAGCAATCGGGACGCTTAAGTCATTCATCATGTATAGGCCTACACTTTTATTTGTTCAGAGACTAATCAGAGATTAATATTTAGACATACTTTGGGTATCATAATTTTAAATGAATAGTAATATTGTTAGATGATACTGTACACATTCTTTGTTTAAGGCTGCAATTGTTTGGATTTGATGTCCATTGGCTGGATTTTTTTCATGATGACTTCCGCCCACTCGGCCATTGGAATCCTAGCTCTTCCGGTTGTGTTTTGATAACCTTGCAGAAGGTACCGTAAATTATTAATTTTTTTTTACGCCATGTCATACTTTACTATCAATAAAGTTTGATATAATTAGGAAAAACACGAAACAGAACATGTTATGTACTTATTTTTCCGGATTTAATAAACATTAAAATTATATTTTATCTTTTAAACAACCAATCATCATCATCATTTGATCCATCATCCATCTGGGCTTTTGCCCTCCGGCCTAGTTGATGGTGAAGAAATCACATACTTTTTGTAGCTGTTCATAGTTGGAATACATGGTGTTAGAGAAATGTTTGGTTTTGGGGAGGTAGACATTTCGTATGTCTTGCAGGGCAATTGTTTTTTTTATTTCCCTTTAAACTTCGTACTGCTTCATCGACATCACTCAGCAGCACTGGTAATTCGTTATATTCTATTTTATGTTTGTTCTTTAGTATGCTAGTACCATGGTTGGTTTTGTAGTATTCCCGTCTATCGACAAGTGCACTGACTGCTGTGTTTTCAGTAAGGAGCTGACCATTGCTGTCCTCGATTACTGCTGTTTTTATGTCAGGTTTGGTAATGTCTCGTATGGTTTCTTACTACTACCGGTTTACTATTACTATCCTGCACTGAGCGGCACTGACTATCGATCCAGTCTTCTTTAGCCTATTTCATCTCCCTACTGATTCTTGTGTTTATTAGCCTGTAATTACTTATATTGGGCATTGTGCTGGCCACACATCCCCTCGTATGCCGTGGCCACAGAAACTGGTGAACGCTGCTTCACCAGCCCTATGATCAGCTTGGTCCGAACGGTACTTTTACTTACTTATCTGCTGCTCTCTTTGCAGTTGGATTTTTTCGCTTTCAAGTATATTGTTAGATCTAGTAACCCATGGTCGTTTCTTGCTTTGTTGTCTTCCTATGACCTCTTCTGCAGCTGAAATTAATATTTCTTTTAAATTTGTGGCTGATATGGTTTGGGCTGGTTCCAGTAACATACTTATCGTCCCCACCTTGATAACCTCCAGTGGGGTGCGTGGTCTTTGTTAATCCGGGCCTCGGCCGATCCGGCATGGTTGTATTTGACTGTTTTGAAATCCATGTGTCATTTCTGTGGGCTTGTAGACTCGACTCCAAATGTATGGGTCTTGACCAGGACTTTAACCCAGGATGTCAAGCTCGCGAGGCAAGCTGCCTATCTACTTTGATATCCAGCTTGTCCCCGTAGGTCATTTATTTTGTCAGTTTCGTCTGGTTTGGACATGTGCGGGAAGTCACATCTTCCTGTTGTGCTTATAGTGCCCAACAATTTAACCTTCTTCTTTAATGTTTGCTTCAATGACCTGTTTGGCTGTGTGGAATGATGTGTGGAATGATGTGTGGAATGATGTGTGGAATGATGTGTGGAATGATGCTGGTGCTTCAGGTTGAAAGTTGGTTGCTACTAGCTTCGCTAGAGTGTCTGCTCTTATAATACCTTCTAGTTTGTTGTGACTTGAGATCCACTGTAGTGTCAGCTTGATGGCATTTGTATCGATGAATGGGTTGGAGTTCAAGAGTAGGGGTTTGATTGGCATTTTTTTTGTAGCAAGTTACTTAAAACAAAAATTCAGGAATCCATAAAAATAAAGTATTTCTTTAAAGAAACGAATTGAATTGTAGTTAAAATATTTTTTGGTGTATATACACATACTAGTTGTTATGCCCGTCGAAATGAGAGTACTAAGAATGACAAATTTGTTTTCATTCATATATCAGTACCTACAACATATACAATGCCATGTATCATTTGTTAGTTAATATAAACAATAATTGAATTTAATATGCAGTGAAATAAAATGCAAAAAAAAATGTTCTTTTGAAATTTTAAATTAAATTTCAACTTAAGTACCGGGTAAAGACGATATTGAAAATAGATTAACTAGTAAATATATGCCTTATGACTTCGGCAACAAATTAGTTAGTTTCTCATACAAGTGTGAAGACGGAGGGGGGGGGGGTAAATATATATAGCCTACCATGGATGGGACAGGGTCTAAAATGTACGCGGTGCAACTTAATATATAGATATATATTAATATAAGTTCGTCGCATAATATATATAATGAAATAAAGTATATATTATATATGTACCATTTGTTTTGAGTGTGCTTATTAAATATACAAGTACATTTTATTATGATATAATTATAATAGATATTATTCTAATTGCACTTAAAAACAATAGCGATAATGTTTTTTGTTACTGAAATCTTTAAGATGATTTAAAAGGTCCAAGTCGCTTTTTGCTATTTTGTATACATTTGTAAAGATATGTAATTTCTATTAGTTTAGTGGTTCTAAAAAGTTAAACCAGGTAAGTTTGAGTAGGTTTGCACTAAGACATATTTTTTTAAGCATGGAATTTATCTATTTACGTAATAATAACGTTTTTACTAAGACATATTTTTTTAAACATGGAATTTATCTATTTACGTAATAATAAAGTTTTTTCTAAGACATATTTAAAAAAAAATGGAATTTATCTATTTACGTAATAATAACGTTTTTTCTTGCACAGGTTCGTTGAAGGAGACCAGGAAAAAAAACTGCAATTCTAATAAATGTTCATAGGAAAAATGAATCCCTTTTGTCTGCTGCTATATAGACAGCATATTTTATTTTCTAAATATTATAATTTTAATGAACAAAAGAATCAAAAACTTTTATAATGTAGTACAACCGTCGTAAACTATCATATTTTTATATTTCTAGGTGCAAATTAAAAAATGCTTATAAGCTCCGTATTGTTGTAATTTAATTTTTTTTCCCACTGTTTATTTATTTATTTTGCAAACGAAACATTATATTGACTTTGAATTGCTAATTAATTTATTTTCTTTTTGAGAGAAAAATAGTTACCAACGATGCATACAGTAAAAATTTTCGATAAGACATGTAATAACTGTAGTAAAGAAAGTCTAATTTTTAAAAAGTCCCTTCTGCTTTCTGCAAACAGAAGCCACGTTTCTCAACACATTATTTAAATATAATCTATATTCACATCATGTAATTTCAAATCAGTTTATTTTATGAAGATTAGATCAACTTGCCTTTGTAAATTATTTGACAGCTACAGTATGATTAATATTCTGACGGTCGTTAAAAAGTGATGTACTGACTCATAGTGTAATAACCTCTTTATCTGATCAGACTGTTGTTTACTTTTTAGAATCAGATAATCAACATCTTGAGGCTATCTACGTCTAATTATGGATAAGCAGAATAGTAAACGTCTTTAACAGGGAGCTCATAGGTGCGTGAATTATCAGAGCATGCTATTTTATGAACACTGAAAACACACACGTACACACAAACATAAATTGGATGTCTTTTTCTATTGCTTAACAGGCAATGCACTAGTATCTTTACCGCGGCTGCTGATTTATATTTTAGATTTATATACATAATAAAAAAATACATATGAGGGGTAGGTGTTTATGTGTACTGCCGGGTACTTGTGCTTGTATACATAGGCCTACATGAAGGGTGCAATTAGATAAATGGGATGTGGGAGTAAGATCTTCAACAACCTTATGGCCTACTTGAACATAAAATTACTATTAACATCCCTAGTCCTTAACTGCTACTACTACAAGACCTAATAAGAACTCTAAACATGATAACATCACACATAGCTAGATACAACATATAAAACAAACACGACACAACACATAGTGATAGTAAGAAAAATATGTTTTATTTGCATTAAATATAATGAAATACTCGGAGTGATAATGATATATAAACCTGACATAAAATAAATTAAATGTAAAAAAAAAACCAACAACACTTAAGAAGCACTAATATATAATACAAAATGAAAAGGAAACTCTAAAAAAATGTAAGAATAATCACAAGAAACCGAAACAAAATAAAATGAACATACTAACATTAAATAACAGGAAGGTTCCGAGAAGATTATAACAACAGCCAGTAGAAAAAACACAGGAAATTATCAATTTAAGATAATGCTGGTAAAAGACAGTAACAGGAAAATAGAAATAAAATAATATTGCCGTACTTTACACATAACTTTAGAAGCCCTTAATAGGAGCAAATTAGGAGCAATTATTGTAATATGAAACATCGTACAATCAAATCATGAGTACCATAAACACAATCACTATGTAAATATATATAGATTTCTTTATTTAAACTACATCAAAGGTTTCGTAACAAAATCAGACACATTTTTATGGGCCCTATGTACAAACTGGAACTAGTAAGTGTTTTTAGGGTCGAATAGGGTTAAGGTCAAGCTGAACTGGATTAATTGAAAATTTAATGTTGGTCTAAACATATTTTATAACATTGTAAAATATTCTTTTAATTGTAACTTAACAAAAACAACAGCTACTGTTTAACTCCTCTTTGTAGCCACCTTTAAAGGAAATCTGAGATTAATTCGGTGACCTTCTCTGGATCGATGTCAACATTGATGGTGCAGGTTTTTTTTGTATCTTAAGAAAAGAGATGATTTTATTGTTTTTAGCTAACACGGCCGCATCTTTTAGATAGCTATTTTAATATAATAATAATAATTACGACCCTCTAATGTATTAGTAACCTGCAAACGTGATCTAAAGGCTATAGATGTAGAGGTCGGAAACTGGGAGAACTTTGCTCAGCACAGAAATAGTTGGAGAGGCACCTTACACACCGGTATAAATGCGGCAGAGGGCAAACTTCGCCTTATGGCGTTGGCTAAAAGAGCAGCGAAGAAAAGTAGGCTGCCCCTAACAATCTCCAACGGTCCAGCTTTCAAGTGCCAGAGATGCGACAGAGCCTGTCTCTCAAGGATAGGTCTCCACAGACACAGTCAATTTTGCAGGGCTGGCCAAATCACAGGAGCGCAAATCTAATCGTCTTTCGAGACTATGGAGCCAATGATGATGAAGATGGTGTTGGTAACAAAATTACAGTGACTTTATGTTATTATTGCAAAAGTAATTGAAACACAAATATGCAGAAATGTGAACCCAAAACTGAGATACACAAAAGGAAGGTGCTCGTCCTTTATGTTACAGTTCAGATTAGTGTAAGATGTAACACGGTGACAAGAGCTAGATAGAGATTGAAGTTGTTTTTTTTCTTTCTAAATAAACAGAAATGGTAAGGTGTTTCACAAAGGGGAATAATTTAGAACACAAGGAATAAAAACATGATTATTTCATGGGTTAATACAAAGTTTCAACTTGAAAAAAGTGTCGACTTAGTAAAGTATGTTGAATTATAATTATAGTTATGAAGGAGCTATATACTGAAGTGACTATATACAGCTATGTTGGATCAATGTTCTATAGTATTCTAATTATTGTGAATGCGTCATATTCGTGGACTATGTTGTCTGTCTTTATATTTTAAAAGTCAATAAACTATTCATCTGAATTATTCAATATGTTACTCAATAATTCTATGTTGTCATTATGACCCACCCCATGAATTATCATAAGAACACTGTAACACTTTATATTTTCATAATTATAATGAAAGTGCACACTTTTTTTGTCCAAACATAACATTTATCTCACAGCTATGTTAAATGTTAACCCTTCCCGTACCGACCTACTTTCTATCTATGCTACATTCAGTCCCGCTATATACGTGCCCGGGACTTTAAGGGTTAAGATATGATTTACCTACCACTGTTTGTACCACCGTTTGTCTCTGATTGCTGTTCTTTTCTTTTTCTGACAACATCTACATATACGAAATGAGATAAATATTTATAACAATTATTATTAATTAATTGTGCCTAGAAATAGTTTGAAACAACGGATACGTTTTATTAGATAGTGATAGTGGAATTATAATAGTGTGAATTAAAATTGAATTGAAAAATTAAACCAATGATAATTTTTGTTCTTAATCGTTTAAACAAGCCGCTGTGCTGCTATTGATAATTTAAACTTGATAATTTAAAAAATAATCATATTAAATATGATAAAAACTGCCAACACTTTACCTCTGAGTTTTAAGACGTTTTCTTCCGCTTCCAGCTCCAGGTCTGTACTGAAATACAGAAAACCTTGCTATGTCAATTATTTATTTTTATAATTTTCTCTAAACGAATATACCGCATGAGCCTTCCGGTTGTTGAGTTTAGTGCGTAACTATGTTAAGGGGTGGATCAAGAGGGGTATACCAAGATCCGGTCCGAGACTAGACATCCCGTGGCACCCAGATAAGAGTACATGCACTGGACGCCTCTCCCCCACTGCGGATCATTATCGTGGTGGCTCGCTCGAATATCTGCATTGTCGCCCGGTAACACAAATCCAAGACTATAGGCCTGGACACCCCATTCTAAATGTAAGCGTATCGGCGGTTTCCACACTTCGCCAGCGATGAGGCACATGAGGCATACTTTCTTTTTTTAACACCAGAAATTCAAATAAATAGATACTAATACAAAGTAATACATGCATTTTCTTGTGGCCATTGTAGCACCTATTGAATGATTAATAAAAAAACATTTAAAGCATTTTAGGAATGAGTGAATAGTAGTATTTAAAAAAGTCCTGCGTTTGATTCCCCCCCCCCTGTTCTGGAGATAATGCCCTAGTCTACACATCTCTGATTGGTATCTGAAATTAGTTGTGGATCAGTAAGCAGGCTGTATAGTATTGATGCCACACAATCCCCTGCATGGTGTGGCCACAGAAGCTTGCATCATGGATCAAATCGGTCTAAAGGGCTACTTAAATACAACGGGCAGGTCATTGGTAAAAATGCCCCCCCCCCCCCCCCACAAAAAAAAAAAAATAAAAAAAAAAAAAAAAAATAATTGAGAGCTGAAAGGGATACATAATTCTTAAAGGATATCGATGGAAAGGGTAGACGAAGGCTGAAGTGAATAAATAAAGTTGAAATGGATCTACAACATCTAGGGTTCGATATAGTTCTGCCAGATCTCCCACACAATGTGCTGTAGAGACACATTTGAAGAAGTTGATAAATGAATAAACTTGATTTGAATATTGATACAAAAAAATAGAAACATACCTTGCACACTTATTGCAACACTTTTTTTTTATATCTTTTATTGATATAACTGAAATGAAAACATTTTTAAAAAGTACATTGCAGTACATTTCAAAATAGGTTGACTGTCATGATAAATTTACATAGCTTGATCTTTTCAAACCTTGTCTTCCGTAAAGAAGATCAGTGCGTACTACGCTCATCCATGGTCTGAGTATAGTCTTGTATTTTTATTTGTGTTTTAAATGATGTTAACTGGTGGTTCCCATATAGAAGATGCATATTCTAGTATAGGTCTTCCAATATGAGAATCCAGGTTTACTTTTAAATCTGTTAGGATATTTTTTTATTTATTTTTCTTTTACAATTATAGTAGGCCTAACTATCTTTTCTATGATGTTTAAATTGACAGTGATTTTTTTTCACCAGGAGTTGAAAATGATGATGCAAAATGTGTGTTGAGGATGTTGGCTTTAGTTTCATTGTCATTAAAAGTTGTTTTTTTTTGTTATGGCCTTTTTAGTGGAGCAAGGCCTGTTGTGTCCACTGTTATATTAAAATAGCAAAACTTTCAGCAAAAAGTTATTTTAGAGCTTATTGAGCCATTTCTTGACCTTCTAAAGGGCTGAAACGATTCACACAAGCCGTTGCAGATGACAACTCATTCTTCCAAATTCAAACCGCCACAAATCCCCAAAGAAAAACAAAGGAGTTTTCAATCTTTTCATGGTAATGGCTGTTACAAGTTATTAGCCGAAAAGCTATAAGTGGGTAGTATGTAGTGATACAGGCCTACAGTAGGAAGGGGAGAGCAATACGATATAGGTTGATCTAGATAAAGGTTATTTTTAGACCACGCAGCACTATCGTATCTGGCTTGTACAGCTAACGATAAATTCAAATATTGTAGCCGCCCTTACAAATATTGGCAAGAAAGATATTAGTTAAATATGTAGAAACTTTGGTATTTTTCTTGTTTAAACTGTTTAATGTTTGATAAAGTCTTTGATTAACTAAAAGGCCAGTTCATCCCCATCATTCTGTTTTGGTTAAACTTGGTTTTTACTAATCATTAATGACCTTTATACAATGGGTTTGTTTAGTCTTAATTCTAAAACTGTGCTCTGGTCGTATTGTTTGTTTTTTTTAAAATATAAATAGTGAACTTTTTGGTAAAACAAATAGACACAATTTGAGGGCCTTATTCAGAGATAACTATGCCGTTGTTAAATAATTTTACATATTATTTTGTTATATATTCTTATATTCCTTACTTTACTGATGCATTTGGATACTGTTCAATATGGTAAATTTCAAATATTTAATTCATTTAAAGTATTTGTATTCCTATTATTATTGAAATAATACAATCGGTAGATCCAGTGCGCCCACCGTTCACCAGATGAAAGGCTGAGAGAGCAGTGCCTACCAACAAGATTGTAACAATGGCACTGATTTAAAGATAAAATAATTCACGGTTGCATAGTTTAATTATAAAAATAACCAATTAAAGGGGCACGGAATTCGAGCGCGTTCGACTGACTGGCGAGCCAAAGGTCCCGGGTTGGAATCCTGGTGCAGGTTAGGATTTTATCCTGGGTCTTAAGGGTGTCCCTAAGTCTACCCAGCTCTGATGGGTTCCTGACCATAGTTGGGGTAAGGTAAAGGCGGCTGTGCATAGTGCCGGCCACACAATCACCTAGTATGACGTGGCCACAGAAACTAGTGAACGCTGCTTCATCGGACCGACGGACAAAAAAAAACAAACAATTAAAGACAATACTGCTAGTTGTTTTTTTTTAGGCATAAAAAAAAAAAATTCCAAAAAAACAACAACACAAATACATACTTTTTTTATCTACCGAAATTTCTTCTATGATAGTATAAGTTGTTACTTACTGTAAGTTGTTATAATATGTAACAAAACAACCAGAACAATCACTCCCAAACCGGTACCAATGCAGCCCCAAAGAATCGTCTCTTTGTCGTCTCTTTGTCCCACATTACCTGCAATAAGATTCAAAGTTGCATGGTCTTTTCTAAGATAAATTATGTGTATAAAAACTGTGTAAATTATTACTTATGAAATGTCTAGTATACGTCTAAATAAACAACAGCTAAAACAATAACAACAACTAGAATTAACATAATAGGATCTTATGTTAATCAAATAATCATTTAAAATCATTGCAACAATTCAAGGTATAACCTTTTTACTCCCTTTATTTTAAGTTGCATTTTCTGTCTGTCTGTCTGCAATCATGCGTCGTGCAAGAATTGGCTTCAATTTTTCGACCAC
Organism: Anisus vortex; assembly: GCA_949126835.1. Lineage (NCBI taxonomy): Eukaryota > Metazoa > Mollusca > Gastropoda > Planorbidae > Anisus > Anisus vortex. The sequence goes on along the minus strand of OX421500.1, from coordinate 38,773,595 downwards.
TTCCCGTGGTCCGATCGAGCTGAAATTTGGACAGCAGATTTGGGGCGCCTAACAATACATCCTATTAAATTTTCAGTTAAAACGACTTAATAATATAACACTTATGAAAATATTCATTTCTTAAAAGGAAAGTATAAGAAATATATTGATTTCGCGTTAAAAATGCCTGTGCAACTTTTTATACTTTTTCGGCGCAAAGCTAGAAAAAAAAATTATGCGCTAAGATTATTTTTAGAACAATTCATACTGAGTAAGGAGATATTTTTGAGATTTGCGACACAGATATTTTTCTGTACGTTTCATTTCCAGTAGTCAATCAATTATTTAATTACATGATGGTAAACTTAGTTTGCAAATAAAGGTAATATAATGAAAACTTCGTTTGTATGGTTTTTTTGTTACTTCCTTTATTTTAAGTTGCAATTTCTGTCTGTCTGCAATCATGCGTCGTGGGAGCAAAACTTTGCTTCGATTTGTCGACCACTTTCCGTGATCCGATCGAGCTGAAATTTGGACAGCAGATTTGGGGCGCCTAACAATACATTCTATCAAATTTTCGATTAAAACGACTTAATAATACTACACTTATGACAATATTCATTTCTTAAAAGGAAAGTATAAGAAATATATTGATTTCGCGTTAAAAATGCCTGTGCAACTTTTTATACTTTTTCGGCGCAAAGCTAGAAAAAAAAATTATGCGCTAAGATTATTTTTAGAACAATTCATACGGAGTAAGGAGATATTTTTGAGATTTGCGACACAGATATTTTTCTGTACGTTTCATTTGCAGTAGTCAATCAATTATTTAATTACATGATGGTAAACTTAGTTTGCAAATAAAGGGAGTATAATAAAAACTTAGTTATTACGGTTTTCTTGTTAAATTTTTTTTTTCAGAATAAAAAAAAATAATTACATTATGTTAAAAAAATGCAATTTTTCCCTATATTTTTTCCCAATGTAGGAAGGGTAAGGCGTGATATAGCCAAGTTGTTACACCATGCTTGAAGATTCACAGTTGATATGAAGCTAACAAGTACTCAAGGGTACCCAAAATCCACGTGAAGTTGTCTCAAGTAGTTTCGTAAGGACCAATAGAAATCAACCATGTCATAGCCCCCGTAGTTTGGGACAATCTGTTTAACATAAAATAAGATAAGATTTCTTTATTGATCCAAATAAATGGAAATTTGACTTGATTACGTAAATTCCGTCTTTCAGCATACCAGTAATTAAACAATATTAAAGAACCATTTTTACTCAAGCACAATAGACATTCGCGCACACTATCGTACCATTTATCATTCAAGAAAAAGTATCATTTTGGCGTCAGCTATTGTATTTTCTGGCTGACTGACTATTCTTTTGATAAGATTCTCACTGATAGTAGAACAAAAGAGTTCCTAAATCTCTCTGTTCTTGCCCTTATTGAAAGAAGCCGACAACTTCGACTAGATATGATGTAACTACCGTAAAGCGGGTGTGCATGATCTTGAAGGATTTTATCAATCATAGACATGCACCTTGAACTGAATAGATCTGCAATAGATGGTAATTCTGTCTGTGTAGCACGAGAGGCTTTTAAGTGTCGCAAAGACCAGTTCTATTTATTTTACTATCATTTTACTTTTAAATGTACAAAGTTCTATTTCTTGTGGATTTACTTATGTTTCTTGTGTCAAAACGAGAGTTTTACCGTAATCTGCACCAGGATTCGAACCCAGGACATTCGGTACGCCAGCCGAAGTTATATCATATGTAACATAAAAGTAAATATATTAACATTGTTTTTTTTTTTTTTAGGATTTAAATTACAAAAAAACAAACATTGTTATACTCTTAGGCTTTCGAAAATAAATGTGAGTGAGATCATGTTCTGGCCCTGATTAATGTAGATTAAAATGCAAGTGTCTTGCCTGTAATTTAAAAAATATTGCTATTTACACGTATTGTAATATAAAGAATGTGATTTAGTGTGATATACAGAGTGTGATATATAAAGTGTGATATACATAGTGTGATATACATAGTGTGATACACAGAGTGTGATACACAGAGTGTGATACACAGAGTGTGATACACAGAGTGTGATACACAGAGTGTGATACACAGAGTTTGATACACAGAGTGTGATACACAGAGTGTGATACACAGAGTGTGATATACAGAGTAAGATACACAGAGTGTGATATACAGAGTGTGATATACAGAGTAAGATACACAGAGTGTGATATACAGAGTGTGATATACAGAGTAAGATACACAGAGTGTGATATACAGAGTGTGATATACAGAGTAAGATACACAGAGTGTGATACACAGAGTGTGATACACAGAGTGTGATACACAGAGTGTGATACACAGAGTGTGATACACAGAGTGTGATACACAGAGTGTGATACACAGTCGAATCCGGTTATGTCGCCGGCCAATTTTCCAGCCAAACAGCGTCGAGATAACCGATGATCGAAATAAGCAAAAACCAATATGGCGGCAAAATTTTAACATGTCGCCAACTAACAGCAGATATATACTAATATAAAATGAAAAACACCGGCGTTAACACCAGTTTTAAGTGATCAAAAAAAGGATTTGACCTTTCACCATAGTCCCGGGTAGAATATTTATTCAATAGCTGAATAGTTGAATTTTATTTCGCTTTTTAAATAATGAAAATTGACCAATTATTGAGTTGTTTTGTGTGAAATTGAAAGTGCGGTCCTAATAGACGCTACCGAATTAACTTCTGTCATTTTTATGGACTATTATTACGAATGAATACAATTACTTTATGAATTAGATTATTCCAAAAAGGTAAGTTATTATGTGGGATCGAGATAACCAACGTTAACTCTTTCCATACGTAAAATCAAGCCGAGCCATAATGTTACGGCATACAGTATGGCAAAACGTATAGAAAGAGTTAAGTGGCAAATTTGGTCCTCTTTTGTGCTCTTTTGTGCTCGAGATATTAGGTTTCGGCGACATAAAAGAATCGACATAACCGATGAGAAAATGCTAAGACAAAGAGAGAATTTGGCGGTTCTACTAAAAAACGTCGACTTATAGAGTTGGCGAGATAACCGAGGTCAAGATAAGTGGATTCGACTGTACAGAGTGTGATACACAGAACGGGATACACAGAGCGCGATACACAGAGTGTGACACACAGAGTGAAATATATACTGTAACGATGTTATATAGTTTTAGCTGAAGAATATTTTCACAACGCTAAGCTAGGCGGTCTATTAATAATTAGCCGCATTCCTTTACATTTCATTTACAAGATGGTTGTGTATCCATCTTGCTATCACTTGTTGTTAGAACGTGATGAGTTTATTTTAATTAAGTGGGATGGCCGGTAGAAGAATCAGACTCCCCCACCTACCCCGATATTTAAGACTGCACCCCACTCCCATGTGACAAGTTACTTTAAGATCCCCCCACCCGCAATCAGAGTTGCGCCCTTGCTAATTGAATTGTCTTTTTGTAAGAGACGGTTAGAAAGATATGTTGCCCCCCCCCCCCAACGTCACACACGCAGGCATGAAACTCGCAATCTCGTTAGAGATGTGTTTATAATAGATGCATTCTAATTGTATCAGGCTTATCACTGGGATGTTCATGTGGCCCGATTGTCTGGAACTAGACGATTCTGTTATTGTAATATTTCACCTGGATATTGTTTCCGGTGTTTTCGTGTACTTTCCCCAAAAATCAATTATCGCCATGTTGATTACCCCCCCCCCCCGATCACGTGATGTTAGAATAACCAACCAGAATCGACTTAGAGGCTAGAAATGAATTTAAATACTTCAGTGTCTCAGTGAACCTTACAGCAGTTAGCAGCTCTGTATATATCGGTCTGATAGTGCCAGGGCGATGCGGGGATAGAACTGATGCCGGGATAAAACTGTGCGGGATAGGACATAGAACATAGGACCAGAGCGAGTGGAAAAACCATAGACTTTAATATGCATGGACCGCTTGCTTTAGTATTTCTGCTATATGATGACTCCAAACATTGATTTTCGGAATTTCCGATTCGTTGTTTCCTTTGCACTTCCGTTTTATTGAATCGCTTCGATTTTCTCAATGAAAAATTAAAATCGAAAGTTGTATAAAGCGGAAACATTTAAGAAACAACGAGGAGCGTAGAAGTAATTTAAGACAGCCTTATATGGCGTTTGCAATCACGTGACAAAAAGCACGTGATTTTTGTTTACTTTGAGTAATGGTGTACAAGTAACAATGGCCGCTGTATTAATAAAGTTTCATATAGGCTCGAGCTTTTTTTAATGATGTTTTGTGTTTTAAGTCCTGTTAAGATTTAAGCTGTATTATGTCTGTTAAATAAAATAGACTATTTTATTATTATCATAGACATAGATCATAGACGATGTGAGCATATTAGTGACTTGACTAGATAGCCTATTCAGCAACACTATCACCTGGCATCCCTACTTGCATTAGCCTAGCCTACGAAACATTAAAAGTGTAGACCTATAAAGTGAAATTGAAAGTGTAAATAGGTCTAGCCGGCCCTAGCTTAATCACATTAATCAATTAATCTACAGTACTACTATTTACCTCCTTATTTTTTAGTAGGATAGCCAATATTCAGATGTGAATTTTGCATGATAAAGAAGTACTTCACCATTTTTGTACACCAATAGTGGCTTCTATTTACACAAATACGTCACTAAAAACCTAAGCCACGCCCACTGAGAACGCTCTATTGGCTGTGCACGGAAAAAAAAGTTGACATAAGCTCTAAAAATAGAGCAAGCGGTCCATCTTTTTATAGTCTGTGGAAAAACTCTCAGTTGAATTTTTGGCTCCGTGCTGTTCACACGTTAAAGTAAAATCTAGAATAGATTGTCATCATCTTGTTTCCATATTATTATGTGCTTAGGATTATTTGTGACTTTATTATCCTGTTTCTGAGCATTTACTTTATAAATAACTTATCATATTTCATATATATATATACCCGGTATATAGATATATATATTGATATACCAACCAAATCTGAGTCTTCGTGAATCACATACAGTGTTTGTATTGTTATGTGGCATTAATTACGGCAAATCAAATAAAAATTCGCAAGAGCTTAGGAATAGCTGTGGTACCGTAACTAGACAACAAGCCAAGGGTGTGATACACAATTCCACCTCATCTTGTGATAACGGGTAAACTCTACAACTACCCTGTCACATATACTCTGTTTAAATGGTATGGTATTGATGTTCGCAATTTTTCTAAAATGCTCACCTTTAATGTTGAACTTAAAGTCAGCCAAAGCTTTGCCAACGACGTTCTCCGCTATAATTGTGTAGACGCCAGTGTCCTTGATGGCCGCATTCTTGATCGTCAGCGTGCTATACTCGGGGGTCGTCTCTAGGGAGACGCGGTCAGATTTTTCTAAAACTTTACCATCAAGTAACCACGAAATGGAAGGAGATGGTATGCCGCTGGCTTTCACCTTGAGGACAATGGAAGAGCCTGCTTTCACAGTCTGTGCGCTCTTAAAGTGGTTGTCATACTCTAAGACAGGCATAGCTAAAAAAAAAAGACAAATGAAATAAAATCTGAAATCATACTTCAAACTACAATGAAATGTTCAATAGCTCTTGAATTTTTTCAAAGACATGTGGACGACATGTCCACTTTTAGTTTTCAAACATACTATGGATGGACAGTGTGCCCTCAGTCTGAACTTTGCCCAACCGGTTCGAGACTTCACATCTGTAGACGTCTGCGGCTTGAGGTTCGGTTTTGTGAATGACTAGTGAAGCCACCTTATCTTTGTAGCTAATTTCGTACTTGGGGCTGTTCCTGATCTCGTTACTGCCTCGGAACCTGATGGAATATCAAATGATTAATTACTTTATTTTGATGCAGTGTTTTGTGCTAAATTTCAGCTGTGTTTGTACGTGTTTTAATATAACTTTTTAAATTTCATTGGTTTGATACTTATAATTCAAGGTATATTTTATTTTGTTCTAATGTATAATATTAAATTATATGTTATTATACTAATTATATTATGCATTATTAATTATGTCATATCATACCATTTGATTTCAGCTTCTGGTTCACCAACATCTATGTCACATTTAAGGATTGCATCACTAGGCACCACCACTGCAATATCTTGCAAGGGTTTTAACAATTTAGGAGCCATTCCAACTGCAAGAAAGTTCGAATATTGATGAAGCTGATACCGATAATTTTACTACACATTCGGCCGAAACCGTAACCGAAAAATAGAAATAGCCAAACAAAAGATTTTAAAAGACTGCACATTTCAGTATAATATTAAATGGTTTATGGGTACTCTATCTAAGTAAACAATATAACTAGGGCTGTCAATATCACTAGCGTTAGTTGTAACATCTGCCTTTGTTGTTGTCTGTGCTTGAATTTCAAGCAATTTTCGGGATTTGAAAAAAAAATATACTACAATAGGCCTATGACAAATTAGTGTTTGAAAGTATTTAATGTTAATGAATTGTTTCGTATGAATCAAACATGGTTTCAAAATACGTCTCCAAAAAAAAATGGTAGGAAACCATATTAAAATGATTTCCTGCCTAATTCCGACAAAACCGAAAATCAGAATCCGGTTTTCGTTTAACATCACTACACAGAAAATGTAAGCCTAATATACAGTTGTATATACATGTATTATGTATAATGTTATTCAAAATTATCAATAAGAAGAGTAATAGAAGCAGCACTATTGTTGCAGTCTAAAAATTGAAAGTTAAAATTCGGCAGTTGACCGAAAGTCAATGTCACTTTAGGCCGAAACCGTAAGCAAACCGAAAACTTACTTTTTTTTTCTTCGACCGAAACTACACCGAAAAAGACCATTTTGGCTTATTTTCGGCTCCGAAACCGTAGCCGAATTTCGGTCGGTCTCTAATTGCAATGAATAGTTTTCATATACAGCAGAACCTATCCCACCACCAACAACTGATTCCCTTAATTTTTTCAGCTCCCAGGTTATGAACTCACCTATTGACTTAACCACTTTGACAGGTAGTGTGGACTGAGAAGCTTGACCAACACCGGCCTTGTTCTCGGCTCTCACCCTGAACTCGTACTCGGTGTTCTCCTCGAGTCCAGTCACACTGAAAGTTGTGTCGGGCACGATCAAGGTCTCGTTGGCGTGGAGCCACTGGGAGGTGCCCGCCGGGCGGAACTCCACAACGTAGTTGAAGATCGTAGCGCCGCCGTCACTCTCGGGAGCAGTCCATTTGAGGGCAACCGAACTTTTATCTGTGCCGGTCACTTCTGGAACTCCAGGTCGGCCTGGTACACCTAAAAATGCATTGAATATAGAACCAAAATACACAATATTAATAAAAATGTACATTAGTGTTAATAGGATGTTAGATTGACGTTAATTAAATCAGGAAATGTAGTAAATTAGCTGCAAAATTAATTATAAATTTAAAGAAATATATCATGTTCCTCGAAGATTAAATGATTCATCGAAATATTGAACAACAGTTTTTATGATCCAAAGACAACACAAAGTCAAGTTCATTCAAATTCAAACTTGAGACATTGCCTTAACAATTGAAGGCTCAAACTTTTATTTAAGCTTACTAGACATACAGTACAGTTTCCAATTACAGAAGACGTCTCTATCATAAAAAAGGTATCCTATTAGAGAAGTCAAGCTGTTAAATATGACTACTGTATTGGTGCTGACCAGTTTCCATAGCAATGACAAACAAGAACATTGTGTGACCAGGAACATGTCTGTCTATCTTTACTCCTCCTCTCCTTCCCACGCCTTAAATAATGTTTAATGTCATTCACAGTTATGCAGACTTTCTGACCCAGGTTATTTATGTGATTAGTACACAAAATTTTCGACACAATGACGCTGGTTCTGTCCCTAAATATGTCCGATCCCTCCCATCCTACAGGAGTTTTGGGCCAAGGAAATAATTGTCTTATTTCTAAATAAACAATGTCTGTAGATTGATACAGATAAAATTCCTGACATGTGACATTGTATGTTAATATATGCCGTCTAGGACTTACTGTAAGGGTCTATAGCTTTAACGGTGTGTGATGGTTCACTTGGTTTGCTGGGCCCTGCCTTGTTTAAGGCGATCACTCTAAACTGGTATGTGTTATCCTCGACAAGGTCCATGACTCTGAGCTCAGTGCCAGACAATGGCTCCTTGTTCACTGCTATCCACCTGGAAGTGATGTTCGACTGGCGCTCAACAATGTAGCCGGTCACTGAGGTGCCTCCGTCATCGACAGGGGGTTGCCAGGCGAGGAAGACGTTGTCCTTGAAAACTTCTTTGACAAAAGGTGCATCTGGTGCAACGGGGGCATCTGAATAGGGATGAATAAATGACATTGTTTATTTTACTGAGATTGATGTCTTTCTGTGTAGACTCCCCTTAGTGTTTTAGATAAATAGCATCTTTACTGGTGTAATATAGAATTTATAAGTTAGAGCAATGGATTTCTTTACCAAATGGATTCTCGGCAGTAATGATGTCAGATTCTGCAAACCTGCTGACACCCACTATATTTTCTGCAGCTATCCTGAAAATGTACTGTCCGCCCTCAACCAGGCCTTTCACATCAAACGGGGCTGTGTCCGCGACCGCTGCTAGCCCAGTCCAGGTCTTGCGGTTGGCATCGCGTTTCTCTAAGATGTATCCCTTGACTGGCTTACCGCCGTCGTCCTCGGGCTCTGACCAAGATAAGGTTGCTGTCTCAGCAGTGATGTTGGTCACTGTTACATTTCTTGGCATTGACGGTTTATCTAATAACACAAAAACACACATTTTCATTCCATTAAACTTTTTGACAACACGTGAGACATGATTGGAAACATTGAACAATATATTTTTATGACCCAAAGAAAACACAAAGTCAAGTTCAATCAAATTCAAACTTCAGATATTGTCTTTACAGATGTATGCTTCAACATTTTTTAGTAAGCATACTGGACATACAGTTGTTAGTGCCCATAATTATTATAGATTATTATTATTATGGTAGCGTGGTAGCCTATGGGCAGCTAAACATTTATCTTCAGTTTTATTATAATCTAATATTATCCAGCCAAGCTCACAACTTGAGTCAAGTTGAGTTTGATCACAATTCATAAACTTGAAATGACGAAGTAACAATATTTCTTTCACTTACTTCATACTTCAATACTTTATTAACTTTAAAACAACACACATATATATTCTTTGATGATATAGAATGTAGGAATTGTAGGCACATATGATATATACTTTAATTAAACATTTTTACAATGGAAATATTAAATCTGCTCCCGTCTCACTGGGGCCTCTAGCAGAAGTTTTACGCTATGCGTCTCTCTTGGCGGAAGTCCTAACTTGCAGACTATCTTCTAACAAAAACTTAATCTTTTTTTTATAAAAGATTTCCTAAAATATATTGGGTGCATTGTCCTGTACAACTAAAATAAGGGATACTAAATAATTAGTGTAATAAAATGCAAAAATCTTAATATAACCATCACATTAATTAAATCATTAATATAATAATTATTTTTGGAAAGGCAATATCTACAACAGTAAAGTATCCAATTACAGAAGACGTCTCCATCATAAAAAAGGTATCCCGTAAGAGTAGGCAAGCTGTTAAATATGACTACTGTATCAGTGCTGACCAGTTTCCATAGCAATGAGACACGAGAGAATTGTGTGACCAGAAAAATATATATTATGACCATCTTTACTCCTGCCCTCCCTCCCACGCCTTTATTAATGTTTGGCGCCATTCATATTTATGTAGACTTTCTGAGCCAAGGTTGTTTGTGTGGTTAGTACACCAAACTGTCGACACAATGACGCGGGTTCTGTCCAATATGTCCAAACTCTCCCATCCTACAGGAGTTTTAGGCCAAGGACAAAATTGTCGTATTTCTAAAAAAAATGTCTGTAGATTGATACAGATAAAATTCCTGACATGTGACATTTAATAACTATGCCGTCTCAGACTTACTGTAAGGGTCTATAGCTTTAACGGTGTGTGATGGTTCACTTGGTTTGCTGGGCCCTGCCTTGTTTAAGGCGATCACTCTAAACTGGTATGTGTTATCCTCGACAAGGTCCATGACTCTGAGCTCAGTGCCAGACACTGGCTCCTTGTTCACTGCTATCCACCTTGAAGTGATGTTTGACTGGCGCTCAACAATGTAGCCGGTCACTGGGGTGCCTCCGTCATCGACAGGGGGTTGCCAGGCGAGGAAGACATTGTCCTTGAAAACTTCTTTGATAAGAGGTGCATCTGGTGCAACGGGGGCATCTGAATAGGGATGAATAAATGACATTGTTAATTTTACTGAGATTGATGTCTTTTTGTGTAGACTCCCCTTAGTGTTTTAGATAAAAAGCATCTTTACTGGTGTAATATTGAATGTATAAGTTAGAGCAATGGATTTCTTTACCAAATGGATTCTCGGCAGTAATGATGTCAGATTCTGCAAACTTGCCGACACCCACTATATTTTCTGCAGCTATCCTGAAAATGTACTGTCCGCCCTCAACCAGGCCTTTCACATCAAACGGGGCTGTGTCCGCGACCTCTGCTAGCCCAGTCCAGGTCTGGCGGCTGGCATCGCGTTTCTCTAAGATGTATCCCTTGACTGGCTTACCGCCGTCGTCCTCGGGCTTTGACCAAGATAAGGTTGCTGTCTCAGCAGTGATGTTGGTCACTGTTACATTTCTTGGCATTGACGGTTTATCTAATAACACAAAAACACACATTTTCATTGAATTTGTTGACAACACACGAGACATGATTGGAAACACTGAACAATATATTTTTATGACCCAAAGAAAACACAAATTCAAGTTCAATCAAATTCAAATTTGAGACATTGTCTTTAGAGATGCAGGCTTCAACATTTTTTTGTAAGCATACTGGACATATATTACAGTGTACAATTACAGAAGACATCTCTATCAAAAAAAGGTACCCCGTAAGAGTAGTCAAGCTGTTAAATATGACTACTGTATCAGTGCTGACCATTTCCATGTCGATTACACACAAGAACATTGTGTGTCCAGGAAAATGTCTTTTATCCCCCCCCCTCCAATTAATCTTAGGTGCCCAGCTCAGTTATGTATACTTTTCGAACCCAATTAAAAAATTAAATTATCATAGAAATAAGAAAAAGCTTAAATGTTTATGAAAATACTGAAATCATTTAATTTGTTTTAGATATCAATTGCTTACTTAACCTTAGTACATTTAATTCAGCTATTATTATATTACATTTAATTCAGCCATTATTATCGTTGTTACTCAATTATGAAAAATTTAGTTGGGCTGCAAGGAAGTTCAAATGTATTAGAGTGGATGTAGAGAAAGATATAATATCTAAATATAAGAATGTTGTTCATGTGTGTAACATCGCTAATGAGTAAGAAATCATAAAGAACAAAGAGTTATTCAAATTAGTCAATGTGGCTAACGGTGTAACCAAGCTGCAGAAGCAATGACCTCAAAGTTGAGAGAAAGTTCAAAATCTTCTTTTAATCTGGATCAATTGAAAGGGGCAGCGTTAGTGAAACATTATTGAAGTAGGCTACACTTGTTCTTTTCATTTCGTCTGGTAAACGATTGAATGTTAATTAAAAAAAAAAAAGATTTTTTTTTCTTTTAACGGATTGAGTTTAATGCAATGATTTCAATGTTTCAGGTTACGAACATTACAAGTTGGGAACCGAGTTCACGAACGAATGAAAATTGTAATCCGAGGTACCACTGTAATCTGTATTTATTTAAATTTTGTTGTTGTTTTTTTTTTATTTAGTTTTCTCGGGCAAAATCTAGATATTTGACTGCACAAATAAAAATTAGGTTCGACCATTAGTTTAAAGCCCATGTTATTCACCGTAATTTGTTTTGTCACATAAAAACTAGTGTTTTCTTTTACCATAACTTTAAAGATACATAATAATTAATGTGCAGAACAGGTGTATACAAAAAAAAAAAGAAAAGTCTAAACTGATTTTTGTGGGTAAAGTGGAAAGATGTGACTCAAAGTTATATAGAATGTATTGCCCAGGGTTTCACGTCTATATGGCAGCCAGTAAACAAATGTTTTAATTATTTAATGGATTCAATTCGCTATTGAGAACATCCTTCAATAGGCGACTTTATACACTCTATAAATTGAATGATACGAATTATAAATGACAAGTTATAAATGATTACTTTTAAATACCATAGCGAGACACCAACAATTTTTATGCCCGTGCTAGAGTCAGGGCGACCGGACACAATATAAAATAACAAAAATTAAACACCGAAAGAAACATTCTTAATACTGTTTTATTGATACAATAAGCAAGAAAAAAAATACCGAAAAAAAATCGTTCTCACTTAAGTTCTTATTGTATTGAAATATTATTTTCTACGTAGACTATACGTTTTTTTAATTATGTAACTTTTTTTTTGTTTGGTATTTATGTTTTTTTTTCTTTTAGATAGTATATTATTGTTAATTTAATATTATTAATAGCAAGTCAAGTCAACAAAACTTTTCGCTGCTTTTTAATACAAGAAGCTTGACAGCAACAATTCTTACGCATAAGCCTAGGGTCAGGGCGACCATAAACAATTAAAAATAACAAAAACGAAATACCGAAAAGAAACGGTCTCACTGCATTTTTTATTGTAATATTCTTTTTTCTTTCTCTCTTAACAAAACATATTGTACTCATTCGTTTCTTCGTCATTTTGACGGGCATAACCCATAGTATATATATATATATATATATATATATATATATATATATATATATATATATATTATAAAATATATATATATATATATATATAAACAAACATATAAACAAACTCACGGTAATTATTGATGATTATTGTACGTTTGTCATGTCTGTAGCAGGTATGAAAGAAACCAGCGAAACAACCTGGCCTAATTACAATCACCTACAATGATTGGTATTTGATAGATGGTATAATTAGTTATAAAATATAAGCTCCTGCTTCTTATCACCGAAGGCAGATCGGTCCACCTGATACTATTATTTATACGCAGTTTAAAATTTAATTTTGTTAGCATTTATAGGTATTTTACAAACTCTAACTAACCTATGTAAACGATATCTTCACTTAACCACTGACCTTGCTTTTAGTTTTGTGTTATGTTTGAGAGTTTAGTTAGATGAAAGATTTGCTGTTAAACTCAATTGTTATGTTTATAACAGAATTAACAAAAAAAAAACATAACAACGAAGTTTTTATTATACTCCCTTTATTTGCAAACTAAGTTTACCATCATGTAATTAAATAATTGATTGACTACTGCAAATGAAACGCACAGAAAAATATCTGTGTCGCAAATCTCAAAAATATATCCTTACTTCGTATGAATTGTTCTAAAAATAATCTTAGCGCATCATTTTTTTTCTAGCTTTGCGCCGAAAAAGTATGAGAAGTTGCACAGGCATTTTTAACGCGAAATCAAAATTTTTCTTATACTTTCCTTTTAAGAAATGAATATTGTCATAAGTGTAGTATTATTAAGTTGTTTTAACTGAATTTGATAGGATGTATTGTTAGTCGCCACAAGTCTGCTGTCCAAATTCGAAAAATCGAAGCCAATTTTTGCACCATTGCAGACAGACAGACAGACAGACAGAAAATGCAACTTAAAATAAAGGGAGTAAAAATAAAATAATACTTTACATCAAACTGTGATAGTGTCAGAGCAAGAATAGCGTAATGGGGCAAGCGATTTGACCAAGATAGATAGAACACGTTCGGGGTGGGGACATAAACACTTTTACATTAAGAGAGACGGACGAATGTACAAGGGTAAAAATAGTGCACGCTTATATCCTCTCTCTCTCTCTCTCTCTCTCTTTCCCTCTCTATTTCAGAAGAAATGTGTTAATGGTATATTTATTTGTAACCATTAAACAAAATAATAAAATTGTCCCTCACCCGTCTCTTCATTTGCTAGTATCTAATTATAATTCACAGTGTAAGTGTAACTACTTTCCTTCAGTCCAATTAAAATAGACTGGATGTATTATAATAATATATTTATATATTTAATAACACAGCTATCGCAGCACAAATAACTTTTAATTAACATTATAAAATCCATTCTATAGTTCCAGGTTTACGAAAAACATCTTCATAACGTCCAAACGTTCTAAGTCTATTTTACATCCAGTTACACTTATTTTGATACATGTCTTTCTCCGACCAGAGCTAGCAGTCAACTGACTTAAATCATTCTTTCTCACGTGGTCTCACTCCCAGTCTTAACACACAAGTCTCGTGTAAAGCAAGAATAAACATAACACCACACTTCTAACTACGACTTAGAAACATAGGAGCAATACATAGACATAGCGGCAATAACTCGTGATTCCTAATATACATTTTGATTACATGAGTTGTTTTCCTTAGAACATTTATGTTAGTCTATAACAAAAGGTTGCACTAAACAGCGATAAATTGTTCATGAATTCCATTTAACTTTCGGATCAAATCACTGATCTATAAAAAGAATGGATTAGGCAAGGAAGTAACATTCTTGAAGCCAAAATTAATAGGCTTTCACGTGACTTTCACTTATCTATGAGATTATATTTACTAAACATTGACCTGTAAATACATTTCAAGTGACTTAGAACTCCTTTTTATCGTATTGAAATGTTCTAGTAATAAGGGGTTTATTCCTGTAACTCGCTTATATAGATAAGTGAATATTGGAAAGGACATTTTAGCTTCAATTTGCGCATACATTTTTAATATAGAGGATATATCCATTCTTTTTATAGATCAGTGGATCAACCCTCAATTGTGGACAAAAACGCACTGAAAATGCTAATGGAGATAGAATGAAGAGTCGCAGTATGGACCAATTCTTATGAGGACAAGGACTATAATAAGAACCATCTTTTTAACGTCTTTGATGAGGTCTGACTTTATAAATAGGTCAGGGTTATCTTGTACACATACTTCCGGTTCATTTCCGTCAATACACATTAAATGATATTTTATCCTTTTGCTGGTGTTTAACAATTTATTTTATTTTCAACCTCGTCATCCATGTCTGGTCTTTTAAAAATATATTCTAAGTCTACAATATTATTTATGAGTTATGAGTGTCACAGTTCTGCACGTAACTTTGACTATTAGCACACGTAGATAGATAGTAGTGTAGTACTAGAACCATAGATTAGCGTAAGTTAGATTTGGAAGGAGGAGAGTAGTCTGACGCCCTTATCTTCTCCCTCTCTTACGCAATTGAAACACCCCCGCCACTCTCCCTCACCTCTCCTTTAATCTTCACTACACTCTATTAATACCCCAATCAGAGTTTACTAATTAATGTGACCAAATTGGTACTACACCTTGAATGAATGAGTGTACGTGTGTAAATTCCTTAATGTATATATTTATGTTATGTTTTCAACAATTAATTCATGTTGTATTTTAATGTACTTGAACAGTAAATATTCAATTCGTATTGCTAACTCTAACCCCTCTGGTATGTAGACATTACGTCACTGATCAACTCCGCGCCTAAAACCCCCCACCCCCATCTCCCATGCCACCCCTTCTCGTTACCTCCCCTTTACCTACTCAGCGCAGCGGCCGTAGTAAGCCTTTGAACCGCTCGCTCGAGGAGAATTGACCGGCGGAACAGTTTCGCATCTACATAATATTCCTCGTCCGAATCCTCCCCCCCCCTATCGTAAAATTCTTGCAAGGGAGATAAATCGGTTTCCCCTCTTCTATTTTCCCCTCCACTCAGCATGACGTCTGTATCAATTGCCTTTCATCTAAACCCCCACCCGCAGTTTTGGCGGTATAATTGTTCACCTACCCCCCACCCCATTTTCCCTCCAATAAGTCTTTTCTCTATGCAAATATATTTTCGAACCAGCCAACCAGAAACGTATGTAAATCTAAATTAATGTAATCACCCAACCAATTGAGGAGCTGTCACGTGACTAATGTTCACGAAAACCCCGCTCAACTAGCTTGAGGCAGTTCGGCCCCAGCTCTCGGCCTAGAAACATCGTTTTGGCTTCACTTGCACTTCATGCTCCGGCTTTGACGGATAAACTAGTCTGATTTTGACCCTCTGATTGTACATTTCGTTCAAGTATTATATCGCCCCGCATGTCTAGATATAGATGTTTAGCCAGTAATCGTATTTTCATCAGTATAGTTGTGTACCCTAATGTTGGATTACATGACATTACCATATACTAAGTGTTAGCCAATTCTGTGCAAATTCATATGTGTATCTCACCATTAGATATTTGAAACGTAAATAAACACCTGAACTGTAACCAGCGATTTGCTTGCATACATTAGAACTGTCTGTTTGTGTGTGTTAACAACATCTAAACGAGCCAGGAGAGACTTAATCATTGTTCCAGGACGATTACAGCATCGGTACCTCATACCCCCACGACAACCAGCCACCACTACCCCCACTCACCCACAACCCCGCACCCCTCCCAGTGTCCACATCATGACAATGAGGAATCCATTTTAACATCAAAGATGAGTAATACGTTTGGGAATAAAACTAGTTGAGTCTTCACGTCTGACTTTTACAATCTATCATTTTCTTTTGGCAACGTCGTTTGGAAATGAAATAAAATTGTATCCTCTACATGCTTTCTTACTCGCAGTACAACCAGCATAAAGAAATGCACGAATGAGACCGTACCTGTTATTACACGATAAACGTTTAGATTGACCATGCATGCATTATATTTAAGACTTGATCATGGGCTACAAATGGGTTACGTTATGATTCCGTTTTTATCGACATAATTACTAGATGAGTAGAACAAGTAGGCCTATTACGTTCATTATTTTAAAGTTTTTTTTCAAATCTAACAGTCCTTATCTCCCATCTCCTTACAAACAGAGCACCAGAGAGCTAAGGCACTTCTTTTGACTATATAAAATTAATCTTTACGATTTGTAAACACCAATCATCGATAAAAAGTAGGAACTGGGCCCGGAAACAATATTCTTCATACAAAAAAACAAAAATGCGATTACTTTTATCATTAGCCTATAAAATTATATTCCTAAACACTGACATGTATAGACTTGCCACACATTTCATGTGACGTAGACTATTTTATAGAATACTTTTGTTTAAATTATATGTGGTTTAATTCTATAACTTGTTTGTATGGATACGAGTTTGTAGATATTGTTGTAGTTTTTAGATTTAGCTGGCCTTAATATGCACGAAAAAATGTATAAAGGAGGCATTTCCATTCTTTATATATGGCAATGGTTAACATTAAATGTAAAATATATTGGAAAGGTGGGTAATTTGTACCGCTTGGTAATTCGTACCTATGCCGTTTTAAATATTTTGACTTGTTGTAATTAACATTTAAGCCCGTTAACTCATGCCAGCACATTAGTTTTGACTGCCCTAAATCAATGGTTGACATGGACAAGAATGCAATGGTACAGAGTACTGATACGGTGAGAACATCTAGGAATACATGATATAATGTTTTATCTGTAAAGCATAGGTACAATCTCTGAATCAGCCTCCCAAAGTGGGTCACTGAATAATTATACTTGTAAAATAATTAATAAATACAAATGAGATATATAGAGAGTGACTTCAACTTATAAATGTCAACCTTACAAACAATATTTGTTCTTCATTTCTTTTGGTACTTATTATTCTCCCTAGTGGTACGAATTGAACGCTGGTGAGGGCAATTCGTACCACTTGGTCTTTTAAAATTTTATTAATTGCGCTCTTTGTTTTCATTAAAACACGTTGAAATCGTGTATTTTCATTCTTTTGTCACAAATAATTGTTTTAACGTTAAAATTAACTTTTTTCTACATTTAGTTTTTTATTGTTAATTTTGTCCCTTATGGGGTACAAATTACCCACCTCTCCCCTATATATCATAAACACCATAATCTAAAAAACAAGACGTTGAAATACGCTTTCCTTACCAATTTTGCGGATGTTGAAAAGTAACTCTTTATCATCATATTTACACAACAACTTTCTTGGCATCTTCTTTCGAGGTGGAGGTATGATTACATGAAACCCACTCTTATTCCGAAAAATGATATAGTCGAACATAGCACCACATTTAAATTCTTTGTTTTCAAAGTATGTACACGTGGCAATCACCTTTGCGTCTATAGATAGTCCAAATGTATCCATATCAGTGGTATTGGCAGGACATGATAGAGTTTGTTCATTTTCTTCTTTATAGTATGTCTCTTGTGTATCTGTTGGAAAAAAAAGTAGAGTCGAAATGTCATATTAAATAATTTTAGCAATGATCACTTGGGAGTGTTCTAAGATAAAAGAATGACACTTTAAACTTTTCTTCCTTCTTTAAACACATCTTTTTAGTGTGATGACTTCCAAACTATACAGAACAAAATGTATTGATCTATATGTCGCTTCAATGCCTTATCTTATCTTAGTTAATACATGTTTTTAATATTACTAGAAATAGCCCATGGGAAAGCTCGGGGTAAATCATTTTGTTAAAGATTTTTTTTTTATTTTATTAAGAATTGAATTTATATATCAAACATAGTTTGATTTATCTGGCATTAATCACTGCAATTTTGTACCATAAAAAGCGACAAAAGGTGACCCTAAATGAAACTTCGACATGATCGAATGTCCTTAAAATGTATTATTGGATATCACAAAAGACCAAGGTGATATATTTGAATTAAAATACTGTCAATTTTCTTGCATTCTGAGAAGATCTCTGAATTGTTCAAATTGCGATGTATTTCTTTTGAAAATACTCAACATCCCTTGCAATAACAATCTTTGTATTGAGATTTCTCAAAAGCATAATGATTACATTATCATTATTGCTGTCTCCTTTGTTGTAAAACATTATTACTTTGGTGTCATATTTTATCACAATTAATTAGTTTGATACCATATGTCGTGATGTGGTTGTGAATTTAGGGTATATCCACTGTCAAGACCCCATGATGTCGTGATTTGGGGTTGAAATAGAATGGGTTGGAATTTCCTATCTATATGGTGAGTTGGATAATCGGGTTACGACATGGGGTTTGTTGAAGCTCGTTTTCCGGTAGTTAGAGTCACCGTGTAGGTAGGGTGATCTAACATACAGGCTTGCAAAAAAATTCCCTGGCTTTAGGCTTCATTGTCTGAATAGGAGTATAATTGATGGTCCCCGTAGTGTGCTAGCAAATTCAGTGACGACTTCTCGCACAATATTTCTATTTGTTGAGTCCGGCTCTTAAAGTAAGTAAATAAATAATACTGGTAGCTGGTCCTTACACTAAACAACACACACATAAGCAACAACAATCAATGAATCAATAGATAAAGCTGGCATATTTGCATATATACTTTTATTTTGTCATATCTATATTTGGGCCGTGGGCTAGCCTGGCCCATGGCGCTACACACAAGATTTATTCGTTCAAGATACTTGTGTAGAATGAGCGAGAATCTTAACTCTAAACATAGAGGTGGAAGTTGAGGGAGGGATGGGCAAGCAAGAGGGAAGGGGTAACTACGTGAAGAATAGAGAGGCAAGGATGTCGGAGGAGGGGGGGAGAAAGAGAGAAATAAATGGGGGGGGGTGGTTGGGGAGCGGCAGTACAAGGACAGGTGCCATCTAATTGTTTGGCGAGATGTGGGGAAAAAAAGGGGGGGGGGGTTGCGGGCAAAAGCGCACACAAAGGCATGACACCTTGATTTATGGGTTTGGTTCTCGCCCATGCGGGAAGAACTCTTGACCCGGTGGAGGTAGGGGGGGGGGTGAGTGGAGGGGTGGGGGTGGGGGAGTCTTGGATTTAAACCTGACAGACATTATAGTTTGGGCAGACACAATTGCATTGCAATATAATATATGATATATATACATATACATAGGCAACATTCTTCCACAGACATAATGCTGTCAAGTGACTATCTATTAATGCCTAGATAAAAGAAGTCCAGATAATTATATCAATGCTACCAGCTACCAATTCATGACACCATAATCATCAAAACTGTGAGATAAAGAGTTCGGATGACGTACCGATGGTTCTGAGCATGAATCCTGATTATGTTTAGGAATTGTTCCCAACTCTGAGAGGTGTCACTGAGCCTACCCAAATCTGATGTGTACCTGACATTCCTTAGGGAAAAGTAAAGGGAGGGGCTGGGCACTGTGGGCTTTGTGCTAGCCATACAATACCCTAGTATGACGTGGCCCAGAAACTTGCGATCACTGTTTTACAGCCGCTATTGATCAAATTGGTCTCTAACGGGGATACTTTACTACCTATCGTGTGAGGCCAGACGTTACATCCATGTTTGCGTAGCGATCGGGAAATGGGTGAGATCTGGTGGGGGCAAGACTAATATCCTATACTATAATACGAGTTAAAATTGTATGTATATATATATATGTGTATATGTGGAAATTTTCTTCAAAAGCGCTCTAACGATTATCTTCATGTTTTAATGCACGACTTGTTTCACCTAAAAAAAATTCTACAGCTTTTCGGCCACATAAATAAAAATCGGAAATGATCGTTAGACAAAAATACACAAAAGATTTATCGTAGATAATTGATTTTGGCCGTGAAAACATGCCATTGCACGATCCACATGTAGCGCGGCATTCAAGAGCGGTGTTTTGTTGCGTCGCAATTATGAAGTTGCGGAAATACCCGTTCAACATTAACAATAAGTTTAATTTCTTGTTTATGCTGGCTGTTTTGCGCACCGATGATAGATATAATTTAAAGCAAGACCAAGTGTAATAATTTATGTAATGCAGGGTGTGCAAACTACAGCCAGTGATTGACTCGCGGGCTGACAAATAATAGTATGCGGCCCTTGAGGCTTATTTAGATTATAATGTCATCAATATATTTTAGATTAAATAAAAAAAAAAAAAAAAAAAAAAAAATATTTACGTATTAATTACTAGTGAGATAATAGTTTGCCGTTTAAATAATAACAGAATTAGATGAGATTTCTCCAAACTATATGCCTATTTGTAAATTTTGTTTATTAAACATTATTTGGAAACAAAAACACGTCGAAAATAATAATAGGAACTACTTTTTTTTATATAAGACATATGTTTACGAATGTTTTATTAAATATATTTATGATTTGCTTAAATAGGCCTACCCAAGTAAGATATATTAGAATATGTTAACATTGTCAATTTGAAATCTGGCAAACTAGAAAAGATGTATTCAATTCATTCGTATTTTCCTTATATAATAGTCAGACGTGTAATATACTTTAAGTTTTATTGAGGGGGAGGGAAAATTAAACAATTCATCCAACGTATATTTTAATCATTTCATTTGCAGTCTTTTAAATGAATAACATAATTTCACCTTTAATTATTTAGTATTTAACTGGTGTGATGCTCACAATTGAAACAATTTTTAAAAATTTATTTTGTACCATTGTTGTAATTGATATTATATTTGGCCGAGATAGTTTATTTTAAATAATAAAAATTATGTAGGATATTGGATAAGGTTTACACCAAACTATATATTTTTACTTTTTTTTGGTCAAACATTGTTTGGAATAGAATATTGAAAATAATAAATAAATACTTTTTTTGTAAAAGATATATTTTTACAAGTGATTTACAAACTATACTTATGATTTATATATCTGCCCAAGTAAGAAATATTAGACTATGTTAAGTCAATTTGAAATCTGGTAAACTAGTAAAAATGTATTACATTTATTCGTAGACCTTTTTATTTTCTATTCAATATCAAACACACTAGCCGGCCGTATAACAAATTGTTAGCTTGAATTGGGTGAGGGAGGGAGATGAAAAAATTGGCATAATTTTATAAGAGGGGTCACTAGAAAGTTTGACAGCTGTTAAAGTAGGGGAAGGGGTAAAAATGAACTAAAAATTGTAACGTAATTCACGATATTTTAAATTTAAATTTTTCATTTTCAGTCTTTTAAATACATAACATATGACATAAATGACATATATATCTGTTGGATTTAAAACTGACAACGCTAGCCTACATGTTTTTTTTTTTTGGGGTTTGAAATTAGATTAAGCTGTTTGGTTTTTGCTTTTTTTCTAGCCGTTTTGCAGCAGCTGGTTTAAAAAAACAAACTTTCTTTTTATTCATTGGCTGCATATTAAATAGCAAGATAATTTAACTATAAACGCGCGGCGCTATAAATAATTTATAAATTCCATATTTGTAAAACTAATCACTATTAAAGGTATTGCAATATTTGCAATAAACGTCAGTTTTTAAACATTTCATGATAAATATGTTACGTTAGTCATGTCTGTAGCAGGTATGACAGCTATAAGCAAGCTAACCTGGACTGATGACTCGCATATAATGATCAGTACTGAATAGCTGTTCTATGTTAGCTATATCGTATATAGACGCCTACCGAGATTATAATATGCCTACTTTATTTAAAAAAAATTAACACTATAGTCAACATTAAACCAGTCTTAAAGCTTTAAACAAGTGATACAAAAATACCCAAATTATGTACAAATATACACAGATGGATCGAAAAATGATACAGCGACATCTTCGGTTGCTCTTACCTCAAATAAAAGAAAAAAAAAGAAAATATAATTCCAATATCTCAATAAATACTGCAGAGGCTTTAGCAATTAGTCTAGCATTAGACATTGCAGAAGAATCAGAAAACCAAGACTTCGTAATTATATCCGATTCGTTATCTTGTCTTACTGCTTTGAGAAACTGTAATACCAGGAATATATCGGCATTCGACATTCTGACAAAATTGGGTTCTTGGTCATGCAGGGATAGAGGGAAATGAAAAAGCTGACAGAGAGGCAAAAGACGCTCTATTGATATCAGATACTATTATCCCAATACCATATCGAGACTTGAAACCTTTGATAATTAGACACATAAGAAGAAATGGACTAACTTCTTGAGAATCGAATGCAATAAACTGCAATATTTGGAAAACTCAAAAACCTGGCATGATACGGGCCAACTTGTTCGAAAAGACGCAGTTATTCTCTACAGCATACATACAGGACATACAAAACTAACACATTCTTTTCTCTTAAAACGAGAAACGGCTCCAATGTGCGCTTTCTGCAATGTCAACTTAACAGTGTCTCACATTATGTTGGAGTGTAATACATTTGATGAAATTCGACGTAGGTTCTATTGCTGTAGAACTCTTCATGATCTTTTCACCAAAATTAAACCAAAACATATAGTAAACTATATTAAAGACATTCAACTGTACAACATAATCTAAAGATATAAGAACAATGAAATGGATACAAGAGAAACATGACAACAATATTATCAATAAGGCCCTATATAACCATCGATGTTGATGGGCCGGAAATTCAACAATTCAAATTCAAATTCAAATTCAATTCAAGTGTAATTTATGTAATGCAGGGGTGTGTAAACTACAGCCGGTGGGTGACACGCGGGTTGACAAATAATAGTATGCGGCCCTCGAGGCTTATTTAGATTAAAACGTCTTCAATATATTTTAGATTTAACTTCAATATATTTTAGATTAAATAAAAAAAAATTACGTATTAATTAATTGTTAGATGATAGTTTGCCGTTTAAATAATAACAACAGAATTAGATGAAGTTTCACCAAACTAAAGGTCTATTTTTAACTTTCTTTTATCTGACTTTGTTTAAAAAAACAACAACACCTCTAACACTTTTTTTGTATATAAACACTGTATAGCTGTATATAGTATACACTGTAGCAGATTACACTACACTGTATATAGTGTTCACTGTAGCAATATACACTACGCAGTTTATAGTGTACACTGTTGCGGTATACACTACGCCGTATATAGTGTACACTGTAGGGGTATACACTACGCCGTATATAGTGTGCACTGTAGCTGTATACACTACGCCGTATATAGTGTGCACTGTAGCGGTATACACTACTCCGTATATAGTGTGCACTGTAGCTGTATACACTACGCCGTATATAGTGTGCACTGTAGCTGTATACACTACGCCGTATATAGTGTGCACTGTAGCGGTATACACTACTCCGTATATAGTGTGCACTGTAGCGTTATACACTACGCCGTATATAGTGTACACTGTAGCGGTATACACTACGCCGTATATAGTGTACACTGTAGCGGTATAGGCTACACTACGCCGTATATAGTGTACACTAGCGATATACACTACGCCGTATATAGTGTACACTGTAGCGGTATACACTACGCCGTATATAGTGTACACTCTAGCAGTATACACTACGCCGTATATAGTGTACACTCTAGCAGTAAACACTACGCCGTATATAGTGTACACTGTTGCAGTATACTCTACATTGTAAATAGTATAGGCCTACACTGTATCAGTATCCATTTTTGTTTTATTCAATACACTTGTTTACGAATGTTTCAATAAAATATGTATGATTTGCTTATATAGGCCAAACAAAGTAAGATATATTAGAATATGTTAACATTGTCAATTCAAAATCTGGTCAACTAGAAAAGATGTATTCAATTTATTCGTATTTCTTATAACAATAGTCAGAAGTGTAATATACTGTCAGTTTTATTGTAGCCTATATTATAATCTTTTCATTTGCAGTCTTTTAAATAAATAACATAATTCCACCTTTAATTATTTAGTATTTAACTAGTGTTCAGCTCAAAATTTAACAATTTTTAAAATGTTTATTATACCTTTGTTTTAATTAATCGATATTATATTTTGCCATGATAGTTTATTTTAAATAGTAACACACATGGAGGATATTAGTTAAGGTTTACACCAAACTATATATTTTTACTTTTTTTGTCAAACAATGTTTGGAATAATACATTGAAAACATTGAAAATAATAAATAATTTTTTTGTATAAGATATTTTTCACTAGTGATTTACAATCTATACTTATGATTTATATATGTGCCCAAGTAAGAAATATTAGTCTATGTTAAGAAGTCAATATGAAATCTGGTTAACTAGTAAAAATGTATTAGCCTACATTTATTCGTAGACCTTTTTAATTTATATCAAACATATTTGCCTCCCCTAACTCATTGTTAGCTTAAATGTTAATAAAACTGACATAATTTTATAAGAGTGGTCACTAGAAAGTTTGACAATTGTTAAAGTAGAGGAAGGGGTAGAAGAACTAAAAATTGTAACGTAATTCACATATTTTAAATTTAAACTTTTCATTTTTAGTCGTTTAAATACATAATAATATAATGACATAAATGAGATATATTTCTGTTGGATTTAAAACTGACAACTCTAGCCTACATGTTTTTTTTTTAGAGTTTGAATTGAGATTTAGCTGTTTTATTTTTTTATTTTTTTTTGGGAGGAGGGGCGGAGTTATTGGGCAAAATCTAGATATTAGACTGCACAAATAAAAATCTGATTCGACTGTTAGAATTTAAAGCCTATGTTTTTCATAGTAGAAAAAAAGAAAAAGACAACTACAATTTATCGGTATGGTATAGACGTATTTTTACGTATTTTTAAAATGTATGCAATGTTGTTTTACATACACATTAATTATGTTAAGGTACAATCGCCTGCTCTTTATTACCGATCGAATGATCGGTCACCTGGTACTATATATATATGTGTATATGTGGAAATTTTCTTCAAAAGCGCTCTAACGATTATCTTCATGTTTTAATGCACGACTTGTTTCACCTAAAAAAAAAATCTACAGCTTTTCGGCCAAATAAATAAAAATCGGAAAAGATCGTTAGACAAAAATACACAAAAGATTTATCGTAGATAATTGATTTTGGCCGTGAAAACATGCCATTGCACGATCCACATGTAGCGCGGCATTCAAGAGCGGTGTTTTGTTGCGTCGCAATTATTGAATTGAATTGTTGAATTTCCGGCTCATCAACATCGAAGGTTATATAGGGCCTTTTTGATAACGTTGTTGTCATTTTTCTCTTGTATCCATTTTATTGTTCTTATATCTTTAGATTTTGTTGTACAGTTGTATGTCTTTAATATAGTTTATTATATGTTTTGGTTTAATTTTGCTGAAAAGTTCATGAAGAGTTCTACAGTAATAGAATTTACGTCGAATGTCATCAAATGTAGTACTTTCCAACAAAATGTGAGACACTGTTAAGTTGGCGTTGCAGAAAGCACACATTGGGGCCATTTCTCGTTTTAAGATAAACGAATGTGTTAGTTTCGTATGTCCTGTATGTAGTCTGCAGAGAATAACTGCGTCCTTTCGAACAAGTTGGCCTGTATCATGCCAGGTTTTTGAATTTTCCAAATACTGCAGTTTATTGCATTCGGTTTTCAAGAAGTTAGTCCATGTTTGTCTTTCATGTTTAATTATTAAAGGTTTCAAGTCTCGATATGGTATTGGGATAATACTCTCTGATAACAACAGGGCGGCTTTAGCCTCTCTGTCAGCTTTTTCATTTCCATCTATCCCTGCATGACCAGGAACCCAACAGAAAACGACACGTTTGCCTCTTTCATATATTGATTGGTATTTTGTCAAAATGTCCAAGGCAGATATATTCCTGGTATTACAGTTTCCCATAGCAGTAAGACAAGATAACGAATCGGATAAAATAACAAAATTTTGGTTTTCTGATTCCTCTGCAATGTCTAATGCCAGGCATATTGCTAAAGCCTCTGCAGTATTTATTGAGATACTGGAATTATATTTTCTTTTTTTACTTGTATTTGAGGTAAGAGCAACCGAAGATGTCGCTGTATCATTTTTCGATCCGTCTGTGTATATTTGTACATAATTTGGGTATTTTTGTAGCACTTCTTGGAACATATCCATGCAAGGATCCTTTTTATTTCTATGGTTTAATTCTAAGTTTATAGGCGGGATTTCAAAAAGCCATGGTGGAGTTTTTGGTATATAATATCTTTTTATAAATCTAAATTCAATTTTAGTTTCGATCATTTCTTTTTCAATTCTAAGTCCAAAAGTTGGTATATATTTTGAGTTTTCAGTAAAGCTGTTTTTTTCTTGTGGGTGAAAAACACATAAATACGCTGGATTATTCGGTAAGGATTTTAGTTTTAGTGCATATTGTAATGATAGCTTGAGTCTTCTATTTTGTAGTGGTGATTCATTTGCTTCTATTTGCAAACTGGTACATGGAGTAGTTCTAAATGCTCCTAGACATAGACGTAGACATTGATTTTGTACAGGATCAAGCATTTTTAGATATGATGTTCTTCCTGATCCGTATACTAAACATCCATAATCTAATTTTGATCGAATGTGTGATCTATATATTTTCAGTAGACTTTTTTTCTCTCCTCCCCAATCTGTATTTGCTAAAGTCTTTAGTAGATTTGTGGATTTTTGACACTTGGATTTTAGTTCCTTTATATGTAGCAGGAAATTTAATTTACTATCAAATGTTACTCCGAGAAATTTGACGTTAGTAGTTACAGGAATCTGTTTTTTATAAAGGTATAGTTCAGGGTCGGGGTGTTTTTTGTGCATCTGACAGAAATGCACTACTTTTGTTTTTTGAGCAGAAAATTTAAATCCATTCTTTTTGGTCCATTCTTGAATTTTATTGATTTGAAGTTGTAGATGATTCTGTATTTCTATCATACAATTAGCTCTATAATAGATCACAAAGTCATCGACGTATAGAGAACATTTTGTATTCTGTAATAAGCATTCAGTGATCTTGTTTATTTTTATATTAAATAGTGTAGGCGACAATACGCTTCCTTGAGGGACACCTTCTTCTTGAATAAATGTATCTGATAAATAATTTCCAATATTTATTTGGAATGTTCGGTTGCTTAGAAAGTTTGATATAAATTTGGGTAAATTTCCTCTTAAACCTAAGGAATATATATCTTTTAAAATTCCATATTTCCATGTAGTGTCAAACGCCTTTTCTAAATCGAAAAAAACAGCTATCACATGTTCTTTCCTAACAAAAGCCTCTCTAATAAATGTTTCTAATCTAATGAGATGATCTGTTGTTGAATGATTTATTCTAAATCCACATTGAGTCTTTGATATTAAGTTATTACTTTCCAGAAAATATATTAAGCGTTTATTTACAATTTTTTTCCATAATTTTACAGAAACAATTTGTGAGGGCTATTGGTCTGTAATTTATTGGATCTGTGTGATCTTTTTTCTCTTTAGGTATTGGAATGGTAATTGCTTTGCTCCATTCCGTAGGAAATATATTTTGTTGCCAAAGATCATTAACAATTTTTAATAGAGTTTTCAGTGTTAACGTTGGTAGCTGTCTTATAATCTCATTATGAATTGTATCAGGGCCTGGTGCAGTATTTTTGGTTTCTTTAATACATTGCGTAAGCTCGTTTATTGATATTGGGGAGTTGTAGTATTCAAATATATTTGTTTCAAAATTTATAGCTTCTTTTTCTAATTCTCTTTTTACTTTTTTAAAGGATTCTGTATAATTTTCAGACGATGAATTTTTTGAAAAGGTCTTTCCAATTTCATTTGCAATATCTTGTGTAGTTTCTGCATAAGTGCCATCAGCCAGTTTGATTTGTTTAATTTGACTTTTTTTTGTATTTCCTTTAATTTTTCGAATCATTTTCCAAATATTAGTTATGGGTGTGTTTGAATTTATTTTGTTAATATAATTTTGCCATGTAAGCCGTTTCTGTTCTCTGATTACTTGTCGGGTTTTTGCTCGTTCAATTTTAAAGGCTTTCAAGTTTTCTGGAGATGGGTTGGTCTTGAAAATTCTAAGCTGTTTATTTCTAGTTTTAATACTATCTTTACAAATGTTTGTGAACCATGGTCTATTTTTTTTAATTTTATATGTTGTTTTAGGTATAGTCCGTTCACAAATTTGATATAATGATTTTAAAAATGTTGAATACTGTTCTTGAGCATTAGAATGTATATTTATTTGACAGAGTATTCTGTCGCATTCTAATTTGAATGTATTCCAATCTGCTCTTTTAAAGTTCCAAGTTAATGGTTGTTGAGTTGGTATTTTGGAGTTGGTAGTAAGCAGGATAGGCTGATGATCTGAACCATAATTATTTTCTAAAACACTCCAGGTAAAGTCCGTAAATAGAGTTGAATCTGCCATTGTTAAATCGAGATGAGATGGAGATAAATACGAAGAACTATAAAAAGTCGGAGTACCATCATTAAAAATGCATATATTTCTTTCCTCTAGTAATCTTTCAATTAATTTTCCTCTTTGGTTTGTATTATGACTTCCCCATATAGGGTTATGGGCATTAAAGTCTCCCATAAGTATAATTGGAGGTGGGAGTTGTTTAATTAGATCATCTAGTTGAGAATATAGTATTGTATGATCTGGTGGAATATATATTGAGCATATGGTTAATGGTTTTGTTAATGTAAATCTTACTGCCACAGCTTGAATGCAGGTATTTATTTTGATCCTCCTATGTAAAATATTGGATGCTATAAATATGGAAGTACCTCCGCATGCAATTTTTTTAGAATGAATTTGGTGATAAGCGGTATAGCCACGCAATTCAAATGATTCTGTGTTTAATTTTATTTCCTGTAGACAAATTACTATAGGATTTGTCTCAGTTATAATAAGTTGTAGTTCTGGAATATTGTATTTTAGTCCTCTACAGTTCCATTGTAAAATATTCTTATATTCTGAATTCATATCCAAGAGTGTATATTTGTAATATTAATTTCTTTCTTTCCTTATTTTTTTTTATTTGGTTTTTGAAGGGTTTTTATTATAATATTAGATTGAGCTTGATGTGGAGACTTGTTTGTTTTCCGATTACTGTTTTTTGAAATTGTGTCATTTTCTATTTCATTTTCTTCTATAATTTCCATGTCGTTCTCCCGTGTACTACTATCCGTTTCTTGTTGTGTCCTAGTTTCTGAATTTAAAGGTTGAGACATTGTTTCTTTTTGTGTTTTTAAATCAGTTATTGAATCATCCTTTTCACATGCCTGTCCCAAAATGTCCATAGTTTTATTTCCTTTAGATTTTAAGTCCTTACCCTGATTTATTTCTTTCATGTTTTTTTTCATATAATTCTTATTTGATATGTTCTCTGGGTTAACTTTTCCTGGAAGCATTTCTTCTATATTTGATTGTGTTGAGTTTTCTTTAGTGCATATTATTTCATTTATTTCCCATTTTTTGAATGTTCCATCTTGGTCTTTGTAGTACAATTCTGGTAAAGTGGGTGTCTGGGTTTCAGCGTGTTTGACTTTCTTTATGTCTGTTTTAAGAGCTCCAGCATAATTCTTTTCACTTATTAAAGATTTTTGTGTTAGAATAAATTTCTTTGCATCTTGATAAGTTATATTTTTTTGAGCTTTTAATTTTTGTATATCCTTTTCTTCAATCCATCTTGGACACGTTTTTGAGAATGATAGATGTTTTCCTTCACAATTTACACATTTCATTTCTGCACTGCATGTTTCCAAGCTGTGTCCTTCATTTCCACAACGTGGGCAGACAGCATTTCTTTTGCAGTGTTTTTTCAAGTGACCTAATTTTTGACAGTTAAAACATCTCATAGGGTTTGGTATGTAGTCTTCAATTTTGATGTTTAAGAAACCTGCTCTAATTTCCTTTGGAGGAGTTGGTTTATTAAAAGTTAAAATTATTGTGTTAGTTGCAATTTCTTTTTTATCTCTTTTTATTTTTATTCTATAAGCTGAGATAACTCCTTGATTTTTTAGTTCTTGTGTTAATTCATCTTCCGTACAGCATTCCAACTCTTTTGATTTTATAACTCCCTTTGAGCTGTTTAGGAAGGCATGGGCTTTTGTTTCTATGGCTATTCCTGCCATACTAGTTGTTCTTAATAAATTGGTTGAGTGCGCTTTTTTTTCGCATTCCACCAGAATCTGTCCAGATCGTAATTTCTTTACAGATTTAGGTGCTCCTGCCATCCCAGTTATGGCTTTTTCTATCACAAAGGATGATAATTTAGTTAGTGGTTTTTCTGTTTCTTTAGATGAAATTATAATAAATCTTGGCCATATTTCTGTATTTTCATAGTTGTTTGAATCTTCACATCTTTTTCGTTTTGTCTCTCTGCCTTCCATGTTTTCAAAAGTTTGGGTTTGTATATACCCGCGGCTCCAGCCGCTTTTCAACGTTTTAGTTTTAGTAGCTAGTTTTAGTTTGTTTACTGTTTCGTTATATTTACTAAAAAATTAATAATAATTAATATCACAAAAAATACTTCCTAATAAGTTTCAAACTTTAAATAAGTACGTATTTTCAATAAAAATCTCAAGGACGTAAACATTGAGGTCATAACATCACCGCCATCTTGGTGCGACTCCGCGTCGCAATTATGACGTTGCGGAAAATACCCGTTCAACATTAACAAGAAGTTTAATTTCTTGTTTATGCTGGCTGTTTTGCGCACCGATGATAGATATAATTTAAAGCAAGACCAAGTGTAATAATTTATGTAATGCAGGGTGTGCAAACTACAGCCAGTGGTTGACTCGCGGGCTGACAAATAATAGTATGCGGCCCTTGAGGCTTATTTAGATTAAAATGTCCTCAATATATTTTAGATTAAATTAAAAATAAAATAAAAAATAAAATATTTACGTATTAATTACTAGTGAGATTATAGTTTGCCGTTTAAATAATAACAGAATTAGATGAGATTTCTCCAAACTATATGCCTATTTGTAAATTTTGTTTATTAAACATTATTTTGGAAAAAAAAAACACGTCGAAAATAATAATAGGAACTACTTTTTTTTATACAAGACATCTGTTTACGAATGTTTTATTAAATATATTTATGTTTTGCTTTTATAGGCCTACCCAAGTAAGATATATTAGAATATGTTAACATTGTCAATTCGAAATCTAGTAAACGAGAAAAGATGTATTCAGTATATTCGTATTTTCCTTATAACAATAGTCAGAAGTGTAATATACTGTTAGTTTTATTGAGGGGCGGGGGGAGGGGGAAGGAATTAAACACATCATCTAACGTAGCCTATATATATTATAATCTTTTCATTTGCAGTCTTTTCAATGAATAACCTAATTTCACCGTTAATTATTTAGTATTTAAGTTTAATGCTCAAAATAAAATAAAAAAATTAAAAATGTTTATATTAATCAATATTATATTTTGCCGCGATAGTTTATTTTAAATAGTAACACAAATGGAGGATATTAGATAATATTAACACCAAACTATATTTTTTTACTTTTTTGTAAAACAATGTTTGGAATAATACATTGAAAACATTGAAAATATATATATATAAAAAGATCGTGTTCGTGTCCCCACGGATCCCCATTGGTCAATTTGTGAGTTTGTGTCACTGACTTATTTAGGCCTAGTCCTATATAATGTATAATAGCTTTTCACATCTGACATGTGCCTTCTCTAGCTAAGTTGTTAACGTAGAGGACTGCTGTGCGTGCGACCCGGGTTCGATTCTCCAGTTAGAC
Organism: Anisus vortex; assembly: GCA_949126835.1. Taxonomy (NCBI): domain Eukaryota; kingdom Metazoa; phylum Mollusca; class Gastropoda; family Planorbidae; genus Anisus; species Anisus vortex. The sequence goes on along the minus strand of OX421500.1, from coordinate 38,741,074 downwards.
TATGCCTATTTTTTTTACCCGATTTACATTTATTCGTAGACTTTTTTAATTCCTATCAAACATATTTGCCGGCCGTAACTCATTGTTAGCTTGAATGGGTTGAGGGAGGGAGTTGAAAAAATTGACATTATGTTATAGGAAAGTTTGACAGTTGTTAAAGTTAATTAATTAATTAATTAATTGGCCATTTATATAGCGCCTCACTCCATGCTAATAAAAGCATGCTCAGCGCGCTCACAAAAACGAAACGACAATAACACTCTAAAATAGTTTTAAACAAGGTTTCGGCCGATGGAGGCACGAAACGAAAATAACATTTTAAAATAGTTTCAAACAAGTTTTTTGCTGATGGATGTGTATTTGATAAATTTAGTTGAAAAGAAAAGTCTTCAAATTCTTCTTGAATGCCTTTTTTGACACAGAGTTTTTAAGTGTCTCAGGTAAGCCGTTCCACAGTGAAGGCGCCACAGATTCAAACGATCGTACACAAATAGGGGAAGGAGTAGAAGAACAAAAAATTGTAACGTAATTCACGATATTTTAAATGTAAACTTTTCATTTTCAGTCTTTTAAATAATAATAATAATATTTGTATAGCGCTGCCAACAAACATAATGTAAGCTCAGAGCGCGTTTAACATACAACTAAGAATACGGATATTACACTAGGCCAGGTGACAGAGCTAAATTGAAGATTAAAAAAAAGACAAAACAAATAAATGTAGCATTAACCGACCCAACCCATAAATAAGACAGTAAGTTTCTAAAGCATGTTAAATGTTATCGAAGGTAAATATTGAAATAATGAGTTTTTAAGTTCTTTTTGAAAGTAACAGTAGAGCTTGTTCGCCTCAGTTGAATGGGAAGTTGATTCCACACCTTCGGACCGGATACTGAGAAGGCTCTAAGGCCAACGGTCGTCAGAGAGAAACGGGGCTCTTCCAGAAGCGATGAGTTTGCAGAACGAAGTGTTCTTTGCGGGACATAAGGTCTGATTAGTGCCTTGAGATAGGACGGAAACTCGTTATTAAAAATGCACTGATGGCAAAGTAGCGCCACTTTATACTCAAGTCTGGCTTTCACGGGGAGCCAGTGGAGCGAGCGTAGGAAGGCAGTTCCCGAGTCTCTTTTAGACTTGCACATAAAGAAACGCGAAGTACTTTTATGTATTCGTTGTAGCCTGGCGATTTAATGACATAAATGACATATATTTCTGTTCGATTTAAAACTGACAACTCTAGCCTGCATGTTTTTTTGTGGTTAAAAATGAGATTAAGCTTTTTTTTTTTTTTTTTTTTTTTTTTTTTTTTTTTTTTTTTTTTTTTTTTTTTGGGGGGGGGGGGGGGGGTTATTGGGCAAAATCTAGATATCAGACTGCACAAATCTGAAATCTACTTCGACTGTTAGAATTTAAAGCCTATGTTATTCATAGTAGAAAAAAAGAAAAAAGACAAATACAATTTATTGGTCTGGTAAAGAAGTATTTTTAAAATTTATGCACTGTTGTTTTACATACACATTATGTTAAGGTACAAGCGCCTGCTCTTTATTACCGATCGAATGATCGGTCACCTGGTACTATGAGTTTAAATGTGTCCATGAACAACAATATTTATTTTTATACCAAGTTATTGTTCAGAGAAATGTTGTGTTTCCTTTAAATGTTTGTAATATCTGTTTTATTCATCCAATAAATTTTTTTTTCTTTAAAATAAATTGTTTTTCCATGGTGGGAAAGTGGGGATAAGGATAATAAGTTGGCGTGACGTAGGTCCTGGGTTCTAATCCTGGTGCAGGCTAGGATTTTTTCCCGGATCTGGATGTTGTCCCTGAGTCTACCCAGCTCTGATAGGTATCTGACCTTAGTTGGAGTATATTAAAGACAGTTGTGCTGGCCACACAATCACATTTTTCAGTTTTCAATAGAGCGATTGCAATAGGCGTGGCTTAGGTTCTTTTATGACGTAATTATGTAAATAGCGGCCATGATGGTGATAATATTAATGTGGAATAACATTTTTCTATACCATGTGTATTTTGAACCCGAAATATAAGGAATTAGTTTCCATAAATCTTGATATTTAACTGTGATACTAGTTCTTAGTAGTCCATCCACGAAGTAAACACGTTTTTAGGCTTTTATAGTTTTTCAACAGCTCTTTTGAAACATTGTACATTCTGCTTTATGCTTTACTTTTAGATAGTAAGTTAATAGGCTAACTTTCGACAATCAACATCTTCAATTAAATATTCTGCACTTACGAAACCTTTTCCATTGATTATTTATGTTTTAAATTTAACTTTAATTGTTAATTTTCATTGCATGACAGTGTTTTATGTATCTTTACGTCAGATTGTTGAAATGATGAAATTTAAAAATAAAACCTAATTAAGCCTATAGTAATACGGCTACCATTTGTCACAACTTGACCAAGTAAACAAACAACACGTGCTTTTATTCACGTGATTACAAACGCTCTATTAGTTGACGGGTCCCATACAGAAGACACATAGTCCAGTTTATGGCTATCCAATGTGAAATATCATTTTAGTTTTATGTTCTTACTGTATTTGTAGTAGATTTTGTTAGATTTTTTAATTACTTCATAAATGTGGATTTAAGACATTTTATCATTTATTATTTATCCTAAATACTTTGTTTTTTTACTCCCTTTCTATTAACTCGTACCGTCTGTCAGTCTTGTCTGCTTGGTTGGTTGGTTGCTTGGATGTTTGATTGTTAGCAAAACTTTGCATCGATTTTTTGACCACTTCCCGTCGCCCAATCGAGACGAAACTTGGCCAGCAGACTTATCCAGACTAACAATACATTATATCAAATTTTCAGCATCATAGCGTTTGGAATAGTTACGAATTCATTCGTCCAATTTGCAAATCGAGGAAAATATTTTACGTCAAACATGGCTGCCTCTACCGGAAGAGACGGAAGTAATAAATAAACTTTTCGCATATACTTTTTTCTATTTGTTGTAATTTTGTACAAGGTTTCGTGGCCTAGTGGTTATGACTGTCTGATTTCAACCGGGGTGATGCAGGTTCTACCACCGCCATCTCCACTTTTTGTTTTTATTTTTCAATTTTACAAGATACGTAAATACCGTAAATACATATGTTTCATTTCCAGTAGTCAATCAATTATTAAATTGCATGATGGTAAACTTAGTTTGCAAAGAAAGGGAGAATAATAAAAAAACTTTGTTTTTATAGGTTAGTTTATTAGTTTGGGTTATTCTAGGTCTTTACCATGAATGAAGTAGTTTGTAAATATTGGTTTCTTTTTGCTTGGATACTCTTTTCTGGGTGAAAAGACATACTTCAGTTAGATTCCCGATTTTGCACTTCATCGAAGTCATTTTGTAAGTGTTCACAATATTTTTCTGTCTTTATTGTTTTATAACTCATACAATCATCGGCAATTAATGTTACTTTCGTTCCTGTGATAATGATATATTGAGTAAGGCATTAAAAGAATAATTGTGGCCCCATGGTTAATACACCGGACTGTCGACAAAACGGCCTGGGTTCTAGCTCTGCCGCCGACCAATCCCCACCACCCTCCAGAAGTTTGGGAACTAAAAAGTAATAATATTCTATCTAGAAGGAACTTAAAGGCTAAGAAATTAGAAATATTATTCGCCCTTTAAAAATTCATGTTGAATATAGATAAAAATCCAAATTTGAAGAACGGTTTACTCGTTAGGCGTTACATTTATTGGGGAGTATGTGTTGATTAAACATTATAAACATGTTAGTGTGAAGAATCCCTACCGTTACAAATAGTGCCGGGTGTTTCTTTTCGTAAAGAATAGCGTACGACTAAACTTAGTATTTACTGAATTGGAACATTACCCTATGTTCAAATTTATTTTTGTATAATATATTATATATTCAATACCCCGTGAACAAAGCTTGAGTTCATACAATGCTATTATTATTAGCGAAACAAATAATTAAAATACTTACCTGCTATGTGAAATATCAAAATCAAAATTGCCAAAACGACTTTCATTTTCTATGGATAAAAGAAAACCCAATTGACTATAAATTACAATATTTGAAGATCGAAGCGCGATAAAAAAAAGTGTCATTATTATTAGTAGTAGTAGTATAATATATATATATAGCATAAATAAAATAATAATAATATAAAAAGCTACAATAGTATGTATCAAATGTTACTATTGAAAATATTTTACTCGTTTTCTTAGGTTAAATAGTTCAATCACAAAACAATAATTTTTAGAGAAAAAAAAAACAAAGAGAAAAGAAGTAATAATACGTAAAACATTAAATTGCAAGAAATACACACAACAAGCTCAGATAAACATAAAGACAAAAACACTTTCCTTATCCCTTATGCGAGAACAAATGCATATAAGTACTCTTTCTTCCTGAGCGGCATTCGGGCATGGAATGGGTTGCCTGAACAAACCAGGAAAACCAGTAACTTAACATCGTTTAAAACATTAATAAAAATGTAAGACTAGACTCGGACCACGGATGAGCGTAGTACGCAAGAATCTTCTCTACAGAAGGAGCGTCTGTAATATATAAGATATGATAAGATAATAAAATACTCTGAGACAATCGACAAGTCTTAATTAGGCGTGATTTTTGAACTGGTGCGACCATGAACTTCCGGTTCTATTTTTAAATGTTTAATTATTTTAGGCATTTCCGTAAACAAAAATGCATGCTTTTGCTGGTTATTGACAGTTGATTTCAACCTCGACGGCTAGTTCTAGTCTTTTAGAATTATACAAAGGATACAATATTTGTTATGAGGAATCCGTTTGTAACATCAAAAGTGAGTAGGCAATAATTAATACTCAAGTAATAGTCGCGTAAGGTTAAATATATCTTTGCTTTTTGTCAAGTGATTGCAAACGCCCCATTGCGCTTGACTTTAAGTGTCTAGTGATTGTTAGCGTGTATTTATTATTTTGTTTTGATTTTGAGGCGACTTTTGCAAACGTAAACATAACAATTAGCCTAATTACCTTTTTGAATAAATTGCTCGAGAAAATGATTGTAGGCAAATAGAGGTGAGAGTGATCAAAACTAAAACAGAGAAGATATAGAGAAGTAAGCAAAAATGTAACCCCGTTGGACCTAATTGATCCATGGGGGCCAGTGAAACAGCGTTCACCAGTTTCTGTGGCTAATGCACACTAGGGTATTGTGTGGCCAGCACAATGCTCAGACGCCTTTACTTTACCCCAAATGAAGTCTGGTACCCATCAGAGCTGGGTATACTGACGGACGTCCTCCAGCCCCGATAAACAAAATTCTCGCCTTTAAAAGGATGTCCCTCGGCCACCGTGTGACCTGGATAGATTAGACCTGGGTTCGGCAACCTTTTCATAACAGTGTGCCAAAGTAGGATTTCTAATTCATTCAGCATGCCAAAATCCTAAAAGTCATCCTGCTGTAGCACTAAATTTTCTGTAGAAGAGACTTGAATAGACTTTTAGGGCCTCTTCCGCGTCCCATTGAAAATGCTTCGGCGTGCGAAATGAATTGAAAGAGTGGCTAAGTAACCGTCTAACTTACAGTGTTTTCTGTTGTAATAGTCGTGGCAGTTATAAACACATACTTACTTTAATACTATACTATAATCTATATATATAAAAAGACAGTGTTAAGCCCCGCGAGGATCCCCATTGGTCAATTTGAAAACACGTGTGTCACTGACCTATCTAGGCCTAGCCCAATATACCGTCTAATAATTTTTCACATCGGACATGTGTCTTCGATAGCTCAGTGGTAAACGTAGTGGACTGCTATACGGGCAACCAGGGTTCGATTCTCCAGTTTGACTATACTTTTTTCTTTCGACAATTAATTTTTCAAACTTTTAAAAACAAAAGTCATTGTAAATCTATAGGCAATATAGATTTTGTTAAATAAAAATATTTGACAATTTTTTTTACCCTATTACAATGTTTATTTACTTTCCTAAAAGTATTCAGTAAGTGTAGTTTATAAATTTGTTATCTGCACCCCAGACAGTCCTTTTTTTTTTCACCCGGGCAACGCCGGGCAATGTAGCTTGTACGAGATAAAATTGTGTTTGTATATCCTATACTATAATTCGAGCAAAAATTTTATATATGTATATATTCTTATGATTTATATATGTGCCCAAGTAGGAAATATTAGACTATGAATTCTGATAAACTAATAAAAAAAAATTAAAATTATTCGTAGACATTTTTATTTTCTATTCTATATCAAACATAATTGCCAGCTGTATAACACATTGTTAGTTTGAATGGGGGTGAGGGGAGGGAGTTAAAAATTTCACATAATTTTATAAGAAGGGTTACTAGAAAGTTTGACAGTTGTTAAAGTAGTGGAAGGGGTAAAGATGAACTAAAAATTGTAGACGTAATTAATGTGCAAGAATGTTTACGATATTTTAAATTTAATGTTTTCATTTTCAGTCTTTTTAATACATGACGTAATGCCATCACTGACATATATTTCTGTTGGATTTAAAACTGACAACGCTCGCCTTCATGTTTTTTTTTTGTTTTTTTTTTTTGAGGGTTTGAAATAAGATTAAGATGTTGTTTTTTTTTTTGCTTTCTTTTTGTTTGGTTTTATCAGGCAAAATCTAGATATTAGACTTCACAAATATAAATCTGATTTGACTGTTAGAATTTAAAGCCTATATTATTTATCGTAATTTTTATATTTCACAAACAAACTAAATGTTGTTATTGAACCTAATTTTAAAGGTGAATCATCAATGTGCTGCTGTGCATAGTGCTGGCCACACAATCAACCAGTATGCAGTAGCTACAGAAACTGGTGAACGCGGCTTCACCAGCCCTATGGGTCAATTTGGGGTGTACGGACACTTAATCCCACGACAGATAGCTCCATCGACCCTTAATCCCGCGACACTTAGTGTTAATGTGACTATATTATGTCGGGAGAGGCAGGGATAAAGTGTCGCGAGATCAAATGTCACCAAACTCAATTTGGTCCGACGGGATAATTAACTTTAACTTTTACCATAGGTGTAAAAATATAATAAATTAAAAAGTGCAAGCTTATTTTTTGCCGGTGAAGTGGGTAGATGTGACTAAAAATTATACTTTATAGAATGCGTTGCCCAGGCCCAGGATTTCACTTCTGTTATGCCAGGTTCCAGTTCTGTACGATAAAAGAAAGTTGTTCAATTAACCTTCCAAACGTGGGTCGGTGGATCGCCAGCAAGCCAGCCAGAATGTTTTGCAAAGTTAATATAAAAAAGTTGAAAAACATTCATATTGAAGACATATACTATGAGGATGTTTTCTTTTCCCAAATCAAACATCTACTATATAGACCTATTAATGAAAGACATTAGATATATATTGTGCTTAAATTGCCCCTTAACACACAACAGACTATACCGTATATATAATATAAAACTTTTTTTTTCGGATTGGGGGTGGGGGAGTAAGTTTATCTAAAACGTAGCAGACAAGTGAAGGTCTAAGGGAGAAAATAGCAAAGGTATTTATTCAGTTAAAGTAAATTAAATATCGTCAAAGTTTTTGCTACCTTAAGACTTAGCCAGTGTCCGTTTTCCTAGGCGTTTTGCAACAGCCGGTTTAAAAAACAAAGTTTCTATTTATTCATTGGCTGCATAGGAAATAGCAAGATAATTTAGCCTAACTATAAACGCGCGGCGCTATAAATAATTTAATAAATCCATATTTGTAAAAGTGTTCACTATTAGAGGTATTGCAATAAACGTCGGTTTTTTATTTCAAGGAAATTTATGTTACGTTAGTCATGTCTGTAGCAGGTATGAAGGCTATAAGTAATCCTTAGCAAGCTAACCTGGACTGAGGACTTGCCTACAATGATCAGTACTGAATAGATTTTCTAGGTTAGTCAGCTATATAATATATATAGACGCCTGCGGAGGTTAGAATAGGCCTACTTTATTACAAAAAAATTAAATTAACACCACATTAAACCAAGCTTAAAGCTTAGGCCTAACAGTACGCTAATGGGAAATTTTAGTATGAATAGCCAATGCAATGGTCTAATAACGCAGATCAACTTGTACACGTAATAACTTAGAAAAAGCTTACTCTTAGACATCTCCTTTGGAAAATATGATTTACGCGAATTTTAAAACACAATGCACCGTCTCCCTTTGGTACATGCATTTGTTATAAGGGTCCAAACGTTAAACTTTACAGTTTTTTGGAGTCGGTTTTCTATGTTTGAAAGATCGATGCAGTTTAAACGTTTATCTATTTTCAGGCAGATTATATTAATCACACCTAAAATGTTGCTTGGGAGGAAATTTTAAATCCAATATAGGCCTATAGGGCGTTTGCAATCACGTGACAAAAAGCACGTGATTTTTGTTTATTTTTATGTAGTGGTGTACACAATGGCCGCTGTATCAATAAAGTGTCCTATAGGCCCGAGCTTGTTTTTACTTATGTTTTGTGAAAGTGTAAATAGGTCTAACCAACCCTAGCCTAATCACATTAATCAATTAATCTGCAGTATTTAACTTTTAAAATAGTGGTATACATATAATTAGTGTTGTACCGAACGATTATTAGGCCTAATTATAATATCAATAAACAATAATTGCAACACTTACCGGTCGGATATGAATATATAAAGATGATAAAATGGGCATAAAATGTTGAAAATCGTTGAAAAAATACCATGTCAGGCTTTCTCTTGGACTAGGAAGATGATCTACGACTATTTACCTCCTAATTTGTGAGTAGGATAGCCAATATTCAGATATGAATTTAGCATGATAAAGAACAACTTCACCACGTTACATTTGTACCTCAAGTGGGTTCTATATTTACACAAATACGTCACCAAAAAACTTAAGCTCTGCCCATAGAGAACGCTCTATATATGAGGAATGTAATATTGGGTGGAGGGTTGCATACAATACAATAAGTTATACTATTTTAATGTGTGCAAAAATAGAAATGAATACGCCTAAAAAACGTTTACTTAAAGTAGGCTACTTGAATTTGTGTAGACAGTAAAAAAAAAGAAAAAGACAAATAAGATAAGATAAGATTAGATCACTTTATTGATCCAAATAAATGGAAATTTGACCTGATTACATAAAATGCAATTGGTCTGGTAAAAACGTATTTATACAATTTAGGCACCGTTGTTTTACATGCAAATTATGTGCTCTTTATTACCGAACGAAGATCGGCCCACCAGGGGTACTATTTATATGTGTGTGTATGTATTTATAAAAAAAAATTTTTTTAAACGCTCTAACGATTCTCTTCATGTTTTTATGCTCGACTTGTTCCGCCTATAAAAAAATCTTCAGATATTCGGCCATACAAATAAAAATGAACTTAAACGGTAGACAAAAATACTAATTAGATTTATCGTATTTTAATTAATTTGGCCGTACAATCATGCCATTGTTTTCCCCAGTTGGTGCATCGCTTTTATGAATGGTGTTGTTGTTTTTTTGCGCCGCAATAATGACGTTTCGGAAATACCCGTTCAAGAACAAGAAATAATTTAATTTATTGTTTAAACTGTTTTGTAAACCGATGTGTTTATCTAGATTATAGATGATAACGTTCATAAATATAATTAAGATACAATTTAAAGAAATACAAACAACTTAACAATGGAGCTAGTAAGTATTTTATTATTAGGAATTGTAATGCAAAAAAACTCAACTATGTTTTAATAATTTTTCTGAAAAAAAACACGTTGAAAATAATAAAATTATCAAATCCTTTTTTTGTATAAAACTATAATCTAAGTATGATTTATTTATAAGATAAGATACGATAAGATTTTTTTATTGATCCAAACAAATGGAAATATGTCTTGATTACATATGTTTTGTCTTTCAGCATATTTTAAATAATTTAAAAGCAGTATTTGTACTCAAGCACAGAAATATACTTATAAAAATAGACATTCACGCACACAATCACACAGTTTATCATATTAGAAAAAGTTCATTAGTAGTAGGCTATTGTATTCCGGTTGACTGAAGTCTTGACGATATATTTCTTGCTGCCTTTATTTTTTGTGAATTCTCATAGTAGATAGTATGGCCTGAGGCTGATGCACAATAATTCTATGTCTGGTGTGCATATTATTCTTTTTGTTGTAATGCAGTTGTTATTGCAATATTATTTGTTTATATAGATAGCTATCCTTCGACATTTAATTTTGCCTTTGTTGATGGGTCTGTCTGGGCAAAGCAGATAAAATGTCCACAGACGTATTTTTCCTCAACGGCCACATTTATTTCGCCTTGTTCTTGTCAAGACATGTTTATTTAATCCAAGTAAGAAATATTAGAGTATGTTAAATAATGTAACTCAGTTTAGAACTTTAGCGCCGTTTTTGCTCCGGACGTTTCGGCCCTTATAAAAAATAAATTGATCAACTCAGTTCATATTTTACAAAAATACTACTACTACATTTCTAGCTTTAACATATCTATTTACGCTAGTATTTTGTTTTGTTGAGTATAACAGATGAAACAAGTGTAATGTTGACAAACGAAATGTAATTTCACGTCTACATAGCTTGAATAATGTAATACTAAATGCGAAAATAATCGATTTATAAATAAAGAATATCACAATATTTAAGCGGAAAATGTATTTACAGCGTTAAAGACTAGGACTGATTAATGCCTGTAATCAAAGGTCGTTTGTATCGAGCGAACAGTAGGCCTATAGTTTGATAACACGTGTTCATATTATTATACTCTATCACCAGCAAGTTAGGTAAGTGTGGCAAAATCGAAGCTACCAAAATTTCTAGAGTAATGATAATATTCCATACAATTCCATACAAATTCAAATTAACAGGAATATACTAAGTGGCGTTGTATAATACACAATAAGGTAGAATAACAATGTTACCCCTTCACCCCCCCAAAAAAAAAAATTTTTTTTTTTTATTCATTCGTTTCTTCGGACATAAAAGCTAGTATAAGGCGTATATAAAAACAAATAAGCGTATATGTATATATATAGAGAAGCTTATATACATAAACCAACTCATATTGATTATATTTGTTTATGTAGGCCCTATATATATATATATATATATACATATATATATAATTATATATGTATATATATATATATATATATATATTGCAGTTAAACATAATAAGCTAAATCTACTTAAAGGTCTAAGATAATGTAAAATTAAGCTTACATATAATAAGAGACATCCAGTTGATGAAGTTGATGAAAAATATTGTGGACCTTTTCCAGCTCGCTTTTCAACAAGCTGCATATATACAGTCAATTACTTTCATTTATAAACACAGAGAAACAGCAGTGTGCTATCTAATTAAAACATTACAAGCGTTTAGAAAGCTGCCAGCATTGATCTTGACCTTTGAAACGCCTAATTGAGAATGTTACATATTTTCTTACGTGATTTGGAAGAAACTAGCCCGTTATTGAAATTAGTATGCATTGATTTATAGCCTTACACATTTTAACCCAATAAGTTCACACCCTTTCTTCAGTTTTTTTTAATACTTTTTTTTTAAACAAAATAAAAGAGTAGCGAGTGTAAAATATATAATTAAGTGAGGCCGGCTTGTCCTTCGGTTAGTTAACCGGTCTGTCAACCGACTTTTTATTCAATTTTATTCAAGAACCTTCCTTTAATTTAGTCTCGACTTTTAGAATTATGTTTTTCTTCCAATTAGTGTTCATTAATACTGTCTATTAGGGCATGTATCCTATTTCTTGTCTTTATAGAATATACTTTTAGTTATTAACAATTACTTTATCCCTTACGCGAGAACAATTGCATATAAGTAATCTTTTTTTTTCCCGATTGGTAACCAGGCAAGGAATGGGTTGCTTGAACAAACCAAGACAATCAGTAACTTAAAATGATTGAAAACATTAATAGAAATGCAGGAGTAGACTTAAAGCACGGATTTGCGTAGGACGCAATAAACTTCTTTATAAAGGGAGTGTCTTGAATGTATAAGATAAAGTAAAACACCAATCTTTGATTATAAAGAGATGTACGCGATCAAATTACCTGAGGGACATGAATATAATTTTAAAGTTGTCTGCTGTTTAGTTAAGGGCCTTGTTTTAAAAGATCAAAAAGTTGAAAGAGAATTTTGAAAAGTTTGGAACTGGCATAGACGGGGATATAATTGGTTTGCTGTTCCTATCTTAGGAAGTTCCCCTGGGACACTGAGTGTATCACAGTAACAACAACAATACAAAATAACGTGTTTTGTTACAAGTACTTTTTTTTATTTTAATTCATTAACTAAGTATAACATTATCGTTTTGAGTTCAGTTTATAAGAGAGCGTGGGTACAGTATGAAACGTATGTACTGTAATATAATTCTTCATTTCTAGACTAGGGCCCAAATGTTACTTTATGGTAACAGGCTTTTAAAAACAAATTAACTTAAGTAAGGAAGTATTCTCTTTCAGGCCAATTTGAGCCAAAGAAAGGACGTATCAGTTATACACTAATTTGAGCCAAAGAAAGGACGTATCATTTATAGACCAATTTGAGCCGAAGTAAGGAAGTATCATGTATACACCAATTTGAGCCAAATAAAGGACGTATCATTTATACACCAATTTGAGCCAAAGAAAGGACGTATCATTTATAGACCAATTTGAGCCGAAGTAAGGAAGTATCATTTATACACCAATTTGAGCCAAATAAAGGACGTATAATTTATACACCAATTTGAGCCAAAGAAAGGACGTATCATTTATAGACCAATTTGAGCCAAAGTAAGGAGGTATCATTTATAGACCAATTTGAGCAAAAGAAAGGACGTATCATTTATAGATCAATTTGAGCCGAAGTAAGGAAGTATCATGTATCCACCAATTTGAGCCAAATAAAGGACGTATCATTTATACATCAATTTGAGCCAAAGAAAGGACGTATCATTTATAGACCAATTTGAGCCGAAGTAAGGAAGTATCATTTATACACCAATTTGAGCCAAATAAAGGACGTATCATTTATACACCAATTTAAGCCAAAGAAAGGACGTATGATTTATAGACCTATTTGAGCCAAAGTAAGGAAGTATCATTTATACACCAATTTGAGCCAGTAAGGAAGTATCATTTATAGACCAATTTGAGCCAAAATAAGGACGTATCATTTATAGACCAATTTGAGCCAAAATAAGGAAGTATCATTTATAGACCAATTTGAGCCAAAATAAGGAAGTATCATTTATGTATCAATTTGAGCCAAATAAAGGACGTATCATTAATTGACCAATTTGAGCCAAAGTAAGGACGTATCATTTATAGACCAATTTGAGCCAAAGTAAGGAAGTATAATTTATAGACCAATTTGAGCAAAAGAAAGGACGTATCCTTAATAGACCAACTTGAGCCAAAGTAAGGAAGTATTATTTATGCACCAATTTTAGCCAAAGTAAGGAAGTATCATTTATAGACCAATTTGAGCCAAAGTAAGGAAGTATAATTGATAGACCAATTTGAGCCAAAGAAAAGACGTATCATTTATAGACCAATTTGACCCAAAGTAAGGAAGTATCATTTATAGACCAATTTGAGCCAAAGTAAGGACGTATCATTTATAGACCAATTTGAGCCAAAGTAAGGAAGTATCATTTATAGACCAATTTGAGCCAAAGAAAGGACGTATCATATATAGACCAATTTGAGCCAAAGTAAGGACGTATCATTTATAGACCAATTTGAGCCAAAGAAAGGACGTATCATTTATATACCAATTTGAGCCAAAGTAAGGAAGTATCATTTATAGACCAATTTGAGCCAAAGTAAGGAAGTATAATTGATAGACCAATTTGACCCAAAGAAAGGACGTATCATTTATAGACCAATTTGAGCCTAAGTAAGGAAGTATCATTCATAGACCAATTTGAGTTAAAGAAAGGACGTATCATTTATATACCAATTTGAGCCAAAGAAAGGACGTATCATTTATAGCCCAATTTGAGCCAAAGTAAAGAAGTATCATTTATACACCAATTTGAGCCAAAGAAAGGACGTATCATTTATAGACCGATTTGAGCCAAAGTAAGGAAGTATCTTTTATAGACTAATTTGAGCCAAAGCTTAGGAAGTATCATTTATAGACCGATTTGAGCCAAAGTAAGGAAGTATCCTTTGTAGATCAATAATACTGTGCTTAACTCGTTTTGAGAAATGTGTAATTCAGTTTATAAGAGAGCGTGGGTACTGTCTGAAACGTATGTACTGTAACATAATTCTTCAGTTCTAGACTAGGGCCCAAATGTTACTTCATGGTAACCATTGCAACGCAAAGCCCTTTCAACCCACATGATCTTTGACATTAGTCGAGTTCGTTCATCCCAAATCTCAACTAATTCCTTGGGTTAATGGCTGAGAAAACGAACTCATTCAAGTCACTGCATTCTTATGGTACACTCCTCTTGCCATAAAAGTGCACAGCTCATTGTCACTTAGCTATGTGAAGCGGTTCCCGTTATATTGTGTTTTCGTAATGACTTAACAATAAATTAATTAGTGGGGGTGAGAGAAAGAGAGACAGCGTAATGGATCGAGAGTAATAGAGATACAAAGAGGGAAAGAGAAGGGGCGAGATAGAAAAAGAAAGAGAGAAATAGAAAAGGAAATAGAGAGAAAGAGAGAGAAGCGGGAAGTAAGGGAAAGAGAAAGAGAATGAGAGAGAAAAAAGAAATATATGGAGATAGGGCAACAAAAAAGAAAGTTAAAAAGAGAGAGAGAGAGAGATAAATAGACATACGAGATAATGCGAGAATAGAGAAAAAGAGAAAGAGGGAGATAAATAGATACACGAGATAATGCGAGAATAGAGAAAAAGAGAGAGAGGGAGATAAATAGATATACGAGATAATGCGAGAATAGAGAAAAAGAGAGAGAGGGAGATAAATAGATACACGAGATAATGCGAGAATAGAGAAAAAGAGAGAGAGGGAGATAAATAGATATACGAGATAATGCGAGAATAGAGAAAAAGAGAAAGAGGAGAGAGAAAGAAGAGAGGGAAAGAAACTGAAATAGAAAGAGAGAGAATCTGAGCCGGCTTAAAAGTACCGGCAACAACTGCGGCTGCGCGGGGGAGCAACGAGCTTAAAAGTGTCATCAAGGGTCTGACAAGAAAATCGCCAGGGAATAAACTAAATACAGTTTTACAATATATTTTTCCATCAGACTTTTAAAGTTATAGCACATAGAAAAATATTATATATATATATATATATATATATATATATATATATATATATATATATATATATATATATATATATATATATATATATTGATACCCAGGTGCAGAGCCTCCCCCTTTCCGCTGGAATTAAAAAAATATCTTTTCAACAGATTTTTTAAAAATATGAACTAAATTTGCTACAAATTTGGTAAATGTTTGTCACGCAAAAGTTCAGCCCCCCCCCCCCCTGGTATTTGGTAAATATTTGTCACGCGAAATTTAGCCTCCCCTGGAAAATATTTCTGGCTTCGCCCCTGTTGATAACCACAATTCCTTAAAATGGTGAGTCGTGAGCCATGTGCATTAGATCCTTTTGATAAATGTTATCCACCACAATTTGATAAAACACCCTCCAATCTTCGCCTAATGATGTCTCAGCAGAGTATGTCATCCTTCAAATATAACACACTTATTTATATTTCTTGAATTCAGACAGCTATTTAATACGTCTTTCTCAACGCAGACAATTCATTATCGTTCTTTTGCTCTGCATTCACCCTTACTTGATTTATAGTGGATATGTGGTGGATATGTAGTGGATATGTAGTGGATATGTAGTGGATATGTAGTGGATATGTAGTGGATATGTAGTGGATATGTAGTGGATATCTAATGGATATGTCAGTCTATTGAGATTTAGGAACTGTTATGAGACTTGCAAAAATGTAATTTCTAAATTCATATCTTGATTGTCAAATCGTGGCTTGTATAATTTAGTCTCCAATTAACCCTTACAGTCCCGGGCGCGTAGGGGAGACCGGGGCTAGTCCGCCCATTTTTAGCATTTTTAGCTATTCAGGGTTTATTTCTGGATAGAATTCTTTGCCGATTCTCATAATCATTCCCCAACTATTCAGTTAATATAAGCTAAAAGGATTTTGGGAAACCTCTGCCCCAAATCACACAATAAAATCAAATGTGAGGTCACTCTGTGTGGGCGAATGTGCCCCACATGTGGGGCAAGTTCGTCACACATGTGGGGCACATACGCCCATGAGGGGCAAATCCGCCACATGCAAAACAATTCACTAAAACAAGGTTTAAACACTCGATACCAAAAAGAACAAGGCAAGCTTTATTTATGTTTATGGTTCCAAATTTCGGTATGGATTTAAAGAATAAAAAGTAACCAAGTTGAATCTAGATGAAGAACTGTTTTGATCCCAAAATGAATGAAACAAACTTTAACTGAATACAAAGTGTAACTTTAACTTTAGGTTTCATGACGATTCAAATTCAAAAGCATCATTCGAGATAGTTAGAGTCACTTGATGCACAGTTGTGGCATGTGTAAAGTCACATTTGTCTCCAATACAATGTTCAAGTGACCATTCTTTGCACTGCAGACATTGTATTCAGGATTCCTTTTTACTGTGAGACCACTTTAAGAGGCAAATGAGAAAATACTATTCCTCATCTTCATCCTCTGATGACTATACCTTTGCAGTGCTTCTTTTTGCTTTTTCTTATTCACAACTGAAGTCTTTTTTCCAGGTTGATTTGCGCTTTTTTTCCAAATGGTCCTGTTCTAAGTTTCGCTTTTTCTGGCGTGTCTGTCAGAATGCAGCTTTTCCTCTCCCTTTTCCCGCGTGTTGGTAACTTTCGCGGAGGAGTTTTGGGGTGAGGCTTAATTGAAACAGGCAAAATGTCAGCTGCTGCCACAAGCCGCACCGGTGTTCCTTGTCCTTGAGAATGGCCTGGTTGGTCCTGGTGAGAAGTTGGTCCTGGCGAGAAGGGCCTGTTTGATCCTGGCGAGAAGGGCCTGTTGATCCTGGCGAGAAGGGCCTGGTTGATCCTGGCGAGAAGGGCCTGTTGATCCTGGCGAGAAGGGCCTGTTTGATCCTGGCGAGAAGGGCTTGGTTGATCCTGGCCAGAAAGTTCTGGTTGGTCCTGGTTAGAAATTTCTGGTTAGTCCTAGTGAGAAAGTTCTGGTTAGTCATGGTGAGAACGTTCTGGTTGGTCCTGGTGTGAAAGTTTTGGTTAGTCCTGGTGAGAAAGTTCTGGTTAGTCCTGGTGAGAAAGTTCTGGTTGGTCATGGTGAGAAAGTTCTGGTTGGTCCTGGTGTGAAAGTTTTGGTTAGTCCTGGTGAGAAAGTTCTAGTTGGTCCTGAATAGAAAGTTCTAGTTGGTCCTGGTGAGAAAGTTCTGGTTAGTCCTGGTGAGAAAGTTCTGGTTAGTCCTTGTGAGAAAGTTCTAGTTGGTCCTGGTGAGAAAGTTCTGGTTAGTCCTGTTGAGAAGGGCCTGGCTGATGTTTCTGGCGAGAAGGTTCTAGTTGCAGTGGGTTGTCTCAATCAGTTACTGAAGAGGGACAGAAATCGTTTTCTTGGAAAGTGTCACGGCTGTAAGGATAGATGCCTGCTTTTGCAAATCCAGAGATAATGTTCTGCACTGTCATAGTGGGACCCCCATGCCTCATTAACAATCTCTGGAAGTTGATAAATTGTCAATGGGGAGCCAGAATGAGATCGAAGTCAGTTTTGCTGAGTTTGCCACAGGCGTTTTTTTTCAGCGGGCCGAACACAGAGAGATTCCCATTGGGGCAGGTTCACCCATCTGTCGGATATGCCCCAGCCAGTGTTGGCGAACCTGCCCCACTATCACCTTTCTACGATTATCAATTCATTACAGCAGCCTTGCTAGAGAAAGCGACAACGTGACACCATGAATGTATCAAGGAGAGCCAGTTGTTTGATAACATGCAGTGTCGTTTAATAGCCTTAACTACTTCTTGCGTAATATGAGGAGATGTAGTAAGAAGAAAAAATCATTTACCTACTAAAAAAACACAAATATCACGGTAGCAGAGCAGTCTAGATTTGTAGCCATTTAACACATACACAAGATCAACCAGACACCATTACTGAACGGCGTGGTAGTGTCGTCCAGTCTAAAAATAGCTCAGTTTGCGCACAATACCACCATGGCGAATGTACCCCTATGGCGGACTAGCCCCGGTCTCCACTATATAGCGGAACTGAAGGCAGCATAGATAGAAGTAGGTCGGTACGGGAAGGGTTAAGAATTTATTATGTGAGCTCGTGTTCTTTGTAACCTAACGAGTAGGATATAATGCTAGATTTTTTTCTCGAAGCAGGACGTTTGGGCGCCGCCGTTTATGCGTGACGGCCGTTTAGGTGCGATGGAATGAAAATATATCACATCGTTTAATAAACGTATTGTAACAACTTCAGTCGAGGAAAAAAATTTTGTTGTATAATAACGGAAATAAATAGTAAATAAAAACAGTTTAAAACAATGTACTCTAATGGACATAGAGAACTATTTATTTTAATTAATTTTTAAAGTTTTTTTTTTTTTTATATAATGACTGATACAAATCCTCGTACTACACAGACAGAATTACCATATCTTGCAGATATTTTCAGTTCAAGGTGCCTGTCTATGATTGATAAAATCCTCCAAGATCATGCGCACCCGCTTCATGGTAGTTACATAATATCTAGTCGAAGTGGTCGGCTTCTTTCAATAAGGGCAAGAACAGAGAGATTTAAGAACTCTTTTGTTCCACTATCAGTGAGACTCTTTCAAAAGAATCATCTTTCAGCCAGGAAATACAATGGCTCAATAGCTGACTCCTAAATAGCAATATACTTAGCCTATAATAATAATAATAATAATAATAATGAAGCTTATATAGCGCATATCCCGCAATCAGTTCTATGCGCTTAACAATTACATCTACAATTACAATTACAATTAACGATGATAACAATAACAGACAAATGTTTAAAAATGTGAGTGAGCTAGGAGTCAAAAATAAACAGGTGAGTCTTGAGTCCGGTCTTGAAAATGTTAAAGTTCGAGCTTTGTCGCAGCTGGAGTGGCAGGGTGTTCCATGCGGAGGGGCCGGAGTAGGTGAAGGCCCGCTGACCAGCTGTCAGCCTATACATAAACTAACCCATAAAAACACAGTTTTTATTATACTCCCTTTCTTTGTAAACTAAGTTTATATTTAAAGACCAAGTGAAGAGCTTTTTATCAAAATTTAGTTAACATTTGATTTTGATAGTAAATAGTGTATTCAGTATCTGAATGTTAAAAAAAACATTTATACAAAATATCAAAGATACATTTTAAGTAATTAGTTCAATATTTGCACTTAAATGTGTGTGTTTTTCGGAAGATTACTCCAAATCTCGTAGCCATTTGAGATGTTTTTATTTCCGGCAATATAGGAAAGTGACGTAACTTAAAGGATTCCGACTAGGAAAAATGAATATTGTCACGTGTTTTGAATCTATTGCCACATGTTTTGAATCTTTTCCCGGTTCTTATTTTTAACAAAATGGTTAAATATAGATTTATAGCGTCTATTTTTATATATTTATTTCCCTTGTGATACGTCACTGCCGTATGAGGCTATTCCAAATCTCGTTCCTTTGAGAAAAACCTCTTCACTTGGTCTTTAATTTATATTTTGATAGATTCAAATAAATATAAGTGATATCATAACTTATGAATTTCCACACTAAAATTTTGCGCATCCTTTTTTTTTCTAGTTTTGGCCCGCAAAAAACATAAAAAGATAATCCACTTTGTTTCGGCTACATTGTGTCGTTTTCAATCTATTTATTTCGTAAAAACGAAAAAATCCGAAAAAAAAATCTTTACTTCCGTCTCTTCCGGTTTTGACGTGAAATATACTCTTCGATTCGCAAATTGGTCGAAGGAATTCGTGACTATTCCAAAGGCTATAAAGCTGAAAATTTGATAGAATGTATCGTTAGTCGGGACAAGTCTGCTGCCCAATTTTCAGCTTGATTGGACGACGGGAAATGGTCAAAAAATCGATGCAAAGTTTTGCTAACAACCAGGCAAGCAGGCAGACAGAAAATACAAGTTAATAGAAAGGGAGTAAAAATAGACATGCACGCACACAATCACAGAACTTATGATATAAGAAAAAGTTAATTAGTGGTCAACTATTGTAGCCTATTCTGGTTGACTATATCTTGTTGTCTTTTCAAAGTCTTTTATTTCGGCGATTAGAATAGTGCTGTTGTAGAATGGGCGCACAATAAACAAGTAGGTCAACTGTGAATGAGAAATCGCATTTGATTGTTAACTGACACTGGCTGGGACGGGCCCCACGAGGGTCCCCCACATACATTTGGCTCATGGGAATAGCACCCCCCCCCCCCCACACACACACAATCCTAAGGACAGCCCTACCTACACTACGGAACCCCCACCGTTGTGTATGTGTAACACATAACATTAACATAATAAAGCGGTAAAGTAGTAATAATACACAAGACATTAAACTCTAATTTAGAAATACAACACAATGACAGCCTGTTGCAAAGCTAAGATAAAAATATGGACAAAAAAACTTTCCTTATCCCTTATGCGAGAACAAATGCATATAAGTATTTTTTCTTCAACGGTGGATTTCGGGCATGGAATGGGTTGCCTGAACAAACCAGGAAATCCAGTAACTTAACATCATTTTAAACATTAATAAAGATGAGAGACTAGACTCGGACCACGGATTCGTGTAGGGCGCAATAAATCTTCTTTATAGAAGGAGCGTCTGTAATGTATCAGATAAGATAAGCATACAGTTTGTACGTGCGTGTGGTAAAGGGTTGGGTTTGGGGATAAATTAGATACATAAATATATGAGAAGTTCAAAACAACAACAAAAAAACACACACACTAAGAAATCATAAATAAATATACAAAGGGGTGTGTGTGATTTAACACCTTGATCCAGAATGTGGTGGGAAAAGGCGGTGTACGTTTGTGTGTGCGTGCGTGTAAAGGGGGACGTGGGTAGAGGCACGTGACCCAGTTTTACTGACGGCAACGTGAACTGCCGTCATGCTGTCGCTGAGGATATCGGCGACTGTGACCTTGCGGTAGTCCGCGGTACGGAAAGATAATAATAATATGCTTCCGGTTGATAGCGACCAGTCACACGACCTTGCCTTGTTTACTGTCTAGAAATAAACAATACCAACATATTTGAAAGTGAAGGACTTCTTTTCTTGCTTCTTCCATAGACATATGGATAAAAATCGATGTTATTATATTAATCCATATGCAAAAAAAACAACAACTAAACAATTGAATATAATATATATATATATGTTGGCATCCGTCCGTCTCGAGAGACGATGGTGTAGCTTCATGGGTGAGATGTCCAGCTGCACCGTCGAGAATGGCTGTGAATATAATATATATATAGGCCCTATATATACAAATAAAGTATATTGTGTGTGTGGAGTCCGATTCCCATTGGTTAATTGAAAGACACGTGACCTTATTGCCTCATACTATTTTAATTTTGCGATCTCGCTTTCTACATGTGTCCTCCCTAGTTGAGTGGTAAATGTCCCAAACTGCCCTGTGGGTGACATGGGTTCTTAAGTTTTATTCCACACTGAGAACTGTTTTTTTCTTCTGTAATGGCAATACGTAGGATACATTTTTACATTTCCACTAATACTTCTTTTAAAGATTGTAAAGACATGAATAACTAATTATTATTCCTAAAATGTTTTCAGTAAGTAAAATGAAATAATTATAGGCCTATTTTAGACATCCTGTCGACGGGTGATCGTCTCTCTCAGCCGGCGATAGTCCTAACTTTTTTTTTTATAAATAAAAAGGTGTGCCTATTTTTAACCCGATAACAATATTTATTATTAATTACTTGCCTAAATTGAAGCCGGCTGGTCCAGTGGTTAGATCACCGGACTGTCAACCAAAAACCAACTGACACGTCGCGGGTTCTATCCCTGCCACCGACGGATCCCTGTCGCCCTGCAGGAGTTTTGGGCCTTCTGGACGTACTAATCTTCTATCTAGTAGGAACGTCTGTAAACTTATAAGATACAAATGTTTTCAGTAAAAAAATTAATATATTTTGTTTATATTATTATAGCTTTCTGATCATTGTAGTGTATACAATTATTATCTTTATCTATATGTATAGGCAAACGGCATAGGCCTCCTTATTTTTTCCCCCCGGCTGTGCCGGGTAATTTAGCTTGTGTGTAGGATCATTTGCTTGTGTTTGTCACCAAAAAGAAGGGTCAAGCTTGTTGTCATTATTTGGATCAAGTCCTGAAGACTAAAAAATAAAGGTAGTTTTCTTTCTATGGTCAAGACACTATTGGGACGACTCTCCTTGAATGCTATGATATAGTAAAAGGTCACATGTTTAACTTCTTCTGGCTGCGGTCCAAAAGCATCCAAACAACGAGCGTGTCCAGAGAAAGTTATAATAATATATGCATAGGCCTTCACCCAAAGATGACCAAATAATGACACAGTGGCTCACAATGTGGCTAGAGAGTAGAGCTGGGAATCGAACCGACATTTAGAAGTTCGGGTTCGTTTCGGTTCGACCATAAGTTTGGGTTCGGCTCGATAGGACCCTAAGTTCGGGTTCGTTTCGGTTCGACCATAAGTTTGGGTTCGGCTCGATAGGACCTTAAGTTCGGGTTCGTTTCGGTTCGACCATAAGTTCGGGTTCGGCTCGATAGGACCCTAAGTTCGGGTTCGTTTCGGTTCGACCATAAGTTCGGGTTCGGCTCGATAGGACCCTAAGTTCGGGTTCGTTTCGGTTCGACCATAAGTTCGGGTTCGGCTCGATAGGACTCTAAGTTCGGGTTCGGTCACCGGTGGAGTGTGGGTTCGGTTCGTTGGTAACCAAAGTTCGATTTCGGTGTGTTCAGTTCGAGTTCGGTTCGATTCCCATCTCTACTAGAGAGTATCATGGCACATTAACAAACCAACAAACACACAAACAAATAGAAGCTGAAGAATGCGCCATCTCCCCCCCCCCCCGCCTCTATCCGTATCATTTGCGCCGCCACTGAAATTGGTTTCCAAAAATTAAGTCGCTCTAAAAACACAACTTCTGCCGTAACATTTAGACTAATTATTCCCCATTGTGTTTGTATTTTTCTTGTTGTCTGTAATAATACTCCGGCGTGAATCAAATTCTAAAGCTGAAAAACTATCGTACACCTTTGCGTACATTATTTGCACTGGCCAGCGTCCACATGACCTTGCCCTCGGCTGGCCGATCATTAGGTGTACACGGCAGATTATGACCCAGTTCACGCACCGAACAATACACCACCATTAGAAAGTTCAGACCACATTGACTGGGGCCAGCCAGCGCGTGACTGTCGCGCGCTACCTTATACTCCATTATATAAAGGTAAACCACAATTTTACAAATGTACTTTTACATTTCAGACTTTTGTTTGTGAACTACCATTACCATTTCTTTAAATGTAAGTAGAATGTATTTTTAACACATACTAGACCTTTTTATTTCTTTTTAAAGGAAGATTAGGACTAACTTTGAGGCATTAAATTATAACTTACAAATCTATATATTTGAATATTTAAAAAGAATTGCGTTAGTCACTAGCATAATAATAAAATAAAAATAGATGTACTTACAGTTTATAGTATTTTTTGTTAAACAATAATGCTTTTTTTTAATAAGTTGTTATTGTTTAAATCAATCAGTACTAAACATTTGTAAATCTACGGAAATTGCATTCCTTTAACTGCATCTTGTTATTTGTCCAAAATAGAGTATAGATATATTAACCCTTCCCGTACCGACCTACTTCTATCTATGCTTCCTTCAGTTCCGCTATATACGTGCCCGGGACTGTAAGGGTTAAATTATGAGCGTCTTACTGGCTGAAAAGTAACTTTTCTAGAGTTAACCAGAGGAGGTGGGTGAAGCCTTTCAAATTACTTTTTTTCCCTTGCAATATTGGAAGATGATGGGCAGATATAGATATAATATACGAAATAAAAATGGAAAGTATTTAGGCGTAATAATAAATGACACAATTCCATTCCATGGTATTCACACGATGATGAATAAATTTTAAAAAATCTATCAATAACCCTAAGCTCCATAAAAAGTATTTTTTTTTACAAATGCAACAAGAAAATAATGGTACTAAACATTCGTTAGAATATGCATCTTCTGTATGTAAAAAAAACAAAAGCTTCCAAGTCAGAAAAGAGATGCAAGGTTCGTTACTAGCGAATAATCACAACTGACAAGAGTAACACTAATAGTTAAATCTCTAAACCTAGAAACACTAGAGCAGGGGTCGGCAACCTACGCAACGCGTGCCAGCCTTGGCACGCGGAGCCCTTTTCAATGGCACGCGGAGACCCTCCTAAAAACAGTATTTTTAATGGCTTCTGCGTGCCATGTCATTTTGTTTTGATTAGCTCTCGCTAGTCAGACTCTGGATATAATTTAATTAAAAAGAAGTACAATTTCTTTCACTGAATCAAAGCCCAACCATTTCATTCTGTTCTAAAGTGTTCAGTTTCAGCGGATAAAAACGTAACTAGTCTTTTACTTTGCGTCTCCTGTGCGTACATCAATGGATGCTTACATCAAAAGAATGTGCCGACTACTCTACATTTTGGTTGGCTTTGTTTGTATCATATCGCAAGCCAAAAAAAAATCAAATACAAATAATTAGTCTCTGCAAACCATTAACTGAATTGTTTTAGGGGATTCCTATAATGTTATTTTAAAGTATTTCCTTCTATTTCCCCCCCCCCTCCCAAAAAAATACTTGAACGATTTCGTATTTCCGATTTGATATTTAAGTTTAATCTTTCTTAACTGTTAACAAGAAGATATCCTTCAAATTATAATTACTACATATCTGTAGGCTTATATATTATATATGTAGAAAACTTTTACAATAGTTATTCACATTGTGTTATTATGCGGCGATATGTCAAGGTATAAGTTAAACAGTGCACTCGGCGGTAGAAATTCTACTTTGGCACGCCGCTATCAAAAGGTTGCCGACCCCTGCACTAGAAGACAGAAGAGTAAAGTAGATAATACATAAGGCATTAAATTCTAACCTAGAAACAACACAATAGCAATGTTACAAAACTCAGTAACAATGGGATACAATAATTTTTATATTACTCAATTATTCAATAACAAGTTTTCATATAAGTTAATTTTCTTCCCTTTCCCCCAAAAATTAGTTAAAAATAAATAAATAAATAATAAATCATTTGGGCGTGGAATGGGCTCCCTGAACAAACAAAGAAAACAAACCACTTAACATCATTTAAAAGACTAAAATCAAATCACAGATAAGCATAGAACGCAATAGTCTTGTCTCTTCTGTAATAATAATATATAGAATAATATATAGCCTACACAATGAGTTTAACATGGGCTTGGATGGGGTTTAACCGAATTGTTAAAAGTTCATTTTAAATTATGTTTTGCCGGTAAGTATTATTAGTCCTAGCGCATATTTTATTGCCTGCATGCATGTAATATGTGGATATGCCATGTTATCCATAGATGTTACGTGTACTGCTGTTTGCTGCCCTTTTCTCACTGTCCTGTTCACTCCGGTGGGAGCTGAACGACCTATGGGCCTCCTACAAAGCGAGACACGGCAAGGCATACACTCGTCAGTCGGAGGTCATCAGGTAAGATATTTTCACCTTAGCATCACACATCAATATAAAGTCATCAAGCTTAGAATCTTTAAGATACTATATTTGTTTACAAGTATGTTTTGGCTTTAAATTGAGTAAAATGGTTTGTGCTTTTATTTGCAAACTGTTAAGTTCATTGTGAAACAACAATCCGATGTTTTTCACATCCACACGTCCAACTGAAAAGAATTTATCGGTTGATTTATAAAAATGTCTAAAGAAAAGTTGTTAGTTAATATATTCAATGGCCTAAACAGTCTAACTGGGCAATAATTAACCAATGGTGAATATTTTTTTTTCTTGTTGCCAACTCTGCCAGGAGAGAAATCTGGGAGTCTCACATAGAACGTATTCAAAAGCACAACCTCCTCGCAGACAGGGGCGTTTACACTTACTGGATGGGAGAAAATGAGTTCACAGACATGGTAATTTTCAGTCTTTAGCAATAGCAGTACATAGCAAACTATAGCGAAGCAAATTCTAGCTTTACAAAGCAAACTATAGCGTTATAAAGCAAGCTATAGCTTTACAAAGCAAATTAAATCGTTACAAAAAAAAATTAATAATTACATAGCAGACTATAACATTACAAAGCAAACTTATATCATTACAAAGCAAACTATAACATTACATTCAAACTGTAATAACCAAACGCCAGCAATACAAACTATAATGCCAGTTGTTTACATATCAGTTTTCTTTTACCGCGATTTGAAACCGAGACTGCTTACGTTTCAGACCAACTCCGAGTTTAGGGCCAGGATGAACGGATACAAACAGTCCAACAGATCATTGAGTCATGTCCAGTTTGTGGCCACACACAGCAGTCTCCCAACGGATGTGGACTGGAGGAAGGAGGGCTACGTTACGGAAGTAAAAAATCAGGTCAGTTGGCAGCAAGTTTATATATTTTTACTTACTTGTTCTACACAACTGCCAAACAAATGTTATGAATCTTTAGAACAAGTACTCTCAGAATATCTTTCACATAATCTTGTCATACATTTTTGTTCTATTGCAGGGGGACTGTGGCTCTTGCTGGGCGTTTTCATCTACCGGCGCCCTTGAAGCTCAGACTTTCAAAAAGACTAAAACCCTGGTTTCCCTTTCAGAACAAAATTTGGTGGACTGCACAAAACAATACGGTAATATTTTCTTCATTGTTTTCCCCTTGTCTATGGTGAATTGTCCGTTTCATTAGTTTGCTTGAATTACATACAACGTCTCAGTATATTGTGCGCTAATAATTAGCCATTTGTAGCTCTAAAAGGGTACATTAAGTCGCTTCACTAAATAGGTTGATTCATATATATTTACTAAACTTTTTTTCCAGTCAATCTGTCTATCTGTCTATCTGTCTATCTGTCTATCTGTCTATCTGTCTATCTGTCTATCTGTCTATCTGTCTATCTGTCTATCTGTCTATCTGTCTATCTGTCTATCTGTCTATCTGTCTATCTGTCTATCTGTCTATCTGTCTATCTGTCTATCTGTCTATCTGTCTATCTGTCTATCTGTCTATCTGTCTATCTGTCTATCTGTCTATCTACCTACCTATACATACTTCTCTATATATGTGATAATATTATTTGTGTTCATCAGGAAATAATGGCTGTCACGGAGGTCTTATGGTCAACTCTTTCAAATACATTCAAGAGAACAAAGGCATTGACACAGAGGCATCTTACCCTTACTTTGCCATTGTAAGTTTATATTTTGCTCTTCGGCTATTATCAGTGATATACTATTGTTTAATCAACACCTAATATGGGTATGTACGCAATGTAATTACAAACTTTGCGTTCATTTCACTTGTACAAAGGATGAAGACTGTAAGTTCAAGGCTGAAACAGTTGGTGCAGAGGATACAGGATTTGTCAACGTCCAAACAGGAAGTGAAGAAGCTCTGCAGCAGGCCGTTTCTGAGATTGGACCAATCAGTGTCGCCATAGACGCCAGCCACGAATCTTTCCAGGTGAGATTTCAGCCGGGACTTCATGTCTGAGATATTTGAAAATAGGTGTTTACACATCGTACATCTTAGAATTAGCTAGGATATTTTGCGCGAACTTTAAAATGGACTACCAGTTCCCTCTCCGTTAAATCAATTTTTTTTTACAACTGAAAAAAAAACGGTAGGCATAATTTTGGCACCCATTTAACCTGGCATTGGGGTGGGGGGGGCGGTTCCCATATAGTCTATAGCTACGCCTATGTCGCACATCATTTGGCCGCATTATTGTACAAGGGCTCTCTGATACTTTATTAGGATTTCTCAGTTGATGACAATTATTCTCTAGCAATATTAAAAAAAAAAGATGTATTTTTAAAGGCTATTCACAGTAAGACAATACATTCAAAATAAACTAAATAAGAATTGAATGAAGAAAAGGAAAAAAAAAGAATGAATACATCTTACTGTATGCAGAATTCAAAAACTTAGGTGAATTCTGTAAATATTACAAAAACCTATAAAAGCAATAAGCAAGTCAATAAGCTTCTTTTGGGGTCCAAGCATGGCAGAGCTAAACATGGAGAGGAAGGAAGCTAGAATCTTTCATGTGCAGAATCGCAACACGAATCCTTTGATAGATGGAAAAACTTATCCATAATATATAAATTATTTATATTATTTAATAAATTAGTTATAAGGACAGTTTTTTTAAATCTGTTTAGCTATAACAGATTCATTCATTATTAATATCATATTATTTATAGCTGTAAAGTTTCGGGACGCTTCCATATTTGATTTTGTGTTTCTACTTTGAAGGTTGGAGTAGGCCTACAGATGATGTTCGCCAGTTTCATCTCCATTTTCAAGTTAACTTTTCTTCTCCCTTTCTATTCATCTAAGCATTAAAAAATATTTATTTAGTAACTTCTATCTGACCAGCTTAACTTTGTGTTATTGCTTTCTTACAGCTGTACAAATCAGGAGTTTACATGGAGCCGCTGTGTAGCAGTCAACAGCTTGACCACGCGGTTCTGGCTGTAGGCTACGGTAGTGAAAACGGACAAGACTATTGGCTGGTCAAAAATAGGTACGTACCTTTAAGAAAGAACAACAAACAGACAACAACTATTTTGCTTGAATGGGAATATGAAGAAAAAAGCTTAATATAAAACGCGTATACAGCCCAACCATTTTGAGCTTCACTTTTCGTTCGGTATTACTTTAATGTAATTTCTGAACATCTTTAAAAATTAAACCGGGAATTAATATGAAACAAGATCGTAACTAAATCAGAAGCTATCTGTAGGCAATGCTGTTGGATTCCAATTTTTGCAAACACTAGCTTTGTGGTGGAGGGGTTGCGCAGATCGCTCGATTGAAATTTTATAGTTCATTAGTTCAAATCCCAGTACTCAGGTGAGTGCTGAAAATGTTGCTTTTGTCTCATCCCCCAGGACCAAACTCAGACTCGGGATTACAAACATGTTTACGCCATAGACATATCAAATCTTGTATCAAACTACAATATGCGGCCCAATGAAGAAAAGCGGTGCATTCCTTTGTTGTTAATCACTGCGTTAATCATTGACGCAAAATATTAGTAGGGATATGTAGACTACATCAGGGGTCGGCAAACTTTTGGAAATAGTGTTCCAAAGAAGGATTTCTATTGTAGTCGACGAGCCAACAGCCTAAAATTTCATTTGCTCTAGCACTCAATTTCTTGTAAAATTGAGACTTGACTTCCCCTTTTCTTGACGCTTCATCGTGCCAATGAAAATCGCTCTCCGTACCAGGCTTGGCACGCGTGCCTTAGGTTACCGACCCTTGGTCTACACGCTACAGATCGTACTCTAACTATGTGTTTTATCGTCTTTTTTTTTCTTTTTTTTTCAGCTGGGGAACTGTCTGGGGAGAAAACGGTTACGTCCGAATTTCCAGGAACAAACAGAACCATTGCGGCATAGCCACAGAGGCCAGCTATCCAACAGTTTGAGAACCGATGTCTTAATGTGTTTTGTTTGTATTGTGTCTAGTGCATACTGTGAACAATATGTTGTACGAGTGTAAATAAATATAATTTTAGTTATTTATCAATTGCTGTCTTAACCTGTATTTGTTCTCTTGGTGTTAACCTATATTATAAGTACACGCCTTAATGTTAAAGATCACAGCGGCCAAACTAAAGTGCGCTGTTGCTAGGTCAGAGGTTCAAACCCTGGTGCCATCTTGCCCCATTGGGGAAAGTGAAGCAGACTCCATACTTTTTGGTAACAACTCCATACATTTCCGTCAGCCACTAGACTGTGGAACTCACTGGACCAGGCCTCCATCACTGACCCTTCTGTGCTGACTTTCAAATCATCACTGAAGCGTTGGACTGAACGCTTCCAATGAAAAAGTCGTCGTCAGTTGATATGTCGTTATAAAATATTAGGCTATAAGTAGTAATGCATACTTTTAATCCCAAAGCATTCGCAGTGAAAATTACTTTTTAATTGTGGACTTTTTCCTCTGGTCTAACGGGGTCTCCACAGTACAGTGCAGAAGAAGAACAAGAAGGGAACTGCGTGGCTATCATACTGCCCAATCGACTTTAACTTTACGCAAATTAATTTCAGGTATACATCAGAGCTGGGTAAACTCAAGGGCTCCCTACAGACACTATGAAACAGTTCTAGCCCTCACCAGGACGCAAACAATAACATTTTCCTTAGCACTTTAGAGTCGGGATTCGGCGTCTTTACTAAGCAGTTTGTTAATACAAACAGAGGCGTATTTAGGCATGTTCCCTGGAAAAAAAAGTGCCCCCATTCCCCACACATTCAAAAACACAGGCTACCACAGCAATGTCGGAGGGCAAGAGCAAGGCCACAAGGGGCGCCCCCACATAAATTTCGCTCCTGGGAACAGGGCCCATACAACCGTAAACGCGGCCCTGAATACAAACAAAATCTTCTTTCAAATTTTTCAATCTTTTTTTTTCGGTGCAGTTCGCACTAGATCTAGCTGTAAAAACTTATGTTACATTTCTGTGCATCGTGCTAGCTCCACAACTTGCATAAGATCATCTGCCCTTTATAACAATCTCTCAGCTACACAAAACCTTCATAACACCATCTTCCCTTTTCTATTAAGACACTAAAAAAAAACACCAATCGTATTACCACTGTCTTATAATTTGAATACCCGCTCATCATATAGATCTAGAACAGGAGTCGGGAACCTATGGCTCGCGAGCCAGATGTGGCTCTATTGATGGCTGCATCTGGCTCGCAGACAAATGTTCGATTAGAAAAGAAAATTCTTTAGACTCCTTTGATCTACATATTAATTGCATTGCAGCACCCGAAGTCGTATTAATGGAAAGAAATACTCATTATTGATTAGCAACAGCATAACAATGTTATTAAAAATATCTCAGAGATATTCAGACATTACTATTGTACTTTTAGTGTTGAAATTACACAAAATGAACACATTTACTTGAACTTTTTGTTTTAAACATAATGTATGGCTCTCACAGAATTACTTTTCAAAATATGTGGTGTCCATGGCTCTATCAGACAAAAAGGTTCCCGACCCCTGATCTAGAAGAATATTGCATCTTAAGCTAATTCGTTGTTTTAGTCTAGTCATGATTTTTTTTATTTTAGGTTTTAAATGATTAATAGTAGCCTAATTTTGTTTGCGACTTATTAGGGCAACCCATTCAATTCTGGATTAAAAGAGAATTTTATATGAATAAATACATACATATGGAACAAGAAACTATTGTTTTAGTGTTGCCCTCGGTCTCTGTACGTCTGTTTGATTATAAAGTGTTGTATTTCTAAGTACAAATTTATAATTTTATGTTATCAATATATTATGTTTCAAATGAAACGACCATAAGAAAGAAAGCAATGTAAATGAAGTTTTATATCGCTTAATAAAACAAAACGAGTTATTGAGAGAAAAAGAGAGTTAGATAAATAGATGGATCTAACATTGGAATACAAGAGGAAAGAAATCTAAAATTTTAATTAAGAAACAAACTACAAACACACTCCAAATCAAATCCAGGCTGAAATCTGAGAATTGAACAAATGTTTCAATGTTGGAAAAAGACAAAAGACTTCAGCGCAAACATGTGAAAAGGTACGCTTTCCGTTATAAAGACAAATTTCCTGGCCGCAATAGAATGAATATTTGATTACCGTGTCATCTCATACAATTATATATTTCAAAATCAATTACCGACTTGTTCCCTTTGGCGTATCTCTATAGCATGAAATCCTTGGCCTGG
Organism: Anisus vortex; assembly: GCA_949126835.1. Taxonomy (NCBI): domain Eukaryota; kingdom Metazoa; phylum Mollusca; class Gastropoda; family Planorbidae; genus Anisus; species Anisus vortex. The sequence goes on along the minus strand of OX421500.1, from coordinate 38,709,042 downwards.
AAATCAAACGAAACTATTCAATGCTCAATTAAATGTCCAAAAAGTCTTGAAATGTAAAAAAAATGTAAGATTTTATTGGGATTGGCTTAAGAGTCTTCGTTGGGGCGAGAATATAAGACGCTGGCTTCTCATACATATCTGTGGCCAGGTGATTCTAAGGGATTGTGTGGCGAGATGCAGTGCTTTCGGCTGGCGTACTGAAGGTTTTGGGTTTGAATCCTGGTGCAGGCTAGGATATTTTTATCCCGAATCTAGAGAGTGTCCCTGAGTCCACTTAGCTGTGATGGGTACCTGACTTATGTTGGGGTAAAGTAAATGCGTTTGGGCATTGTACTGGCCACACAATCTCCTAGTAGGCCGGAACCACAGATCCTAGTGAACGCTACTTCATCGGCCACTATATTAATTTGGTCCGGCGGTATTACTTTACTTTACTTACTCTATTATGTGTTGATATCTATATCTTTTTTTCTTTCAAATTAACCGAATTCTGTTTCTAAACAAATGTATCAACTATTGAACAAAGTAATATCATGTAACGACGAACAAATGCCATAAACAAATGGGAGAGAGAGAGGGGGGGGGGGAGAAGATTGTTAACTTCTGAAAGCAACTGATTGTTTAAAGGAAAAATCTATATCGATGAAATGAAGATCAATAATCAATGGGAAAAAAGTATCCACGTGAGATAGTGATATTTCAATTGAACGATAGAAGCAAATTTTGATTTTTTTTTTAAATGTTGCCATTGATTGCTAAAAACAAAAAGCTATATAAACACATGCATAAAAAGAAATAAGTTTCATTTGAATTCTAAAACATTTCTTTGAAATGGAAGTTACTAAAACGGTTTTCAATGTTAAATTTGTAGAATAATGCGTTGAGTTTGTGTGTGCCAAAAATGTGTTTGATGATTGCTTTAAAGTTACTTTCGGTTTTCCTTTTGATGTTGGAGCACGAATGTTCCGGAATGAAAACATTTTCAAAGATTTCTGTCTGTTCCACCACCGCCAATGAAACTTTAATTTATCAATTTTGTTTTGAGAAGCAAGTGTGTCGGAGTTTACTGGAGTGCTGTAAGTTATGTAATTTGAATTCTTCGTGTCTTGGTGTGTTGAAAGGTGGAACCAAATCGTCGTTGTACTTTCACAAAGCTTGTAGCTATTTCAAGTACACTGGAGCTTGCAACGGAACGCCTTTGCAAATATATTTAAAGTATACGCTCATGGCTTGCGGAGCCGGTGGATCGTTCAATGCTACGACGAAGAAATGCGACTGCAAGTTGGGGTGGTCCGGAGCAACCTGCGGCACGGCTCCACAAGACTGTACAGCACTGCTGTCCTACCCCGCAGGAAGCTATTGGATAGATACAGTGTCTCCTACTGGGGGGTCTACCAAGCCCGTCTTCTGCGAGCTGACGTCTCCTTCGGCTTTCAGACTTTACGTCTTCAGAAACGATGGCCGTTCTAATCACAACAAGACTTGGTCAGAGTATGTGACCGGCTACAAGATAGACGACAATAATTTCTGGCTGGGTTTGGACGCCATGAGCTCCTATGCCAAGTTGGGCGGAAAGACATTAAGCATGGCTGCCGTTTTTCAAAATAACGTTGTCTCTGCCACCTGGACAAATTCTGGAGTGAAGGTCAACAATGAATTTCTCAAATACCAAATTACGTTTTCAGGGTTTGGTACTTCAGTACAAGCTTCTAGTCCATATTCTGTGAGAATTTTTGGTTGTCTAGATTCTGGCAACGATTTCTCCACTTGGGACTCGGATAATGATGATAATGTTGCGGTGAATTTAGCTTCCGCAGCTGGTGCCGGATGGTTTTTCGGGAGATCACTTGGCTGCAATCCTCTTGGAAGACTTCGTAGCACATTGTCACCCGGAGAGAGCGATGGAGAAATTCTTTTACCTTCAATAGATTTGGTGAATGGCGGATTGGTTACTCACTTTAAATATGTGACAATGTATTTTGAATAGATTGACAATCTGTTTACGTATCAATTAATCTTTATATGTATTGATCTGTTCGTCTATTTACCAATCCAGCCATTATTCTATCTATTTTTAGTTTGCATTAATGATTTGTCATGAAGTAGTTTGTAATTATTTGTTTCTTTTTGTGTGATACTTTCATCAGTTGGCATTTTTGTGGTTGAAAAGACATATTGCAGTTAGATTCCCAATTTTGTTATTCATTTAGGTCCTTTTGTAAGAGTTCACTATCTTTTTTCTGTCTTGTCACTTCTGCAATCATCTGCAAATAACTTTACTATTGTTGAAATTTTGTTAATATATTGAATATTGATGTAATTGGGTAAGAAATATTCAGTCAAATATTTCTGAATAACTTAATATTTTGGTCTTGAATTTTTTTTTCCAAAGTTTTATAACATGGTTATATTGTTATAATATACTAAGTAGCTATAATTATTAAAAAAAAATAATGTACAATTTCTTTAATTCATGGAAATTTTAAACCATGTACATCTGTACAAATATATTTTAGTGTTACTTGTTTGTTTTTTCCCATATAATAAATGTAGTGTTAGCAAATGTTTATTATGTCGGGTTTGTCTTTACTTATATATTTGTCAGTTTCTGTTTCATAAAATAACATTTATGCCCATGTGAGGGCACTGCGGGGACAGTGCGGCTTTGTGTGTGTACGTATTTCTATAGATATTGTAAGGTGTCGTTAAACCTCCTCGGCTCACAAATGTTTTGGTTTTGAAAAGACCCACTACTCATACAAAAACACCTCATGTATATTATATGAATGTTGGATATGCTATGAATGTTGGATATAATATAAATGCTGTTTATTATATGAATGTTGTATATTATATGAATGTTGTATATAATATGAATGTTGTATAGTATATGAATATTGTATATTATATGAATGTTGTATTTTAGATGAATGCTGTACATTATATGAATGTTATATATTATACAAATGCTCTATATTATATAAGTGTTGTATATTCTATAATTGTTTTTTTTATATGAATGTTGTATATTATATAAATGTTATATAATATATGAATATTGTATAATTTATGAATGTTATATATTATATAAATGTTGTACAATATATAAATGTTCTATATCTTATGAATGTTCTTTTTTTTTATGAATGTTCTATATTTTATGAATGTTTCATATTTTATGAATGTTCTTATTTTTTTTAATGATCAAGATTAAATGAACGCTTTTTATATTCCGAATGCACTATATTCACGAAAAGATTATCCAGTAAACTTTCTGGTACACGAAAAAAATCGCTGAAAATTATTACCAAAAAAAAAAAAAAAAAAAAAAAAAAGTAACGCTGCAAATATTTACATTTCAAACTATGAACTGCGCGGAAAAATCGAAAACAAAAAGATGAAACCGGAACCGGACAAAATCACGTGATTTGACTCAATTTGAGCAGCGAACCGTTTCGTGCGCCAACATTAATTTACAAATCGATTTATTGATTAATCTGAACGTCACTGAACATTTTTAAATGAACGATTTACACTGCATGCGACATGTTCAGAATGGAAATTTCGTTAACAATATATGTTTTATCTATCTTTCTATCTATCTATCTATACATACATACATACATATATATATATATATATAATTACCGTAACTTATTTATATATTTATGTTCATATATTTGTGCTCTATTTGACAAATAGGCTTTTTTGCTGATCGAGACAATACTTAAATACGTAAATTGGAAACGTCCCACAGAAGACATTTTGTAATATATCGCCTATATTGCTAAATTTATTAAGTTTTTTTTTAAATAAAGGTATCACTAATTAGGTAAAGCTATATTATAAACGGAAATATTCCGAGTGATGATCAGGGATGTCTCTTTAAAATTGCTTTCAAATGATGTGTTTTTTTGGTCCTTCTGGGTTTTCACTTGCAGCGAATGCTATTTTTTTGTATTGTTTCTTATTATTTCTTTTTTTTCCTTTTCAATTGTTTTCTTCTTATAACAAAACATATTGTAATCGTTCGTTTCTCCAACATTTTGACGGGCATAAATACTAGTTGAAACATAAATGGATAGACAAATGATGTCGTGGAGCCACAATAGATGTCGTGGAGCCACAAATGATGTCGTGGAGCCACAAATGATGTCGTGGAGCCACAAATGATGTCGTGGAGCCACAAATGATGTCGTGGAGCCACAAATGATGTCGTGGAGCCACAAATGATGTCGTGGAGCCACAAATGATGTCGTGGAGCCACAAATGATGTCGTGGAGCCACAAACGATGTCGTGGAGCCACAAATGATGTCGTGGAGCCACAAATCATGTGTTGGAGCCACAAATGATGTTGTGGAGCCACAAATGATGTCGTGGAGCCACAAATCATGTGTTGGAGCCACAAATGATGTTGTGGAGCCACAAATGATGTCGTGGAGCCACAAACGATGTCGTGGAGCCACAAATGATGTTGTGGAGCCTATGAGACGAGCTCACTGTCGACGTTGCTATCCAGCCGCCAAATTGTGATTGCGTTTAAATATAACATTAAAAGTACAAGTCTAACATTAACTCTTCAGTCTTCTAAGCACATTACATTATGTAGTGTTGGTTTCACCGCATTTTAATGGTCTAGAATCTACATTATCAAACACCTAGAACATGTTTGTAGTTTATAATTTTATTTAGCTTATTGAATAGTGAATAGTGTAAATTTGTACTAATTTATTAGGTTAATTAAATGTATAATATCATACAATTAAATCTTTTGTATCTTACATGACCTGTTTGGTGGTTTAGTTAATATTCAAACCAATTCCATCTGTAGGGCCGATCAAGCGACGTTCACACGTTTCCCTCGCCACGATATACTAACGGATTGTGTGGCCAGCACAAGGCTCAGTTCCCTTTAACCTTTCCTCTGAATCTTCGGTACAGCGATCCTGGCGCTGCCGCCAGACCACCATGCTCCATCCCTTCCCTTCCCCACTTGTTGCTCGTACCTCATTTACCGAAGATGACCAGGTCTTCCAATATTTGTGTTTGTTCTCTGTTGACGTATGCTGCCTTTATGTATTCTGAAAGTCCTTTTTTTGTATATGTCTCACTCAAACGTTGTGCTATCAGGATTTGGAAGTGTTGCGCGGGGGGGGGGGGGGGGGGGGGTCTTGTCTTCGAACTTCTTCTTTTGCTATTTTTATACTCTCTTTATTGTTTTCTGTCAAGTGTTGGGTCAGCAGTAATTGCATTTCGTCACATGGTTCGGTCTGTGGCTAGTGTTTGCCATGTGTCTGCGCCAATGTCGATATATTGGTTAAGATACTATGTTATTAAACAAATTGCATAAAAAATGTGCCGCTCTATGTAGCCCTCAAAGTCATAAGTAATTAGTTTTATTACTAATAGAGCCTACTGTGAACTGTTTCTCTTAGAAAGACAGTGGAATGTACTCTTCATTGTCCGTAGTATGTGTCATAACCAGAAACGAATCATCAAATACTATAATAAAATGAATTGCTTGCTCTATTTTTAGATCTTATATGTTCTTTTTTTTTCCGTGCGCAACCCATAAGGCAGTCTTGAATTACTTATACACTCCTACGATTGCATTAACGGTTTCCGCTGTATACAACTTTCGATTTTAATCTTAATTTTTCAATGAAAAAATCATACCGAATCACTAAACCGGAAGTCTAGAGGACTTTGTGCGATCGGAAATTCGGAAACAAAGTGTTTCAAGTTATCAAATAGCAGAAATATCAAAGCAAGGGGTCCATCTAATTATAGTCATTGGAATCATCAATGTCGCTCCATTTATTTATTATTTCAAAAAAAGTAAAAAGGAAAAAAAGAAAAATGTATAAAAACATCAAGGGGAATTAACTTTCTAAGCATAAGGTAAAGCTAAAGAGTAAATTCAGTTGTCTAACTTAGATTAAATCCTTTTTAACCCTTACAGTCCCGGGCGCGTATATAGCGGAACTGAAGGCAGCACAGATAGAAGTAGGTCGGTACAGAAAGGGTTAAAAAAGGAATACCCATTTAAATATAAATTTAAATGCTTGTCGTGTGAAGACAATTTATTTAAAGAATTGTTTGCAATTAGGAATTATTTCTTTATACTAACTTAACTAACTGCCTTTTCATTTCAGTAGAAAAGTTTGTGGGGAATGAGTATGGTTCTAATAACAATTTAGGTTCGCTTTCACTATAATTAAGGTGCATAAAGGGCTAGCTACAGCGCGCACAGCTGGCGTAAGGAAGGACCGGTGTTCAAATCCTGATAAAGGATAGGATATGTTCCCGGGATTACCAGCTCTAAATTGTTTTGGGGATAAGTAAATGCGGCTGGTGGGGGAGGGGATTTGTGCTGGCCCCCGCAATCCCCAGCCAACGTGTGAATGCTGCTTCACTTGCCCCTATAGGTTAAATTGGTCTCTACTGGTTGTGCCGCGTTTCTCGCTGCAGACTTGTGGAATGAGAGCCTCCTCATCATTTGACCCGAAGGTGTGGAACTCGCTCCCCATCAAGCTCAGACAAACCGCCAGCTATGACACCTTCAAAAAGAACTTAAAGACTCACTATTTTAAGATTCACCTTTAGTAATCAGTTCTATCGTTTTATTTTCGTCTAGTTTTGTATAGTATAACCCTAGTCATTATAAGTTATCACTTGTATGTATATTTTGTTCTCCGTCTTTTGGTGTGCTTTGAGCCTACACTATGTTTGTTGATAGCGCTTTATAAATACTATTATTATTATTATTATAATGTAATCCAGTCAGACATATTTGATACATAGAATACCTACTTTACTTAAGTGTGTTCTGGTCACACAATCCCCTAGTATGCCGTGGCCGCCTAAACTGGTGAAGGCTGCTTCCCTGGTGCCATGGAACAATTTTGTCCCTCGGGATACTTCACTTTTACTTTCCTTGTACTGATTCAACACCTCGTCCAGTTATCGAAAAGATAACTATAAATTACTTCCTGTAACAGCAACCATGCGCAAACAGGCATGCTTAAGAGTATGAAAGCACGTCATTCTTATTAATCAGAATGGCACATGCCGTCAAATGGAAGTCGCTCGGAAGTAAGTGACATACTCACCCCGCACATGGCATACCGGTTTTCCTTGCAGAATGACCCCTCCCCCTTTTCTCCCCTTCCTCAAAAGTAAACATCCTGTCAACGCCCATGTTTTGGATCAACCTTCTTGGGTCAACATTCACCGTAACAATTGACTTTTCATGGCCAGTAAAGAAGTAGCCATTGGTTTACTGTAGTATCGATTACATTACCATTAATCAAATATCGATTTTCAAAGGCGGCCCGGGACTATCTTTCGACCAGGGACAATCTTTAAACCCTGTCCCCCCCCACACCAATTCCCCCCTCCCTGTTAACATAACCCCACTTTCAGCTCCGCCTCTATCCAGTGCCTATATATTATAAATAATCTTGCCTTCTAACTGAAGGTTTATCCAAGCGTAAAGTTTCTGCGTAGGTGTATACAAAACAAGAACAACTCGTGTCTTTTTAAAAATGTATCATTTCAAAATGGTTCTATTGTAAAGTTTCAGTTTGGTAAGTTATTGTTCGGTGGCTTTGTTTCATCTCTATAGTAATAACTTCAATTGTTAACAATAGGCGTCCTTAAATACTGATACGATCTTTATACTTCAGTTGGCTATATAAAGTTAGAAATTTAAGGAAAAGAAAGTTGTTAGAAAAAATACTAAACTGTACAGATATCTATACATTTATTGAAAGCTAGAAACATTTACAAAAATCCCTAATACTCAAAGTTAAAATGGACTAGTCGTTTTTTTATATACAATTTTGTTTCACAAGTAAAGGTGGAACTATATGATGTCAAAATGTCTTTGATTTGCTTCGCTGTTGCGTTACTTTCTGTTGGCGGATTAATTTCACAGCACGAGTGCTTGGAGATGAAAACATTTTCAAAGATCGCTGCCTGTCCCAACACCGTCGATGAAACTCTACTTTATCAATTTTGCTTTGAGAAGCAGGCGTGTCGAAGTTTAGTGGAATGCTGTACGATGTGTAATTTAAATTCTACGTGTCTTGGTGTTTTCAAAAGTGGAACTAAAACGTCGTTGTACTTTCACAGAGCTTGTAGCTTTTTAGACTACACCGAAACTTGCAACGAGACGCCCTTTCAGATACATATGAAATACACACCCGTGTCTTGCGGAATAGGAGCGTCGTTCAATGCTACGACGAACGAGTGCCAATGCAAGTTGGGGTGGTCCGGAGCTAAATGCGACACGGCTCCAAAAGACTGTACGGCACTTTTAAGTCTGTCCTACACCACAGGAAGCTATTGGATAGAAACAGTGTCTCCTACTGGGGGCTCAACCACGCCCATCTTCTGTGAGCTGACGTCTTCATCGGCTTTCAGACTTTACGTCTTCAGAAACGATGGCCGTTCGAATCACAACAAGACCTGGTCAGAGTATGTGTCCGGCTACAAGATAGACGACAATAACTTCTGGCTGGGTTTGGACGCTATGAACTCCTATACCAAGTTGGGCGGCAAGACATTAAGGATGTTTGCCGTTTTTGAAAATGACGTCGTCTCTGCCGCCTGGTCAATTTCTGGAGTGAAGGTAGAAAATGAAACTTACCAATATCAAATTACGTCTACAGGTTCCGGTAATTCGGTAAATGTCACTTCTCCTTATTCAGCGAGCGTGAGCAATTGTCTGAATTCTGGTATCAAATTCTCCACTTGGGACTCGGATAATGATGGTAATGGTACGGTGAATTTAGCTTCCGCATCTGGCGCCGGCTGGTTTTTCACGATTTCCCGTAGCTGCAATCCTCTTGGAAGACTTCGTAGCACATTGTCACCTGGAGAGACAGATGGAGAAATTATTTTACCTTCACTAGATATGGTGAATGGCGGATTTGCTACTTTCTTTAAATATGTGACAATGTATTTTGAATAGCTTGACAGCCTATTTATCAATGCATCTGTCAATCTATATATTTTGTCTATCAATCTTCTATTGATCTATTTAACCTGTCCAGCCATTCTCCTATCGGTCGATCAATCAAACATTCAATCCTTCAATCTTTTCAATCAATCAATCAAAAAATCTATTTATCTATCCATCTGTATATAATAATCTCTCTCTCTCTCTCTCTCTCTCTCTCTCTCTCTCTATATATATATATATATATATATATATATATATATATATATATATATATATATATATAAAGAGGTGTTACCCTATATATGGTTCACAGTACTTCATCCCCAGACACTTAATCCTAATCACTTAATCCCCAGACACTTAATCCTCAGACACTTAATCCTAAAAATGCAATTTTAGGTATAGAATTATGAAATCAGATCGTAATATAAATCATAACAAACACAAAAAAGTTAATAGTTCGATATTCAATTTTTTATTTTGTTATAAGAGTTTGTGAGGTGAGTGTTGTTTAAATCAGTGTAACAGAAAAGCTAAAGATCGGAGATACGACAACAATGCCGCTTCAAAGACATAGATCCATTGGACATCTTGAGTCTGAGTACGAGTGGTGTCCTATTTTTATTCACCGTCCTATTTATACGTCGTGCTTTTCATCATCAAAGCGTACCCGGCGCACGGCCGTATCAAACAAAGGTAGAGACGACCGCGAGTTACCGGTAGCACCGGTGGCCAAATTAAATAAACATTGTGGAGCAATCAAGCCAGGGGCAATACTGAGATAAACAACGACGAAACTTTATTCCCTTGACCTTTTTATTTTCTTTTATCTTCAAACGTAGAAATCATCAATTAGAATACCACAGACTAATTAATGTTCTGTTGATTAGTATAATAGATCGTCACAGGAGGAGGCCTTAAGTCTACCATAAGACAACTTATAAAATTGTCATCCATGCACTACATATTGCTTTAGAAAGGATTAAGTGTCTGAGGATTAAGTGACTCGGGGATTAAATGACGGGGATTAAGTAACGGGGATTAAGTGTCTGGGGTTGAAGTGACTTGTCACCGTCTCTTTGTCTGTCTGTTTGTTTGTCTGTCTGCCTATTTACTTGTCTGTTCTTCTATCTGAAACGAATACTTTGCTTTTTTAAAAATTGATTTTGTCTATAGCTAAAGCCAAGAAGAAAGTCCTAGTGTTCTTATGTCGGCATTACTTAATAATGTATACCTAAGTTTCAATTTAAGATTGCCACTCAATCTCGCCGTACGCCACTTCCAATGAAACTAGTGAACTTGGCTACACAAATCTAGCACCTCTTCTCTATTTACACATTTTTTTTACTGTCATTGCAATGTGTTTGTTTTCTGTGGCGTTTTTTTCTTTTAATTGTTATTAAAAACTATTGTTCAATGTTTATAATTTAATTTCAATTTAAAAGATAACTGTTTTTTTTCTTAAATATTGAATATCATTATACGTGTCATATCCCAATTGCCATTTTGATTTATCTTATCTCATACATTAATAATAATAATAATAATAATAATAATATTTGTATAGCGCTGCCAACAAACATAATGTAAGCTCAGAGCGCGTTTAACATACAACTAAGAATACGGATATTACCCTAGGCCAGGTGACAGAGCTAAATTGATGATTAAAAAAGACAAAACACAAATAAATGTAGTATAACCGACCCAACCCATAAATAAGACAGTAAGTTTCAAAAGCATGTTAAATGTTATCTAAGGTAAATATTGAAATAATGAGTTTTTAAGTTCTGTTTGAAAGTAACAGTAGAGCTTGTTCGACTCAGTTGAATGGGAAGTTGATTCCACACCTTCAGACCGGATACTGAGAAGGCCAACGGTCGTCAGAGAGAAACGGGGCTCTTCCAGAAGCGATGAGTTTGCAGAACGAAGTGTACTTTGCGGGACATACGGTGTGATTAGTGCCTTGAGATAGGACGGAAACTTGTTGTTAAAAATGCACTGATGGCAAAGTAGCGCCACTTTATACTCAATTCTGGCTTTCACGGGGAGCCAGTGGAGCGAGCGTGGAAGGGCAGTTCCCGAGTCTCTTTTAGACCTGCACATAACCAAACGCGCAGTACTGTTCTGTATTCGCTGTAGCCTGGCGATTTTGTCCTCGGGCAGGCCGGCTAGCGATAAAGACATTCCTTCTATTAAGAAGAGTATTGCATTCTAAATGATGTTACGTTAATGTACTTGTTTCCCTGGTTTTGTTCAGGCAACCCATTCCATGCCCGGATACCACTCGGGAAGAAAGAGTACATATATGCCTGTTTGTTCTCTAATAAGGGTCTGGAGGTTTTCCTTGAGTCTACCCAGCTATAATGGGTACCTGACCTTAGTTGGGGTAAAGTAAAGGCGGTAAAGCATAGTGTTGGCAACACAATCACCTAGTATGCCGTGGCCATATAAACTGGTGAACGCTGCTTTACCGGCCTCTATTGTTCAATTTGGTCCGACGGGATACTTTTATATAATTATTATAGTATAATATGTAGACGTGCCTATTTAAAATAAAAAATAAAATAAACTTAGTAATAGCACAATTATATTTCGAAAATGTGTATTCATATTAAAAAAAATTAAAACAGCTTTGGTCTATACTAAAATCCTTTTTCTTTATAAATTTCATTTATGATATTTTCAACTTATTTTTATCTCTCTGTCAATTGTATGATTTAGGCATGCTCCAGAAGGTTGCTTGTGACAATGTTAACTATGTAACTTGGTTAAAAGCCTTAGATCTATGTTTTTAAATTTTTTAACGTGGCTCTACATTTTTTGTCTTTAATATGTTAGTTAGTTTTTAATCAAAACAGTTCTTTTTTCTTTAAATATAAATCACTATGAACAAATAATTTCAAACATTATTTTGTATTTAAATGATTATCATTTCGGCATGTGTGTAATTTTTTTTCTTTTTTTTTTACCTTTCACCTTAATAGTGTAAATTTTCTTTATATGCAAAAAGGCATAGTTTTTATTAAGATTTCATTATTGATGATGGAATTTAATTATGTTTTCCTCCGCTATTGGCGCATTTTACAATTAAATGTACGAAACGGGAGATCTTGTTGATGTCAACAAAAGTTTACTTTCTGACGTATATTTGAATTCACATTCTACTTTCTGATTCGGATTTATGAATTTAAATAACATATTTTGTAATGGCACGAAGAAAAGTGTGATGTTATCGACTAAATGCGATTGGCAAGGAATTATCAAAAAACTCTGGGATAAAACTCATAAAACACGAAAAAAGTAATTTTAAGAGCCGAGTAGTTTGATAACAATCCTTCGTATTTTTTTTACCTCTCTAATTCGTAATTTTCATATTCACAAAACATGTTTAAATGTATGGTATAATTTCCATGTCTGAAAATATGGCTCTTACTTTATTATTTGTGACCCGTTCTCACGAAAGGAGACATAAGTCGCAAACACCAATTTGTGCTACAAGTGTTTTTAATTTAGTCAATAGGGTTGCAAAAACACTAACATGGATAATTGATTAGTTCGTTAGCGATAATTAGTCTATGAAATGATGTCAACATACTTCAAAACATTTAATTGTTGATGGTTTTAACACTTTTAATAAATTTGCAAAATATTTATTGTGTCGTGTTTGTGTTAACTTATTTCTTTGCTAGTATTCCTTTTTAATGAACTCAAGGCCATAATTTAAAAACATTGGCTAAAGTTTTGAATTTCATATTTTGGTGTGTGTGTTGGTAAGGGGGGGGGGGGAGGGTTTGAGGAGAATTAGAAATTTGAAACATATTATTGAGTGTAAAATCTTCACAAGCGAATACGGGTAACCCATTCAGTAATAAGAAATGCATTGTTTTGTTTGTATTTGTCCTACTGTGCAATTACATAGAGATTGTAAACCGTCACTCCCTCCCCCCTCCTTCACAAAACACCCAACTCACCTGTCACATATAGTGTTTGACCCTGGGAAACAAAACATTTATCGGCTGACCGACTTTGGAAGGAGACATCCGGCTGGCCTAGCGGTTAGCTCACCAGACTGTCAACCAAAAAACCACTTGACACGTCGCGGGTTCGAGCCCCGCCACCGGCAGATCCCTGTCGCCCTACAGGAGTTTCGGGACTAGATGACGTTAATATTGAGTTGTTATCACATGCGCTTAACCGGCAGCAGTGAAACCTCTCACAGATTAATAGTCTTCTAGAGCGCACTGAGCATGCTAAAATAGCATGGATAGAAGCGCTATATAAATTACCATTACCATTACCATTGGTCAAAACGTAGAAAGTCACGCTTTCACGGTCTGGAAGGAGCACGTGACGTAGGTCTACTGTAGCGTGCTACTGACCTGACCCAATCACGTTTGTTTATTTATACATGAAGCTAATCCCCCTCACCCTCCTATGTCAAGACAACGTGACCACCTTTGGAATCTGCCCCCCCCCCCCCACGACTGATCAACGTGTTACCCTTAAACCAGGTGCCGTTGACTAAACTTTACACATTGCTGTGTGACCATGCGTGGGTCAAATGTGTATGACCCAGGAGCCGCCTTCGAGAAGGTCTACTTAATTTAATTCTGAACAAACATCCATCGGCTACTAAATGTGTTCAACAGAAGGTTACGCAAACTTATATAGGAAGAACCTCACCAAGTAATTTGAACACAAAATTACAATAAATATTCATTAATTTATACTGAAAATGTTTAAGTCTGTTCAACCGTCGAACCTTTGCACAACAAAATCCATACTACAACCTTTAGCTGCGGACCCCCCCCCCCCCTCCCAATAATAGATCCCAAACAATAACCCTTATACTTATGGAATGAACACAACTAACAAGGACAACTCATTCACCGAAGGTTTAGTTGCTCCGACCTATTTCCATTTGATTCTTTTTCTCAGTCTTCAGTACTACGGCTCTTATCGTATTCATTACAGACGCTCCTTCTATAAAGAAGATTATTGTGTCTTACGCTCATCCGTGGTCCGAGTTATTTTTATTAATGTTTTAAACGCTATTAAGTTAATGTTTTGAATCAATTGTTTTGAAATTTTTTAATACTTTACTACCATCAGACTTCGATGATTTTCAATTCGCGTACAGGTCTAATAGATCAGTAGATGACGCTATTGCAATAAATGTGCATGAGGTATTAAACCACTTAGAGTTAAGCAAGTCATATGCAAGAATATTATTTATAGACTATAGCTCAGCTTTTAATACCATTATACCACAACAATTGTACAACAAACTTAACTACCAACTCTCTTTTCCTGTTAACATATGTAACTGGATTTTAGACTTCTTATTAGAACGCCCGCAGGAGGTTAAAATTAGTAACAATGTGTCAACCAGTATAACGTTAAATACTGGGACCCCCCAAGGTTGTCCATTATCACCAAAACTATATTCTATTTTCACTTATGACTGTAAAGCAGAACAGCCTGGCTGTCTGGTTATAAATTATGCCGATGATACGACGGTTACTGGCCTAATCAAAAACGCAGATGAGCACGCATATCGTAGCCAAATAGACACTATCGTGAGCTGGTGTAGCCAGAACAACTTACACCTTAATGTATCGAAGACAAAAGAAATGATCATAGATCTTAGGAGAAACGAGCCCCCACCCCCACCCTTGGTTATACAGGGATCAAATGTAGAACGAGTTTATGATTTTAAGTTTCTTGGCACTGTCTTATCCAATGAACTAACATGGGATATTAACTGCACTGATATCCTTAAGAAAGCAAGGCAGAGAATGTATTTTCTTAGAAAGCTGAAGTCCTGTGGGGTCAATAAAGTGATAATGACTAATTTCTATAGGGCTATTATTGAAAGCATACTGACAAGATCTATTGAAGTTTGGTTCGACAGGCTACCTGTAGTTAATTTACACAAGCTAGAATCAGTTGTCAAAAATGCAGAAAAAATTATTGGCACTAACCTTAAGTCGTTAGAAACATTATACCAAGAGCGCTTAACAGGTAAAATGACTAACATTATGAAGGATAAATCCCACCCCTCGAGACACTATTTTGAATATCTTCCACATGGCCGTCGCCTTCGAGCATTTAGAGGTAGCAGCAGATTTGTTAACAGCTGTTATCCGCAAGCAGTTAAACTGTTCAATAATACAAGACAGAAGCGTCTTATAAGATCATAATTGTAATAATTTTCCTTATATTCTGTATATTATCATAATGTACATTGATATAATAGTTTTTTGTTTTCATTAATTTTCATTGTTGTGTCTTACTATTATTGTAATGTAATTTTTTTTTTGTAGATGTCACATTCAACATCACATATTTTCGATGTAAAACGCATTGACTGAATAAATTTGAATTGAATTGAATTGAACTGTTTTGTTTTTTTCTGGTATGTTCAGGCTACCTTTTCCATGCCCGAATGCAACTCGAAAAGAAAGAGTACTTATATGCATTTGTTCTCGCATAAGGGATAAGAAAAGTGTTTTTGCCTTTATGTTTATCTGAACATTGCAACCAGTAGCGTAGGGCCTTTTAGGTAAAAAATGAGTGTCTAATTTTAACAAGCCATGTAGCACACTTTATACTGTTTCTAATTTTTTTTTTAAGTTGCATTTCAACAATTTAATTTGTTACAATATGATTAATGAACCTTGTTAGATCTAGTTAATTCTAGTTTAATTTAATTTGATACGAAGTGAAGGTCACACTCTAGCAGGGGTCGGCAGCGTTTTGCTAATGGTGTGCCAAGCTAGGATTTCTAAATAATTCAGCGTGCCTGCAGCCTAAAAGTCAACCTGCTCTATTATACTTGTTTTTTTTAAAGACAAGTAGTTAATTTAAATCAGTAGCTAGACAGGCCAAAAGCAAAGGAACTCTATAGAGAAAATCGTTAAAGCGTTTTATTTTTAATTTTTAAAAATAATGTGTATGTGATTATCATCCTTTTTATTAGCATTTATACAAAATTAAATTACCAAACTTTCACATTTATGGTAACTATTTGTAAAGGTTATCATTAAGTTGTCAAGAAGCATATCTATCATCTGATAAAAATGATTACAATATTTTGTTATCAGTTTAACTGAGATATTTTTTCATTTATATGTAAAAAAAATATTTTCAAGAACGACGATTAGCGGAATTGATACAAACTAAGCATCCAAACTGGGTAGTTGATGTAATGTTCAGAAAATGTGCATTCATTTTATTAGTCATACAATATTTATAAAAATTTCAACTACTTTATGACAGTTTGGTCATTATAAAGTTATAATTTAAAGAACATTTAGTCTTTTAAAAAATAAAAATTAATAAACATAATATTAGAAATATTAGCGGAAATAAAAGTAGATAATTATCTCCCTTTAATTAAAATAAAGATTCCAAATTTGATTCAATAGGGATGCCAAACAAGTAATAATTTGTAATATAACAAATATTGCTGACTAATTATTATTTCTTTACATAAACTAGCGTTGTGGTATTCATTACAAGATTACATTATTAGAGGTACACAATTAATTTACTTTAAATAGTTGTAAGTAAACATTTCCTGCATTAATTATTTGTCCATTCAACCTTGAGGAGTTTATCTCTTAATAACACTTTGGCACATTTCGATGCCCATTTCATTGAAGGTTTTAAATTCGACCGGCTACGCCAATATCCCTACAATTAATAAAAAATAGTATCTACATCTAAGAAGGTCGTAGTAAGATTAAGCCAGTAGTGCTTGATTAGGTATGAAAAAATCAACTTGAAAGTCTTGAATCTCCGCCTTGAGTGCTTCGATGTGCTTCTGAAAAAGCCCAACAATCTATCTTCATATATGCCTTTGTAAAGGGAAGTACATATAGTTAAATGTTGTGAAATTGATTTCACTCGATATAAATATTACTGAAAAATATATTTGTTTTTGTTTTCATCAATAAAAATAACCTCTTGGGGGTCTCACGCGTGCCATTGAAAATCGCTCTGCGTGCCAAGTTTGGCACGCGTGCCTTAGGTTGCCGATCCCTTTTCTAGTGGACACCAGGTCATAAGCAGGAACTAAGAGTGGACAGGGACGACCAACCGGTCGTGCCTAACTTTTACGGTGATGTATCAGTGGTGCCTGGACACAGCAGAGTTAGTTCTCCGAGCCCCAAAAGAGTACGCTCGCTCGCATTCTCAAAAAAGGTGTGGTTCAAGTCTGGTGTACTGTCCGAAAAGTAATAATGTGACTTAAAGCGCGCTGGCTTTCTCCTTGTCGTCCGTATACGTGTAGTGATCGAAAACTTAGTTATATGAACTTCGCATAAAAAAAAAAAGATACCCACAGAATTTAAAAGAAAGAAGAAAAGAAGAGAAATAACTTGTTTTTAAGAAATTCCGTTTGCTAAGGATATAACAATCGGGCGTGGTGTTTTAATAGCTGAGAAAACAAAATTACAAAAGAATAGAGCGTTCCTATAACGTACTATATTTTGTAATTGCCACATAGATACAGTAAATAAAAATAAAATGTTGAAACTCTATTTTTTTTTAAATCTCTTTAAAAATGTCTATATTGGCGATTCATCTCGTCTTTCAAAATTAAAACGAAGAATAGTTCAGTCCTATAGAAGCATTAGCATTGATTCTATAAATATTTTTCGACACTAGATACTCATCCCGAAAATGAGTAGTAGATGCAATCAATTTTGCAGAAAGTCCCATCACTAATAGTTGCTAGTACAAATCGTGAATGGTTAAAAAAAATACTTCACTATTATACAGTGTGTGTATCCTGGGGCACAGGATTTTCTCATAACACTTGATACGTACAAATTCTTAGTTCTTATATTAATCTGGAAAATTTTCTAAAAGTGGGGCCTTTTTCCTAAAAGTTCGCCCCCCCTAGCGTCAAAACCTGGCTACGCCACTGAATGCAACAGGTTGTTATTTGGTTGTTTTTCTAAGTTATAGTTTAATACCTTATGTATTATTACTACTTGACTTTTTGCCCTTCTGCCCTCTTTGAACAAACCACTGGTGCTACTCCGTATCCTCTTTCGGAATTTTTTTCAAATTTTTTAATGTTTTCTTTATTTGATGGTTCCCATTCAGATTATGCATAGTCTTGCAAGGGTCTAACTAATGTCAGATATTATTTTGTCCCAACCGTCCTCCATTGACAAGTCTTAATGAGGCGTGACCTTATCAAATAGAAGAGGTCATGAACTTCCGGTGACATTTCCCGCCATTTTCGTAAACAAAAAACATGATTTTGGTGGGTGTTTGACAATCGCTAAAATTTGTCGTACAACCAGTAACGTAGCACACAGAGTTGTTTCGAAGCAAATGATCGAAAGGAACTGGAAATGTTGTTCTTTTCGACCTATTATGTATGCATAATCGTTAAGACTTGTCAATTATCACATAATTGAAATATAAATATGTTTCTCAAACACCCATCAACGGATGTGTTTTTTTTCTGTCAGGGTTAGTAAAATAAACACGTCTTAATCAGGTTAAAAATAGACATGTCTTTTTATCAAACAAAAAGCTAATATCCCATAATAATCCCTGATCCATGGCAGATAATCAAACACTCGTCTCCCGCAAGTTGAAAACATTTTCGGAAAGCTTTGAGTCCAGAAATTCTTTACAATATTCAACAACAACAATAGAGTATTATTAATGGAATTAAACAAAAGGTTATCAGCGGGGAACGAAACCAGGTCTCCCTAAGGGCAGTCGAAGATGCTAACCACTCATCGAGGAGCAATACATACAGGGTACGAGATCCCAAAAGTAAAATATAAGGCAATTAGGTAACGTTTCTTTAAATCAACCAATGGGTGTGGGATTAGACAAACTTCGTAATTTAAACATAATTGAAGGTATTTCCAATTTTGGGAATTCATTCTTCTTTCTTAATGTTTCAGCTCTTTCGGTTAGCCAAACCAAATGTCTATAAGTTCGAATCCAGTATTAGGCCTCTTTTTTTTTTTTTTTAACCAAGACAGTGGCGGCGTCCCTCGGCGCTTGTGGGCACTTGAAACAAGTTGGGGAAAATGATGTAAAGCTGTTGGTCATTGTTATGGCGCCACAATCAACTTGTATGTCTAGACACGAAAACGGGTTAACTCTAATTCACTATCTCTACCTGCCGACATGGTATGGTAAAGATAATTCCCTCTGGAAGTACCTAGATAGCACATCAAAATCTGAGCGGTGGGATTCCAAAGATATTTTTATATTTTACCATGTCTTTGAACCAACAAAAAAAAAAGGAGTGACAATTTAGCGCGCTGGTGCTCATGAATCCATACATTTAAATGAACAACTCATATATAATTACTTCCTCTTCTTCAAATTATTATGGAGACCCCGTTAGTACCGAGGGAAAAGTCCACAATTTAACTACATATAAAAAATTTTAAACATCACAAACAATAATTACAAACAGATGACAAGAGATTCACTTGAGGTATTTAATCCAGCCGTTCTGTGAAGATTGGAAAGCCGGCACATAAGGGGCAGTGATGGAGGCATGGTCTAGAGCATAGGTTCTCAACCTTTTTCGGCTCATCGCCCCCTTTTACATTTTTTTCTGCTCACCGCCCCCCCCCCCCAAACTTAATTTTAGCAGAAACATTTGTTAATTAAAGGGAGATAATTAACCCGTTTCATTTGAGGTAATATTTCAATTTTTTTTTCTTTTATAAAAAACTAAATGACTTGCATTTATAACTTTGAATTGATATGATAGAACTGTAAAAAATATTATATGAAAAGTTTATAAATATTGTATGACTAAAGAATTTACATGAATATTTTGAAGCATTACAATAACTACCCAGTTTGTATGTTTACTACGTATCTATACCGCTCAGCTATTGTGGTTACCTCTTTACAAAAGATTCAAACGCATTAAAGGACATTTCGGTAATACAAACAGATCAAAAGAGTATTATTAGCAGATGTTAAGGCGACAGTCCGGTGAATCAACCATTAGACGAGACGGCCGCATACCATATTTGCCAAATACTAACCCTTACTTCATCGAAAAGTTACCGGTATTGCGATTCTTATTTGTTCAATAATATGTATGCCTACTGTTGGGGTATCAGATATTTAGAAGCACTTGCGTTTACATCATATTTCATCCAAAAACTAATCGATTCAAATAGCTGAGGTGTTGAAATTTTAGCAGGTACGTTTGTACCGCCCATTTGCCCTTCATCGCCCCCCAATCGCCCCCGGGAATGTTATCGCCCCCCTAAAGCTTCTCATCGCCCCCTGGGGGGCGATATCGCCCCCGTTGAGAACCTATGGTCTAGAGTCTAGTGTGTTCCACAGCCTATTGGCTGACGGGAAAAAAACTAAATATTTGTAGACTTGGGTGTGTGCGTGTGGGGACATGCAGTTTGAGCTGATGATCTCGGGTGGAGCGGAGCACCTTGTGGATGCCAAATGATATGGATATACGTAGGAACATAGATTTAGAATATATATAGGCATATATATATATATATATATATATATATATATATATATATATATATATATATATATATATATATATAAATATATATAAATATATATAAATATATATATAGCAAGATCATTTACTCTCCAAAAATTGCGGAAACAAAATTTTCGAGTTCAGCTCCAAACTAATGAGTAAGTGAAGTACCCGTCGGACCAAATTGATGATAGGGTCGGTGAAGCAGCGTTCACCAGTTTCTGCGGCCACGGAATATGAGGGGATGTGTATGGCCAGTACAGTACCCAGCCGCCTTTACTTACCCCAACTAATGCCAGGGTAAAAATCCAGGACTTTACCAGTATTCGTACCGCGGACCTTTGGTACGCCAGCCGGAGCGCTGCCGGTCGACTACCGTGCCATGTTGACCAATGTGCAATGTAATAATAATATAATAATAATAATAATAATACACGAAACACTGCGCATTCACTGATATCTATACAATAAAGATCACTAATGAATATATATTTGAAATTCACGCCTTCAACCACTACGTTATACTACGCATAATTAGGATAGCAAGCGAATTAGTTTTAAATGCGTGCTATATCTATGCGTTTCAAATGGTTGTTAAAGCCGGGGGAGTCAGTGGGGACAAGCTCCCAGTGAATAAAAAGACATGAGAAAGAGGTGATGTGGTTGGATAAGGTACACCTAACGCAAACCGCTAGACAATGTCACCAGGCAAGCACTGAAGTGGAACCCCTAGCTAAGGCAAGCGGAAAAGAGGCCGCCCAAGAATTACCTGGCGACGCGACCTTGAGGCAGACATCGCAAAGATGGGTTACAAATGGAACCAATTAGAGAGAATGGCTCAGGACAGAAGACTCTTGGGATCTGTGGTTGGCGAATTAGTTTTAAATGCGTGCTATATCTATGCGTTTCAAACGGTTGTTAAAGCCGGGGGAGTCAGTGGGGACAAGCTCCCAGTGAATAAAAAATGCTCCTAATTGCATGCGTCTCTGAAAGAGCCTCTGACAACCAAGTCCAGCACCAGGCCTGCTCGAGTGTCTTAGGTACTAAGCCTATGCGAAACTGCTTTCACCAACAGGTGAAGGGGCGAAGGCGGTCCCACAGCGCCTCAAAACTGGGTGCTTTGGTCAGATGGAGTTCGTTAGCCTGGAAAGGCAGTCCATCTAGGAGAGGGGACACTCTGATATCAAACTCCCGCTGCCTAGCGAAAACAAATAGGCATTGGGGGTTCTAGCCCTGCCGCTAACCAGACCCTCTCCCCCCTTGTAGAAGTTTGTGTGTCTATGATGTAATAATCTTCTATCTAGAAGGAATATCTTTAGTACTTTAGTACTTACTTATAAAGTATAAGTCATAATTATAATAAATACATTGTAAATGTTATGAAATTTGTTTACATACATACTCATATGATTGCACATTTTTTAGATCGATGTAACTGTCCTTTGTCTTGTCAACTTATAATCTCCCCGTCCCCCCCTTTTTTCGGTCTTATAATCTGGTGCTACGCCTAATGATTCGACTATTCAACTCCAATGTGATATCAGTCTTATTGTATGGAGCAGAAACCTGGAGGATTTCTAAAACCACCACCTGTAAAGTCCAAACCTTCGTAAAGATTATCTAGATCCGCTGGCCCAACACCACAAGCATCACCGGTTTTCGCCAAAGAACCCGCCAACTTCCTATTGACGAAGACATGAGAAAGAGGTGATGTGGTTGGATAAGGTACACCTAACGCAAACCGCCAGACAATGTCACCAGACTTTAAACCTCACTCACCGGAGTGATCGAATTGAGACTAATCTCTTAGGATTCGGAGGACAAACACACTTGTACTACGTAGCACAGCCAGGTTCCCATAAAGGGATGGTGCAAACTGTTGACCATTCCCATCCACTCTTTCCTCCTGCAAGGCAGGGCAGTCTAAAAGCAAATGCTCGACCGTCTCTTCTGCTTCAAAGCAATGTCGGCACCGCGAATCGAAATTGGGCCTAAATCGTCCGAAATAGGCACCAATAGGGCAGTGCCCTGTACGGAACTGGGCTATCGTAGCCTGTTCTCTCCTGCGGAGCTTCCACCACGGATCAGCTCGATTTGGTCGTTTTAGTTGCTGCCACACACCTCGACCCTTGTCAGACTCGTCCCAACTCTTATACCATTTTCTTGTCTTCCACTCACGTATTGATCTGCGGGCACTCGCGAAGGTGGACGGACCCTCCGGAGTGGGTGTCAGGGATCCCTTCTTGGCCAAGGCATCCACTATCTCATTGCCAGGGACTCCTGCATGACCTGGAATCCACTGCAAGATGACCTTCACCTCGTACCTGAGGATCAGGTCGGAAATAGCAGCTAATAGTCGGACAAGCAGTTCGGGCCAAGTCCCCAAGCCGTCGATGGCTTGGAGTACTGAAAGTGCATCAGTGAAGATAACTACATCAGCACGAGCAGCTGGTGTATCTTCGAACGTTTTCCCAATTGCCACAGCAGCAATTCTGATGGCTTCCATCTCCGCATCAAAGATGCAGATTGCTCCACACGGCCCACTTAGCTCAGCCCGTTTTTCTTCTGCCTTCGGGTACGACACAAGAGCACCATACCCAGAACGCGCTTCGGTACCACTGATCGCGCTCCCATCAGTGTATGCCTCAACGAATCCCGAGTATGCCCGTACCGTCCTTAGAGCAGCTGCTGACAATGTCACCAGGCAAGCACTGAAGTGGAACCCCTAGCTAAGGCAAGCGGAAAAGAGGCCGCTTAAGCATTACCTGGCGACGCAACCTTGAGGCAGACATCGCAAAGATGGGTTACAAATGGAACCAATTGGAGAGAATGGCTCAGGACAGAAGACTCTTGGGATCTGTGGTTGGCTGCCCATAACCCAGCTGGGGTGACGGGCAATGATGATGACGATGTCACGTCTTTGGGAGTTGGATGAGTTATGGGGATTGTGTCGCCTTTTTTCTCCCCACCCATTAAATTCCTCCACAGATATGTTAAACAGTACTAACCATTTTGGCTGGGCAGGCAGCGTGTTCGGCTGGCGTATACAAAAATCCTGGGTTCGAATCCTGGTTAAGGCAAGGATTTGTTTTCAGGTCTGGAGGGATGCCACTGAGTCCACCCAGCTCTTCTTGGGTACATGCTTTTAGTTGGGGTCAAAGTAACGGCGGCTGGTCATTGTGCTGGCCACACGATCCCTGGCCACAGAAACTGGTAAAGCTGCTTCACCCGTGCCTTGGGTCAATTTGGTCAAACGGGATGCTTTACTTTTACTGATTCAAACCCTAGTCCATTTATGTAAAAGATAACTATAAATTACTTCCTGTACCAGCAACCAGACATGCTTTAGAGCAGGGGTCAGGAACCTTTTTGTCTGAGAGAACCATGGACACCACATATTTCGAAAAGTAATTCTGTGAGAGCCATACATTATGTTTAAAACTAAAAATTCAAGCAAATGTGTGTATTTTGTGTAATTTCATTAAAAGTACAATAATTATGTCTCTGAATTTTTTAAAATAACATTGTTATGCTGTTGCTAATCAATAATGAGTATTTCATACCATTAATGCAACTTATGGTGCTGCAATGCAATTAATATGTAGATCAATGGAGTCTAAAGAATTTTCTTTTCTAATCGAACATTTGTCTGCGAGCCAGATGCAGCCATCAATGGACAAGTCTTGATGAGGCGTGAACTTTTGAACCCGAATGTTCGTGAACTTCCTGTTCTATTTTTAAACTAATAACAAAAAAAGCATGCTTTTGCTGGTGTTTGACAATTGATTTCAACCTCGACGGCCAGTTCTAGTCTTTTAGAATTATACAAACGATACAATATTAGTTATGAGGAATCCGTTTTTAACATCAAAAGTGAACAGGCGATCATTAATACTCAAGTGTAAAGCATGTTCTTAATGGCCCGAATTGTACTTCGCCGAACAGCCCAAGCAAGGGTTCGCTTCGTAAATTGATCGCTTTTCGTTGTTTTCGCGCTTAACCGGGCGATCTATTGCTCGACAAGCGACATCTCGGGGGGTATCGGCGAGCCAATTCGGGCGAACGATTGCTTCGTCGACATGTTGACGAAGCCGCGTATTGATTGGCTGAATTGATCACGTTCATTATGCGAAAAGGCACCAAAATTTCCTAGTCCTACTGAAAAAATGGCGTCTACACAAGACAGTCAGCTGCCAGAGATGTCAGAGGACAGTCTAGCAATATTCATAGATGAATGGAAAAATGTTCCATGCCTGTGGAACCCACTCCATCGGGACTATACAAATAAGGGTGAAAAAACCAAGGCCTTGAACAATTTTGCCCAAAATCTGTGTGCAATGTAATCGCAACACCCAAAGCTTCTTCGTCTGTGAGCGCAGCCATTTTGCAGCAATATTAACATCCGGCAGTTCGCCTCAGCGCTAAAAATAGACAAGTTAAAAACAAGAGCAACATTTCGCTGAGCTTCCTAGCTCGCCCTAATGTCGGCGAAAGTGCACGAGCCCATTTAAGAGCAAACAGTAGCTCTTGCGAATTGAACCGACCGAAACTAGTTCGCGTGACGTTAAATTTTTATTTGTTTACAAAATAAATGAGTCGAGAGTTGCGTTTTTTTGGTTATTTGAAAACAAAATGCGTAAATTCATAAAAACGAATAACAAAAATTCTTTTGCATTAAGCAATAAGTTTGATATTTTAAAAAGGTGATTATTCCCTTCTGACTTTCACAATACATTGTTTTGCTTTGTAAACATCTATTGGAAATGAAATAAATTTTAATCCCCAACAAATTTGAGTACAACCAGTAACCCAGCACACAGACATTGTTTCGAATAAAATGATCGAATAAGAACGGAAATGTTTTTGCACGTGACCTTTTATGCATGCATACACGTTAAGACTTGTCCAAAGAGCCACATCTGGTTCGCGAGCTATAAGTTCCCGACCCCTGCTTTAGAGTATGAAAGTACGTCATTCTTATTTACCAGAATGGCACATGCCGTCAGAATAAGTCGCTCGGCAGTGAGTGACAGACTCACCCCACCACATGGCACGCCCGTTTTCCTTTCAGAATGACCTGCCCCCTTCTCCTCCCCTTCCTCAAAAGTAAACATCCTGTCAGTGCCCCATATTTTGGGTCAACATTTACGGTAACAATAGACTTATCATGGCCAGAAACAAAGTAACCATTGGTTAACTGTGGTATCGATTACATTACTATTAATCAAATATCGATTACCAAAGGCGTACCGAGACTGTCTTTCACCCAGGGACAATCTATAAACCCTGTCCCTCCCCCTCCCTTTTACATTGGCGCTCGGGAACATACGTACGCTACGCATTAAGTCCCTTGTCTATATTATAAAGAATCTTGGCTTCTAATGGAAGGATTATCCGAGCGTAAAGATACTGCGTACGTTTATACAAAACAGCAACAAGCGGTCGTATCTATTTAACAATGTATCATTTTAAAATGGTTCTACTGAAGACTTACAGTTTGGTACTTTATTGTTTTGTTCAGTTACTTTGTTTCATCCCACTAGTAATAACTTCAATTGTAAACAATAAGGGTGTGTAAATACAGATAACATAACTCATTCTTCAGTTGGCTATATAAAGTTAGAAATTTAATGATGAGACAGTTGTTGGAAAAAATACTAAGCCAAACAGACATATATATATATATATATATATACATTTATTGAATGCTAGAAACATTTACAAATATCCCTAATACTCAAAGATAAAAATAGACTAGTCGTTTTTTATATACGTTTCTAATGTAAGAGTAAAGGTGGAACTATATGGTGTAAAAATGTCTCTGATTTGCTTCGCTGTTGCATTACTTTCTATTGGTGGATTTATTTCACAGCACGAGTGCTTGGAGATGAAAACATTTTCAAAGATCGCTGCCTGTCCCAACACCGTCGATGAAACTCTACTTTATCAATTTTGCTTTGAGAAGCAAGCGTGTCGAAGTTTACTGGAGTGCTGTACGATGTGTAATTTAGATTCTACGTGTCTTGGTGTATTCAAAAGTGGAACCAGACCGTCGTTATACTTTCACAGAGCTTGTAACTTTTTAGACTACACCGCAACTTGTAACGGTACGCCCTTGCAGATACGTATGAAGTACACACCCGTGTCTTGCGGAATAGGAGCATCGTTCAATACAACGACGAAAAAATGCGACTGCAACGTGGGGTGGTCCGGAGCAACATGCGACACCGCTCCGCAAGACTGTACTGCACTGATAAATCTTTCATACCCCATCGGAAGCTATTGGATAGACACATTGACTGGTAAAGGGAGCTCTACCAAGCCTGTCTTCTGTGAGCTGACGTCTTCATCGGCTTTCAGACTTTACGTCTTTAGAAACGATGGCCGTTCGAATCACAACAAGACTTGGTCAGAGTTTGTGTCCGGCTACAAGATAGACGACAATAACTTCTGGCTTGGTTTGGACGCCATGAACTCCTATACCAAATTGGGCGGCAAGAAATTAAGAATGGTTGCCGTTTTTGAAAATGACGTTGTCTCTGCCGTCTGGACAAATTCTGGAGTGAGGGTAGACAATGCAGTTAACCGATACCAAATTACTTTTACAGGTTCCAGTTCTTCGGCAAATGCTACTGCTTCTTATTCAGTGAGCATTTACAATTGTCTGTCTTCTGGTAACAAATTCTCCACTTGGGACTCGGATAATGATGGGTATGGTATGGTGAGTGTAGCTTCCTCTTTTGGTGCCGGCTGGTTTATCGGGAGCCCCTACGAATGCAATCCTCTGGGTAGACTGCCGAGCACATTGCCACCTGGAGTGACAGCTGGACAAATACATTTAACTTCACTAGATATGGAGAATGGCGATTATGTTGCTTACTTTAAATATGTGACAATGTATTTTGAATAGCTTGACAGCTATGTACTTGTCCATCTATATATTTGTCTATCTATCTATTGAGCTGTTCACAATCAATCAAACGATATATTCATCGACCAATCAATGAATCTGTCTATCTCTATATCATAATATATATCACTATCTCTCTCTCTCACATCACCCTATCTCTCTCTCTCTTTATATATATATATTGTTCAATGTTTAAAATTTCATTTAAATCTAAAAGATGACTTTTTTTTTTGTAAGTGTCATATCCCAATTGCCATTTTGATTCACCTTATCTTATACATTAAAGACACTGCTTTTATTATGGTGTCCGAAATGATGTTACGTTACTGGTTTTCCTGGTTTGTTCAGGCAATCCAATCCCTGCCCTGATACCACTCGGGAAGAAAGAGTACTTATATGCATTTTGTTCTCGCATAAGGGTCTGTATGATGTCCTTGAGTCTACCCAGCTGTAATGGGTACCTGACCTTAGTTGGGGTAAAGTAAAGGCGGCTGTGCATAGTGCTGGCCACACAATCACATAGTATGCCGTGGCCACAGAAACTGGTGAACGCACCTACCGGCCAGTGGCGTAGCTAGGGTGGGGGGAGGGAGGGTCTAAATTTGAAAGTCCCCCCGGGCTCCTACTTGAGGGGGGGGCCCCCAAAAGGAGTGTCCTAATTGTTTTTTTCTCATGTCATAATGTCGAATGTCAAAATGCAGGGGCCCCTAAAGAGGCCAAGCCCCCCGGGACCCCAAATCCCTAGCAACGGCACTGCTACCGGCCCTGTAAATCAATTTGGTCCGACGGAATACTTTACTATAAAAGGTAGACCTGCCTACTTAAAATTTAAAAAAACTTAGAAATAAGATAATTTTTCTATCAGAAATATCTATTCATATTAAAAAAAATAAATTAAAACAGCATTGGTCTACACCATAGGTTCTCAACGGGGGCGATATCGCCCCCCTGGGGGCGATGAGAAGCTTTAGGGGGGCGATAACATTCCCGGGGGCGATTGGGGGGCGATGAAGGGCAAGTGGGCGGTACATACGTACCTGCTATAATTTCAACAACTCAGCTATTTGAATCGATTAGTTTTTGGATGAAATATGATGTAAACGCAAGTGCTACTAAATATCTGATATCCCCCAACAGTAGGCATACATATTATTGAACAAATAAGAATCGCAATGACTTTTCGATGAAGTAAGGGTTAGTAGGCCTACTTGGCAAATATGTTATGCGGCCGTCTCGTCTTATGGTTGATTCACCGGACTGTCGCCTTAACATCGGTTACTATTACTAATTTTACTCGTTTTACCGAGATGTCCTTTAATGCGTTTGAATCCTTTGTAAAGAGGTAACTACAATAACTGAGCAGTATAGATATATAGTAATTATACAAACTGGGTAGTTATTAAAATGCTTGAAAATATTCATATAAATTCTTTAGTCATATAATATTTATACAATTTTCAAATAATTTTTACAGGTCTATCATATCATTTTAAAGTTATAAATGCAAGGCATTCAGTTTTTTATAAAAGAAAAACAAATTAAAAATATTACCTAAAATGAAAAGGGTTAATTATCTCCCTTTAATTAACAAATGTTTCCGCTAAAATTAAGTTGGGGGGCGGTGAGCGGAAAAAAAATGTAAAAGGGGGCGGTGAGCCGAAAAAGGTTGAGAACCTATGGTCTACACCAAAATCATTTTTATTAAATTTCCTTTAAGATATATTCCACGCATTTTAAATCACTCCGTCAAATTTATGAAATAGGCATGCTACAAGAAATAGCTTAGGACAATATTAACTATATAAACTGCATATTGGTTAAAAGCCATAGATCTAAGTTTGTAATTTTTTTTTATTGTAACTCTTTATTTTTGTTATTAATGTGTTAGTTAGTTTTTATCAACATAGTTCTTGTTTTATATAAATTACTATGAAAAACTAATTTCGAACACTATTGTTATTTAAACGATTATCATTTCGACAAGCCTTTGAATTTTTTTTTCTTTTTCTTTACCTTTGACCTTTTTAGTGTAAATTCTCTTTCCATGAAAAAAGGGCATAGGTTTTTTTTTTTTACAGTTCATTATTGATTATGGAATTTAATTTGTATTTCTTCCGCTATTGGCGCATTTTACAATGAAGCTCTAAAATCTCTAAAAATAGAGCAAGCAGTCCATCTTATTATAATCTTTGTTTTACTAACATGCAATAATGTACAAGTAGCTGCCGATAATTACTCTAAAAAAATGATGTCATCATACTTCAAAACCTGGAGGCCTACTTGTTGTTGATTTTAACTTTTTTAATAAAGTTGGTGTTTGCAAAATATTAATTGTGTCGTGCTTGTGTTAACTTATTTCTTTGCTAGAATTCCTTTTTAATAATAATATTATTTGTTTAGCTACGCCAACAGACATAGGCTACTGCAAGCTCAGAGCGCTTTTAACATACGAAAATATTAATTGTGTCGTGCTTGTGTTAACTTATTTCTTTGCTAGAATTCCTTTTTAATAATAATATTATTTGTTTAGCTACGCCAACAGACATAGGCTACTGCAAGCTCTGAGCGCTTTTAACATACGACTAAGAACACGAATATAATCTTTAGGCTAAGAAATATATAACTAATTGATGATTTAAAACTTTACAAACATAGGACAAATCAAATTAAAAAAAGCAATAACCGACCTAACATAATAAGTAAGACAGTAGGGGTCTAAACCATGTTATGTAAGGTAAATATTGAAATAATGAGTTTTTAAGTTCTTTTTGAAAGTATCAATGGGAGTGGAGTTGAATGGGAAGTAGGTTCCACAACTACGGACCGGATATTGAGAAGGCTCTTAGGCCAACGGTCGTCAAATAGAAACGGGGCACTTCCAGAAGCGAGGCGTCGGCAGAACGAAGTATTCTTTGCGGATCACATGGTCTAATTAGTTTCTTAAGATTTGACTGAATTCGATGCTATAAATTAAATACATTTGGGTAAAAGCTTAGAACTTTATTTCTTGGTGTGTGTCTTGGTGAGGGAGGGGATGGGTTTGAGGAGAATCTGCAATTTAAGACATATTGGGTGAGAAATGTTCACAAGCAAATACGGGTAACCCATTCAATGGGGCACGGTAGCCGACTGGCGATCCAAGGGTCCTGGGTTCGAATCCTGATGCAGGCTAGGATATTTTTGCAAGGATTTTAAGGTGTCCCTGAGTCTACCCAGCTCTGATGGGTACCTGACCTTAGTTGGGGTAAAATAAAGGTCGCTTTGTATAGTGCCACACAATAACCTAGTATGCCGCTGCCACAGAAACTGGTGAACGCTGCTTCACGGGCCCTATGGATCAATTTGGTCCTACGGGTACTTTACTTACTATTCAGTGACAAAAATTTCTTTATTTTGTTTGTATATGTCCTGCTAAGTATTTACATAGAGATAGTAAACCTTCACTCCCTCCCTCCCCCCTCCCTTCACACACACACCCTACTCACCTGTAACATATTCAGCGCTTGACCCTGGGAAACCAACATTTATCGGCTGACCGACTTTGGACGGAGACACCCGGTTGGTCGAAACGTAGAAAGTCACGCTTTCACGGTCTGGTAGGAGCACGTGACGGACTTGTACTGTATCTTGCTACTGGCATGACCCAATCGCTTTTTGTTTATTTACATTCGAAACTAATCCTCCCTCATCTCCTATGACAAGACAACGTGACCATCTTTGGAATCTGACCCATGCGTGATCAACGTGTCGCCCTAGAACCAGGTGCCGTTGACTCAACTTTACACATGGCTGTGTGAACTAAGGTGGGTCAAATGTGTATGGTCCAGGAGCTGCCTTCAAACCTGAGCGTCGGGATCCCAATGGTTGTTTTTATATTTTACTATGTCTTTGAACCGGAAAGAAAAGGAGCTACATTTTAGCTCTCTGTTGTTGATGAATCCATACATTTAAATGAACATCTCATACATAATTACTTCTTCTTCATATTATTATGGAGACCCCGTTAGTACCGAGGGAAAAGTCCACAATTTAACTACATATACAATTTTTTAAACATCACAAACAATAATTACAAACAGATGACAGAAATTCACTTGAAGTGTTTAATCCAGCCCTTCAGTGAAGATTGGAAAGCCGGCCCAGAAGGGGCTGTGATGGAGGCCTGGTCCAGTGTGTTCCACAGTCTAATGCCTGACGAAAAAAAAAGAATGTTTCTAGACGTCGGTGCATGCGTTTCGGACATGCAGTTTGAGCTGATGACCTCGGGTAGAGCGGGACACCTGTTGGATGCGAAATGATATGGATATGCGTAGGAACACAGATTTAATATATATATATGTAGCAAGATCTCTTACAAAATTGCGGAAACAAAAATTTACAAAACTAATGTGTAACTAAAGTACCCGAGAGACCAAACTGATCACAGGACTGGTGAAGCAGCGTTCACCAGTTTCTGTGGCCACTGGCATATGAGGGAATGTGGGTGGACAGCACTGTGCCCAGCCGCCTGTACTTTACCTCAACTATTGTCAGGGACGCCCTCGAGTCTCGGGGAAAAAATCCTAAACCTCACAAAGATTTGTACCCAGGACCTTCTGTTCGCCAGCAGTACGCGCTATAATAATACTACTACATGAACCAATCCACACCCTCTGATATCTATAAAAAAAAGATTACTTATAAATCTTTTTTTTTTCCAATTCATGCATCCACAATTGAATTTGCAGCTACTAAATACCAATGCAAAAGTTAGGATAATCAAGATAATTCGTTTTACATACATTCTATATCTACCATCATCATCATCTGTCCTTTGGGTTACTTGTGGAACATAGGGCCTCTGTCAAAGCAAGCCAGTCTTCACAGTCTCTTGCTAGTCGCTTCAATTCTTCCCAGCTCTTTCCAGTTCTTTCAGTTTCATCCAGTATGTTCGCTTGGGTCTTCCTCTATGCCGTTTGCCCTGGGGATTCCACTCTAAGGCCTGTCTAGCTCTGTTGTTGTTGTCTTACCTGAGGGTGTGTCCAATCCATCTCCACTTCCTTTCCATGTTTTGTTGTTCTACTGTTCTTTGTCCACAACTCTCCCACAGCTTGGAGTTTTCTACCTTGTCGAACTATTTTATTTTCAGTATATTTCTTAGGCATCTGTTAACAAATTTTGGATTCTATTTCTTGTTTTCTCCGTCGTTCGCCATGTTTTGCCATCTTTCGCTTTGTTTCTGACCCATAAAGTAGGACCGTTTTTAGACAGAGATGTGCGTAGATCTCCAGACCTGTTTCAGATTCATTGATTCTATATCTATGCGTTTGACAAAGTAATCTTTTAAACCGAGGCGTATTTAAACATGTTCTACATGTACCATGGTACACAGGCCCTCACACAAGATCTATTTTTTAAATATTTTCTTTTCGCAATTTGAATAGTGCTGTTGTAGAAGAAGTCAGATAGAGACTGAACTGAACTAGCAAATACTGCAACAAATACTGTGAATGAGAGATTGCATTTTACTGTTAACTTATACCAAGGACAATAATAAGCTTGCACTATTTTTAGAGCTTATATATTCTTTTTTTCCGTGCGACTCCAATAAAACCGTCTTAAATGACTTCTAAGCTCCTAAGTTTGCTTACATGTTTCAGCTGTATACAACTTTCTTTTAATGTTCTGTACATTTTTCATTGAGAAAATCACAGCGATTAAATAAAACGGAAGTGCACGATACAAAAGTCCTCGAGTCATCATAGCAGAAATATTAAAGCAAGCGGTCCATCTAATTTTAGTCTTTGCTGACACTGACACACTGAAGGTCTACATGGTTGTTCATGTATGAGAGTTCAAACGAGCAATTTAAATGAAGTGAAATGTTAATTTGCTGGCCGAATCAGCAGTCAGACTAAGACATGGTGGGTTTCTGGTTATCATTCAGCATCAGCAACACTGAACACGGGCTAACACCCCCAATGTCCAAAGGCAGGGACGATATCATAAGGGGCCCCTACATCAATTTGGTCTTTCTAAATACGGCCCCGATCAATTATAATAGTAAACAAAAATGCGTCTGCAGAAATGAACATTAGTCGAACGAATTGATTTAAAAACAAATTGTTTTAAGAAAACAAAGACGTATTTTGTTTATTAACGTGTCATTGAAAAGCCAACATTATTACAATCTAGAACAGCAAATACGTACGCCCTTACCAGCTACGCCTCTATCCCTTGCCTATGTTTTAAAGAATTGTGTCTTCTAAAGGAAGGTTTATCCAAGCGTAAGGTTTCTGCATAGGTGTATACAAAACAACAACAACCGGTCGTGTCTATTTAAAAATGTATCATTTTAAAATGGTTCTATTGAAAACGTACTGTTTGGTAGTTTATTGTTTTATTCGGTTGCTTTGTTTTAACCGACTAGTAAAAAACCTCAATCGTAAACGATAGGGATCTGTACTTTAAGATAAAATATCCATACTTCAGTTGGCTATATAAAGTATGAAATTTAATGATAATACAGTTGTTAGAAAAAAATACTAAACTATAAGAACATCTATACATTTATTTCAAGCTAGAAACATTTACAAAAATACCTAGTAGTCAAAGATAATATAGTGTTTTTTTTTATGTACGTTTTTGTTGCACAGGAATAGGTGGAACTATATGGTGTAAAATGTCTTTGATTTGCTTCGCTGTTGCGTTACTTTCTGTTGGCGGATTAATTTCTCAGCATGAGTGCTTGGAGATGAAAACATTTTCAAAGATCGCTGCCTGTCCCAACACCGCCAATGAAACTCTACTTTATCAATTTTGCTTTGAGAAGCAAGCGTGTCGAAGTTTACTGGAGTGCTGTACGATGTGTAATTTAGATTCTACGTGTCTTGGTGTGTGTGAAATCAAACCGTTGTTATACTTTCACAGAGCTTGTAACTTTTTAGACTTTATCGGATTTTGCAACGGGACGCCATTGCAGATACATATGAAGTCTTGCGGAATAGGAGCATCGTTCAATGCTACGACGAAAAAATGCGACTGCAAGTTGGGGTGGTCCGGTGAAACATGCGACACGGCTCCACAAGACTGTTCGGCACTGTTAAATCATTCATACCCCATCGGTAGCTATTGGATAGATACAGTGTCTGACGTCTCCTACAACTTTCAGTCTATACGTCTTCAGAAACGATGGCCGTTCGAACCACAACAAGACTTGGTCAGAGTTTGTGTCCGGCTACAAGATAGACGACAATAACTTCTGGCTGGGTTTGAAATCTATGAACTCCTATACCAAGTTGGGCGACAAGACATTAAGGATGGTTGCCGTTTTTGAAAATGACGTTGTCACTGGCACCTGGAGAAATTCTGGAGTGAAAGTAGAAAATCAAACTTACCAATACCTAATAAATTTTACAGGTTCCGCTGCTTTGGGACAGGTTAAAAGTAATTTTTCAGTGAGTGTGATAGATTGCCTGGCGTTTGGTGGTATCAAATTCTCCACTTGGGACTCGGATAATGATGGGAATGGTACGGTAAATTTAGCTTCCGTGGCTGGTGCCGGTTGGTTTTTCAAGAAATCCCTTAGCTGCAATCCTCTTGGAAGACTTCGTAGCACATTGTCACCGGGAGAGAACAGTGGAGAAATTATTTTACCTTTACTAGATATGGTGAATGGCGGATATGTTAATTACTTTAAATATGTGACAATGTATTTTGAATAGATTGACAGCCTATTTATCTATGCATCTGTCAATTTATATATTAGTCTATCCATCTATACATATATCCAGACAATTAATCACTCTATCAATCTATCATTCTATCAATCTATCATTCTATCAAATTCTATCTATCTATTTATCTATCTATCTATCTATCTATCTAACGGTCTATCTATCTATCTATCTATCTATTTATCTATCTATCTATCTATCTTTTTATCTATCTATTTATCCAATATTTCTATCCATCTATTTATCTGTTTGACTATTTGTCTGTATCTCTGTTTGTTTGTCTGTCTGCCTATTTACAAAGCATTCCTTCTATCCGAAATGAATGCTTTGCTATTTTCTTAGTTTTTATTGAATTGATATTGACCTTATTGATATTATTTTAAAAAACTATACATGTTAAATTTGTCCAGTGCCAATTTTATTTTACTATTGTTGCCAAAACTTATCTTATACATTACAGACGCTCCTTCTATAAAGAAGATTATTGCGTCCTAAATGATGTTATGTTTTTTTTATTTTCCTGGTTTGTTCAGGCAATCTAATCCACGTCGGGATGCCACTCAAGAAGAACGAGTATTTTGTTATCGCATAAGTGATAAGGAAAGTGTTATTGTACTTATGTTTATCTGATATTAAAGTATTTATAATGTCTGTATACTAGGTTTAGGGGCACGGTGGCCGTTCGTCTTGCGTACTGAAGGTCCTGGGTTCGAATCTTTGTGCAGACTATGAGTCTCTCCCGGGTCTGAAGGGTGTCCCTTGAGTCTACCCAACTCTGATGGATACCTGACCTTAGTTGGAGTAAGTAAAGGCAGCTGTGCATAGTGCTGGCCACACAATCACCTAGTATGCCGTGGCCACGGAAACTGGTCAACGCTGCTTCACCGGCCCTATGGATCAATTTGTTCCGACGTGATACTTTACGTAGCCCTGCCGTCTTAAAATTAAAACAAAAAACGTCATAATAGAATAGTTTTTATTGTGTAATTTGGAATGAAAATGTTTATTCATAGTTAAAAAATAATTAAAACTGCATTGGTCTGTAGTAGTCTATACTAGAATCCTTTTTTCGTACATTTTTTTTAGGATATTTACCACATATTTCAACAAAGACTATAATAAGATGTACCGTTTGCTTTCATATTTCAGCTATTTGATAACTTGCAATAGCCTACTTAGTGTTGGAATTTCCGATCGCACTAGGTTCTTTAGACTTCCGGTTTAGTCATTCGTTTCTCCATGGACTATAATATACATGGACCGTTCGGAATTCCAGATTCTAAATAACGTAATTGCTATACAGGAAATAAAGTTATTGATATACAACTTCCGTTTTATTTAATCGCTATGATTTTCTCAATGAAAAATTAAAACCAAAACTTGTACAGAGCGGAAACATTTATAGATCAGTGTTGTGTGCGCACGGAAAAAGAATATAAGCTCTAAAAATAGAGCAGGCGGTCCATCTTATTATAGTCAATGATAATAGGATTAATAGGCCTACAAGTATTCATTTAAAGTCGAAAAAAATGCGATTTAATAAAACGGAACTTGTATAGCAATTACTTTATTTAGAATCGGGAATTGCCAAAAAAAAAGAAGATAATAGAATAAAAAACTAAAGCAAGCGGTCCATGTATATTATCGTCTATGGTTTCTCAATGGAAAATGAGGTGTATGCAGAATTATTTCCTGGTCACGTGACGTTGAGTAAATACACTTGTAAACATTAACAATGGCTTACTGCGCTGCTGTTGGTGCGCAAATTCTACCTTTAAAATATCATGTAAGGAATCTAAAATCTTTTCATCGATTTCCTTTAAAAGATCAACAAATAGGTTTTGTCCTTTAATAATTGTGGGTCTATAATCATTGTTGCTTCCTTGAGCGTCATTTATAATATCACAATATTCAAGTATATGTGAAAAATTAAAATTTTTAATAAGCATAGGTGCCATTAAGATCAATGTAAAATCAGCCATTTTTTTTTAGTTTACATAGCATCACGTGATCGATTTTCTGTCTCTAAGGAATTGTGCATTGACCTCATTAAGATTAAAATCAAAAGATGTATAGAACGAAGTATTTAGGGAAGTTTAGGAGTCATTAAAAACAGTGTTATAGGCTGCGCACCGAAAAAACAAGTATTAATCTCTAAAAATAGAGCAAACGGCCCATCTCATTTAAAATTGAAGTCTTTGATTTCAATGACTTCGTTAATTTTATTGAAATAGGCATGCTCCAAGAGATTTCTTGGGACAATATTATTATTTATATAAACTTTAAATTGGTTAAAAGCCACAGATCTATGTTTGTAAATTTTTTATTGTGTCTCTTTATTATTTTGTCGTGTATATGTTAGTTAGTTTTCACCAACACAGTTCTTGTTTTATATAAATAACTGAAAATATTTCAAACACTATTTGTATTTTGATGATTATCATTTCGGCAAGCGTACGTAATTTTTTTCTTGACATTTGACCTTTGACCTTTTTAACGTTAATTCTCTTTATATGGCATAGTTTTTATTAAAATTTTATTATTAATGATGGAATTTAATGTTATTTACCTCTGATATTGGCGCAGCTCTGCTAGGTACCTGACCTCAGTTGGGATAAAGTAAAAACGACTGTGCATAGTTCTGCCCACACAATCACTTAGTGTGCCGTGGCCACGGAAACGGTTGAACGCTGCTTAACCGGCCCTACGGATATTTAATAATGGTCTAGAATTCTCAAATATACGGTGTACAGTCGGGCTAGTAATGTTTCCATATTACTATGTTTATCTTTATCTTGCTTTTTAAGTAAAGATCTAAATCTATAAAAAAAATTATGTCTACAATAAATTCACTTTTTTGTTTGATCAAGTCTTGACTTTTTCTGTTTATGTGTCACAGGACTAAGTTTGAGGACAAAGTGGTGAAGTTTGAGGACACAGTGGTGAAGTTTGAGGACACAGTGGTGAAGTTTGAGGACAAAGTGGTGAAGTTTGAGGACACAGTGGTGAAGTTTGAGGACACAGTGGTGAAGTTTGAGGACACAGTGGTGAAGTTTGAGGACAAAGTGGTGAAGTTTGAGGACACAGTGGTGAAGTTTGAGGACACAGTGGTGAAGTTTGAGGACACAGTGGTGAAGTTTGAGGACAAAGTGGTGAAGTTTGAGGACAAAAGGGTGAAGTTTGAGGACACAGTGGTGAAGTTTGAGGACAAAGTGGTGAATTTTGAGGACACAGTGGTGAAGTTTGAGGACAAAGTGGTGAAGTTTGAGGACAAATTGGTAGAGTTAGAGGTAATGGAAACTAGTAGTGTAGTGGAGAAGAGAGAAACAAAGAGAGTGGTGGAGTTTGCTGGAGAAGAAAAGAGTGGGGATATATTTAGTATAGAAACTCACGTTATGAACGTGATAAAATTTGGGAGTCATTTAGATCGAGGTTTGCATATCAAAAGAAGAACTGCGGGGCGGTGCGGTGTTAAAAAGCAAACGTCCCAGAGTTTTCGTGAAGAAAAAGATAGTAGTTTTCTGAACGTTTATATCCAAGTGTTGACTTGGAATTGTTTACTTTAATTTTTTTTCATTTTGTTGATGTTTAACAATACACAAAGAAGCTAGAGTATGACTGATTTGATTGAAAGTATAATAAAAATTGTGATTTGAATTGAGGAGAGAGTTATATTGGGATGAAAGTATGCATTAGATATTACTGTCAGTGATTGAAATAGAACATAATAAATAGTCTATGGTCAAAGAGAGATAACCAATGAAAAGAAGAGTAGACCTTGACCTTGGATAGCAAAGGCAGACGGAGACTATAATAATTACGCAGTTGTGTTGTTAATTCACGTGTTAGGTTAGAAAAGATCGGAGGAAAGGTTACGAGACTTGACATTGGTAGGGTAGTGGGCATTCAGCTTTTGTAGAGAGAGGAGCTGTATTTTTATGTGGAGATTTTTGTAATGGACATAATATGAGAGATCTCTGTGAATCTATTCTGTAAATTCGAGGATATAAATTGCAATGCTATTGAGTGAATATATATATACAGATATCATTGTGCATGGATATTCATATGAATTGTGAGGACATAAAAATATATGTGTGTGAATAAACTTATCTATATATATTTTACTGTTCCTGGAGTGTTAAGTATTTTTATGAACGCCTCGTGTAAGTGAATGATACAAGTGTAAATATACAACTTACAATTACATTAGAATTTATATTAGATGTATATATATATATATATATATATATATTATAATTATAATTGATAATTGATAGTTGATAATGATTAGGTATTGTTGTTATAAAAGAAGTATTTAATTATAATTGTTTGGTACAGCATAAGTATATGTATAATATTTTATGTTATAAGATTTAAAAATATGGGTGGATGGTGTCACTATATCATTATATTATAATATAGAAAGTACGCATGTTGTCAGACGAGGAATAAGCAAGGTGTGCATGTTATTATTATGTACGAGATTGCACTGTGGTATGAAAGGGAAGGGTAGAGACTATGAAAAGGGATATAGCAACGCTGAATTCTAAATACTTCAGTTGAGAATCTATGACTGGACATGAACAAGTCGTACAAGATATCAGTCTTCGTTCAAGTGATTTTATTTTCAACAACGAAATTTTAAGATTCCTTGTTTGTTCATTCAAAGTTTTGCAATTTATGTCTGTGTTTGTGTGGTTTTCGTTTTAAAAATAAATTATTGAAGTATATTTTCTTTAACTACTGCGTATTTAGAGTGGGGAGAGTCTAAACTCTAAACAGCTCTGATGGGCAGTAGCGTAGCCAGGGGGGGGGAGCAGGGGGAGCGGCACTTTGATGACATTATCGTTTAATATAATTGATACAAAGTTTTCATGCAAACTGTGTAGTTAATGTAATGTTCAGAAAAATATTATATTATATTAGTCATATCATATTTATATAAGTTTTAATTACTTTTTGACAGTTTGGTCATTATAAAGTTAAAAGTTGTAAACCATTTAGTCTTTTATAAAATAAAAATTAAAAACATAATATTAGAAATATTAGCGAAAAATATTGCTAATTATCTCCCCTTAATTAAAATAAAGATTCTAAATTTCATTCAATAGTGATGCCAAACAAGTTATGTTTTGTAATATAACAAATATTACTGACTACTTATTATTTCTTTACATAAATTAGCGTTTTGGTATTCATTACAAAATTTAATTATTAGAGGTATAAAATCAATTTAAACAGTTGTAAGTAAACAATTCCTGCATTAATTATTTGTCCATTCGACCTTAAGAAGTTTATCTCTTAAACAATTTGGCACATTTCGATGCCCATTTCATTCATTGTTTAAAAATCAACAGGCTATGTTTTAAAATCGCCAATATCCCCACACTTAATACAAAAAAAAAAGTAACTACTTCAAATGTTGTTGTAAGATTAAGCCAGTTATGTTTGATTAGGTATGAAAAAATCAACGTGAAAGTCTTGAAACTCCGCTTTGAGTGCTTCGATGTGCTTCTGAAAAAAAAAACAATCTATCTTAATATATGCCTATGTAAAGGGAAGTACATATAGTTAAATGTTGTGAAATTAATTTCACTCAATATACATATTACTGAAAAATATAGTTGTGTTTGTTTTCATCAATAATAAAACACCTCTTGGATGTCTCTCACATGCCTTTGAAAATCGCTTTGCGTGCCAAGTTTAGCATGGTCACTTGTTTTAATGCCCAGCGTAGCATATACACAATTATTTATAATGATAGATAAATTGGTGCGCTAAATAATGTACATAATTAGACAAGAATTGAACTCACGTGAATTGGGACGTGTGGATGTCAGGGGAAGTTACTAGGGAGATGATAAATATAAAATGGTCTCTTGACTGGGAAGGGTTGCCAGACATATTGGTGGCAAAAGGAGGACAACGAGGGACATAAAAGGAGGACAAAGAAGGACATTGTGTTTCGATTCGATAATTTCGCATTAAACCCGCAATTAGTATAATTTTATTACAAGTGCTGCCATTAAGTCTAAGTGTCTATCGGTAAACTGAGTAAGAAACAGTTTTGTTAAAAATAACATGAATTCACTGTAGGCTGAAAGTATTGAAGGGCAGCTTGTATTTGGTTGGGCAACTTTGAAGAAAACTTTACAGCTCATGCAATAGTCTTTAAAAAAAAACGGATCATTATTTTATTGTACAGATGATCACTTGTTGATTAAGTATATTCTTGACATGCTCTATTTTTAATACGTTATTAGCCTTTATACCTACAAAACATAAAATATTACAAAAGCCAGACATTTTAAAGGTTTTGAGCTTTGCCTGCCGTACTAAGAACAAGAGTCTAAAATGGAGGACATGTCCTAGACTCAGACCACGTATGAGCGTAGGACGCAATAAGCTTCTTTATAGAAGGAGAGTCTGTAATGTATACGATAAGAGCCGGAGTACTGAAGTCTGAGAAAATTAATCAAACAGAAATAATTACTTACAACTAAAACTTCGGTGAATGTGTTGTCTTAGTATTCACTCTATAAGTAAAATGTTAATTTTATGTTATTTTTGTTTTGTTTTTTTTATTGGGGGCGGGGGGGGGGGGGGTGTCTCCGAAGCTAAAGGTTTTAGTATGGATTTTGTTTTGCAAAGTTTCAACATTTTAACACACTTAAGCATTTTTAGTATAACAAAATTTATGAAAGAATATTTATTTTAA
This sequence comes from Anisus vortex, assembly GCA_949126835.1. Lineage (NCBI taxonomy): Eukaryota > Metazoa > Mollusca > Gastropoda > Planorbidae > Anisus > Anisus vortex. The sequence goes on along the minus strand of OX421500.1, from coordinate 38,667,206 downwards.
TTTTGTGTTCAAAATACTTGGTGAGGTTCTTTCTATATCAGTTCGCGTCTCCTTCTGTTGAACACATTTAGTAGCCGATGGACGTTTAGGCTTTATTTTGTTTGTTCATAATTAAATTAAGTAGGCCATCTCGAGGGCGGCTCCTGGGTCATACACATTTGACCCACCCTTGGTCACACAGCAATGTGTAAAGTTGAATCAACGGCACCTGGTTCTAGGACGACACGTTGACCAGTCATGTGGGCAGATTCCAAAGGTGGTCACGTCGTCTTGTCATAGGAGGGGGGGATTTATTTCGTATGTAAATAAACAAATGTGATTGGGTCAGGTCAGTAGCACACTACAGTAGACCTACGTCGCGTGCTCCTACCAGACCGTGAAAGCGTGACTTTCTACGTTTCGACCAACCGGATGTCTCCGTCCAAAGTCGGTCAGCCGATAAATGTTGGTTTCCCCAAGGTCAAACGCTCAATATGTGACACGTGAGAAAGGTGTGTGTGTGTGTGTGAAGAGAGGCGGGGAGGGAGGGAGTGAAGGCTTACTATCTCTATGTAAATACACAACAGGACACACACAAACAAAAACAAAGCAATTTTTGTCACTGAATGGGTTACCCGTATTAGCTTGTGAAGATTTCACATTCAATTTGTTTCAAATTGCAAATTATCCTCACATCCTCCCCCACCAACACACACACCTAAATAGAATGTTTAAAACTTTACCGAATGTTTTTAGTTAATTACGTCGAATTCATTAAAAGGAATAAAAGTACCCGTCGGACCAAATTGATCCATTTAGTCGGTGATGCTGTGTTCACCAGTTTCTGTGGCCGCGGCATACTAGGCGATCGTGTGGCCAGCACAGCCGCCTTTTTTTTTACCCCAACTAAGGGTCAGGTACCCATCAGAGCTGGGTAGACTCAACGACACCCTCCAATCCCGTTAAAATTTCCTAGCCTTCACCAGGATTCGAACCCAGGACCTTCTGTACCCCAGTTGACAGCACTGTCGGCTCGGCTACCCTGCCCCAAAGTCACGTGGTAGCTTGTAAATGTTGGCTTCGTGTGTATTATTAACGTTTGATATTTAAAGTAGAAATAATTCATAAGGGATTAAACCCTTTTTTAAAAAATACAACCCAATAACAACCTGTTGCAAAGCTCAGATAAACATAAGGACATATTATACACTTTCCTCATCCCTAATACGAGAACAAATGCATATATTATAAGTAGGCTACTCTTTCTTCCCGAGCGGCATTCGGGCATGGAATAGACGCTAGAACAAAATACGAAAACCAGTAGCTGAACATCATTTAAAACGAATACAAATGCAAGACTAGACTCGGACCACGGATGAGCGTAGGGCGCAATAATCTTCTTTATAGAAGGAGCGTCTGTAATGTATAAGATAAGATTAAATGATTCATAATTTTAGAAAAAATGTTAATTACTTTTTTGTGTTCAAGTTTTTAATTGTATAATTTAATAGCAACATTTTTCAAGGTTCATTGAACTAGTATTTATTAATTAAGAACTGTGTGTCTGTGAGTGTTTCAATGTGCGTGTCCTTTACAAAATATGTCATTAAGTGTATTCATTGAAATCTATAGGCTATTAGTTTACCATAGTCTCTGTGTGTTGGTGTCTGTGTGTGTTTCTTGCGTGTGTGTGTATGAAGGGGCTTTATTTAATAGTTCATCTTGTGACCACCGTCACATGCCTGTGTTATAGAATGCGTACAATTAATACAAAACCGTTTTGCCTCGAGGGCAGACTATGACCTAGTTTCTATACCAACTTGTTACCCAACAGCGTGATTGGTCAGCCGTCATGTGACCCTCGATTTTTCGTCACCCTCCGCTTCCCTATATAACCGCGATTAGCTCAGTTTGGAAATCTATATCTCCTTTTATCCATTGTATACCAAGAGACCGCTGGATAGTTCAACTAAGTAGGCCTACATTTGAAGGTAGGCCCAATACACATCTTTCTTTATTGTTTTTTATTATTTCTCATTGAATAAAAATGTTTTGATTTATATAAAAGGATATATATTCTAGGTCTAGACATCTATTTATGTATTAAGAGAAAATAAAGTGAATTTCTATCTCTTGTGTGTATACATAGGTCTAGATCTAATTCATTTTCTTTGGATTTGGACATGCATACAAAATAATAATACATTTTTATATCAGCATCAGAATATTTTTATATTACCAGTGCTCCTCCAGTTCAAAGATTATTGCATCCTAAGCGTAACCGCAGTTTGATTCTAATCTCGCTAATTTGATTTAGTGTTTTCTTTTGATTTGAAGTGTGTGTTTTTTTTAAAAATCACAACCAGTTCAAAAGTCCCATTACTTGCCGAACTGCCGCTCGAGAACACGCTACTGACCACTAGGCCACGATAACTTGATTAAAACACACAATAAATAGTAATTAAGCAACTCGAACAAGAATAAACGGTAAATAAACGATTATGCGCATGCGCCAGTAGCCGTGTGCTTTTTTAAAAATTTGGTCGGTCACGTAACTTGGGTCGCCGGACGTATATCTCCCGCGCTATACGTCCGGTCGCCGGACGCGCAGACACTCCGAATAATATAATGTATATATTATTTTCACAATATTTACGTATTCCACTAAATGAAATGCCTTAGTCGTCGCGTTAGAAGCTAAGTAGTGTGTGTTTTCTTAGCTAAATAATTAATAGAACATGCGACATTGTAAAGAAGTATGTTCCGAAAATCTAACATTTAAACGAAACAAAAAATGGCATAGGGGCCTATGCATTTGACGAAAGGGTTTAACTCGGGTTGTCTAGTAGAAATCGCCCAGGACCTAATTGAAAACTAAGGAAGAAAAGGAAATCGGTAACGGATCTTATCTTATATATTACAGACGCTCCTACTATGAAGAAGATTATTGCGTCCTACGCTCATCCGTGGTCCGAGTCTAGTCTTGCATCTTTAGTAATGTTTTAAATGATGTTAAGTTACTGTTTTTCCTGATTTGTTCATAATTATAAGAAAGAATACTTTTATGCATTTGTTCTTGCATAAGGGATAAGAAAAGTGATTTTTGTCTTTATGTTTATCTGAGCATTGCAACAGGCTGTTATTGGGTTGCATATCTAATCACTGAAGTGTACTTTGTTATTGGCTTTAAAAAAATACTCACTGTTAGAAATTAATTTAACGTACCAATAACTAGGGAAACAAATATTTAGTAGCAAGAACATGTTTAAAAAATATTATTTTATGTTTATCATTTAGGTGATAAGGAATTCAGTCATATAACTAATATAAAGCGATAAACTGCAAGATTGCCATTGTTAAACCTTTGTTTTTTTTATACGTGTACGATGTACATTTAAAATGAATAAATGTCATTTCCCCAAATGTCCCATGAATGTCTTTACTTTTTTTTTTTTTTTACAGATGCTTAGTTTATTTGTTCTTGCTGTATTTGTGGGCGTGGCGAGCTCGTTACGTGCAGAGCTGAATGACCTGTGGTCATCCTACAAGCTGACACACGGAAAGTCCTACATGCGACACATCGAGGTGCTGAGGTGAGCGATCTCAATAAGAAACGTCACCAATGCACACAATGCCAACATATACAGGCAACTACGTCACGGTGGCAGAGCGGCAGCGTTCGGCTGGCCTACCGAAGGCCGAAGGTTCTGGGTTTGAATCCTGTTGAAGGCTAGAATTTTCCCCACGAGATTAGAAGGTCACACTGAGTTTACCCAGCTCTGACGGGTACCTGCGATTAATTGGAGTAAAGTAAAGTCGGCTGGGCATTGTGCTGGCCACACATTCCCAGCCGTGGCCACATAAACGGGTGCGAGCTGCTCCACCGGCCCTGTGATAAATTTGGTCCGAAGGGTACTTTTAAGAAGTATTATTATAATAACCACAGCTCCTGTATTTGTATCACGTGTTGTAACTAAATCATTTAATGTTGTAGCTAAAGTTGTGTTGTAACGAATTCTTTTAAGTGTTGAATTGCCACAAATATTATATCAACTATTGTAACTTAACGTAAGTTAAAATCAACATTCTTGTTGCACCCAAAAATATAACTAAAGTTGTAGGTCTATGGAATGTTGTAGAAGAAAAGTTGTTGGGCCTATCTTAAGTTGTGTCGAAGTCTAAGTGTTTTCTTCATGTTTATTTCAGGCGAGAAGTATGGGAATCTCATTTACAGCGCATAGAAAAGCACAACATCTTGGCCGACAGGGGCGTCTACTCTTACTGGATGGGAGAGAATGAGTTCACAGACATGGTGAGATTTGTTTAATAATCAACTATGATTCAATGGTTATTTGACATTAGTTTAGGCAAAGGCTATAATAAGATGGACCGCTTGCTCTATTTGTAGAGCGTCTATGATCTTTTTCCGTGAGCATCCCAATGACTTAAATGACTTCTACGGTCCTACGTTTGTTTAAATGTTTCCCTGTATACAACTTTTAGATTACAATTTTAATTTTTTATTGAAAAAATCATAGTGATTAAATAAAACAGAAGTGTACAGTGCAAAAGGGAATCAGGAATTCCGAAAAGAAGTCATTCGAATCATCAAATATCAGAAATATTCTAGCTTGTTATAGTCTTTGGGTTAAGAGTGTTTTTAAAATATAACAAACTTGGACAGTTTTAATATAGCATACGTGCTGAAAAATATTTCAAATTAACTCTTCCTGCAATGTTTTATTAAGTCAAACTTATGTCAATTTCCACCTCCTGCTTTAAGGAATAGTTTTTTCTTACAGCCCCCATCTCAACGCATAGCATTTTAAATTAAAAACATGAATATTTCAGACCAACTCCGAGTTCAAGGCCAGGATGAACGGATACAAACAGTCCAACAGATCATTGAGTCATGTCCAGTTTGTAGCCACACACAGCAGTCTCCCAATAGAGGTGGACTGGAGGAAAGAAGGCTACGTTACAGAAGTAAAAAATCAGGTCAGTTGGCAGCACCGTTAGTTTTTGTTATATACTTGTTTTATAAGATGATACTGCCATATTGATTTAAATATAATGGAAATTTGACTTAATTATAAATTGTCGGTCTTTCGACATCAATGGATTATTAGGGAACATTGTTTTAGTATAGGCCCTACATAGAAATACTTCATACAGAGAAATACTATTAACATAAAAAGGTCAGAAATATACTTTGAAAAATAGACATACACTCTATTATACTATTCATACACGAAACTTTGTCAAAGGTCTCCCTTATTTGCTATAGTGTATGTATTTCTGTCTGAAGGACTATTACGTTGAAACATTTGGACAGATAATGGAACAAAAGACTTTCTAGATCACTTTATTCAAAAACTATTTTATGTATTAGGTCGACCAATACACTTGGTTATTAGGTTTTATGTTGACTTTCTTTAGTTTGAGTTGGAGTTTGCAGAAGACAAGGTTATATTCACTACCAACGTCTGCACCTCTTATCGCTTTGACATCTTTCATACTTCTCCATTTCTGATTGATGGTCAATAGAAGAACAAGAAACAACACTAACCAACCCTTAAAACTATTTGTATTTACAGGGAAATTGTGGCTCTTGCTGGGCGTTTTCCGCCACAGGTGCATTAGAAGGTCAACATTTCAAGAAAACCAAGACTATGGTCTCTCTCTCTGAGCAAAACTTGGTGGACTGTTCCAAGAGCTACGGTAAGTTAGGATTCATTTTAAAGGAGATAAACGCATCGTTTAAGTTTAAAAACTTTGCTCTTAATTAAAAATAAAACACAAAATGTGTCCTGTGTTGGACACACAATCCCCCAGTGTGTTATGGTCAAGAAAACTGGTAAACGTTGCCTAAGTGGCCCTTTATGGACCAATTTTTGTTACGACGGGATAATTTTACTTTTATGAAATATTTTATTACAGTCTTTTAACCCCTTAAATACAGAGGATGTCACATGGACGTCATAAAAATTAAAATGAATAAACATAATGTTTCGATATTTACCTTTAGATCTATGCCTTCTATTTGTCATGTTCAAATCTTTCACAAATTTCAGTTCCGCTAATCGTCTCCACTTGACGACCAACAGATGCCATTATTCTATCCACTAAACCTCAAATTACTGAGGCTATACTTACATTTAATTGCTTCATTTTTGTATCCCTTATTATTTGTTTCTAACATAGATAATAACGGCTGTGATGGTGGACTTATGACAAACGCTTTCAAATATATTCAAGATAATAAAGGCATAGACACAGAGACAGCCTACCCATACCTAGGAATAGTAAGTAGTTCGTTACATGATCAGTCATTCTTTCTATAGTAACAGACAACCAGTCTTTATTTCAATCATATCAAATGGTTCAGTAGTTTACTGCTTCAGAATTACACAGAATAAATTGTATATAGTTATTGCTATTTTAATTCAAGATAACGTTTTTTAAAAAGTTGTATGCAGCAGTTAAGTTCTAGCTTATGAATAAAGCCCAATAAACTAACATAATACTACGGGAAGAAAACTAATGTTTTTATTCCATCATAAGCAAGTACACATTTATTTTAAAATATCTATTAACTGTTTAAGTAGGACTACAATTGGCAGTTGAACACGGAATAGGTTGCATGTTTTGGTTTGGAAAACCTATGACTTAAAACCACCAGAAAAACCATTAACAACATGCAATATTAGACTTACACCGCTGAAAGGTGTTTAAACAATGGTCCACCTTTAGGACACGCCTCTGGTAAGATTCATATTCTAGTTCAGGGGTAGGCAACCTATTGATAATAGAGTGTCAAAGTAGGATGGATTTCCTAACTTCATTCAGCGTGCCAACAGCTAAAAGTCATTCTGCTCTAGCACTACATTTTTTTTTATAAGATGCCTTTTTTTTAGGGTCTTCTTCGTATCAATGAAAACATAGCTCTGCCTGCAAAGTCAGGCACTCGTATCGTACATTGCCGAGCCCTGCTCTAGCGGATAACGTTTAATGGTAGTTTTAAAGAAAGGAAAAATAAAAAAAAAATTTTGTTTGTCAATCAGGATGAAGATTGCAAGTTTAAAAACGAATCAGTCGGTGCCGAAGATACAGGATTTGTCAACATCCAGGCAGGAAGTGAAGAAGCTCTGCAGCAAGCTCTCGTAGAGATCGGACCAATCAGCGTTGCCATGGACGCCAGTCACGAATCATTCCAGGTGAGATATGGACACGAATCATTTATTTGATTGAAGTAGTGTTCATTGGTGAGTCGTCGTTATGGAAAATATTACCAGAATTAACATTGTGGGAGAAAAATTGCAGACTTTTACAATGGCATCATGGTTGGTTGGTGGATACGAGCTGTCATCATCGCCCCTCACCCCAGCTGGGATATCGGCCGCCAACCACAGATCTTTAGAATCATCTGTCCTAAGCCATATTCTCTATTGCTTTAGCTTATAGCTTTTTGTAGAGGAGCAGATAGCAGAATATAAAGTTGTTACTAATGAACACTTATAATCGATATATATATATAAAGTCCGTGTTTGTAGGTAAATCGATCCCCATTGGTCAATTTGAAAACACGTGAGTTATGTGTCACTGACCTATCTAGGCATAGGCCTATATAGTGTCTAATAATTGTTCACATCGGACGTGTTTTGTCGCTAGCTAAGTGGTAAACTTATCGGACTGCCATGCGGGCGACCCGGGTTTGAGTCTTTTTTACCACAATTTTTTTTCAATTAATATTACTTTTAAAAACAAAGACATTGTAAATCTACTGGCAATTTAGATCTTTGTTAAATAAAAATACTTCCCTATTTTTTATCCGATTACAATATTTGTTTAAAATTACTTACCTATAAGTCTTCAGTAAAAAAAAAAATACTAATTTAATTATTAGATTCATAGCTTTCTTTTAATTGTAGTTTATAGAAATTTTATCTGCACCTTATGCAGTCCTGTTTTATTTTTCTCCCGGGCAACGCCGGGCAATTAAGCCTGTATACAATAATGTGATACAACCAAATACGGCATTAAGCTAAAGTTTAAATATCCACTGTCAGTTGTATAAATCTGGAAAGTTTATTTTCAGTTGTATAAATCTGGAAAGTTTATTTTCAGTTGTATAAATCTGGAAAGTTTATTTTCAGTTGTATAAATCTGGAAATGTTATTTTCAGTTGTATAAATCTGGTAATTTATTTTCAGTTGTATAAATCTGGAAATGTTATTTTCAGTTGTATAAATATGGAAATTTTATTTTCAGTTGTATAAATCTGGAAATGTTATTTTCAGTTGTATAAATCTGGTAATTTATTTTCAGTTGTATAAATCTGGAAATGTTATTTTCAGTTGTATAAATCTGGAAATGTTATTTTCAGTTGTATAAATCTGGTAATTTATTTTCAGTTGTATAAATCTGGAAATGTTATTTTCAGTTGTATAAATCTGGTAATTTATTTTCAGTTGTATAAATCTGGAAATGTTATTTTCAGTTGTATAAATCTGGAAATGTTATTTTCAGTTGTATAAATCTGGGAATTTATTTTCAGTTGTATAAATCTGGAAATGTTATTTTCAGTTGTATAAATCTGGTAATTTATTTTCAGTTGTATAAATCTGGTAATTTATTTTCAGTTGTATAAATCTGGAAATGTTATTTTCAGTTGTATAAATCTGGTAATTTATTTTCAGTTGTATAAATCTGGGAATTTATTTTCAGTTGTATAAATCTGGTAATTTATTTTCAGTTGTATAAATCTGGAAATGTTATTTTCAGTTGTATAAATCTGGAAATGTTATTTTCAGTTGTATAAATCTGGAAATGTTATTTTCAGTTGTATAAATCTGGTAATTTATTTTCAGTTGTATAAATCTGGAAATGTTATTTTCAGTTGTATAAATCTGCAAATGTTATTTTCAGTTGTATAAATCTGCAAATGTTATTTTCAGTTGTATAAATCTGGTAATTTATTTTCAGTTGTATAAATCTGGTAATTTATTTTCAGTTGTATAAATCTGGTAATTTATTTTCAGTTGTATAAATCTGGAAATGTTATTTTCAGTTGTATAAATCTGGAAATGTTATTTTCAGTTGTATAAATCTGGAAATGTTATTTTCAGTTGTATAAATCTGGTAATTTATTTTCAGTTGTATAAATCTGGAAATGTTATTTTCAGTTGTATAAATCTGGAAATGTTATTTTCAGTTGTATAAATCTGGAAATGTTATTTTCAGTTGTATAAATCTGGAAATGTTATTTTCAGTTGTATAAATATGGAAAGTTTATTTTCAGTTGTATAAATCTGGAAATGTTATTTTCAGTTGTATAAATCTGGAAATGTTTTTTTCAGTTGTATAAATCTGGAAATGTTATTTTCAGTTGTATAAATATGGAAAGTTTATTTTCAGTTGTATAAATCTGGAAAGTTTATTTTCAGTTGTATAAATCTGGAAAGTTTATTTTCAGTTGTATAAATCTGGAAAGTTTATTTTCAGTTGTATAAATCTGGGAATTTATTTTCAGTTGTATAAATCTGGTATCTACACGGAGCCATTGTGCAGCAGCGAACAGTTAGATCACGGAGTTCTCCTTGTTGGCTACGGCACAGACAACGGACAAGACTATTGGCTGGTTAAAAATAGGTACAGCATGTATTTCATGTCGGCTGAAATTATTGGCTGATGAAATTATTTTTTTTTTTAAATGTTTTGAAAATTTAAGTTTTATGTTTATGAAAACAAAAAAACAACCCTGGTAATATTTACATGTTACGTAGCTTTGTATAAATCTATTATTGTTAACTGGCCCAAGGATATATAAATACTAAACAAAGAAAAGGCCAGCTAGCTAATTATTAAAAAAAATAATAGAAAACCAACTAGAGAGTACAATTACTATGAAATGAACACCATCAGGAAAAAGGCGAATGGGAAGACCAATGGGAACGTGGAGAACGATGGACGATGAAGCCAAGGCCACCAATAAAACATGGCATGAGATCAGATGGCTCACCCAGGATAGCATAGCGGAACTTTGTTACTGCCTCATATTCCACGGAGAGCCATAAAGAATAAGAAGGGCTATTGACGGGACAGAATTAATCATTAAGCAAGTTTAGCTGTGCTAATGGCATCAATTATACCTTTTTACAAATTTACCGAAGTTACCTTGGTCAATGGCTCATATGGGGGAGAGAGGGCAACACCGTAAAAGGCAACGTCAAAACCAGGACATTTAACAATTCCTAACCTTTACTGGGATTCTAGCCCAGAACCATCTGAACGCCAGTCGAACGCGAGCTTGGCCACCACTAATTATTTACTTTTCTATATATAGGCCTACACATTTTATATCAAACTTTTTATTAATCTTTAAATTATGCATTTGTTTCTCTATTCTACAGTTGGGGCCCTGCATGGGGAGAGAAAGGTTACTTCCGGATTGCACGAAACAAACAGAACCACTGCGGAATCGCCACAGAAGCCTCCTACCCAACAGTATAACACAAAACATACACCGAAACCCTGATCACATTTCTAGAACCTATAATTTTAAAGAATTTTTAGCGTCGGCACATTGTTGTAACATATTATTACATTTGAACCATCGCCTTCATCTTGTAAATAAACATTATAGTTTATATACATAAATGTCACATTTAGTTTGTTATTGTTGTTTCTTGGTGTTCAATTTAATTAGGAGAAAATAATAATAATAATGATAATTAATATAGCGCTACTATACATGCTTTTAAATTTAGCATGCCCAGTGCGCTCTTGGAATAAATTGCATAGGCAGTTGTATTGGTATGTAGGACACACAGCCACTAGCCAAAAGAGAAAGGTCGTTACGCTATTTAAAGTACTCTATCGTCTCAGATCATATATAAACTATATTCTTAAGGTGGTCCAGGGAATGAACTTTCTCGTTGCCTGTTGAAAGGTTCGGGGTTTAAACCCAGGTTAAAATTTCCGATTAATTATCCTAAGACTACACAGGTCTAGGGGGAAAGTAAATGCGTGCATAGACTGCTAAGAATTATATTGCAAATTTATGTTTTTTTAAATGGTAAATAGTGGTGTTGTTTTATTACTAGATTTTAGGTTGAAAAACATAGTAGTAGAAGCTATAGTATTCTATATAATTGATTCTGCTGCTTGTAGTGTGTTTTTTTCTTTTTAAGTGAGGTTACGTACAATTTGACGGTTTATTGTGAACGTTCAACTGCGCCATTTTGAATTCCTTACACTCAATGACGCCATTTTGAATTATCCACGATCAATGTCTCAATTTACACCCACTTATCCCATCAAAGAAATATTGAAAGTTTAGCTCTATATCGTATTGTGATGCATAAATGGTCGCACTGTATAACGCCCACATATAAATGTTGCCAATGTTCATTAAAAACCCCCATAAAAGTAACAAAACGCCCACGTAGGACTTTATGATATTATAGATAAACATATTCCTTAGAAATCACATGCGGGTGAAACAATGAGCAAACGAGGTCGTTACGGATAATTGAGCATGTCATCTGTTATTTATGACACGCAGACTGCGTTTCTACAACGTTCTGGTACGTACAGGTCACTGCCCTATATAGGTGCATAATTCGGAAGGTTTAGGATCAACCATGACTCGCTGAGTCGTAATTGCAGGGAAGCAGAAGAGACGGTCGGGTCACGGTCGAGCATGTGCCTTTACAATGCCCTGGTCTTGCAGGAGTATAGAGTGGATGGGAAGGTCAACTGTTTGCACCTAACCTATATGGTGACTTGGTTACACTGGGTAGCACAAGTGTGTTTGTTCAACGAGACTTAAGAGATTAATCTCCTTCCGGTGAATGAGGTTCACGTCTGGTACATTTTCACAATTCTGTACCCAAGGGTCTAAAAAATGGCGAAGTGTGTAAACCGCCCATACGATCACCTTAAGATTACGCCGGCGGGCGAAAGCATAGAGGACAGCTCCTACAACGGCTCTGGGTCTCCAGCTATCCGTTGCACACCGGGTAGGCCGGTGGCCCCGGTGTGGATGTAGGAAGGACGTTACGAACCAGTCTCGAAGACCCTCCCGGTGCCTGAATTCCAGTCTCTGAAGGGATTGTGCTACCGGGAGACATTGCAGCTATACGGGCGAGTCACCACGATAATGATCCAATGGGAACCACAGTAAATAATACGCTGGGTTGAGGAAACCTTCACTGTTACACGCAATGACTTTGGCGTGTTTTGGGGTCGCTGGACAGAACTTTTGACGTGCCCTCCCCCCCCCCACCCCCGAGCTCACTCCTAATACGTTACACCTTGGACTATAAGTTTTTAAGAGACATACATTTGGTTCATTTTTCTGACTAAAACTGCCCGTTCTATGTTCATCTGAAATATGTATATATATACATGCTAGTTTTTCCTCATACAATACTTTCAAGCAGTGATGGTTAGACGAAGTAGTCTGAAGTAATCATTATTGAAATAGTTTAGGATGAATACAGACCTTTGCAAGTGGTCATAACAGATCCCACTATTCGCACACCCCTTCCCATATATATATTTCAATAATTGATGCAAACCTGTAACCTTAACACTGCATTCCCCCCCCCCCCACTCCCAACCCTTTTCCCTTTCTTGCAATTCTGACTTCGCCTCTGCTGATAAATGTCATCTTATTGCCTACTCAAAATTACAAGTCATCCATTCACGTTTGAAAAAGGAAAAATAGGTCAAAAGACACGGCCAAATACTTTCTTTATGCAGATTAGACAGAGCGTGGACCGGATCAGCGTCTAGAAGGGAAACAACTATTGAACTGTATATCTTTCATTGTTATGCCCCCTTCATTGTTTATTTGCGGTTGAACTTTGTATACTCATACTCATTCATGAAATACACCCACATTACATTAACTATTCTCTTTAATGTTACAGAAGCTTCTTACATACAGAAGATTACAGCTTCCTACGCTGCCTACGCTTATCTGTTGAATAATTCTAGTTTTAAGTTATGAATGACGTTAAGTTGTGAGTTCTCCATGCAACTCATTCCGTTGCATTTTGAAAAGAAAATAATGTATATCTCTTTGTCTTAATGAGCATTGTTATACGGGCCGTATTTAGGATTGCGGGGTCCGTGTTCCCAATGGCTACATTTATGTCGGGGTCCCGTAGACTCGTCGCCAGGGGCGAACCCAGGATGTTTATCGAGTGGGGGTGGGTGCTAAAATTCAGCATTAAAAACCATTGCTAACTTGTTTACTCGAAATGCTCTATTGGACCAGAGAAGCAGCGTTTACCAGTGTCTGTTTCCACTGCATACTAGGAGATTGTGTGGTTAAAGGCCCACCAGCCTTTAACTTTCCCTAACTAATGTCAAATAGCCTACTGTAACACGTAGATATTGGTGCACAAAAGATTGCACATTTTGTGACGTCAAATGAACAAGGGAATTATGACGTAGGTTTCTTAAGGAACGCGACATGTGTGATGTGAATAAAAACGGTTGACAGATTAGGCGTCGATTCAATTTTGCATGTCAAGTGCGCAATCTAACGCATAGTTGGCAATAGAGGTGTATGCTGATTAACAATACAATATAATATAGTCTTTAATGTAATTTAAGATATTTATATTCATAGTTTAGGATGCTAAGATAAACAGCCGACCAAATGAAAACCTTTTTATTTTTAGAGACGTTACAGGGTTAATATAATGTTATAAAGCATATTTTTTAAAATACATTTTGAAAGAAAAAAATACATATGTTGTTTTTTTTTATACATATTATACAAAGAAGTGTGATTAAGGATATACGCACTGTTTTCATTTGTTTTAAGAAATCAGATGTATAATAATAAAAAACATAACTTTAAAAAGTAATTTTACAATAACAAATATATTTTTACAAAATTCTAAATTCAAAAGCTTATAATAGTTGTTTATGAGTAAAGTATTGGCACCACATTGGTCTCTTATGACCACGACAACTTGCAATAAACGTGTGTTAGAAAAGTAAAATTATCCCGTAGGACCAAACTGATCCATAGGGCCTGTGAAGCAGCGTTAACCAGTTTCTGTGGCCACGACATACTAGGTGATTGTGTGGCCAGCACTATGCACATGTGACTTTACTTTACCCCAAAATAATGTCAGGTACCCATCAGAGCTGGGTATACTCAGGGACACCCTCCAGACCCGGGAAGGAATCCTAGCCTGCATCAGGATTCAAACCCAGGACCTTCGGTACGCCAGTCGCAGGCGCTGCCGCTCAATGATTACACATTTTGGAAGCCATTTAGAATCTGATCTAAGACATTCATTTTGACATAATGAACATTAAGTAGGCATACACATTTTGGAAGACATTCACACTCGTATCTAAGATATTCATTGTGACAAAATAAACATTATGTACACATTTTGTGGAAGACATTCAGAATCTTATCTAAGACATTTATTTTGACATAATGAACATTAAAGTACGCATTTTGGAAGACATTCACAATCTTATCTTAGATATTAATTTTGACATAATGAACATTATGCAAAAATTTTGTATCTTATCTAAGACATTCATTTTGAAATAATGAACATTAAGTACGCATTTGGAAAACTTTCAGAATATTATCTAAGACATACATTCTGACTTAATGAATAATTATTACACATTTAGGAAGACATTCAGAATCTTATCTAAGACATTCATTTGGACGTAATGAACATTAATTACACATTTCGGAAGACATTCAGAATAGTATCTTGGACATTCATTTTGACATAATTAGCATACCCATTTAGAAAGACATTCAGAATCTTATCTAAGACATTCATTTTCACATTAATTACACATTCTCATAGATTCTAGCTAGAGTAATAAAACAACTATTTTCTAAATCAGCCCCCCCCCCCCCCCAAAAAAAAAACAAAAAAAAAACAACGATGTTACGGTATCCCCTGAAGATAAGATACAATAGTTCTAATTGTCCTTATCGTATTTGTCGCAGACGCTCTCTTTATACACAAGATTAGTTCGTTCAACGCTTATCCGTGGTATGAGTCTAGTCTCTCATCTTGGTTGTTTTTTTTTTTAGTTTTGTTCAGTCATTCGAAGATAAGAAAAAAAACTAAAGATAGGATAAAATATACCTAAAGATAAAAGTACCCTTCGGACCAAACTGATCATAGGGCTGGCGAAGCAGCGTTCACCAGTTTCCTAAAGATAATGGTCCGATGAAATCAATTGTTAGGTGTGAGCATTTGCTTCTCGCTTGATCTGGTTCAGATTAGTTTTAGGTATAACGTAGGCAGCTCATCGCTAAATGGAGTTATCTAGAACAATGACTTACCCAAGGTATTATTATTGGCGCTCTAAGCCAAGCATGAATCTGGCGCCCCCTCCCCTCCCCCTGAATCACAACCACCTCTTGTTACGCCCTCGAATATAAAATATATTTATTAATAGCCCAGAAATAGAAGAAAATAATGAATTATGGAGAAAGTTAAATCTGTTCTGAAATTTGTTTCATTTATATATATTTGAGCCCTTCTTACAGAACCAATAATGGTTGTCTTTATGATCTGTTTTGAAAAAATAAACAAGTTTTGTCATTGACTAGCTAGTTATAAGAACCAAATCAGAACTAAGTGGCTGGGGAATTCAAAAAGTGAGTTGACGGTCATTTACTTATCATAATTTAATAATGCGAAATAATAATAATAATAATAATACTTGTATAGCGCTGCCAACAAACATAATGTAAGCTCAGAGCGCGTTTATTATTCAACTAAGAATACGGATATTACTCTAGGCCAGGTGACAGAGCTAAATTGATGATTAAAAAAAGACAAACAAATAAATGTAGCATTAACCGACCCAACCCAAAAGTAAGACAGTAAGTTTTTAAAGCATGTTAAATGTTATTTAAGGTAAATATTGAAATAATGAAATTCCTAATCTACTCCCTTCTCGCCAATCCATATTTTCCGTATTGCCTAGCAATCCAGTCAGATATCAGTGAGCGGACGCACAGTGCCAGGATCATGTATTTTCGGGTTTTGGTCAATGATCAAAGATATAAAATATAAGATAAAATATAAGATAAGAATCATGAATCGCCTATACTACAGGGAGCGATATCTGAACGAGATTTGCTGTTTTTGAGGGAAGTAGAGGTTTTAGAAGGGAGGAAAAGGTACAATTTTTATACGTGTAAAAAAATTTAATTTAATTTTTATTTCAGATATATATATACCCAGAGGGTTATCACAATGCTTGGTCGCCTTATTTATCTCCACCAACTAATGTCAGGTACCCAATCAGGGCTGGTTAGACTTAGAAACACCTTCCAGATCCGGGGAACCAACGATTCGAACCCATGACCTTCAGTACGCCAGTCCAGCGTGCAAACCATGTACTGGAGAAGAAAAAGTGTGATGCCAGAACTAACATCAACCAGTGAAATTGGGGTCAAATATGTTGTAGTAGGTGCAGGTGTTCCGCCTGGAATTCCACTACCTCGAGCTTAAAGATCCAGAGAAAACGCATCCCCCGTCCTTAACTATTTCACAAAAAGCCAAGTTGGCATTTTTTCAGCGGCTAAATAGTATGTTCAAAGCAGCCAACTGAAAGAAAATACATTAATTGACAAAACTTTTCGTATGCAACGTGAATAAATATCACAATATAGCTTGTATATAATATCAATTGATAATAAAGGTGCATTGAAGCGAACACGACGCTTTAAGATTTATACAGTTTGTCAGTCATTAGCTTTAGCAGCAGATGTTAGAAAACCTGGAAGGTACAGGCTTCGAGGGAGGGGGGAAGGTGTTAAGAGATTCTCCTGGAAACTATTGATCGACAGATTCGGAGACCAGGTCTGCAATGAAAAAGGGAAATAGTCACGACGACCTCCGGTACACTCCCGGTGGAGAGAGACGAGGGAAGGATGGAATAGAGGAAGAAATAGAGGCGGACAGGCGTATGGAGGAGAATTTGGCTTGGACTAAATATAACAATGTGCCAGGCGCTGAGAAAGTCAGAGAAGCTGTTGGATGCAAGAAGCTGTTTCTTATGTGTCTAATTTGGCGTAACGATGGACCTGGGTTCGAATCCTGGTGAGAGTCTGCCCAGCTCTGATGGGTTCCTAACATTAGTTTTGTGTCGTTTTGGGGTCTCTAACAAGATTAACGACACACGAAATTAAGAAAGATTTCATATATAATCTACATATATAATAAATATATAATCGGACTCAAGACTCACCTGTTTATTATTGACTACTAGCCCACTTACATTTTTAAACATTTGTCTGTTATTGTTATCATCGTTAATTGTAATTGTAATTGTAAATGTAAGTGTTAAGCGCATAGAACTGATTGCGGGATATGCGCTTTATAAGCTTCATTATTATTATTATTATTATTACTCTGATAAAGATTAGTCTCCGCTTAGCCATCGCATGTACAAACTTGCTTACAATTTTAGCCACTACTGAGTGAATGATTGAATGCACATATCTACCTATTATTATTTCTACTTAATCACTTAATCATTTAGCTCTTGCACGTGAAACATATGTATTATCGTTACTAATGCTATCATTTATTGTTATCATTTTACGATTGCATTACACTGGTGTATATAAATTGTCATCTTGCTCCTCCTTGCCTCGAACACGTGGCGAGTAAGCCAAGGTCGATCGTGATGCAATGTGGCTAGATCTGTGATCCTACATTCGGCCCTCCCCGTCTCGCCCCCAACTTGACCTTCCCTCTCCCCCCCTCTCCCCTCCCTCCGCCACCCATCGTCTTTTATCAAAGGATTTAACATGTATATAAAATATACCTCTCCGTGTCCAGTCTCCCTGGTCAAATCCCATTTGACGTACACAGTCGAGATGCCGCCGGCCGAGGAAACAGCGCCCTTGATGGCCCGCCGCCCCCGCCCTCATCATCCCACCGCACCCATTATCCCATACGCCTCGCCAGGTACCCCCACCCTTCCCCTCTCCCCCGACTCTACCTCGCCATTGTTGTATTAAACTCAAACGATGAAGTAACAATAACAGGCTGACTAATCGCATGCTCGATATAGATGTCTGACCATTTTCCCTCCACGTGAAAACCCACGCTTGAGATGTAAATTTCCTTAGAAATGTAAATGTAGTTTTACGGGCGGTCTGACTGAAGGGGCCGCAAGGGCTAACGCACTGAGCTCCGGTAGTAAATAGACTAACTTAAGGGTGCGCCTGACACGCGGCCCTGAGTCCTCCTTAGGACTATGTATTTTGTATAGTTTATATCTACTGTATTGGATTATATCTGTTCAGCTAATGATTCATTTGCCCATGACATTCATCATTGAATACATATTTTCATGTGAATAAAATCATCAGTGTGCTACACTTCGCCTTGCTTTGATTTATATAATACGTGTATGTGTGATGCAAGTGACAGTGTCAATTAGTCAGCAGTTTTAACTCAACCTACGTATTCATGCGAGCCACAGAAACCTGTTTATAAATATTTGTTTTAGCACCATATAGAGATCATCAGCCTTTGGGGAACAGCATACCTCTAGATAACCTGCCAAAATCACCCCTCCCTATCACCCTGTATGCCGTGTTGAATTATCCACTAAGTCTGCACCGATAGCCTATGCTAATTAAGGCCCTGTGACGCTGCAACTTAGACCAGCACGCTACAGTTGGGGTAAAGTAAAGGCGGCTGAGCATTGTGTTGGCCATAAAATACCCTAGTATGCTGTGACCACAGAAACTGGGGAACTCTGCTTCACCGGCCCTATGGATCAATTCGGTCAGACGGGTTACTTTTCTACTTTTGTGCCCAAACTACTGAACAAGTTAAATTTTTACTTTTCTGGAGGCTTGTTTGGAACATCAAAGAATGAACTTTTTTACGCTCGAGGTCTAAGCCAAATTAATTGTTCTTCACACATCCATCTTTGACGAAATGCTGCATCATCAGAAGTGTATTTTCCGGCTGGTCATGTGGTGTCTGGTGCCCAGCACTGCGAACGGTCACTCTGCAGAACCGTCCTACGTGGGTGTAGAATCCTGCAAGGTGGCCATTCACAGTCCAAGAATTTCTCCTGGAACTGTTATACGCGGACTGTAGTGACCAAGCTGTGGACAATAAGGTGGCCTCAACCATTGGGGACGAGATGATACCGTCACGGTCTCCTGTGAAGATTAGCACTTTATATTTTTCCATGAGACTCGCCATCTTTAATTTTGTGGAGATTGGAACATCTGAGATTAAATTTAAATGAGCATCAATATTTAATGGATCAAAACTTAAAGTATTCGCATGGACATAATTTTTTAGTTCGGTCATGACTTGGCCAACGTCATTGTAAGAAGGTCTTTTTAAAGTAGCTAGATTGTCCCAACAACCTTCACACTGTGTTGGAAATAATTTCACAGGGTCTCCAAGGCGAAATGCTCGTTGTCCGGAAATGACTTCACGGAGAAATGATTTCACATTGGTGGCGAATTCCACCTTTTGGCTATGAGAAATATAACCAAGAGCATAATATAAATCCAAAAAGTGTGGGCTCTGTGTTTCCGGATCGATAAAAGGACCACCAAGATAAATTCCAGTTAGTGGAATTTTGGATTTGTTAGCAAGGATTTCTGTATGTATTTTATAAGCAAATGCTGGGACATATTTTCCGGCATATGATTGACCGCCGATATAAAGTTCTCTCTTCAAATATTCCGGAAACATTTGGTAAAATTGTTGAATAAACGCATACAGATCTTTAGCAATCCCTTCTTGTGTTGTCCTATAACCTTTCTCCCCACTTTCACTAAAACTATAACCGACTCCAACGGGGCTGTCTATGTATAACATTGAAAACCCCTGAGCCCAAGATTCATTCCTCCTTTCATAACCGACGCTTTCATCTTCTGCGGTCCTCAGTTTCAGCGGGCCGTTCTCGTGGAAAAGTCCCAGCATTGACGTCACGCCAGGCCCACCGTTCAACCAGACCACAAGCGGGGCCTTGGGGTCGCCGCTCAGGGCAGGAAAAAACCAGAAGAATAAATGATTCATGAGGAGCTCATTGACTGTGATGAATCCGGCATAGCTTGTCGGTATGATTCCTTTATCGTCCGCGACCATGCTGAGCTCCCTTGCGGCAGTTATCTTCCCTTGCCTCAAGTAAGGCGTCAAACGAAGCGGCGGACGAACTTGGCAGGTGGCAAGAGAATGAAAAAGGCCAAAGAAAATCATTATCACGTAATAAGCCGAGGGTTGCATTTCCAAGTCCTGAAATTAAAACAAAGGCAATACAAATTGTTAAGTGTACATAGCATGTAAAAAAAAGTGTCTTTATTGTATTTGAAATTGTCTTTCTAGCACATGTAGAGTTGTTTATTTACATTTTATTTTGGTGCAGAGATTATTTGTGTAGTTAGTTATTTATAACTAGTGGTTTTCGACAAGTCTGAATTAGGTGTGACCTTTTCAACTGTAATGATCGTGAACTTCCGGTGAAATTTACCGCCCTTTTCGTAAACAAAAAAAATGCTTTTGGTGCTGTTTGACAATTGATTTCAACATCGACAGCCAGTTCTAGACTTTTAGAAAAATACAACGGCTATAAGTTTAGTTATGAGGAATCCGTTTTTAACATCAAAATTGAGTCAGCGATAATTAATACTCAAAGTGTTAATCGCGTTTGGATAAATATAGCATTTGTTTATAAAATAAGTTAGTCAAGAGTTGCGTCCTTGGTAATTAAAAAACACAATGCGGAGATTTATAAAAAACAACAGCACGAAAATTATTTTGCATCAAGCAATTAGTTTGGGATTATAAATAGGTGATTCTTCAAATCTGACATTCACAATCCATCGTTTTCTTTTGGCGCCATCTTTTGGAAATGAAAAAAAAAATAATTATTTTTAAACATATTTTCGTACAACCAGTAACGAAGCATACAAACATGTTTCGAAGAAAATGATCGAATAAGACCGGAAATGTTATTCTTTTTTACCTTTTGTGCATGCAAAATCGTGAAGACTTGTCAATGCCCGTCAAAATGAAGGAGCAACGAATGACTAAAATGTGTTTTGTTAAGAGAGAAAGACAAAAGACAATATTACAATAAAAACTGGAGTGAGAACGTTTATTTTCGGCATTTAGTTTTTGTTCTTTTTAATTGTTTCTGGTCGCCCTGGCCCTGGCATATGCATAATAATTGTTGCCGTCAAGCTTCTGGTATTAAAAAGTAACAAACTTCTGAACACAATTAAACAAGCCGACAAAATTGACATTTTTAAAAAGAAATAAACAACACACTTATTTGATTTATTTTAATAACACATGGTAAATGTAAAGTGCATTCAAAGACTAATTGTTATGAATATCGCTATAAAAATATGAAATTCGTAATTTGTATATTTATAGATTATGAGATAATATAAGTCACCGATGAATCTATTATGAGATAATATAAGTAACCGATCAATAAATTATGAGATAATATAAGTAACCGATCAAACATAAACATTTTTATCTTTTATCGACGACATTACATGGTTAAGAACATGTTATAAAACATATTTAAAAAATACATTTTTGAAAGAAAGAAATACATAGTATATGGTTTTTTATACATATTATACAAAGAAGTGAGTTTGAGGAAAAACGCATAGTTTTCATTTGTTTTTAAAAATGAGTTGTGAAATTTAAAAAAAAAACGACTTAAAAAAGTAATTTTACAATAACAAATATAGTTAAAAAAAATTCAAAAGCTTATAATAGTTTTTTATGAGTAAAGTATTGGCACCACATTGATCTCTTATGACCAGTAAATGAAATTAAACCAATTTCCACTTGCCACGACGACTTGCAATAGACGTGTGTAAGAAAAGTAAAGTATCCCGTCGGAATAAACTGATCCATATGGCCGGTGAAGCAGCGTTCACCAGTTTCTGTGGCCACGACATACTAGGTAATTGTGTGGCCAGGACGATGCACAGGTGACTTTACTTTACCCCAAACTTATGTCAGGTATCCATCAGAGCTGGGTAGACTCAGGGACACCCTCCAGACTCGGAAAAAAAAAAATCCTACCCTGCACCAGGATTCGAACCCAGGACCTTCGGTACGCCAGTCGAACGCGCTGCGGCTCTGTCAACGTGCCCCTAAAATTGAGTAGACCACTCTTTACTCACATCCACCCCTCTCTACCGTTGTCAGGTACCCATCAAAGCTGGGATGACTCAGAAATGAACTCCAGACAAATGTCTGTACCTTTTTTTATATGTGGTAACCAGACTAAAACCTTACGAATGGTCGAAACGCGCGCAATAGCTATACCACCTTATTTTAATTAAAAGGTTTTATGATTTTTTAAATCTGGATTATTTAATTAGAACAATATTAATATGGCATATAACAGAGATTCTAACCGCGGAGCGCAACAATTACACATTTTGGAAGACAGCTAGAATCTTATCTAAGATATTCATTTTGAAATTATGAACATTAAGTACACATTTTGGAAGACATTCATAATCTTTTCTAAAACATACATTTTAACATAAGTAACATAAGGAACATAAAAGACACAATCACATAGTCTCTAAATAAAGTAAGATAAACTACTATTTCCTAAATCAGCCTAAAATAGATGTTACTGTATCCCCTCGAGATAAGATTCAATAGTTCTAGTTTTCCTTATCTTATTTGTCACAGAAAGCTCTCGCTGTACAATTAATTCTTTCTATGCTTGCGCGTGGTTTTAGTCTAGTCTCGCATCTTGGTTGGTCTTTCTAAATTGTTTTAGTCATCCAAAGCTTAGAAAAAAATATATGTTATTCTTCTAAGGATAGAGTAAAATATCGCTAAAGATAATTCTCCAATGAAATCTATTACTAGGTGTGAACATTTGCTTCTCGTTTGATCTGGTTTAGATTAGCTTTAGGTATAACGTTGGTAGCTCATCGCTAAATGGAGTTATCTATCTAGAACAATGACTTACCCAAGGTATTATTGACTCCCTATGTCAAGCATAAATCTACCCTCCCCCCTTCCAAATCACCACCATTTTTTGTTACGCCGTCAAAATTTCGAATATAAAACATAAATATTAAGAACCCAGAGAGAGAAGAGAATAATGAATCACGGAGAAATCAAAGTTAACCTGTTATTTTTTAATGTGTACCCTTTATATATTTGAGCCCATTGCAGACCACTGGCAGTGCCCTTCTTACAGAACCAATCATGGTTTTCTTTATGATCTGTTTGGAAAGATAAAGTAGTTTTGTCATTGACTAGCTAGCTAGTCATAAAAAAACAATATAGAACCTGGGAGTTCAAAAAGCGGAACAAAGTGTTTACGGTCATTTACTTATCATAATTTGATTACGAGAAATTCCTGACCGACTTCCTTCTCCCCAATCCATATTTTCCAGATTGCCTAGCAATCCAGTCAGAAATCAATGAGTGAACGAACAGTATCAGTGTCATGTATTTTCGGGCTTTGGTCAATGTTTTTCTTTGACGAAAGGATATAAAGTAAAAAATGAGATAAGAATCAGGAATCGCTGAACGAGATATTCTGTAGTTTAGGAAATCGGAGGCTTTAGAAGGGAGGAAAAGGAGGTAGGATTTTTATACGTGTAAAAAATTTTAATGTATTACTTTCAGATCTATATACCCTTAGGGCATGTAAAGCGTGGATAATGATTGTGTGGCCATCACAATGCCTGGTTGCCTTATTTATCCCCACCAACTAATGTTAGGTACCCATCAGGGCTGGTTAGACTTAGGGACACCTTCCAGATCCGGGGAACCAAGGATTTGAGCCCATGACTTTCGGTAAGGCAGTCCGACTCTCTTACCATGCAATGGATATGAATAAACGGGATGCCAGAACTAGCATCAACCAGTGAAATTATTGTCAAATACGTTGTAGCAGCTCAGTAGATGTAGGTGTTCCGCCTGGAATTCCACCCACTCGAGCTCTTAATGTTTTAGAGGTCAAGAGGAAACGCATCTCTCGTCCTTTATACTATTTCACAAAAAGCCAAGTTAGCATTTTTTTTCAGCGGTTAAATAGTATGTTCAAAGCAGCCAACTGAAAGAAAATACATTAATTGACAAAACTTTTCGTATGCAACGTGAATAAATATCACAATATAGCTTGTATATAATATCAATTTATAATAAAGGTGCATCGAAGCGAACACGAAGTTTTAAGATTTATACATTTTGTCAGTCATTTGCTTTAGCAGCAGATGTTAGAAAACCTGGAAGGTACAGGCCACAGGCTTCGAGGGAGGGGGGAAGGGGTTAAGATATTCTCCTGGAAACAATTATTTATCGACTGCTACGGAGACCAGGTCTGCAATGAAAACGGGAAATAGTCACGGCGACCTCCAGGTAGAGCTTCAGCACAGATGACTGAATCAGTGCGGCCATGTAAGAAGAAATGCCGGCTCGTGTAAAAACTATCCTACGAGAGGTACATTGCCGATGGGGAGGGACGTGGGGGGGGGGAAATTAGGGAAAGAAATAGAGGCGGACAGACATATGGAGGAGAATTCGGAGTTAACCCTTCCCGTACCGACCTACTTCTATCTATGCTGCCTTCAGTTCCGCTATATACGCGCCCGGGACTGTAAGGGTTAATAAAAATAACAATGTGCCAGGCGCTGAGAAAGTCAGAGAAGCTTTTTGGATGGAAGAAACTGTTTCTTATGTGTCTAATTTGGCGTACCGACGGACCTGGGTTCGAATCCTAATGAAAGATTGGATTTTTCCCGGGTCCTTGGGAGGTGTACCTGAGTCTACCCAGCTCTGATGGGTTCCTGACATTAGTTGGGGTAAAGCAAAGGCGGCTGGGCATTGTGCTGGCCATAAAATACCCTAGTATGCTGTGACCACAGAAACTGGTGAACTCTGCTTCACCGGCCCTATGGATCAATTCGATCAGACGGGTTACTTTTCAACTTTTGTGCCAAAACTACTGAACAAGTTAATTTTTTACTTTTCTGGAGGCTTGTTTGGAACATCAAAGAATGAGCTTTTTTACGCTCGAGGTCTAAGCCAAATTAACTGTTCTTCACACATCCATCTTTGACGAAATGCTGCATCATCAGAAGTGTATTTTCCGGCTGGTCATGCGGTGTCTGGTGTCCGGCACTGCGAACGGTCACTCTGCAGAACCGTCCTACGTGGGTGTAGAATCCTGCAAGGTGGCCATTCACAGTCCAAGAATTTCTCCTGGAACTGTTATACGCGGACTGTAGTGACCAAGCTGTGGACAATAAGGTGGCCTCAACCATTGGGGACGTGATGATACCGTCACGGTCTCCTGTGAAGATTAGCACTTTATATTTGTCCATGAGACTCGTCAGCTTTAATTTTGTGGAGATTGGAAAGTCTGAGTTTATTGTAACACGAACTTTGTCATTTGATGGATTAAAACTTAAAGTATTCGCATGAACATTAGCTTTTAGTGCTGTCATGACTTCGCCAACGTCATCATAAGGTGCTCTTTTTAAAGTATCTAGATTGTCCCAACAATCTTCACACTGTGGTGGAAATAATACCACACCCTCTCCGGGGCGAAATGCTCGTTGTCCGGAAATGACTTCACGGAGAAATGATTTCACATTGGTGGCGAATTCCACCTTTTGGCTATGAGAAATATAACCAAGAGCATAATATAAATCCAAAAAGTGTGGACTCTGTGTTTCCGGATCTATAAAAGGACCACCAAGATAAATTCCAGTTAGTGGAATTTCGGATTTGTTAGCAAGGATTTCTGTATGTATTTTATAAGCAAATGCTGGGACATATTTTCCGGCATATGATTGACCGCCGATATAAAGTTCTCTCTTCAAATATTCCGGAAACATTTGGTAAAATTGTTGAATAAACGCGTACAGATCTTTAGCAATCCCTTCTTGAGTTGACCTATAACCTTTCTCCCCACTTTCACTATAACTATAACCGACTCCAACGGGGCTGTCTATGTATAACATTGAAAACCCCTGAGCCCAGGATTCATTCCTCCTTTCATAACCGACGCTTTTATCTGCTGCGGTCCTCAGTTTCAGCGGGCCGTTCTCGTGAAAAAGTCCCACCATTGACGGCACGCTAGGCCCACCGTTCAACCAGACCACGAGCGGGGCCTTGGGGTCACCGCTCAGGGCAGGAAAAAACCAGAAGAATAAATGATTCATGAGCAGCTTGTTGACTGTGATGAATCCGGCATAGCTTGTCGGTATGATTCCTTTATCGTCCGCTACGAGACTGAGCTCCCTTGCGGCAGTTATCTTCCCTTGTCGCAAGTAAGGCGTCAGAAGAAGCGGCGGACGAACTTGGCAGGTGGACAGTGAATGAAATAGGGTAAAGAAAATCACAATTACGTAATAAGCTGACGGTTGCATTTCCAAGTTCTGAAATTAAAGCAAAGGCAATACATATTGTTACCTGTGTATAGCATGTAAGAAAAGTGTCTTTATTATATTTGAAATTGTCTCTCTAGCACATGTAGAGTTGTTTATTTGCATTTAATTTTGGTGCAGAGAGTATTTGTGTAGTTAGTTATCTAAAATTATACACCAGTATTCTTTCTCATAGTCTCTACGAGTTTCTAGTAGACCTTTTCTTTTGCATAATAATAACTTCGGGAAAATCCATTCTAGTACTTTCTGCACCAAAATATATATAAAACCAGAGATGGATTCTTGCTTTAATATTTTTTGCTATTTGACGACTCGAATGATTTCTTTTCAGAATTCCCGACTCCTTTTGGCACTGTACACTTCCGTTTTATTTAATCGCTATGATTTATAAAAAAAAATAATAATTAAAATCGAAAGCTGTTTAGAGCGGAAACATTTGGGCGTACGTGGGAGCGCAGAAGTAATTTAAGTCAGCGTTACCGGATGCGCACAGAAAAAAAAATATAAGCTATAAAAATAGAACAAGCGGTCCATCTTTTGTATAAATAAAGTACCCTTCTTACCAAAATGATCATAGGGCCTGCGAAGGAGAGGTTTTTTTTAATATTATAGTCTTTGAGCAAAAACACGCATTTAGAATCTAGGGTTGTTGTTGATTTTTTTTTATTATCTACAAATGCTACTTATTGTTAACCTGTGAAGTGGAATTTTATTATTGTACATAAATAATCATTCATCGAGTGGTTGGGTTTTTTTTTTTTGCTTCGTAGTAGTTCGTAGTTAAATTTTTTAGAGATACAACAGAACACCCGTGTTTTGTAACAAAGTGCATTCACATTACAGTGTGAGTTTGTTTTTCCTTGCATTAGATGTTCATCTGAAATTAAATCCTTGTATTTACGAAGATTTCAATTAAGTTAAGAAATCTATGTACTCCAACCAGATCGGTTTGAACTAATAGAAAACCATCAAGTGATGACTGATTTGAGTATATCATCAACCTCTATAAAACTTATATATAATTATTATATTATATATAAGTACTTATATATTATAATTATAATATAAGTACTTATGTAAGTACTGTGAGTTGATAAGTATATACGATTATGTATTTCGCTTTAACCTAACAAAGTCAGGTACCCATCACAGCTGCGTAGACCCAAAGGACAACCTCCAGACCCGAGAACAATCCTTCACCAGGATTCGAGCCCAGGACCTTTGGTACGCCAGCCGAACGCGCAGCCTCTCGGCCACCATGGCCACCACACACTTATGAAAGGTGACCAGACTGTAAACAATGTATATTAGTGATCTGACCATAAGTAAACAATGTATATTAGTGATCTGACCATAAGTAAACAATGTATATTAGTGATCTGACCATAAGTAAACAATGTATATTAGTGATCTGACCATAAGTAAACAATGTATATTAGTGATCTGACCATAAGTAAACAATGTATATTAGTGATCTGACCATAAGTAAACAATGTATATTAGTGATCTGGCCATAAGTAAACAATGTATATTAGTGATCTGACAATAAGTAAACAATGTATATTAGTGATCTACATACAACAAGAGAAAAATTATCTAATCAAACATGGTGTGATTTATACATTTTTGACTTAGAATGAAAAACAAAAAATGATACAATTAGACGTACCTGTATTGTATTAAATTAAAACCAGTCGAACAAAACCCTAGCGCCTTCTCTTTAATACAAGAAACATTATAACAATTTGATGGAGATTTGTTTCTATTATATAGAGGTTTACAGTAACCCACATTTTCTTTCATCCTTTTTTGTGTGTGTGCGGAAATACGATATTAGTCGGCCAACGTCCTGCCGGCCAACTAATGACGTAAACGGCTAACTATGGCAAGTAGGGGGGGAAGGGTAATTGATTGAGAACTGTGTAATAATTTGGCGCTTTGTTTTCAAAGGCTAAACGATAAATGATAATTATTGCACGCATTCTTAGCAGCTAAGTATACTACATCAGAACTGCTAATTAAGCCCCACACCCCCCGGGCCGCACATTCGCCGAAAACAACAAACAAAACAACTACAACATCATCAAAAACCACAACAAACAATCCAAATGTGACACAGTGGCTACAGCCTAAAAAAAAAAACGTATCGTGAAATAGAAAGCACTTTTATGTGTGTACATTCAGAATTGGCCCAAATTGCCTGGAACTTTACTTTTCAATGAATCATTTCAGAAGGCGTCAACTGAGGTATAACCCGTTGTGATTTCACGAGGTTAATTAAAAACCGTTCAGCAAGATACTTTATGACTTAGACTATACGTTGTTTTTTTTTACAGACGTTCCTTTTGGATAGTAGATTATTACGTCCTCTAGGCCCAAAACTCCTGTAAGGGGCAGCAGGGATTGGTCAGCGGCAGGGATTGGTCGGCGGCAGGGATTGGTCGGCGGCAGGGATTGGTCGGCGGCAGGGCTAGGACCCTGTTGACAGTCCGATGTACTAACCACAGGGCCAGCCGGCCTCACAGCCGACTCTAAGCTTATTAGTTGAAAAATTAATTTAATGCCATAGAAATTTAGGCTAGAACTTTATTTGTTGTTTTTTTAAATATGAAATTGTCGTTCGGAAATATTCAAAAAGCTTCCTTCGTAATTGTTTTATAGTGTTACAAAGTCAGATTTCTTTAAACCGGGTTAGGTTTCTGGCAAAAGTTGTCATATTTTAATATCCAGTGTTTTGGTGGCGGAGGAATGCCACTTCTGTACACATGGGCCTCAAAACTGGCGAAGTGTTTAAACCACTGATGCTGTTCCATTAAGAGTACACCGGTGAGCTAACGCAGTGTGGAGAAGTATTCTGTAGAGCGAACACCCTTAAAGTCGAGAACAGCTATAGAAGAGTACAAATAAAATTACATTGAAAAGTCTTAACAAATATGCATGCATAAAAGGTCGCATAGAAAGACATTTAACATTCGATCATTTAATTTAAGAAACGTATTACTGATTGTACCAAAAGCTGTAGGAGATTAAATTTTATTTCATTTCCAAAAAATGTTGCCAAAAGAAAACGATGGATTATGAAAGTCAGAAGTGAAATTTCACCTTTTTATAAATCAAACTTATTACTTAATGGAAAAGAAATTTCTCTTTTATGATTCACCGCATTGTGTTTGT
This sequence comes from Anisus vortex, assembly GCA_949126835.1. Classification (NCBI taxonomy): domain Eukaryota; kingdom Metazoa; phylum Mollusca; class Gastropoda; family Planorbidae; genus Anisus; species Anisus vortex. The sequence continues at coordinate 38,637,595 of OX421500.1, read as the reverse complement.
GTTTTTTAATAACAAAGAAACGCAACTCTTGACTAATTTATTTTGTATTCAAATAAAAATTTAAACTTACGCGACAAACACTTGAGTATTAATTATCGCCTCCTCACTTTTGATGTTGAAAACGGATTCCATCTTGTATCTTTTGTATGATTCTAAAAGACTAGAACTGGCCGTCGAGGTTGAAATCAATTGTCAAACACCAGCAAAAGTATGCTTTTTTGTTTTCTAATTATAAAATAGAACCGGAAGTTGTGATCTCTTCCTTTGGAAAAGGTCACGCCTCATTAAGACTTGTCAATAAGGGCGGTAAAAATGTATCCTCTAATTTTAAATCTAAAATTTTGTGATCAAAGCATTTCATTTAATAAGATATTTTCACATTTTACATTATCTTTTTATTCTTCCTTGTTCTCAATAGTGTTATATTATAATAGTTAGGACAATAAGTAACATAGGCTGCCCCTAACAAACTCTAACGGCCCCGCTTTCAAGTGCCAGAGATGCGAAAGAGCCTGTCTTTCAATGATAGGTCTCCACAGACAGCCAATTTTGCAGGGCTGGAAAAATCACAGGAGCGCAAATCTAATTGTCTTCCGAGACTATGGAGCCAATGATGATGAATGATTATGAGGACAATAAGTCCAATACCTGTGATGAGCTTTAGTATTTTGATATTATCTTATCTTATGCACATTACAGACGCTCCTTCTATAAAGAAGTCCTACGTTCATCCGTGGTTTGAGTCCAGTCCTACATTACTATGAGTGTTTTAAATGATGTTACGCTATTACTGGCTTTCCTGGTTTGTTCAGGCAATCCATTCCATACCCCAATGCCACTTAGGAAGCAAGAGTAGGCCTATTTATATGCATTTTTTCTCGCGTAAGAAACAAGAAAAGGGTTTTTACCTTATGATTATCTGAGCATTGAAACAGATTGTTATTGTGTTTATATTCTAAATAAGAGTTTCATTGCCTTTATATTATTACTTCTTTACTCTTTGCCCTTCTGTCCTCCAGTGTTTCTGGGTTTAGTGATTTAACTATGGGTGTTACTATTGTCAGTAGTGAATTTTCGCTAGTAATGAACTTTGCAGCTCCTTTCAGAATTTGTTCTAACTTTGTAATGCTTTCTTTAGTTGATGATTTTTTTGCACACCAAAGCTGAATAAAGGGCACGTTGAAAATAAAATTTAGTGCACAATACCAACCTCTTCGTAGACTCGCTCGTAAATTGTTTTGTTTTCCAAGGTTATTAGAGTCTACACTAAACCTTCTATCAATGTAAGGATTCAGTGAGCATGAACCTTTGATTACACAAACCAATTAGGGTAAGTAATAAACGGTTCAGCAGTATATGTAGAACATTGCTGACTAACTTGATATATCCTGGTAAGATTAGCTTTGGCGTTCTAAAATGTATACTTAATGTCAATCTGCCTGCCATTGTTTGTTGTTTTTTGGGGGCGATAATTAGCGTTGGGCTTAATTGTCAGAATTACAACAACAAAAAAACACACTAAAAAAGATTAACAACAACCTAAAAAATACATAAGTACACACAAATTTGAAAAGCAAACAAGAAAAAAACAGTATCGTTGAACTTGCTGGTTTGTTATAAAAACACATTAAAGCTATTGGTGAACTTGTAGGTTTGTTATAAAAACACAGTAAAACTATTGGTGAACTTGTAGGTTTGTTATAAAAACACATTAAAGCTATTGGTGATCGTGTAGGTTTGTTATTAAAACACATTAAAGCTATTGGTGATCGTGTAGGTTTGTTATAAAAACACAGTAAAGCTATTGGTGATCGTGAAGGTTTGTTATAAAAACATAGTAAAACAATTGGTAGCCGACCACTGATTTAGACCAGGAACAAAACCTATATTATTAATAATTGATTCATTGTTTTAAAATCTCCTGTTCCTAAAATGTGAAGACGATGCCAGGCAAACCGTTAGCTATGAACATTAGCGTGTAATGAGCCTCATATATATTTTTTTAGTATTTAGTATATTCTATTTTTTTCTATTTAGTTAATAAGGCAAGGAACCAGTTACGTAAATTAAGGTATACATTATAGTTAATCCGTTAAGAGCATTTCGATAAATATGATTTGGGTTAGCAGAGATTTAGAACACGGAAGTCAAGAAGACCGTGTTGCCAGCACGGGTCCGGCTGGTCCCTCGGTAAGTACACTGAACTGTCAACAAGGTGACCCGGGTTCAAACTATGCCACCGACCGATCCCATCCACACTTCAGAAATGAGCAAATGGCGTAATAATCTACTTTTTATAAGGAAAGTCTGTAAATTGTGAGGCATAAGACAATGCCCGTATGCTTTTAATTTTACTGACTTCAGACTAAGGATGTTAAAACCGTTTTTTTTTTCAAAACCGGTTCTCGGATCTATAAAACCGGTTTAAAACCGGATTTTTGTTCCCCCTCACCCCCCCTCCCCCGCGCGATGTCACAAGTCACAGGCCAAAAAAGCCAAATGTGGGTAGCTTTGTAGGAATATTTGAAAAATAGATCAAACTTAATTCGTGTTTGCATGGCATTCCAGGGGTTGATTTGTGTGAATACAATATGATTTTGTACATTTTACCATAACATTCTTAAGAATAAAAATAAAATCTGGGCTAATTGATTAAAACCGATAATAGCTTTTAATAGTGATAAAAAAATGTGTACACCGTGGACTTAGATTTGTAAATAATGTATTGATGAAAAGAATCGCGTGGCACCAATGAAAAGAATGTGTATTGAATAGTGCCGTTCATAATAAAGCACAGACGCGGTGTCTAGCCGAATTGTTCAGGGTCACAAGACAAAACTAGTTTGCGTCTCTCCATTGGGTACATCAAAGAGTCCGACGTTGTCGTCGGCATCCGTCTGTCTCGAGAGACGATGGTGTAGCTTCATCAAAGAGTAGCGCACATCTTAAAGTTGAGCCGACAAGTAAAAAAAATTCCTGTTAATTGTAACTGTAGCTTAACACTTGGTTTGATGTTGTTTTTATCGCAAGCCATAGTTGGTATTTGGAGAAAAAAGAAACACAATATCTAAGACAAATTAGTGTTAGCAAGGCATTTCAAGAATTGTTTTGTGCGAATCCAACTTTTTTTTCACAATTCCATCAGAACCACAAAAAAAAAAAAAAAAAAAAAAAAAAAAAAAAAAAAAAAAAAGTGTGCTACTTGAAGTAATGATTACCTTCCAACTAACAAACCGAAAACCGGTTTTGAAAATCAAAACCGGTTTTCAGTTTCAAAACCGGAATCCGGTATTTCGGTTTTTGTTTAACATCCCTACTTCAGACACTCATTCTACTTGGGGAATGACGTAAAGTCAGGGTGGTGTTGTCCACTCCAACCTACAACCTGGGAGGAGCTCGGCGACTGAGTACCCTAAGTCCTGGGTTTGTCTCCTGGAGAAGACTAAGATTTTTACCTGGGCCTTGAGGATGTCCATGAGTTTACCCAGCTCCGATGGGTACCCAAACTTAGTTGAAGGTAAAGTAAAAAAAAAAGCAGCTGGGCCTTGTGTTGGCCACAAAATCTCCTAGTATGCCATGGCCTTAGAAACTGTTCAACGCTTCTTTCGCTCCGATGGGATACTTGTCGTTTTTACAACTCGGGACCTTCGGAACGGAAGACCCACGCTCTGTCGCAAAAGGGGCAGCCCATTTTGTGAGGCTCGCTATTTCGGTGGATGTTATATTGCCAGTCATCACCCTGGGTAAGACTTAATTCAACAAAACGTATTTAATTTTCAGTTGCACTGACCTATTAATTTTGAAATAGACCTATATCAGTTTTCCATTTAATTAATTTTTATGACAATTTTTTTTTTGGGGGGGGGGGGGGGGGGGAGGGGACGGGGCAGACGTTTGACCGGGCAAAATATACCTGGGTGATTATATATGTGGGAAATTATCTGTTCGCATTTTACGGATGCGGTACCGCAGAGTCGCGTTTCGCTAGTTCATTCAATAGTTCCCGGAACATAATACGGTCCTTAAGTCTGTAATAGCTTGTCCTGACTTTACATTTACTTTTCATTGTTTTGTTTTGGCGGATACGCTTGCAGTTAATATTGTTTCTGTTGTGTTTCGGCTGTACATGATGCCAACTTTAATTTTTGCATAATATCACACTGAACGACAGTGTCCACCGCTTATCAAGACGCGAGATAATGATGAATGGATGGCGAATGATTTTATTTTTATTTTTTGTTTTCCCGTTTTATTACAGATTGAAAGAAAGGCGAAATTTCCAGCGCTCTAGGGTCCCGGAACAGGAAGTCACCGCCCACTAGCTAAGATGTGATAGAGTCCTGATTAAAAAGTTCAATAAAACCGCCTTGCATTAAAGCCAACTAGGCCGAAGAGTGTGAAAGGTAAACAGGAACATCTTTGATCAGTATATACTTTAAGGGATGTTGTCAGGTGTTTAGTTCGAGGATCGACAACTTACGGCACGCGTGCCATACTCGGCACGCAGAACCATTTTCAATGGCACGTGGATTACTTCCAAAAAAGGGCAACTTAAGTCTCTTTTACAAGAAAGTTAGTGCCAGAACAGAATGACTCTTAGGATGTTTGCACGCTGAATGAATAAAAAAATTTGGCATCGGCACATTCTTATCAAAAGGTTACTTTAAGTAAAGTGCCCTTCGGACCAAACTGCTCATAGGGCTTTTGAAGCAGCGTTCATCAGTTTCTTTGACCACGGCATAATAAGGGATTTGTGGCCAGCACAATGCCCAGACACCTTTACTTTGCCCCAACTAATGTCATAAGAGCTGGGTAGACTCAAGGACACCCCAAAGTCCTGGGAAAAAATCCTTGCCTCCACAAGGACTCGAACCAGGACCTTCGAATCGCCAGTCGAACGCTCGCAACCCTTGAAAATATTACTGACCCCTGGTTTAGTTTACCAAGATAGGTAACCTATGACCGTACCATTACAAACTCCAAGGTCGTTGTACTATTTTTCTTTTACTATAGGGACAACCAAAAAAATGCCGTGGTCAAAAGACAACAGCTTAGGAGGATAACTATTCATAAGACTGCCCGATCTTTTGTGAGGTCAGAGTGTATTGGCCAGTAGAATTTGCTGCCCTTTCGGGCAATGCCACCAGCCTGAAAGACACGACTTAGTTTGATCTCCGAGGGCTTAGATAGTATAATCTCGGCTCGATCTGACACTTCCGAGTAGTTGTGTTTAGTTCTTGTAAAGCAAGATTTTAGTTGTTTTTGTTTTTTTAAAATCAGGTCCGGGAAACGAAATGGTTTCCTGAACAAACCATGTAAACCAATAACTTAACATCATTTAGAACACAAATCAAAATGCAAGACTAAACCACTGATCTATAAAAAGGATGGATAGCGCCTCCATGTTACATTTGTATGCGCAAATTGAAGTTAGAATTGGTTACACTATTTACATAATTTCCTTATTCATATAAGCGAGTTATAAAAATAAACCAACTTAATTAGAGCAACTCTATACGATACAAAGGAAGTCTAAGGCACTTGAAATGTATGCACAAGTAAGTGTTTTGGAAATTTTATTTTATAAATAAACGAAAGTCAGGTGAAAGCCTATTAATTTTGTGTTGAAGGATATAGTTTCTGGGCCCAATCCATTCTTTTTTTCTAGATCAGTGGACAAGACTCAGACCACGGTTGAGCGTAGGACTCAATAATTTCCTTTCTATAATAAAGCGTCTGTAATAAATAATGTACGAGGATAAGAAGAACAAAGTTAGGTGCGAGTTCCTATCTTACATGTTATAGACATTACATCTATACAGAAGAGTATTGCTTTCTTCGCTCATCTGTGGGTGGACAAGTAAACCCTTGCTTTGACTGTCGGTTCTAAAAAAAAAGGACCGAAAAACAACTGGGCTACTGGAAACTGGCGAAACTCTGCTCTTAGACTTACAGGCTGCAGACAATCACGTTATGTGCACGTGAGGAGAGGGTAAAGGGGGGGGGGGGCACTACGACCACTCATCAACTGAAATATAATCTACGCCCCCAAGAATCAACCCGCCATACAGAGTAATTAAACACACACGCACTTAGACGTGCCAGAAGGAATACCATTGCTGGTTATTTTGAACAGTAAACGGATTCAAAAATGTGATGTAAATCCCGCCGGGCCCTATTGCCGGTGAAGCAGATATCACCAGTTTCAATGGCCACGGCATTCTTGGAAAATGTGCGGTCAGCACATGTGCCCATACGCTTTTAGTGTCAACCCCTCAAATGTTGTAAGATAGCTCGGGTAGACGGGGACATCGACAAAAAATATTCCTATCCTTCACCAGGATTTGAAGCCAGGACCTATGTTACGCCTGTCGAAAGCGCCGCCGCTCGTCCACCGTTTTTATAACAAATCGATTATATAAATACCCAGCCTACTGACCTCTATACTAGAGTGATAAGTTAAAATTGGATTCATTTAACACAAAATGCCCATTTGGGGGGGGGGGGGGGAGTTGTTGTATATTCAGAATTTGGAACAATTCATCTCATTTTCGCGCTTGGTAAATTTGTTTTTGTGGTCCGGTATTTTACGAAATGTATTCTATACCACATAGTTGACCGTAAGTGGCTGCTACTGGGAAAGGCCCAACATGTTTAGCCACCATCCCATTGATGACGTTCTAACGTAGATATCCCCTCTCCCCCCCCCCCCCCCCCCCGGATCGGCGCTGTAACCGCTTCCGGGTTATTGCCGGTTTCAGACAACGTAACTTTTTTCTTAGCGGGCGTAAAAAGAAAAGTCGTCCTGAAGGTAATACAGGTGTTAAACATCGTAGCCCGATAATAAGAACAAGTGATAAAAGGACAACACCAATGTCACTTCAGTATTGTTAACCTGAAGGTGAGCACAGTGTTGAATGGCTTTGGTATATTTTCAGCAATAGTTTCTGGCATTAAATTAAACCAATAATTAATTATTACTCAACAAAGATAAATGATGCAAAAAAAAAACAAACAACAACAGCAGCAACATAATTTTAGGGTTTTAACGTGGACTGTGAAGTGAAAATTCGTTTTACATTGGCGTTTCATTGTGTTTTGATTAGGTGAACTGGCAAAAGCTGACATAGGCCTATTCGGTTTTCAATGTGGCGAACTGCCAAAGCTGACATAGGCCTATGTGGTTTTCAATGTGGCGAACTGGCAAAAGCTGACATAGGCCTATGTGGTTTTCAATGTGGCGAAATGCCAAAGCTGACATAGGCCTATGTGGTTTTGGAGTTTCACAGTTCCTATACCAAAAGGCAATAGTTTCTAAGCCACACTAGTTTGACACTGATGCTGTTGAATGCTTTACTATTCTAGTTTCCGAACACGCTGACAAATGAGGGATGCCGTCAAGACGAGGGGCCTGATCGTCGTGACGCTCTTGAGCTGCTTCTTTATCATCCTCCTGCCGAACTTTGATGTCCTGCCCGACAGGCGGTACCTATGGGCTCAGAACCAGGCCACGGAGAGAAAGCCGCAGAAGTTTGTGTGCGTGCTTCCTTCGGAACCGGAATCTCTGGCCGCGGAGGAATTTGAGACGTCGACCATGGAAGTTCCCAACTTCAAGAACGACAGCGTGTTCAGGGCGCCCATCTCATACGCCTTCGGCCAGAACAACACACTGCGCATTTCCAGCTCAAGCTCGGGAGCTAACTACGTTTGCAAGCATCAGCAGATACACGATATTGACGCCGGGAACAGGTTTGTAGAGACGGACTGGAGTGAGAATTTCACCGGCACGCTAGACCTGGAGAATCTCTCGCAGCACGTTCATCTGTACTGCACGGACAGCAGCGGCGGCATTTTAGCCGACTACTTCTTGGAAGTTCTTCCGAAAGGCAAAGTTGAGCATGTTAAGAAGGTTAAAATCCCCTCGAAGCATAGTACTTCCCAGACGCTTTCCCGGGACGGTTTTAGCGCTCTGCTGATTTCGGTGAGTGGCTTGAGCAGGAGAGACTTTGCTTCCACCATGAGGCGGACCTGGGCATTCCTGAAAGCGGACCCGCGCACGGTGGACATGAAGTTCCACTCTCAGAACGGGTTCAGCAGGCTCCTCAGCCTGTTTACCCTGCTGGCGGGGAAGCCCACCAAGGAGCCCAAGCTGACCAGCTACAGGTCGCGCCAGCCTGAGTTCTCCGGGGACCTGATCTGGAAAGCGTTCGAAGAGAAAGGCTATATTACAGTGAGCACTGAGGACGACCCAGAAAAGGGCACCCTCAATTTTGACAGCAAACACTTCAGGCATATCGACTTCTCGCCCGTGGCGCTCGTACAAGCTCATAACCACGCCAAGGCTACTTACCCCAACGTTGACCCTCGACTCAGTGCTCAGAGCCCTGGAGAGAACTTTCACTTAGATTACGTGGACAGGCTGTTGCGTTCTTTACGTGGCATGCCTATGTTTGTATACCTGGGCCTCTCCAACGTATCAGCCGATCCCGTGGTGACAGGCGAGGCCAGCCTGGACGATCAGCTCGCCATCTTCATGCGTAAGCTGAAAATCGAAGGGCTACTCAGGGACACCTTGCTCTTCGTCATGTCAGATTTCGCCCAGATCCTCCCAGGTCGCCAGCAGCCGCACGCCCTGCCGCTGTACGTCTCCCTGCCCAAGAGGTTCGTCAGGAGGTACCCGACGCTGTACGCGAGCTTGAAGAACAACTCCGCCTCGGTCACGACGCACCTGGACGTGCACGCCACGCTCCTGGAGCTCGTCAGCTCCTCCGACGCCATGCTGCAGGTGCACGGCCAGTCTCTCTTCAGGCTGATCTCGGTACAGAGACCGTGCGAGACTATTCTCGTTCCGAAGTCGCTGTGTCCGTGTCAGTCGGAGCCACTACCTCAGTCATGACTGATTGACTAATCTGTCCAGCGCCTTCCCATTATCTTTTGTCACAGAGAACCGATTTGCTAGTTTATCTTCACTGGGCAAGTAAAATTACCAAAAATGAACGCATCAAAAGAAATATTCAAATTCCAATTACTTAGACTACAATGTTCATTCCTCAAATTTCCCTTACAGAGTCTCCTGAACCTTGTTGACGATATATTTTATATATATTAGACGCTTCTTCTCTAATATATTATATTATATATTATAAATTTTGATCTGGACCTTTTTATGTTAGTGCGGGAAAATTTGAAGAATTATGATGCCCTGACTTGTCGATGACAACAAAAATAATTATACTTTTACAGCTAAGGTTAGACTCCATATGAAAACAGTGAAGTGTTGAAATTTCAGGGTTGATTTCCATGATTCATTTTGTCTTCGGTACAGCTCAGAATTAATTAAAATGTCTTTTTGACTTGATAAATCAATTTTTAAATGTTACACATTCTAATAAAAAAAACAAAACAATTTAAGGTTAATAGTCATTCTATTGCGAAACGATGTATGGTCCATTCTACATGGACTAGACTAGAGACATTGTCCACTCTACATTGACTAGATACAGGGTCTATCATATTTTGACTAGATACATAGTCTACTCTACATTGAGAGACATTTCTATCTTCACACAAGTGTACATGTTTGAAAGTCTACAGTTTTGTTGTTTTACTTCAATCGTCATACCATATCACTGTGATTTCGTTCTGTTTATATGTGAGCTATATGACTACATGGTTAAACAAAAAGCCACAAAAAGCCACAAAAAGCCGCTTTTGATAAACAACTTTTATTCTCCATGTGATACTTAAGCGTGCCAGATACTTTAGCGTGCCAGTTATAATTGTAAATACGAGCGGTGACAGGCATTTATATACTGTGTGTATCATTCATGATATCATATTATACATTATGTATATAGTACGATCAAAAATATCATATCATAAATTATGTAAATATTGTGACCGTTGATGATATCATATTTTATATTATGCATATAGTATGCTCATTGATGATATCATATATTATGCATATATTATGATCAAAGATTATATGATATCATATATTATTTATACATCATGATCATTGATGATATCAAATCATATTTCATGTATATAATATGGTCATTGATAATATCATATTATATATATTATGTGTATATTTTTATCATTTAACATGTCATATTGTATTATATGTGTATTTTTGAATCATTGATGATATCAATATAATATTGTATTGTGTATAATATGATCAAAGATAATATCATACTCTTTATTATAATATTATGCATCTGTGTGAAACATGGTAGTAAAAGATTAATGTGTTGAAATATAAAAGTCACAAATAATTTTTCTTGTGTGTTAAATTGTTTCATGGTTTACGGAAAAAAAAGTTGTTTTTTCACATTTTACGTCTTAGCAAACTGAAAAAAAAAAAAAAAAAAAAAAATTACTTTGTGATCTGTCTCTTATTCTCTTTGGCTCTAATTGTTACTTCTCTTCCACTCTCAACTTTCACATCTTTACTGTCTCTGTCTTACAGCCTCTCAATCTGAACAGCCCTCCCCCCCCCCCCCTCACCCCCGTTTCGACTACCCCCATTTTTCCCCTCCTATGTTTGATATACTCTTTTATCTCTCCATGTAAACCCCTTCTCGTCTTCGCTCACTTTCCTCCTTCTTCTTCCATCCATCTTTCTTTTCCCTATCCTTGTACTACCCCCTCCCTCTTTTCTTATTCCCTCACACCACTCTCTCTCTCTCTCTCTCTCTCTCTCTCTCTCTCTCTCTCTCTCTCTCTCTCTCTCTCTCTCTTCTCTCTCTTTCTTTATCTATGCGCAAGGAAAGGTTATATCTAAATATCTAAACTAGTGAAACGGACTGGTGCCCAAAACATCGAATTTAAACTGGCTTATGCTTATTGGTGAATTTATAAACGAATGCGTGTAACAGATGAAATGGTGAAATTGAACAGTTAATGTCCATTAAAGCTGAACAATCATTGAGACATTCACTTCACATAGACATTTAGTGAAGTCGGTAAAAACTGAACAATCAATGAGACATTCACTTCACATAGACATTTTTTTGAAGTCCATAAAAATTGAACAAGCATCGAGCCATTCACTTCACATAGACATTTAGTGAAGTCCATAAAAACTGAACAATCATTGAGACATTCACTTCCACATAGACAGTTAGTGAAGTCTATAAAAACTAAATAAGCATCGAGACATTTACTTCACATAGACATTTAGTGAAGTCTATAAAAACTGAATAAGCATCGAGACATTCACTTCAATACCACACTTAGAAAATGTCCATAAAAACCCCGAACAAGCATTGAGACATTCAATTCAATACAACACTTAGAAAATGTCCATAAAAAAACGAACAAGCATTGAGACATTCACTTCAATACAACTTTTAGAAAGTGTCCATAAAAAGCCCGAACAAGCATTGAGAAAGTCACTTCAATACGACACTTAGAAAATGTCTATAAAAAACCCGAACAAGCATTGAGACAGTCACTTCAATACGACACTTAAAAAATGTCCATAAAAAACTCGAGAAAGCATTGAGACATTCACTTCAATTCGACAGTTAGAAAATGTCCGTAAAACCTCAAAAAGCTTTCAGACATTCACTTCAATACGACACTCAGTTATTTTCTTGAAGTTTGAGTTCATCACTGGGGGCACTCTGCTCCTGGAGAACCCCTTCGCCGCCTCTGTACCGTCCACACGAGAGCAAACGGAGCAGCTGGTGCCGGAAGACTCTGGAAGACAGGAAGTAGAGGAAGAAGTTGATGGCGTGCGTGGAGTCGACGAGGAGGAACTGAATCTGCTCGAAGACCGCCCACCTCGCCTCGATGATGATGCTCTCGTTGGATTCGTACGTCAGGTAGTAGACGCACGCGGGCAGGCAGAGAATCACCATGACGACGGCCGCCACCACCATCATGGCCGCCAGATTTATCTGGTAACGCCTCTCCCTCTCAGACAGCTGGCTCTCCCAGTGGTCCTCGGTCGTTTCCGCCTTCCCGGATTCCCTCTTACGCGTTCGGACGATTTCGATGATTGTGAGAACGACGCACGGCAGAATCACGGCGCAAGGGATGAAGAGGAACATGGAGGCGTTGATCCAGAACCAGACGTTCTTGAAGAACCAGAAGTACTCCCGCAAGGTCCCGCACGCACTTCCCTTGTAGTTGACGTCGCGCATGGAGATCGAAACCGAGGCGAAGATGGTGAAGATCGCCGTCGCCGAGATGACGACAGCGGTAAAGACGACCTTCTTACTCAGCCATACGGCGCGCTTGGCGGGGTGGACCAGGGTCACGTAGCGCTCCACGCAGATAAAGGTCAGAATCCAGTTAGCCATCGTGGACATGAAGAGTACCAGAAACTCCGCCTGGCAGTCCGCCGAGGTGATTCTGACCTTGTGCCGGGGGACCTGAGCGCCTATCAGCTTCGCGAGGAGGGCCGTGCCGTCGAAGGCCGCCAGGGCGGCGATGAGGGCCGCGGCCGGTGTGACGGTGTGCATGGTCAGGATGGTAACAATGGCCAGGAGATTGGTGGGGAAGCCAACTGCAAACAGGACCCATATGTAGACCTTTTGAAGTTCCATGACCACTGACCATAGTCTGTTGGCTTCATTAATCCTAATGAGAACAAAAATGATATCTTAAATCTAGCATTTAATTTGAACCCCAAGTAATAATAGTATAGCGACGCTTTAATAATTATTTTAAAGGGAGAAAACCACGAAAAAAAGGGGCTACAATTTTATTTCTAATGGCTTAGCTAATTCATCAGTGGCTTGTTTCATTATTTAATAGGTAATAAGGTTTAAGAGATTGATCTATTTCTTTAATTACGTTTCTTCTGTAATAAATTAGAAATTTGTGTTTAATATAAATCTGTTTTAGCTTGTCGATTACTCATTCAATGTATGTAGCTAAATATAAGTTTACTTCAAGCACTAGGTTCAGAAATACACGAAGAACAATATTTAAAACGTAAAGTGGTAGGCCTATTAATCGTTAAACGCTTATAAAATTTAACTTAGAAATACAACATACTCTTCTTATGAGCTACTCAGAGTGACAAAGTGATACAATATATAAAGGGACTAATTAGTGGTAGGTTAGACCAGGGGTCGGCAACCTACAGAACGCGTGCCAGACTTAACACGAAGAGCTATTTTTTTTCAATGGCAAGTGGAACACACTAGGAATCGATAATTCATGTCTTTTCTAAACACACAAACAAAAATGAGTGCTAGAACAGGATGATTTATAGGCTGTTGGCACCTTGAATGAATTAGAAATCCTACTTTGGTACTCTATTTTTTAACAAAAAATGCCTATCCCTGGGCTCGGCTACACCTGTTAGATTGCGTAGCTTATTCTAAACAGGAAACCCTAGGCCCTCTCCAAACAAAGAACAACAACAGACAAAATTAAAACTTTTCCACTCTTTAAAACTCTGATCAAAACGAAAGACTAGACTAGAATTCAACTAAGGCTAAGGATAAGATAGATCAGGGGTCGGCCAACTTTTAACAATAGTGTGTCAAAGTAGAATTTCTAATTCATTCTGTGTGCTATATTTTCCTAAAATGTATCCTGCTTTAGCACTCAATTTCTTATAAAAAATAATACTGAATTATCTTTAATGGGGGAGGGGGAGCGTGTGTAGTCATGCGCGTGCCATTAACAATGTCTCTGCGTGCCAAGTCTGAAACGCGTGTCGTAGGCTGCCGACCCCTGAGATAGATATCAGATAGTATATTCTAAATGTATAGTCTCTTTTTGTATGCTTGTGCAAAGCGTGTCATACACTCTGGCAAAAGCAACGAGACCGCTAGTAATACCCTTTTACCTTTAGGGGACTTAAACAAGGGCGCTTCCAAAGGCAAGTTATTCCTTTCTATCGACTTTTTAAAGGGGCCAGATTATCAATAAGGCGAGTATGGCTGAAGCCCAGTGGGGGCCCTGCTATGTGTTAATTCGTTGGCCCCACAAAAACCTTAAAACACACTTTTGGAGAACGTACATCTAAATTTATAGGGCACTAGAGTGGAGCCTCGAAGAAGTTCTGCCAGCAGGTAATACGTCTGCCGTACATATGCTCAAATCCCAAGGACCCTTCCAGAGGTTAATACGCTGGGCTCACAGAAGCTCTAAGCCTATAGGTGGAGGCCTCTGTCACGTAGGATATTCCGGCTCTGGACTTACTCATTATAAGTCTTTTGGTAATCCTTGTACTTATAGACCAGGTCATCAAAGGCGCCCCCGCCCTGGAACGACAGCTGGAAAAGGGCGCCCAGCGTGGCGTTATGGCTCGTCGACAGAGAGCTGTTCATCATTTTCAACCTTCCTCGTTCTTCTGTTTTACGTCACACTTATCGTACCTGAAACAACACCAAGCATACATCTATAATGAAAATATAAACCTATTAGCTCTATTTTACCTTATCTTCTATTATCTTATCTTATGTATTACAGACACTCTTATATATTACAGACGCTCATTCGATAAAGAAGAATATTGCGTCCTACGCTCATCCGTTAATAAAGGCATTTAATTGCCATGTGTCAGTACGAAAGTTAATTTCCCCTAGTAAGCTTCTTAGGACCAGCTGGTCCTGCCGGTTAACTCATCTGACTGTCAACCTACAAGTCGCGGGTTCTATCCCAGTCACTTTGCAGGAGTTTAGTTTCTAGAGGACGTAATAATCACATATATATATATATATATATATATATGTATATAGAAGGAACGTCTGTTAACATATAAGACAAAAAAAGCAGCAACAAAATACAATAACAATTAAAAATGAATAGTTAATATGATTTACTAAAAGTTTAAACTGCCTAGCCAAAGAAAAGAGGAAAAACCAGTAACTTAACATCATTTAAAACACTAATAGAAATGCAGGACTAGACTTAAATCACGGATTCGCGTAGCACGCAATAATCTTTTTTTATAATAGGAGCGTCTGTAATGTATAAGAAGAAGAAAATGTAAACCCATGTACCCATGAGAGCTGGGCAGACTCAGGGACATCTTCCAGAACCGAGAACAAATCTTAGACTTCACCAGGATTTTAACCCAGGACTTTCTACACGCCTGTCAAATGTGCTACCGCTCGGCCACCGCGGCCCTAATAAACGCATAAACCAAGAACAATAATAGTCTTTCCAATATTAATAATTTTCCGTTTATTTGTTATGGATAAAATATGTTTAGTATACGCCAAAATATTTGGTTTGAAAACAAACTTTTGAAACTTTTTTTTAATTTCCTTTCCAATGCAGAAATAATTACAATAAATGAATGAATACCCACAGCCCATATCCCATAAAACTTAAGTCTATAGGTAATCAATGTCCGCTATTATTTATCTTACATTTCATTGTTGTGTTCTTTGTAAGTGTAAGATACATTTCATTGACAAGTCTTAACGATTATGCATGCATGGTGA